>CM042061.1:61417500-62617500 GCA_023525745.1 Arctium lappa
ACACATTGAATATGTACATACCTTAACGTGTAGAATTTAAACCTGCACATATCTTAACATGAAAAACACTGAACGTACACATAATTTTACATGGAAAATATTGAAACTTCACATCTTCACACCTTCACATGAAAAAAGACACTAAATTTGTACATACCTTCACTATATATAATTCACATATCTTCACTACTGCACCTTCATAAGAAAAATACTGAAGCTTACATATCTTCACAAAAACATCTATCATATCATGCCTAGATACTGAAATCGAAAAGATGAAAGAATCACTCCTTTACAAAAATATGTGCTATAATTAAGCATTGTTGGATCAGTATATATCTGTCCATATATATAGAGGAAAATTCAAATGAAAACTCATTTTTTATTGTGCACGTGAGGACAAATCTCAGCCACTCGATCTCTTTTGATCCAACAACTCATATTAAATAGATTTTTTAATTTTAAAATGCTTAGGGGTAAAAATGGAAGAAAATTTAAACACACGCCTACCACATTTGACTTTTTATTTTCTTTTATAATTATTTTTTTTTACCCAATTAAAGTTTAAAATAAATTATCTTAAAAATTACTAATATTTTAACAAACAAATTACATCTAAAAAACGAGAATTTCGTGCTCTTCGATATGACATCCATCTCGATATATTTTTATATATTGTCGTTTTAACCGTTTTTTACGTGAAATGTTATATATGTGTTATATTCATAATGAATATTTATGTACGTTCAAGTTTGTACGACGCCTCGACACCGTAAGTATGTAACTCGACATCACCTTCTTCAACACTTTCTTCAACGTCGTAAGGCATCATGTTTCTTCAACACCGTAACCCAACACCCATCAAGACGAATCGAGAACCTATCGAGTAATTCTGTTGTGAATCGGGGAACAAAAGAGAGTGCGTCACGTCTCCACATCTTCACAGATCATTCATGTATTATTCGTCATGAATAATACAACATTCAGGGTGAATAATTCACGATTCATATATTATTCGTTATGAATGTTGTGTAATTCAACCTGAATACTATATTATTCATCATGAATAACTAGTGTTATACCCGTCCGTTGGTCGGGTATACAACATGATTTTAATCTAGATTCAGTTATTTGATTGGTCACTCTTTTCATCATTGTCGAATGTTGTTTTTCAATCGAGCAAGAAGCCTTGTCAAACTGTAATCGGCTTCCCGTGCCTTTGACTCTCAGTTAGGTACCGTTCGGCTTGAAGGGTCCTTCTGTATTTTTTGTAATAGATCATAGGCAAAGAAGCGATCGAAATCGGATTACCCCTTCTCGATTTCAAGATTTTCGTGATCTTAAACTTGAGTTTTTCAAGCGAAACTGGGTGAAAACGCAGCTTGATCATCGAGTTCGTTTGAGTTAGAATCCGATATCGGTTGTGCATGAAAGAACTTATAGTTATTGTCATGTTTACAATGCTCTTTACTGACGTCATTCAAGAGAAGAACCGTATTCTTATAATACCCTTTAATGATGTCATTCAATAGAAGAACCATATTTCATTCTTCGATGTTGCTTATCAGGTTTTTTCTTTCTCCTTTAAAGTCTTCCCCTTGCTTACGTTAATGCTAATCTTTTTAACTCTTCAAAATGAGATACACTTCATCCTTTAATCCAATTGTCAATTAGAAAATTCCATGCAACTGTTACTATTCGTTGAAAGCTGCACCATATAATAATCTAAAGAGCACAAAAGTAGCTCTATATACACCAATTATTTACAAAAAAAAAATGAAAATCTAATACTTTGTCTATACCGTTAGCTCATTTTGTGATCCCATATGCAAAAACCTTATACGAAACCCACAAATTGAAATGAATTGAACCACCAAATCAAAATTCTTAAGCATTCCACATAAGCTCCACACGAGAGAAGTTTTTCGTAATATGTTTGAGCATTAAAAGGCTACACTTTTTGTTATATAAAACTAAATTTACCTAAGAATTGTTTATTAAAGTTTGGAAGAAGTTGAGTATACCTTTTCCTTTTTTTTGTTGTTCCAAGATTATCTTGACATGATATTATGCACAATAATGAGTTAATATAAGTAACGGAGTAAGGGATAAATATTAATTTTATGTGAGTGATTATATAAAAATAGAAAGTATTAGTTAGAGATGAATAATGATACAATTTATGCCATGAAATACAAATGCATCTTCTAGCTATAAGCTATTCGTTCACCTATCAAACTTATTCTCTTGTGTATAGATCCTATGATGTATACTGATTCCTTCAACTTTAACAATCTTCAAGTATCTGCAAACATGTCATAATAATAAATCCACGATCAATAACAAACCTGAAAGGTAAACATGTCATGGTTCTAACATATTTTTGATTCTTTATTAGAGAAACAGATGAACCCTTACGGTGAGTTTCATAATCAAAAGAGCGAGAAATTTTTTACTTATGAATACAAAGCAGAAGGGGACTGTATCGGTAACCCTAAAATTTAACCTAATGAAGTACATGCACATAAGAAAAAAAAATCAGAATTTTTCCAAAACAGTGCATACACAAGTTAACCACCTTAGTTGCTCAAAAACGACCATTTTTCACTATTTATATAGTTAAAAAAACAATTGATGTACGGTTTACAATAGTGTTGTAGAATAGTTCTTCAAAGGTTATCAATGAAATACAAAAGGAGTAGGCTTATCATTCCAAAACCAAGCACATAGGTAAAATAATTATGCATACTCCATGTCTAAAAGAAGCATGTTGCTCAAACAAAAATATTTTACATGAATAGGGAGTTTTTCATAGCATTTTATGTGCACATACATTACCTTCACCGCCTTGTTAGACCAAATCCATGTATTTCTTTAGAAGAAAAATGCATGTGATTGTCAAATCTGGTCTACATAACACTACCTAGCATGCACTTACCGACCATTTACCAAACAATTACCGGTAATAGTCACCACCCTCCCATACCTTATTGGGTAACATTCCCCGTCATCAAAATGGATTGTTGGTAAGCGTTTTTTACCCAATAAGCGCTTATCGGGTAAAAGTTTTCTTTATCACTTACCGGGTAATATTATCGGTCATTGTTATGCCTTTTACCGGGTAAGATTATCGGCCATTGTTATGCCTTTTACCGGGTAAAGATTATCGGCCATTGTTATCCTCTTACCGGGTAAGATTCTCGGTCCTTTCCATGCCCACCCACTAAAGCAAGTGATATTCGGTAAGCACTTACCCGGTAAGAGTTAGGCAAGAACTGAGAGTCTTACCCGGTAAGTAAGAGCGAAGACTCTTACCACGGTAAATGTTTTGTTGCACACGACACCGTTTTGGTGGACTAAAGTCTTACCCGGTAAGTAAGAGCGAAGACTCTTGCCACGGTAAATGTTTTGTTGCACACGACACCGTTTTGGTGGACTATAGTCTTACCCGGTAAATAAGTTAGCAAGTGATAGTGTTGAATTTTACCGGTAAACACTTACCACCTACGTAAGCATTTGATAAATGGTCCCCTTAGTTTCTAATTAAATTAGCATTTATCAACAAACTATGTACATACATACTAAGAATGTTCATATGTGCTATTTTCAAATACTAATTAAAACCACTTAAATAACATAAGAACTCAGACAAATAAGCAATTTCTATAATATCATTTACACAATTGAATAGAAGTAGTTTCAGCTTTTAGGGTAAACCCTACTGACCCATTCCAATTACTGACAAAACACAAAAACTCAAATACACTTAAATGTAGGGTCCTAAGCTCACGATCATACAGTAAATCATGCAAATTATAACTTGGAATTTCCAAATCACATATTCAGGTAACTCTACACTAACATTAAGTTTATTTCAATAACACCCTTCATATTGTAAACTATAATAACACTCATTCTTCTCATAATACCCAAAGCTCATACTTACTGCAACATGCAAAACACATAGTGATGTAACTAAAACCTATTGCACTACACAGTTCAATCAATGAAGCTTGTTTCATTAACACCCTTTTCGAATTATAAAATATAAAGAAACTCATTTTTCTCATTTCGCAATTAACCTTATTTTATTTTTTATTCATTGCAATTGCAACCAAAACTGTATTATTATTTCCAATAACACTAATGAATCATAACCCCACCAAATCCTAAAATGGAATACACATATTGAATGACAAAGTTTATAATTCATTACTGCAACATAAGCTTATATCACTTTCTATTCAATGAAAATTGCTACAAATAAGGTAATGCTAAATTGAAGAAGCAACAATGAATCCTATACACACCCAAACTTGAAATGCAAAACACCTATTGATTCAAAAAAACCCATTTGTGAACTGACCTTTCGGTACCTTATGTGGGTTTGTTATAATCCAAAGTGAACCCATCCCTCATTTACTTGTGCAACCGGTTTGGTGTCAATGGGTGTTACGGGTTCAACATCAATCAAGACTGGATCATCTATTTTTGAAGTTAAAAACGACGTTCTCAACATTATCCTCTCACTTGGTCTTCGAACTGATACATACATGAGATAATCGAGCATTATTGATGAACCCTAACTACTAAGGAACACGAAACTGAATCGAAAGTTCACCATGAAATTGAATCGAAATTACGTACCTTTAACTCATTGGTTTAACATACTTCAAATCATAAGACAAAGGCATGTGATGTTAGGTGGTAGAAAGTAACTTATATATGGGGATACAACAGTTGATTTAACATACTTCAAATCAAGACCGTGAGAGAGAAAGCAAATGATTCACAAAATAAGAGATATGAGCTCGATCTTAAAGTTGAGGTATTCTTACAAGACAAAACCACTTATTCACTGGTTAAATCGCTAAACTTGAGCTCAAATTTAGGCACATAAACGCAAAATAACCAGATAACAATGAAGCTAATGATACTCCAATCAAACATACGCTCAGAAATAAACGATCGAAATCATATAAACACTCACACACATAAATGTGTGTGTGTGTGTGTGAGAGAGAGAGAGAGAGAGAGAATTACATCTGCACGAAGCATAGGCCTAATTTCCTTGCATATGCAGATCAGTCGCTCAATTTCAACCCTATTAAAACAACGATGTGATCGGCCAACACTTCAATTACAAATCATGGAGTCTCATGTAACGAATCTCGGAGTATTTGATAAGCATTCAAAACAATATTTACATTTAGGAACAAAAAAAACACAAATTCATTTACTCTTTCGTATCATTAACCCCATCGGTTTCATCAATCTCACTTCTGCTTCCTCCTGATCCATAACTATCATCTTCAAATTGTTGATTAACCTCCACCATTTTCGATTTGTTGGATCTGAGAATATGTGTGTGTGTTGGTAAACTGTTCCTGCAGCTGGTTCAGCCTCCAACCGAGTTTTAACGACGAAATCAGAAAGTGGCCCACCACACAGCGTTGCGGACGCCATGACCACACCAAGCTCTGAAAAAAGTGTTGTTAAAACTCCGGAAGAATAAGTTGTCCTGATGACTGAATCAATAATTTACCTCTAAAGAGTGAAGCAACATTTTCTGTAGGACGAGATTGTTCAGGATATAGAATCAGAAGCAACAATAGTTCTGGTTCTCTTTCTAGAACGGGGATTCGTATTGATGTGAATAATGTAGTTCAACTAATTTGGTATGATTTAGATTCAGACACAAGCATTCAATCAAGTACCAAATAAAAATCAATTACCTTGCTTTAGAAAACAGGAAAATTGAGTATCCAAGTCAATCGAGAGGAAGAGATTACTCAGCATGGTTGTGCATGGCAAGGACAATGTAGAAACGCGTATTCTTCTTGCACCATATACAGTAGTATAAAGAATTGCACACTGAGGAACATAAACATACAATATGATTATAAAAGAAATGGGATGTGATTTTGATGATATAGAAATGTATAAAGAACTTGAGCAAATAAATAAGACGATATGGCCTTCATTAGGTCATTAAATGATAAAGATGCACAAACATATATACCTGTAAAGAATATTAAGTGTCGTCCAACAATTTGTCGTCATGATTCACAACAAACAAAGTATAAACAATTCAACATTAATTTGCAGAAACTTTTCACCTCCGAGTGACGACCTAATGAAGTCGTTTCCTCTATTGGGATTTCCCAGATCTTTGTAACATCATAATCATACACTCGGTCCGATAACTTCTTGACTCCGTTGCCATCACCCCTTAAATCTTTAAGCTCTTTCTCTCTTAACACCTTTAGCCCGACCGGAGTTTCATCGGGTAGATATGGATGCTCAAATACACAAATTATATTCATAAAAATGTAAGCTTGATACAACTTTGAAACATATTTGTTAATAAATATATCAAAAAGTGTTCCAATAATAGTTTTATCAATAGATTTCAAAAACCCATCAACCCTAATCACATGGCATGTCAATCAACTACTATATTAAACTACTAATCATGGTTGATCAAAGGGAAATCAGGATTTGACTTCCGAAGTTTAACCCTTTTGACTTCTTATAGAACACCAAGGATTTCAATTTTCAGGTGGAAGAATTAAGACAGATAATCACCTGATTATAGAAGAAAATTCTGGGATTAGGATGATCATTAGTGGACTGAACCCAAGAATTGCAAGGAAAGTAAACAGGACCACATGCAAATCCTTCAATGGTGATACTCTCCAAGAACTATTTTTGGTGCTTATTAGTGATTGTCATTGCTCCTGGGATCCCAAAATTTGAATCAAATAATATATCAAATGTGTAATTAACCTTTTCAGATTTAAAATTTGATTTTTGTGACCAATCCTTCAACACAGAGTCTTTGATTTTCTTTGGATCCCTTGTCTCTTCACCATCAAATGAAACAAAAATCAGTAATAAAAAAAAAGAAAAAAAACCAAGAACTCATTAAAAAAAAACTAACAAAGGCATTTCATCGAACAGTTGGACTACTTGTATCAATATCAATAGTGTAAAGCTCCAAAACAGCATTTCTCCCAATCTGATCAGCAAAAGCATCAAATTTCTTCACAATTGCCTCCTTAAAATCCTCCGGATTCTTGTTTCGAACAGTCAATACAACTCTCATCTTGAACGTAACCGCCTTTTCTGCTTTGAAAATTTTTGCCAAATCTACACTTACCGCAGGCACCACCACCGGATTCCTTGTTCGAATCTTTTACCTGAATTGTTCGAACCTGGACTTATCAATCGGAACAAAAACTGAGTTCAAACACAACAAATTCTGGTTCTGATTGATCGTTTTACAATTGTTTGAAGCAAGAAACGGAGATTGGGATAACCAGAAGAAACCCTAAATCGATGGAATCTGATCTGTGTCTTCGTCGAGAGGAGCGATAGGATACATATTTGAGAGTATGAATCATCAATGTCTTGGAGGTGCCTGAAGGGTCGTGGGTGGGGAAGGGGAGGAGCGGCCGAGTGGGGCTGGAACTCGTGGAGGTTGAAGGCGAAGATGTGGAGTCGTGGAGAGGAAACAAATGGGGAAGTCGGCTGATTTGGGGGTAGGGATTAAACACCAGCCGTGAATTTAGGAATTTGAAGGGTCAAGATTAAAACTTGGCTGAATTTAAACGGCTCAGATCCATCCAAATATGGTTAGACTCGGCTCCATCCATATATATATAATGTATCATTCAGAATGAATAATAAATTATTCAGGGTGAATAATACACGATTCATGATAAATAATACATAAATCATGGATTCATGTATTATTCATCCTGAATATTGTATTATTCATCATGAATAATGAATTAACGTTCACCTTTGTTATTCATACTGAATGTGGACACCCGAGGACGTACATTCATATTCATGATGAATATAACACATATATATAATTTCACATAAAAAACGGTTAAAACGAAAAAAATCATGAATATTGTATTATTCATCCTGCATATGGTATTATTCATCATGAATAGTGAATGAACGTTCACATTTGTTATTCATACTGAATGTGGACACCCGAAAATATGCATGCATATTCATAATGAATATAACACATATATAAAATTTCACGTAAAAAACGGTTAAAACGAAAAAAACTATATCGAGATGGATGTCATACACTACTAAAATAAATCGTATTACCGACGTCTGAAACAGTCGGTAAACCGTCGGAAAAAGGCTTTAGCGACGGGAATGATCGTTGGTAAAAAGCTTGTAGGTAATATTCAGCGACGGTTTTCCGACGGCAACTACCGACAGCTTACCGACGGTTCCAGTTACCGACGGTTTTCCGACGGTATTTACTTATTAAAAATAAATATAAAATAAAATAAAAAAACAACCGTCGGTAAGCCGTCGGTATTTCACTAATTTTTCCGACGGTTTTCCGACGACTTTTTAAAAATAAATAAAAAATAAAATTAAAAAGATACCATTGGTAGGCCGTCGGTTTGCCGTCGGTAAATACCGACTGTTGTTTGCCGTCGGTAATTGCCGTCGGTATTTCACATTTTTCTAGTAGTGATATCGAATATCACGAAATTCTCGTTTTTTTGATGTAATTTGTTTGATTAAAATATTAGTAATTTTTAAGCTAAATTATTTTAAAGTTTAAGAGGGTGAATTTTTTTAATTAAAAATAAAAATAAAAAGTCAAAGAAGGTAGACGTTGATTCAAAATTACAATTTTGTCTTTAATCACTTCCCAATTAACCTTATTATTTATTAACCATTGATTAATTTTCTAAATTTTGATCAATGGTTAAGATTTGTCCTCATGTATATATATATATATATATATATATATATATATATATATATATATATATATATATATATATACTACTCATTTTATTTTCATATTTTTTAATTAAAAAGGTAAAAACAAAATGAGTGGTAGATAAGTGGGTTGCATGGGGTTGTACCATTAAAAATGGTTGCATTTGAACACCCCTCTCTCTCTATATCTATATATATAGGGAGAGAGAGATTGAGAGATCGATGACTCAAAATGCGTTTTCACGGTTCTAAAAAAATGGACGAATTCTCACTGTAACACAATCCTGTCTATGTATGTATGTATATATGTATTTGAAAAGGTTATGCTTCAACGCATTTTGGGGGGTTCCATCTAACTCTAGTTTTGAGTGATCACATTTCACCCCTAATCACAGTTGATCGTTCATTGATTCTTCAACATCAGGATTAACTCGGACCTCCACTTAGTTCCTCCCAAACTCCATTATGATCATTGATAAATCGCAGAGATCATACACAAATATATATCCCATGTAAATATGTTTTTATATTTCTTTATAATATTTTTCATGTATTTTTTTGTTCTAATTGTTATTTTCTTATGAACCGTTAAATAAAATTTGTAATCATAACCTCAATCTTTTCACACAACACATATATAATTCATAAATTAAAAATACTATATGATTGGAACCAATAAAATCAAAATTATTGGTGTTGTATCCGAAACTCTATTTTTAACACCAAATCGTAAGATCTTAAGTATGTTGTGTTTTATCTTTAATTTGATCAATATTTAATAATACCTTCTATTTATTAACTTTACAATTTATATCCCTATTTTTTAATGTTAACAATAAATAATAAAATTTACTATTAATTATGAATTAAATTATTTTGTTATATAAAACAAACATTTCATTAAATAATAGAAGTTTAGATTATAAAACAAATACAAAAAATAATACATATGTATATTTAACAATTATAGTTACTAGATTTTCCTCCCACAAATGATCTCATATTGCAATTTGAAGTCCGAATTATGCTGCTTTGTCATTGATTTGTCTATATTTAATAAACGATAAACTTTTGAAATCAACTATTATCTTCCATCGCTGTTTCAACATTTATTTATGACACTTCTTTTGCAACTTCAATTAGTGATGTATTTTAATTAAAAATGTTATCATGTTTCATATTTAAAAATATTTAATTTTTAAAACTAGTCAAATACATAACCATTCAATTAATTAATTACAACTTAAATTTGAATTTAATATGCATATAACTTATAATTTATAGTATATATAACAAATAAAAACTATTAAAGTTCTAACACTTATAAAATAAAAATACATAAATCTCAAAATTGTAGTTTTAAAAAATAGTATAAATGAATAGTGCGACACCAAATTTTCTATGTTAATATTTATTTAGATCAATTTTGGTGTAAAAAAAGTGTGCTTATTATATTGGAGTGAATTGGTGTAAGATCTAGTGTTAGTGTAATGGTGATCTCATTGGAGATGGTATATTATTATGTCTTCGATATAACTAACATAACATCTTATATGTAACTTTGTGAACAAAAACTGGAACACTCATATATAACATATATCTCTTGAAAAAAAAATTACAATAATTCTCTTGTTAAATATGTTCTCATAGACACCAAAATTGATGGTTAAAAAGCAAATTCCTTAAAATATTAATGACCACTACGAATTGCCTTTTTATTTTGATGATAAAATACATACATGCATATATACATAGATACATGTATCCATATATATGTGCATGTGTATGTGATCATTAAAGCAAAGAATGAAACAAATAATTGATCAAACCTTAGACAATGAAATTTCAATGCACGTCACAACAAAAAAGCAATTGACTAATTAACTAATAGAAACAAAAATCATTTGTATCTCCTTTTCTTTTCTTTATTTGTTTTTAAATAAATGATATAATGTATATAAGATTATAGAATTAATTTATTACAACAAAAAATCTGTCGGTTAAGCACCACATGTTAGAAACTATATTTCTTATAAGAAGTTTTGGACATCTTTTTCTTTTAACTATTCAAAACTATTATTATTTTTTTATATAAATGGATTTTAACTGTATTTACGATTTAAGTTAAAGTAAAGATTTACGTATATTCTATAACTTAGACTCTATTTCTTTTAGTGAGATACTAGTTATATATCCGTGCACGATGCGGCACGAACTATCGTGAAATCGAAAAAACAATTGACAAAAGTATATATCAACTCGCGAAACATCTCGAAATCAAAATAGAAACCATGTTTCATGTTTCAAAATTGGATCGCATCCACCATTCATATCATATTTGGGTGATCACCATTTCCGTTTGTTATTCACATAGCTAGTTTATGATCTATAGTGGAATCGTACTTAGACCATTGCTCCTTGTGATTAACCCGTATACTACATTGTCAGTATGCATGCAGTTAATTTAAAACACATAAGTTTCCATTTATTTAAAAAAGGCAATCATTGATACAGTTGAAACACGCAAGTGGTGCTCACCTTCATCTATTTTGAACTCGAATGGCGCCTCATCACGTCCTCTATTCATAGTTACCAGGAAGTAATATTATGAAAAAAAGGTTACACCACATTCCAAAGAGGGTTGCGTTTTGTAGAGAGATATTTCGGTTAGGTAGTGCTTGTTGGAGAGGGTGCAGAAAAGCGAGGGAGAAGAAGAGAGTGATCAGAACTCGCATAAAGAATATGAGATCGCGTGAGAGCTCGCTTTCTTTAAGTGATATTTCGACCCTATTCTGTCCGGGTATCACAAAATTCACTCGAGGATAATCTCAATTCCAGTCTCGATTTAGGCAGAAATCGATCCTATTTAAACATCTTGAGAATCGTAACCGACCCTATATTAATAATGATAATAATACCCCATTGAATGGAATTGATTGTTGGACATAATGGTGGCGGTTACAAATTGATATCATAAATAGAGCGGTTAAAAAATTGATTTCACAGTGGGTTTTACCGCGGGTTAACCCGCACGGGTCACTGTTCCGTCTCCACATTCCAGTGCACGGCGCGGGTAGCCGCATGGGTTAACACGCGGCACAACCCCCCGCGTCGCTGAAAAAAGGATATTAATTTCAAAACTGATACAACCGCCAAACATGACCATCCAACGATCCCGGGTCATAGTTAGCTTACACGAGTGTGCACTCCACACCTCCTAACTCGTGTTATAGCTTAGCTACCAACCCCATTATTATCTTGTGAATCTAATTACATAAAATGAACCGATGATTTCACTAAAATCACCAACAATCATCCCCCATTTTAGTGCAATCCTTGATTCACAAACAAAAGTTAATATAGGGAAGCAAGCTCATGCATAAATGAAAATATCTATAAGATTGAATTTTCATCTTAGTATATTACACATTTCAAATATTCGAGAATCCGGGTGTCCTATGGATTGAACCCTTCAACCCATTTAAGTACTAGAAAATAACATACACATGAATTTAAATAATTCTCCAAAGTTTAAACTTGATACTATACAGGCCATGTGTCCTTATCCATTCGTGAGTGTATCAAAGACAAGTCCAAGCTTCTTGAAGTGGCCACACTTCACACTCATATAGGTAGTTCCTTTCATCATGCACTTGCACATGCATTTTTACAAAAGAACTACCTCCTTCACTTGCAGTACCAAGCACATACCTTAGGATGATTATCGTGTACTCCAATCCTTTAGAGTGAGCTTTCCCATTGAATTCAACTTCTAACGTTGTATTAGAAGGGAATTGGGTATCTCACAGTTAGAGATTTAGATGGACTTTAATCCCATCCCTATCACGGACTTGTGAACCAAGTCCCTAGCTAACCCTTTGGTCAAGTGGTCTGCTAGATTTTGTTGCGACCGAACAAATTCACCCAAAATCACCCCATTCGTGATTAGCTCACGAATCATGCTATGTCTAACATCTAAGTGTCTAGACTTGCCATTATATACTTGACTATAAGCTTTAGCCAAAGTAGCTGCACTATTACAACGGATAGAAATGAGTGATATTGGTTTCGGCCATAACGGAATTTCATGGACTAAATTCCTTAGCCACTCCGCCTCTTTACCAGCAGTGGCGAATGCCACAAATTCCGACTCCATAGTCAAACTCGTGATGCAAGTTTGCTTCTTAGAAGCCCATGAGATGGCACCTCCCCAAGCAAGTACACCCAACCACTCATAGAAGAGTGATATTCTAAGTTGATAATCCAATTTGCATCCGAATATCCCTCTAATATCTTGTCCGCTTAGTTTAACATAAAACCGTTGGAAAAGATAACCTCATCAAGTTTTTTGATGCCATTGTTTGGGTGCTTGTTTCAGCCCATACAATGATTTTACAAGTCTACACACCTTATGCTCCATCCTGGGCATAACAAGACCTTTCGGTTGTTTCATGTAAACTTCTTCCTCCAAGTCACCATTTAAGAATGCCGTTTTGACATCCATTTGGTGAATCATTAAATTGTGGATAACTCCTAAGGCTATCAACAATCTAATTGTGGAGATCCTTGCAACCGGGGCATAGGTATCAAAATAATCGATGCCTTCCCGTAGCCTAAAGCCTTGGGTTACTAATCGAGCTTTGAACTTGTTGATTGATTCATCAACTTTCATTTCTTTTGAAGATCCACTTGCATCCCAAAGGTTTACAACCCGGTGGCAAGTCCGATAATACCCACGTATTATTCCCCATGATGGAGTCCATCTCATCATTTATTGTTTCTTTCCAGAAAGCAACATCTTGAGACTTCATAGCCTCATCAAATGATTTTGGATCCTCCTCAATACTATAACAGTAAGAAAATTGTGACCCAATCTCATCTCTTGATCCCTCTACCAAGTATACTTAGAAATCGGGACCAAACAATTTTTCAATCCTTCCTCTTTTGCTCCTTCGAAGCATCGGAGATTCGGTTGTAACAATTGCTTGTTCTTTAACTTCACTAGTTCCACTAGTACTTGGAACTATGTCCTTCGGCCTAGGTATTGAAGATAATATAATCTCATCAAATAATGCATCTCTCGATTCTATAACAGTGTGAATCGCTATAGAATCATTAGGTTCAATAACATAGAACCTATAGTCCTTGTAATGCTCGGCATATCCAACAAAGATGCAATCAATACCTTTCTCACTCAAAGTTTTCTCTTTGGGTTCGGGTAGTCAAACAACCGCCCGACAACCCCAAACTCGAATATAACTCAAGTTAGGCCTTTTCTTGAACCAAAGTTCATATGGCGTAATCTTGTTCCTTTTATTAGGAACTCGATTTAATAAGTAACAAGCCGTTAACATAGCTTCACCCCAAAATCCATCACTCAATCCCGAGTTGGATAACATAGAGTTCACCATTTCTTTGAGAACTTTATTTTTCCGTTCCGCCACACCATTTTGTTGTGGTGTATAAGGCACCGTAGTCTCATGAATAATTACCACGGATTGGAAAAACATAGGGTCGTAATACTCCCCACCATGATCGGTGCGTAAACATTTTATAAAACAATTCATTTGCAATTCAATCTCCGTTTTATAAGTTTTAAAACTGTCCAACGCTTCATCTTTTGAGTGTAACAAAAATACATAGCAAAAACATGAAACGTCGTTAATAAAAGTAACAACAAATTTTTTATTACCCAAAGACGGAGTCGAATGCAAATCACAAAGATCACTATGAATTAATTCAAGTACCGACGAGTCCATTTTCACGTTTGGAAAAGGTTGCCTAGTGATATTTGTTAACATGCAAGTTTTACATTTTTCGGTTTTAATGTCAAAGGCCGGAATAAGACCGTTTTTTGACATTTCAACCATTCTTTTAAAATTCGCATGACCAAGCCTTGCATGCCATAAACAAAAATCAACAAGATTTTCATTTGCAACATAAACATAATTTGAAACAAAACTCTTTTTATTTAAATTTAACATAAAGATATCATTCATCAAATAACCGAATCCTACAAGAGCCACCTTTTGACAAGATAAACCTGCCGGACTCAAATACTTACTTATATCCTAACTTATTCAAGACACTACCAGAAACCAAATTGTTTCGAATTTGTGGTACAAACAAAACATCTAAAAGTTCAATTATTTTGTCAGACTAAACTCTAGCGTAACTAAGTCGCGTCCAAGAATGGGAGAACTCGACTTATTCCCTATGTATAGAACAGATCCATCTTCAACCGGTTCCAAAGTGATGAACCAACGTAGATCCTTACACACATGACTCGTAGCGCCTGAGTCGATCCACCAAGCAACATCATCATCATGCATGTAAACTGATTCGGATATTAGTGGTACATAATTCAAATTCGAATTAAAACCAAAGTCAAGAAACTGACCTTGCCGTGGGTTTTGATCCTTGGATCCTTGCCCACCACCATTTGTGCTTGCTCCACTCTTATTCTTGACAACCTGACAATCTCGCTTGAGATGGCCGGTCATACCATAGGTCCAACAGGTTAATTTAACCTTTTTGTTGGGCCCTTTCTTGGCTTCATTGAACTTGCATTTTCCCTTGAAGTTGTTGGATTTTCCCTCTTCCACCATGTTCACCGAAGGGCCAGAAACCTCTTTTATCTCAGGTTTCTCATCTTCTTGCGCCCAAAGAGATTCTGTCAGGATCGAAATTCGAAACAAGAATTTAATAAACACTCAGAAACTATGTTAAAGAAGTCGCGGAAAAACACTTTAACAATAAATCAATCAAACAGTGTATAAACTCAAATCACAAGTTATATTGATTAACTTAATGATTACAAACAAAACCTCAATCTGTTGAACAAGCTCAACAGACGTTCAATACTTCTCTATTGAAAGGACTTCTAAGAACCTTGAGGTTAATTCTCTCTAAACAAACGTATTCTATATGAATTCTGTGTATCTCTATCAAAGACTTCTAAACTATATATATAGAATTAATTACAAGATAATTATCAAAACAAAATTGATCTTCATAATCCATTCCATAATTATCTTCATCTTTATCTCCAGCTGCTATTCTTTCGTTCTAAGCATCCTTATCTTCATAAGCAGTATTAATCTTCAACAACATTAACATCCTCAGCAGTACTAACTATGCTTGCAGTATTAATCATGCTAGCAGTAGTAATTCCTCTCTTGCAGTAGTAATCTTTAAGCAGTACTAACTACTATCAGTACTAACTCTCCAAGCAGTAGTAATTATACTAGCAGTAGTAATCTTTCAAGTAGCAGTATTAATGCTTCTAGCAGTAGTATCCATCCTTGGCACATTTCAGACCCAACAATCTCCCCCTAACTTAACTTTTCAAAATGAGAAGTTAAGTTCTTCAGCATAGGGTCTTCATGATGCTTTCAAAACTCCATCTTAAATGCCCAGATTTGGATCCAGTTCTAGACTTTGATTAATAGTTCTTTTGATCACTATTCTGGCCATTTCTGAATCTTTAGGACATACCAGCTTTGCTCTCAACACTCCTTGTAGCTTTGCTCTGCTATGGTCATACACTTTGTCCACCAAGTAGTACTCATGATAGCTTTTATCAATAGTTAGCACAAAGACTCCACAATTTTCAAACAACATCCAATTATCTATTCTTTTGAATCCATTCTCAAAATGTAAGTCTTTGATAACATACTGCACTCTTTCAGGCTCAAACATCATGCACACGTACTCCATGGCCATCTTTGTTAGACTCATCCCAGCTTCTTTCAACACTTTACCATATAAGCTCAGTCCAACTTTGTGCATTTCTTCCAAATCAGACCTGGAACAACTTCTGATAATTTTACCCCATGTAGCTTACACTTCATAGTGATCACCCATTCTCTTGATCCTGAAGAATTCTTTGCCTTGGTCTACCAAAATATCCCAATGAATGATTTTAGGAGCATTCACTGAAATAGGATCAACCTTCAGAGGTTCTTTATCAGATACTGTCATGTACAAATCAAATTGCACATCAGGTTGTTGATCAGACTGCTCTTGACTCTTCTTTTGAGTTTCAACCTGTTCACCCTGTTTCTGCTGTTCTGAAGATTCTGTTTCCATTTTCTCACTTTCCTGTTCTTTCTTTCCTTCTTCAGTTCTAGGTCTTTTCGCATTTGACTTGGTAGCAATGGACTTCTTTCTTTTAATGGCTCCAATCTTTTGAGCTAAAGTCTCTTCTTGCTTCACTTCTGCCTTTTCTTTGATAGGAGTGCCTTCTTCACTGTCAGGGAAAGGCTGTTGTATGTTGAGATCATGTCTTTCTTTGAACTTTCTTTCAACCTCAACCCTTTGAGTGAAGTCCTCTTTCAGCTTGGCCATCTCCTTCTTGTATAGCTCTTCTATCCTTCCAAATGACATGCTGGTAAACATTCCTTCAGGAACTCCAATAGCTCCTTTCAGAAAGTTTATCATTTTCCTTCTTTCTTGATTGTCCAGGAAGGTCTTTGAAGGCTTTCTTTGGCTTTGTTTAGTTGCTCTCAATGTCACTTTCCTAGCAGCAGCAGCAGCAGTCTTCAACCTCCTTTGATATTCTTCATTAAGCTTAGTGGACAAATCTAAAGCAATCTCTCTGTCTTTTGCAGATTGAATCTCTTCCTCCTTTTCCAACTCTTCTTGCAACTTTTTGGCCATTTCTTCATCAAGTTCTATTTGAGTCTGCTTCTTTGATGACTTCTCAGACTCAATCATCTTCTCCTTCCCTTTCTTTTTGGTCTCAGCTACACTGAATTTGTTTTCTTTTCTTTTCTGTTTCAACTTCTTTGATTACCACTCCCTTAGCCTTTGGAGTAGCTTTGGGAGTGTCAAGCTTTGCCTTCACCAATGTTTCAGCAATTTCTATCTCTTCCCTTGATAATTCTGTTTCTGCTGCAGACTCAGATACTGCTGCTTTACTTATTTCTGCTGCTTTTGCAAAAGTTTCTGCTCCTGATGTAGTTTTTACTGCTTTTGCTGTTTCTGCTGCTTGTTTCTTTTCTGCTTCAGTATTCATCTCCCCCTCAAACTTAAATTCCATTCCAACTGGCTTCTCCTCCTTATCTTTAGTTGCTTGAGTCTCCCCCTTTTTGGAAGCATCATGATCAATGCTCCTCTTCTTCAAAACAAACTTGGTTTTCTTCTTTTTGTGCACCAGCCTTAGAACCATCTTTTTGAGTTTGGTAACCTTCACTTGTTGAGAAGTGATCACCTTTTTCATCTCATGTATCTCCAAATTTTGATTATGAACTTCCAGACTTATTGTACCAAGAGTATCCATCACTTCATCATAAGTATATCTGTCCTCACCTCCTTTAGATGTTTTTACCACCCTTGAAGGATCCTTGGATCTTTTAGTAGAGGCCTTCTGCCTAGTAGAAGCACCTTCTACCCCCGTGGTTTCTTGGCACATGGGACCTTTAAATGATTACTCATCTAAAGTTGCCGTGGGGAAGGTCTTAGAGATGTTCACACTGTCTTGTCCTACACCTTGTGCAGAAACATTAGTGTGAGCCTTTCTGCCCACATGCTCATCCTTCTCCTTATAGATCACCTTCTTAGGGTTGGGAGACACCCCTATGTTTTCCCTTTGGATATTCTCTGATGGAGAATGCTCCATCAGAGGGCTTATAGGCTTATAGAGTACTGTTTGATTCAGCTGTGTTTTCCATGATGAATGAGATTTCTGAGAATACTAGCTCTGATACCACTTGTCAGGATCTTAATTCTAAACAAGAATAAACACTCAGAAACAATGTTAAAGGAGTTTGCAGAATAACACTTTAATATTCAATGAAACAGTGAAAAACAGTGAATCTGAATAACAAATTGTAAACTTTATTGAATGATTATAAAGCTACAAGATTCAACACTCAGGGGGTGTTTGGTTCATTTTAAGGAATAGGAATGAAAATGGGAGTGGGAATATAGGAGAATAGGAATAGGCATGAGTATTGTATTGTTGTTGTTTGGTTCATCTAGGGTTTGTGTTTCTGTCACAGCCTCCATCACCAACTGTGTTTCTTCTTCACCAACATACCAACACCAATCTCCACTGGAGAAACCACGCCGGAGACGAAGCAGATCCACCGGTGGGGGAAGAAGAAGAAGACAGTAAATGGTAGGTGTGGTTGTTTCTTCACGCCGGAGACTAAACAGATCCATGCCGGAGACGAAGAAGAACCACCGGTAGGGAAAGAGGAAAGAAGACTGGGTGTGGTTGTTTCTTCACGCCAGAGATGAAGAAGATTCATGCCGTAGAGAGAAGCAGATCCACGAAAGAGATGTGTAAAAGGTGGGTCTGGTTGTTTCTTCACGCCGGAAAAGACGACCAGATGCGTCGGAGATGAAGCTGTGGTGCTCACCGGAGTAGGGGAGAAGGCGGTGGAGTAGGCTGTGGACTGTGGTGCTCACCGGAGTAGGGTTGTGGAGTTCTACCGTGGTGAAGGAGTCACCATTTTCAGTAGAAAAGGAAGATAGGCTCACGTGATAAAATGGAAGAGCGGGAATGAAATTTCATTCCCCCCAATTTATTTGGGTATGAAAATTAATGGATTTAAAGGAATGAATCTATTATAATATAACAAACCAAACAACACTTTTCATTATCATTTTCATTCCTTACCCTTAAATACCCCCAACCAAACACCCCCTCAACCTCAATATTGATGAACAGACTCACCAATACGAATTCTACTTCTCTAGAATTAGGATTACAAACCTTGAGGTTGATTCTCTCTATGAAAACAAAAATTCAGAATTCTATATATGTGTATTCATCTATCATGTCGAAACTATTCTATATATACTGAAGATAAAAGATAATTACAAATAATAAAATATCTTCAAAATAATCTTCCATCTTTATCTCCAAGCTTTCCATAATCTTCAAACTTGATCTGCACGAATCTTGATTATCTCATAAGCAGCACTAAGTCTTCAGCAGTATTAATACTTTGAGCAGTATTAACATTCAGCAGTACTAACTACTAGCAGTACTAAAATTGCTTAGCAGTAGTAACTTCATCCAGAAGTATTAATCTTGTTCAGCAGCATTAACATCACTTAGCAGCATTAACCTCAGAAGTATTAACCAAGTTCTTCTAGCAGCATTAACTGTAGTTGTGAAATTCTGAATTTCCCAACAATCTCCCCCTAACTTGACTTTTAGGAAGAGAAGTCAAGTTCTTCAATAATTATCTTCAAGATGCTTTCAACACTGCAACTTAGTTGCCCAAATTCGGATCCAGACCCAGACTTTGATTTATTGTTCTGCTTACCACAATCTTTGCCATTTCTGAATCTTTTGAACATGTAAGCTTGGCATTCAACATTGCTTGCAGTTTACCCTTGCTGTGATCATAGATTTTATCAACCAAGTAGTACTCATGATAAGCTCTGTCTACAGTGATGGCATAGACTCCACACCTTTCAAATATCATCCAGTTTTCTATTCTTTGGAATTTATTCTGTAGATGCAAATCTCTGATCACATGTTGAACTTTGCTAGGATCAAACATCATGCACAAGTACTCCATGGCTAATCTGATTAAGCTCATTTCTTCTCCTGTCAGCTCCTTTTCATATAGACCCAATCCAACTTTAAACATCTCTTTTAAATCTGATCTTGAACAGCTTCTGATGAGTCTACCCCAAGTAGAGTACACTTCATATATATATCCCACTCTCTTAAGCCTGAAGTATTTCTTTCTTTGATCTTCCAGAATATCCCAAAAGATGACTTCTGGTGCTTTCATAGAAATGGGATCAACTTGAACTGGTTCATCATCTGTTATAGTCATATAAAGCTCAAGATGCACATTAGATTGCTTATTAGATTGTTCTGGGTTCTGCACAGATTCTGCTGAAGGTGTAACTGAAGGTTCTGCCTCTTTTTCAGCTTCTTCAACCCTTTGTTTCTTGAACAATTTCTTTGAAGCTATGGTCTTCACCCTCTTTGCAGATTTAGCTTCCATACCAACATTCTCTGGCTCTTCCTTATTTTCTTTTGTAGGTGTGACTTCCTCAGGGAATGGTTGCTGAATGTTGAGATCATGTCTCTCCTTCATCCTTCTTTCAACCTCTTCTCTTTGTGAGGAGTCCCCTTGAAGCTTAGCCATTTCTTTCTTATACAACTCGTCTACTTGACTGTATGCCATATTAGTAAACATCTCTCCTTTGACACCAATTGAACCTTTCAGGAAATTTATCATTTTTCTCCTTTCCTGATTGGCCAAAAAGGTCTTAGAAGGTTGTCTTTTCTGCTTTTTGAGTGGCATTCTTTTGACTGGTACTTTCTTGGCCTGAGCTACTGTTTTCATGCTCTTCTGATACTCTTCATTTAGTTTTCTGGCCATATTCAGTGCAAGCTCTCTATCCTTCTCAGATTGTAGCAGTTCCTCTTTTTCCATCTCAGCTTGAAGCTCTTTTGCCACTTCTTCATCTAACTCAATCTGACTTTTCTTCTTTAAAGGTTGTTCAGGTTCAACCATCTTTCCTTTTCCTTTTGTATCCTTCAAACCTGCCTCACTTCTTTCTTTTCTCTTCTTTTGAAGACCTCCTTCATCTATGACCACTCCCTTGGCCTTTTGAGAAGCCTTAGGAGTGTCATTCTTGGCTTTTACCAACGTTTCTGCAATTTCCAATTCTTCTACAGAAAGCCCTGTTACTGCTGCTTCTTTTACCTCAGCAGCATTAACAGTTTCTGCTGCTTTGGCAAATTCTGTTTCTTTCTCTATTTCTGCTTCTTTCTCCCCCTCAACATCAAATCCCATCTCAGATTTGCTTTCCTTCTCTGTTTCATTCTCTTGATTCTCCCCCTTGTTGGAAGCATCTTGAGCACTTTCCCTCTTCTTTAACACAAATTGCTTTCTTCTCCTTTTCTGTACCAATCTTGTCACCAATTTCTTCAGTTTGGTAATATGTACTTGTTGAGACAGAATGACCAGTTTCAGCTCTTCAATGTCTTTCCCCTTCTTGATGACATCCGTGTTTATGTTACCCATAACATCCATCAATTCTTGATAGTTATATCTGTCCTCACTTTCTCCAGAAGTGTTACCCTCTTTTGAAGGATCATGGGATCTTTTTGTAGTGGGAGCCTTCTGCGTAACAGAAGCACTCTCCACCCCCTTGGGTTCTTGGCACCAGGGACCTTTGAATGATTGCTCATTCAAAGTTTCCATGGGGAAGGTCTTATTTATGTTACCACTGACCTCCTCTGTGCTAGCAGGAGTAGTGGCAGCCTTAGCACCCATATGCTCAAACATCTCCTCAGTGAGCACCTCCTTGTGGTTGGGAGACACCCCTGTGGTTTCCCTATAGATATTCTCTAATGGAGAATTCTCCATTAGAGGTCTTAGAGGCTTTGAGGGTGAAGGTACAAGAAGGGAAGGAGCCTTCTTTACCTTTTTTCTTGTATAAGTTTGGGTGATTGGAGAAGTTGGCTTTTGAAGCAGGGACTGAGGGATTGATATAGAGGGTGAAGGTTGGGATTGACTAGCAGTGGGATTGTCTAATGAGGGCCTTGACCCTGCTGCCATACCTTCTTCATTGTGGGACACCACCATCATTGTAGAGAACAATGGGGTGTCAACTCCTTCCGAGTCAAATGGAGATCTCTTCATGTTTGAAAAGACCTTACCTTTGGGGATTTTAGGTACATATACCTCATCAAAGTGAGGCATATCCGTCAATGCATTGGTTATAACTGCCTGGACAAATCTTGGGTACATATAAAAACTCTTTTTGTTTCCCAAGTTTGACACAATGTCATTAAAAATCATTTTAGAAAAATTGTACTTTCTGGCAGTGGCCAAGCACACCAAAGCATAAGCAATGGTGCTACTGAACTCACTCCAGCCATTAGTCTTTTTGAAAATACAATGCATAAGGGTATGGACAAGGAAACGCCATTGGGGTGAAAATTTAGCTTTTGAGAACTTGAAAACACCCAATGGGCCTCCATACCCCATTCTTGTAAGAGTGGAAAACAGTTCATCATTAGAGATAGATGAGATACGAGAGGCATCGTCTAGACGTAGACTGATGCGAATTACCTCTTCAGTAACTGTCAAGGGTTTGCCACACACCCTTGTCTTGATCACTTGCACACCATTCTCAGTAACAATGGTGGCATTAGCCCAAAATTGTTGTTGGTGCTCGATATAGATTGATGGAGACACTGTCAGAGCATAGGCGATATGGCTAGACTTCAGAAAATCCAGTATCTGATGAAATCCTGCAGCTTGCTTTGGCTTTTGTAGCATCGCGATTTCATTGTGCTCGTCAATAAATGCCATAGACGCCATTGAGCTTGAATATTCTGGACTGAAAATCACTAGGTGCTTTGAGAGAAAAGGGTTAGAGAGAGGATGAACAATATTCAAAGAGTCGTTATGAGCTTTTAGGCGGGCAAAGAGTGTATTTATACGATTCAGGACATAAGCAGTATTAACCACTAGCAGTATTAACTAACTAGCAGTATTAACTGAGAGGAGTATTAACTAACTAACAGTATTAACTGAGAGCAGTATTAACCACTAGCAGTATTAACTAACTAGCAATATTAACTAAGAGAAGTATTAACCACTAGCAGTATTAACTAACTAGCAGTATTAACTGTGCACTAGCAGTATTAAAACTGCACTGGCAGCATTAACTAGACCTACACTTTTTGAAGCTTGAGGTACTCTGAGCAAGGTAATTACTTTCTGAAAAAGATGTTAGTAACACCAAAGAATAAACCAATAACAGGTATGAAAACACTTTTTAACACATGAGCTCATTCAGAGTTGATCATGCCCACACTTGTAACCAAGAAAGTGAATCTACCCACATCAAAAGCTTTAGTGAATAGATCAGCAAACTGGTTGTCAGTATGAACCTTAGCAACTTGAATTAGCTTCTTTTCATTACAATCTCTGATAAAGTGATACCTGATCTCAACGTGCTTGGTTTTGGAGTGCTTGATAGGATTGTTAACAATGCTTATAGCACTGCTATTGTCAATGAAGATTGGAGTGTGAAGAAAGGTTACCCCATAGTCCAACATCTGATTCTGAATCCATAGAACCTGAGAGCAGCAACTTGCAGCAGCAATATACTCAGCTTCTGTTGTGGATAATGACACTGTGGTTTGTTTCTTACACTGCCAAGATACTAGTCTTGCACCCAAAAGTTGACATCCACCTGAAGTAGACTTTCTGTCCATGTTAGCACCTCCTAAGTCACTATCTGAATAGACAATCAAGTCAAAGTTGGATTCATAAGGATACCAAAGACCTAATCTAGGTTGCCCTCTTAAGTATCTGAAAATCCTTTTAACAGCTTGAAGATGTGATTGCTTTGGTGTGACTTGGAATCTTGCACACAAACACACTGGAAACATGATGTCTGGTCTTGAGGCTGTGAGATACATGAGAGATCCAATCATTGATCTATATAGATGGACATCAACATCCTCCCCCTCAAGATCAACAGTGATCTGTTTATGAGTCTCCACAGGTGTGCTTGCTGGCTTTGAGTCTGATAAACCATATTTGTCCAGGATGTCTTTCACATATTTTGATTGGCTTATGAAGATCCCATCTTTCTTCTGTTTCACTTGAAGCCCAAGGAAGGTTAGTTCACCCATTGAACTCATTTTAAAGCTCTTGTGCATTAACTTTTCAAAGTCTCTACACATCTGATCTTTTGTGGATCCAAAGATTATATCATCCACATAAATCTGAACCAATAGGATGTCCTTCTTACTTCTTTTAATGAAGAGGGTCTTGTCAATTATTCCTCTTTCAAACCCATTCTCCAAGAGATAGGTAGACAGAGTATCATACCATGCTCTTGGGGCTTGATGAAGACCATAAAGTGCTTTCTTTAGTTTGTATACTCTGTCTGGATATGATGGATTTTCAAATCCAGGAGGCTGACAGACATATACTTCTTCATCAATTGTACCATAAAGAAAGGCACTCTTCACATCCATTTGGTATACCTTGAACTTCATGTATGATGCATAGGCTAAAAATAGCCTAATTGCTTCTACCCTTGCCACTGGAGCAAACACTTATTCATAGTCAATGCCTTCTTCTTGAGTGTACCCTTGTGCCACCAGCCTTGCTTTGTTTCTTATCACAATGCATCTCTCATCCTTTTTGTTCCTGAAAATCCACTTGGTGCCTATAGCTCTATGACCTTTTGGAAGGTCCACCAAGTTCCAAACTTCTTGTAACTTGAACTGTAGTAACTCTTCTTGCATAGCTTTTATCCAACTGGAATCTTTCATAGCATCATAAACCTTCTTAGGCTCAATCTGGGATAGAAAGCAAGTGAGTACTGTGTGTTGCTGATCCTGCAACTCTTGAAGTCTGCTTTGATTCCTTATTATCATAGAAGAAGAGATGTCTCCTATGACCAGCTCTGGAGGATGATTCTTTTGAGTTCTAGTCTGATGACTAGGTTCTTCATTGATTCCCACATCCGGATTGGAATCATTTAAGTCAGCTGAGGGGATCTCATCAGCTGCTTCTGACTCATCATGCACATGATTCTCCTCATCTCTTCCTTTTTCTTCACTCTGAATTGGTTCAACAACAGTCTCTTTTTCACCGAACTCAACAGGCTCTATTGTAGGAATGGGAAATATTACAGACTGAGGAATAGTATCTTGTACTTGAGCATCCCTTGATCCTCCATTTCCTGAACCTGCATTGTCATCACTGCTGAAACCCAAGGACTTAGTTAGTGAATCAATGTCAAACAACCACTGAGGACCAGACCCAATAAGATTTGGTCTGTTCTCATTGCATTTGACATCGTCACTTTCCTCAATTATTCTAGAAGAAGTATTAAAAATTCTGTAAGCCTTACTCTGAGATGAGTAACCAACAAGAAAACCATCATCAACCTTGCTATCAAACTTTCCTAAGTGAGTTTTGGTATTGAGAATGGTACAAGGACACCCAAAAGGTTTGAAAAATCCTATAAAAGGTTTTCTATTATTTAAAAGCTCATAAGGTGTCTTGTTTTTAGGTTTCACTACTAAAACGCTGTTTTGGACATAGCAAGCAGTATTAACTGCTTCAGCCCAGAAAGTAATTGGAAGTTTTGAATCTGCCAACAGAGATCTAGCAGACTCAATCAGTGTCCTATTCCTTCTCTCAGCAACACCATTTTGTTGTGGAGTCCTAGGAGCACTGTATTGCCTCTCAATTCCTTTTTCCTCACAAAAGGTGTTTAGGTCATGATTTTTAAATTCAGTACCATTGTCTGACCTAATGACTTTTACCTTTTGATTAGTTTGGTTTTCAATTCTTAGAATAAAGGATTTGATCAGTCCACTTGTCTCATCCTTAGTTCTTAGAAAATATACCCAAGTAAATCTAGAGTAATCATCAACAATAACTAGGCAGTATGATTTCTTACCAATACTCATAACATTTGTAGGACCAAACAGATCCATATGCAACAACTGAAGAGAATTAGAGATTGTGTTCAACTCTTTGGTCTTATGAGAAGTTTTGTGTTGTTTGCCTTTGAGACAGACAACACAATGATCATCACATGAAAAGACTTTGGAAGGTAAACCTCTTACAAGGTTGTTTTTAACAAGTTTATTCATTGTTTTAAAATTCATGTGACACATCCTTCTGTGCCACAGTGATGATTCATCCAAAGAAGCTTTTGAAACAAGACTGTTTAGGGATGAATCAGTTGAAACACTTTCCATATCTAAGCAATAAACATTATCCTTTCTGGGAGTTCTTAGTAGTATCATCTTTTCATCAACTACCTTGAATCCAGGAGCAAGGATAATACATTCAGAATCTGTAAATAATATACTATGTTGTTTGTCACAAACCTGTGATACACTTAACATGTTGTACCTTAACTGCTCAACATAGAATACATCTTCAAAGGTCATTTTACCTTTGGTTACATCCCCCTTACCACTTATCTTACCTCCATCTGGAGTATTACCAAAGGCAACATGCCCACCATCAATTTTCTTGAAATTCTTGAGGCATGACATGTTCCCTGTTATGTGCCTAGAGCAACCACTATCAACATGCCAGATGCTCTTCCCCTTGAGCTGCTGATTGCCCTGCACATAAGATTAAACAATTAGTATTGATTGGGGACCCAAGCCAAAGTGGTCTTGGGTCTCCCTTTCTCATCAAAGTATTTACATTCCTTTTTGATGAGGTTTTTAAACTCAGAGCACTCTTTATTATAGTACTTTGTCAATATGATTGGCTTAGCAGCACAAACACTAGAAGCAGTACTAACCTTAGAAGTACTAACAGAGGTAGCAATACTAACAGGTTTAGCAGTACTAACCTTGTTAGCAGCACTAACAGAGTTAGCCGTATTAACTTTTGAAGAAGTACTAACAATGTCAGCAACACTAACATTGTTAGCAGTAGTATTACTTCTAGCAGCACTATCATTGTCAGCAGTACTATTTGTGGTAGCAGTACTAACAGTTTTAGTGCTTTTAGGAACCCACATATTGACACTTTTTTTAACAAATTTTTTCTTCATGTGGCTTTTAGATTTAACAGATTTCTTAGCCACATGGTTCTTTTCAACCTTCCTATAACCAAAGGGTTTGTGCATGGATCTTTGAAAATTCATCCTTTGGTTCATAGGATTGAAATAACAGAATTTGGCAAGATGATTCAATTTGCCACAGATAAAACAAGGTTTTGGTCTATTGATTTTACTCAAATCAACCCCTTGTTTTTGTGCCCACTGATTATTCCAGTTTCTTTGATTTCCCCTCTTTTTATCATGTTTTTGGGGCTCAGTCTTCTTACATGCACACTGTTTGCAAGGACCTGGATTCACAACTGTGGTCTGTTTGTAATGGACCTTACCAGACTTTCCCTCTGTCTTCTCTATGTCCTTGGATTTGATCCAAGCCCTTCCGCAGTCCTCATTGGTGATAATGTTATTTTCTACAGGATTCTCACCACTCATCTTGTTCTCCTTACTCTTGTCAACCTCTTTGTCAGTCTTATCCTCAACAACTACCTCATCTAAGGGATCTATCTCAGTGGCTCCCTCAGGCAAGTCCTTCCTATCTTTGGTTTCTAACAGATCTGAAGTAGGAGGAATGTAATTGTTGTTATATGGTGGAGGTGTGGCATTGTACCCAATTCCTCTTCTCAGCTTATCATGAATCTGAGTTTCTAGTAAAGAGTCCATTGCTTTAGAAGCATTGGAAAACTTTTCTACATCAAGCTTGACCTTGGATAGTTCATCTCTCAATTTCCCACTCTCCTCTTTAGATTTGGTCAGTTTAAACTCTAGATCCTTTTTCTCCCACTTCCAGTAATTGGTGTCATATGAGTGTTGGAGTTCATTGGCTTGAAAACCTTTAATCTGTTCCTCAAACCTCTCAACAATTCTCACATAATCTTTGATATCCTTTTCTAATCTCTTAAGGTCATCACTCATCTTCTGATTGTGATCCCTGTACCTTTTAAAGTGTCTATGCAAGTTTTAGAATAGAGATTAGAATTTACCTCAGATGGGAGATAAGATACTTCAGCCATAAGTGCTTGATTTTGGATAGCCTCTTCTGCTTGATCACTCCAGTCAAACCCCATTCCTTGTTGAGAAACAAGGGCTTGAGCAGAGTTTCTGTTATGATTGAGGTTTCCAGACTGTGCTTGCTGGTGGTTGTTGTTGTAAGACACTCCACTTCTGCATTCCCTGGCAAAGTGTCCCTTCAGATGGCATTTGTAGCACTCCACCTTTGATTTATCAAACCCTGCTCCATCTTCTCTTCTTTGGGAGAAGTTGTTCCTCCCAGTCCTCTTTATGAACTTCTTTACCCTCATGGACAACATGACCATCTGCCATTTAATATCCATCTCTTCCAGATCATCAGGATGAAGTTGTTCCAAATCATCATTAATTAAGGAGGAATTTCCATGACTGGCAAAAATGGCTTCAAACAAAGAATCAGTGCCTTTATCTTGATTTGCTTCATTAGCAGCATTAACTGATTCAGGGTTAGCAGTAGAATCAATTGATGCTGATAGGAGTGCAGCATTATGAATATATCCAGAAGGCTTCTTCTTTGCCTCCATCTCAGCTTCAAATACTCTAAGATCATTGTACAGATCATCAAGTTCTTTCTCTTCAAACTGATCATTCTGTCTGAATGAAACAGTGTACATGGTCCATTCATCTCCAAGGGACCTTAAGAACTTTCTGTTTACATCATCTTGATCAATCTGTACTCCCATAGTAGCTAGTTCACCAGTCAGTTTGTTAAACCTGTCAAAAGTTTGAGTCATGGACTCATTCTTAGTTGACATGAAGTTTTCATACTGTTGCTTCAAGATTGCCATTTGATTTCTTTTGGTACTTTTGGTACCAGAGAATATCTTCTCTAGAGCATTCCAGAGCATCTGTACATCATTACAATTGCAGAATTGGTGCTGATATTCATTTGGAATGGCCAAAAACAGTGTGCTCAAGGCTTTCATCTCTGTCTGCCTTGTCTTTCTGTCTGCATCTGTCTTTGGAGGTGTTCTTTTTCCATCTTCATCAATCTTTCCTGCATCAGATGGGCCATTCTCAATGATGTCCCACATAGAGTAATCTGTGAGGAGAATGTATTGCTTGATTCTGATCTTTCACATGTCAAATTCATTGGGTCTGTGTGTCCCAATATGCAATCATTCAATCAAGCAATCACATAAACAATACAGTAAATCAAACCTGATATTGATATTCAATAGATTCAAAGGATTACAAGCTTGAAACTAAAATCAATCTCCTTCTCTCTTCTTGTTCTTCACGGCGCCACACCACCAAAGACCACCCTTAATAATAATTTTGCAATTAAGATCCTTAAACACCTAATTAACCCTAAAACAAACTATTTATACTTAGCCCATATAGCCTAATGGGCTTGCAAGGCTTAGGCCCAACTACAAACTAAGTTAACTAAAAATAAAACTAACTAATAAATAAAATACGTAAACAGACTTTGACTAATTATTACAAAAGGACCCTAGACTATTTGTTGAGACGACTTTATCACCTTTAACTTCAGATTTCCATCTTCAGATAATTATGATCTTGAATCCAATAAATATGTGCTTTAAAAATCTCCCCCTTTGGATCAAGATCATTCTTTTAAGCTTAGAAAATGTAATCTTCCTCTTTGTCTCCAGAATGTAACAATCTCCCCAATTGATTAGAATATCTCTTGGAAAGAAATTATCTCCAGTTTCAGCTCGGAATGCTTTAGAAAATCATCTTCAAAAAAAATTTCTTCAAAGCAGCAAAAACTTCATAATATCTTCAGAAATTCTTTCAAAAACTTTTGATCTCCGCATTTCTTGATTGACGTTTCTCCCCCTTTTTGATGAAAAGAGCAAAGAGTTCATCAAAACGTGTCTTCAAGAAATTTCTTCCACCATTGATCTTGCAAACAGAACCACTGATTATCCGTCAATTCATAAAGATGCGTATCCAGATCTTTGCAAATCTAGACAAAATAGATAGATATGAAAGGTAACACCTGAATCAACAAATGAACCAGTTAAAAATTGCCTGTCAGTAACACAAAGTCACTCTGTGTAACGAATACACAATATAAAGGAGCTTTTATGATGTTCACTCCCCCAGGGCTTCCATTCAATCATCGAAACACCACAAAGGCAATTTCTATGAACGTTATGACAAAGAAACAAATTCTTTGTGTGTTCGTGCAAGTGATAGAATAAATTAAGCAGATGATGTTTGCTTATAAGGCTCAAATAAGTGTAAACCACTGAGACAAGTAGTTAAACACAGACTCAATGTGCATTAGTAAAGTTGAAGGTGGGGCAGACTACCTTCTTTTCAATATCCAGATTTTCCAAATGAAAATCAGATAGCATATGTGCTGCGTCCCCTTTGAAAATGAAACATTTTCTTGTTGAGAAGAAAATGAGTAGATGGTGGGGTAAAGTCAAGAGTTGGCATGGGCTAGTTGCCTGTTTCAATAATGTTCACCAAAGAATGTGAAGCATTAGACATGTGGCTGCCCGACTCAGAAAGTAGTTGGTGCAGAGTTTAAAAATTCTTTTACTCTGATCTCTCACCCTCTTTCTTTTAATCTTTAAGCTCACAGCTAACCAAACTCTCTTTTAATATTGTCCCTCATCACACATCCCACACTCATTTCTTGTTGGACTCCTCACATTCTTTCACTATAGGATTAACTTCTTGGGTAGGAAACACTGGTTAACGTGAATCCATAGAAGTTCAAAGAAGTCCTAGCACACTGATCCCATGTTTTCCTATGAAGCATAAGATGCTCAGGTGATTTAACTTTATCAGTTAAAGCTCAATGATGAAGGAGAAAACATTTAAAATCACACTTCCAAATCAAGAAATCTTTTTGAGAATTGGGAAGTGGTTTGAACAATTAAGAACATGTTTTGTTCTGATTGAAAGTTGTTCGTCTTTCAACCATGGAGGAGATGAAGAGAAAGAAATTATACCTTTCGAGTACAGTCTTACATCTCGCGAAGTCAAGCTTAAAGTCATAAAGATATGATCTTTGAAGCATCTCTCAACCTACAAAAGTCTAAAAATCTAGTCAAAGTAACTTTATTCACTGAAATTGAAATGACATAAAGCAGTAAAACAATTAATGCACGAGTTCTGATCAGAAATAATCAGAAGTCAACGCCATACTCCTTTGACTTGATCGCTCCCCCTAAAATTATGCACTACTAACACATTGATCAGTAAGTACAATGCATTCATAATTGCTCCCCCTCAAACTAACATTGATCATTTATAAGAAACTTTTCACACTCCCCCTGAGATCATGAACAAACTATTAAAGAGCAGGTATCATGCGGAAATAATAATAAAGAAATGATAAAGAAATGCAATAAGAAACTTTAATAGGTAACCACCGATTAGGTCTTAAGATTTAGCATACCAAGTCTTGAGACAAGAAAATTAAATCTCTTTTCGTCTAAAGGTTTGGTAAACAAATCTGCAAGCTGATAATCGGTTTTTACAAAGTAAAGTTCAATTGTGCCCTTTTCTACATTATCTTTTATAAAATGATACCAGACATCTATGTGTTTGGTCTTAGTATGCTGAACAGGGTTAGCGGTAATTGCAATAGCGCTCTTCGAATCACAACAGATCGGGATTCTATTGAAATGAAATCCATAGTCTCGCAGTTGTGTTCTCATCCACAAGACCTGAGAACAGCAGCTAGCAGCAGCTACATATTCCGCTTCGGCCGTTGATGTGGAGACACATAATTGCTTCTTCGAAGCCCAACTGACGAGTTTATCTCCGAGGAATTGTATATGACCCGAGGTGCTTTTCCTGTCTAACATGCAACCAGCATGATCTGCGTTTGAATAAGATGTTAGTTCAAAGCTTGTATGCTTAGGATACCACAGACCAAGATCTGCAGTCCCCTTCAGATATCTGAAAATCCGCTTTACAGCAGACAAATGGGATTCTTTAGGATTGGCCTGATATCTAGCACATAAGCATGTAGAAAACATTATATCCGGCCTACTTGAAGTGAGATACATTAAGGAACCTATCATCCCTCTATAAGTCCTTACATCAACAGCCTTTCCCGAAAGATCGGTGCCAATCTTAGTACCAAGTGCCATTGGGGTACCAATCGGTTTACAATCTTCCATTTTGAACTTCTGAAGAATGTCCATAATGTATTTAGATTGATTGATAAAGATCCCCGTTGAAAATTGTTTGACTTGCAATCCGAGAAAGAAATTCATCTCTCCCATCATGCTCATTTGAAAACGAGACACCATGAGGTTTGCAAAGTTCCTACAGTACTTAGGATTTGTAGAACCAAAAATAATATCATCCACATATATTTGAATAAGAATGATATCGCCTTTATCCTTTTTAATGAAAAGAGTGGTATCAACCGTACCTTTTGTGAAACCTGACTTAACCAAGAATTGAGATAGGATATCATACCAGGCGCGAGGAGCTTGTTTCAGTCCATAAAGAGCTTTATCCAAGATGTAGACGTGGTTCGGCTTATCTGGATTTACAAACCCTTCTTGCTGTGAGACGTAGACTTCTTCCTTGAGTACTCCATTCAGAAAAGCTGTCTTCACGTTCATTTGATAGACGATGAAGTTCTTGTGGGCTGCGTAGGCTAAGAACATCCGAATTGCCTCTATACGTTCCACTGGAGCATAAGTCTCATCGTAGTCTATCCCTTCCTCTTGTCTATATCCCTTGGCGACAAGTCGTGCTTTGTTTCGGATAACGGTGCCATCTTCATCTTTCTTGTTTTTGAACACCCATTTCGTACCAATGATGGTTTTACCTTGCGGTTTGGGTACGAGTCTCCAGACTTTCAATGCTTCAAACTGATTCAGCTCATCTTGCGTCGCAGTTACCCAATCTGAATCGGCAAGGGCCTCAGATACGCGTGTAGGCTCGATCTTGCTCAGAAAGGATTCATATATACATAGATTTGATGTTGCGGACCTAGTTTGCTCTGGTGCAGAAGGATCTCCAATAATTTGATGTATTGGGTGCTCTTTGGTCCACTTATATTCATGAGGGAGTGGATTATATGCATGTTGATCATTGTCCGCATCTAGGAATCCACTGGTATCTGCTTCGGTTGGTTCAGAATTAACGGGGGCTTCAGTTGAAGTAGTTGTTGCAGAAGTAGTAGTAGGTACAGCTTGGTCAATCTGTTGATCAGTCCCTACAGTACATCCTACAGAGTCATCTACTTCTGTCTCGGCATTGTTGGTCACAACTTCAACTGTTGGAGTAGGCTTTTGAACTGGAACTTCTTGCTGAATAGGGGAACCATATTCAGTAGAGATATCGGAAGTGGTCGGATGAGTAGTCATCGAGTCTTCTATCCTGTCAACCACAACAGAGTTAGGCAATTTGGGCCCAAGAAATTCATCATAGAACAGTTCAAATAATAAATCCAAATCAGATAAATTAGAAGAAGACGACGAAGCGCCATCTGATTTGTTCTCTTGAGGTGCAGGTCTTGGACTGGTTGGTCCAGAAGCTAATACTCTGGTAATGATGGGTTCTGTACTGATGTGCTCAGAAGCCATATCCTCATCAAATGTAACATTGACGCTCTCGATTACTGTCTTCGACTTCTTTAAATAAACACGATATGCAGACGATGTAGAGGAATAACCAACAAAGTTGCCTTCATCCGCCTTAGCACTGAACTTGTTCAGATTCACTCGGTCGTTTAGAACATAACACGTACAACCAAAAACATGAAAATATTTAATGGTTGGTGTGCGGTTGTTGATCAACGCATACGGAGTCTTCTGAAAGCGGCGGTGTATCATGGAGCGATTCTGAGTGTGACACGCAGTCGATACAGCTTCAGCCCACAAAAATAAAGGTAATTCAGATTGGATGAGCATTGTTCGAGCGGCCTCGACAAGTGTACGATTTTGCCTTTCGACGACGCCGTTCTGTTGAGGTGTGCGAGCAGCAGAGTACTGATGTGATATCTCGACTGATTCGAGATATTCTTCGACTGTCTTGTTCTTGAACTATGTGCCGTTGTCAGTCCTGAGAATCTTGACTTGTTTTTGCAGATTGACTTGAGTTGTCTTTAGAAACGAAATGAGAACATCGGGAGTCTCATCTTTAGACCGTAGAAACTTAACCCAAGTGTATCGCGAATAGTCATCCACAATAACCAACACATACTTCTTTCCTCCTAAGCTTTGCGTTCACATAGGACCGCATAGATCCATATGCAACAACTCTAATGGAGAGTTGGTACTAGGTTCAGGCTTTGGTTTGTGTGGGGCTCTCTTCATTTTTCCTTTTTCACACGCTGCACATAGATGTTCTTTCTCATACTTCAGCTCTGGAAGACCTTTCACTAGCTTACCACTGACCAGCTTGTTGATGTACCGAAAGTTGAGGTGAGAAAGCCGTCGATGCCATAACCAGCTTTGTTGCATCGAGGCCTTTGATAGTAGGCAGACCTGGTTGTCAGCCTGGACGTTTGACAAATTGATGGTGTAGAGGTTTGACTTGCGAGATCTGACCAGGAGTTCTTTTCCTTCTTCAGTGCGTATCGAACATGTCTTGGCCTTGAAATTAACCTCTAAATCTTTGTCACATAACTGGCCAATGCTGAATAGGTTGTGCCCTAAGCCTTCAACGTAACTCACCTTCTTGATCGTAAGATTTTCATGTACAACATCACCATATCCCAGAATAGGTGAAAACTGATCATTTCCGAAACGAACTGTGCCGCAGTATTTGTCCTTATAATTAGACAACATACTCTTCTGCCCGGTCATATGTTTGGAACACCCACTATCCAAATACCACATATGACGGGTCTGCACAAAACAAATCAAGAAAGAAGAGGTTTAGGAACCCATTTAAAAATGGGACCTCCACTGTTAGTACTTGATTTTGGCACCCATTTAAAATTGGGTCCACTTTTTCTTTGAAAACCAGAAGCATGATAAGACGTATGATAATGATAAGATGAAACATTATATGAACCATACCAAACATCAGAATATCTACGAGAAGCATAATCACATTCACCATAATTTAAAAACTTTTTAGTACTAGATGGAGCTAACTGAAATAATTGCTTTATAGAATATTTCTTGCGAGAATCAACAAGATTATTTTTAAAAGTAGCAACATTCACACTCAAATCATCTTTACTAGAAGTCTCTTTATTCAAAATAAAACTAGAACTAGATTTAGCTTTCTCGTCTATCTTCTGTTTCGGTATCCATGCAGTCTTAACTCCAACCCTTTGCTTTCTCAAATCTGAAACATTTGAAACTTTAGAGTTAGAATGATGAGAATTAAGAGAATGCATCTTCTTTGGCTTACCAGTGTGGATCGGTTTCTGTGAAAGCTGAGATTTTTGTTGCCTACCTTTTGCTTTCTTTGATTTCACAGAAACTGATTTATCAACTTTCGTTGATGTTTCACCTTTTATTTTCCAAAATGAGAGGAGGAACGTAAAGCTTACCTTCAATGGGTTTAGCCTCCAACTCTTTAACAGAATAACTCTCAAAATAATCATTTGAAAGAAACTTTGATTTATTAGAACGATAACTGTTATTCAACTTCTCATAGCGAAATGGAAGTTGAACTTTAGTTGTGTTCTTTCTTTTATCATATTCCTTGGCTTTATCTTTTTCCGACAGACTAGTCCAAAAGGGTTTGAGTTCTTGATGTTGAGGAGCCAACAACATAAACCCAAAGTCATAAAGTGCAGGCACTTCAGATATACCCTTTTTGAGATGATGTGGGTTCTTGTAACCAAGTCCCCAAGTATCAGGTTTCTCTTTAGGTTTGTTCAAATGAATAGTGTGTTCAGTTTGACCCAAAGAGTGTAATTTTTCTTCCAAAGCATTCACCTTTTCTATTAAAGATTTATTCTCTTTTGAAGTAGAAAAGTACCTTTTAGCAATCTCTCTAGATTTAAACTCACATTCTTTAAACTTTGAATCAGTTTCAGATAACTCTTTATGAATTATAGTCTTTTCTTTAGCATTGGTGTCTATATTTTTGTGCAAAGTTTCAATTAATACATTTTTCTCAGCAATATCATTACTAAGTTTATGTATAGATTGATTTTTCTCATTTATGACACCTCTTTCACGCTTCAGTTTCGACTCTAATTCTTGGAGTTTAGACATCATGGCATTCATTTGGTTCAATAAATCAAATTCAGTAAAGTTACATACCTCATCAGTATCTCCATCATCCAAATCAGCTTCAGCTTCTGACTGGTTCTTCCCCATCAAACACAGATGTGCTGTCTCATCCTTCTCTCCTTCTTCAGATTCTTCATCCGAGTGGTCGAGCCAGTATTCATCCTCGGCCATTAATGCTTTTCCAGCCTCTTGTTGCTTGGCTAGAAGCATTTTATTCTTGTAATAGTCTAAGTTTCAGACTTTTGATTTGCGGCAGTCCTCGGCAAAATGACTGAGTCTACCACAGTTGTAGCACTTAATCGGTTCTTCTTTCTTGGTCTCTTCAGCTCCATCCTTCTTCATATCTTCTGATCTCCTTTCTTCAACTTTCTCTTTATGCTTGTAGTTGTTCGGACCAGACGAGTATCGCTGACTATTGGAGTTTGGCTTTTTATAGAACTTCTTTTGGAAAGCCTTGGTTAACATGAGCATGGTTTCCATCAGTTTTTCACAATCGTCAGTTTCAGACTTTTCCTCACAATCAGCTTCTTCCGAATCAGAATCTATCACCTTCTTCTTCTTTGACTTCTTAACCACAAGAGCAACTGGATCAGCAACTGCTTTGTCAGCCTTTTTCATCTCAGCCTTGATCTCTTCTACCTCTTCCTCATTCTGTCTGAGGATCTCATAAACTTCATGAAGAGGAATGTCATGCAGATCCTTCAACTGTCTCATCTGATGGGTGAACCTCTTCCATTCAGGCTGAAGATTGCTGAGAAATTTCACATTGAGCTCCACATGAGATTTGCTGATCTTGTTCTTGCTGAGCTCGTTCAGCAAAGTGACAAATCTGTCATAAGTAGCTTCGAGAGACTCTCCAGCTTTGGCTTTGAACTCTTCATAATTATTCAGACATGTAGATACTTTGAGTTGATTGCCGACTTTGGATCCGATCATCATCTTCTCCAATTGATCCCACATTTGCTTACCGGTAGCGTTATAGCTGTCAATCTTGACATATATTTCATTCGGTATGCCTTGGAGAATAAATGATCTTGCCAGCTTGTCACCCTTATGTCTCTTCAGCTGATCTTCCGAATATTCACCAATCGGTAATTTGTACTCTGTCTCTTCTTCTTGACCATTTTCTCCAGCTACAGTGAGAACCTTGGTCGGAGGTGTCATGATCCCATCTTTCAGAGATATTCTGATTTCATCTCCCAAATCATGTCGATCAATGAAGTCCAAAAATCTGTCCTTCCATTGCTCGTACTCCCCCTTGAAGAGTACTGGTGGCTTCACATCTGCTCCAATAGCAAGAGCTTCCCGAGACATCTTTACTTATATGATTAGAAATCAAACTTATCTGATATTGAAACAATCAACTGGATGAGATCGTTAGAAGTCAAGATAAAATCACACAATACTGAAAAACTTAGAATGAAATTCAGAAAAAACAGATCACGAACAGAACTTTGTCCCCCTTCGCAGACTTAGCACGGGGGTCCCGCTACCCGGATAGCGGGTGGGGTCAAGGGGCAACGCCCTTGCGGGGTCGAGGGGCAGCGCCCCTTGAGAAATTTTTTTGACATTTAGATGCCCTATTACAGTTTGCAAAAATCGATTTTCGACCGGTATTGAGTCGACCGGAGACTTGTAAAGACCGGTAGAGAGTTCGACCGGATAGATGTGAAGACCGGTAAGTGAAAGGACCGATATTTCCTTCGACCAGGAACTTGTAAAGTCCGGTCGAGGATTTGACCGATAGAATGGTAAGACCGGATGGTTGGTAAGACCGGATATTGGTAAGACCGGATGTTGGTAAGACCGGATGTTGGTAAGACCGGATGGTTGTTCGACCGGACTACGCTTCGACCGATAATATGAAAGACCGGAGTGGACAGTGAGTGTCCCGGTCGAATGCTATAGACCGATAAAGGTATTCGACCGGAAGTGGACTTAGACCGATAGAAACAAAGACCGATATGTTCGACCGGAGTGTTCTTGACACAGTATCGACCCAGAAACTCAAATAATCAGCCCAGAAACAGATCAAAACACAAAATTAAACTCCCAAACTTTGCGAAAACGATCGATTACACGATTAGAACTGATTGCTACCAATTAATTTTAGTAAAAACCACTTTATGAAGGAATCGAATGAACCCACAGTGCCGTCTCCAAAACGAACCCAGAAAACCAAATTCAACAAATTGATAATAAAAAACAATGCAATTATCAAATCAAACAATAACCAATCACTATAATATGCAAAACAAACACAATCAAACTAATATCCACTTGAATGAACAATCACACAATAAAAAACATGAATCTTTGACAGAAAATTAGAACCGAACAAAAACTTATTCAATCCAATCTGTACTGTGCTCTGATACCAACTGTGTGTCCCAATATGCAATCATTCAATCAAGCAATCACATAAACAATACAGTAAATCAAACCTGATATTGATATTCAATAGATTCAAAGGATTACAAGCTTGAAACTAAAATCAATCTCCTTCTCTCTTCTTGTTCTTCACGGCGCCACACCACCAAAGACCACCCTTAATAATAATTTTGCAATTAAGATCCTTAAACACCTAATTAACCCTAAAACAAACTATTTATACTTAGCCCATATAGCCTAATGGGCTTGCAAGGCTTAGGCCCAACTACAAACTAAGTTAACTAAAAATAAAACTAACTAATAAATAAAATACGTAAACAGACTTTGACTAATTATTACAAAAGGACCCTAGACTATTTGTTGAGACGACTTTATCACCTTTAACTTCAGATTTCCATCTTCAGATAATTATGATCTTGAATCCAATAAATATGTGCTTTAACAGGGTCTGAGCATTGGAACCTTTGAGACCAGAGTACTGTTTGATTCAGCTGTGTTTTCCATGATGAATGAGATTTCTGAGAATACTAGCTCTGATACCACTTGTCAGGATCTTAATTCTAAACAAGAATAAACACTCAGAAACAATGTTAAAGGAGTTTGCGGAATAACACTTTAATATTCAATGAAACAGTGAAAAACAGTGAATCTGAATAACAACTTGTAAACTTTATTGAATGATTATAAAGCTACAAGATTCAACACTCAACCTCAATATTGATGAACAGGCTCACCAATACGAATTCTACTTCTCTAGAATTAGGATTACAAACCTTGAGGTTGATTCTCTCTATGAAAACAAAAATTCAGAATTCTATATATGTGTATTCATCTATCATGTCTAAACTATTCTATATATACTGAAGATAAAAGATAATTACAAATAATAAAAGATCTTTAAAATAATCTTCCATCTTTATCTCCAAGCTTTCCATAATCTTCAAACTTGATCTGCACGAATCTTGATTATCTCATAAGCAGCACTAAGTCTTCAACAGTATTAATACTTTGAGCAGTATTAACATTCAGCAATACTAACTACTAGCAGTACTAAAATTGCTTAGCAGTAGTAACTTCATCCAGCAGTATTAATCTTGTTCAACAACATTAACATCACTTAGCAGCATTAACCTCAGAAGTATTAACCAAGTTCTTCTAGCAGCATTAACTGTACTTGTGAAATTCTGAATTTCCCAACAAAAATTGTGACCCAATCTCATCTCTTGATCCCTCTACCAAGTATACTTAGAAATCGGGACCAAAGAATTTTTCAATCCTTCCTCTTTTGCTCCTTCGTGGAGATTCGGTTGTAACAATTGCTTGTTCTTCAACTTCACTAGTTCCACTAGTACTTGGAACTATGTCCTTCGGCCTAGGTATTGAAGATAATATAGTCTCATCAAATAATGCATCTCTCGATTCTATAACAGTGTGAATCGCTATAGAATCATTAGGTTCAATAACATAGAACCTATAGTCCTTGTAATGCTCGACATATCCAACAAAGATGCAATCAATACCTTTCTCACCCAAAGTTTTCCTTTTGGGTTCGGGTAGTCAAACAACCGCCCGACAACCCCAAACTCGAATATAACTCAAGTTAGGCCTTTTCTTGAACCAAAGTTCATATGGGGTAATCTTCTTCCTTTTATTAGGAACTCGATTTAATAAGTAACAAACCGTTAACATAACTTCACCCCAAAATCCATCACTCAATCCCGAGTTGTTAACATAGAGTTCACCATTTCTTTGAGAACTCTATTTTTCCGTTCCGCCACACCATTTTGTTGTGGTGTATAAGGCGTCGTAGTCTCATGAATAATTCCTACGGATTCGAAAAACATAGGGTCGTAATACTCCCCACCATGAACGGTGCGTAAACATTTTATAAAACAATTCATTTGCAATTCAATCTCCGTTTTATAAGTTTTAAAGTTGTCCAACGCTTCTGTCAGGATCGAATTCTCAACAAGAATTATGAATACTCAAAAACAATATCAAAGAAGTTTGCGGAATAACACTTTGATATTCAATGTAACAGTAAACCAACAGTAAATATTATGAACAACTTGTAACCTTGTATTGAATGATTAAAATCACAAGATTACACACACAACCTCAATCTTGAAGAACAAGCTCTTTCAAGACGAATTCTACTTCTCTAGAATTTGGAACTATGCCTTGAGGTTGATTCTCTCTAAAAACAAAACTTAGAATGAATTAATTAAAACTATTCTATCAATTTTATACATATACTGAACAAAAGATAATTACTAAACATAAAAAGATCTTTAGAATAATCTTCATAATTATCTTCAGCTTTCCATGTTTATCTTCAAACGAAATCTCTTCAGCATTATCTTCATATTATCTCAGAAGCAGTATTTGTTGATCCCAGTTGTGATGTTCTTTAACTTGATTTAACCTTTTACTACACATAGATTAAATAAATAGAGTGCGAAAGCGTTTAATATGTGTAGAAAAGATTGAACATGCAAGGTAGTAAACACACAAGTAATTAATGAACAGGAAGTAAAGTATCACAAGAAAGTTGCTCAAAGAACTGTTTCATTAATTACTCAAGAACACCAAGAACATGCACTGGTATGTGCAAAATGTGCTCAAGGATTATACAGACTTCTATTTTCGTGTGTGCTCACTTCTTTTAGTTCTAAGGTGGTGCTCCTTAATATAGCAGAAGGATGCACCCCTTAGTACAAGACAAAAATTGACATTCCATAAACGGAATGCCACCTGTAAAGTAAACATCGTGGGACACCCATTACATTGATCTTGAGGATCTTCGTACAGCAGGTCTCACGTGCTTGGCACGTGGTCTTGTCTTGAACTCTTAGGAAAAGCTTCAACATAGATCTACAAAGGTTAGCCTTCACAGAGGCTCTGTGATCTGAGAGTCATTCATGTTTGACTTCTGGTAGATCTTCTGCGGAGTAACCTCTGAGCTTTACACCTTCTGTGGTGAACTTGAGTGTTCAGCAGCAGGCTTCTGCGATTCCTATACTTAGCCTATTTTTCAATACTTCTATACAATGTGAGTGGAGCCAACAATCTCCCCCTAAGTATTGAAAAATAAAAATTTGGAATTTAGAGCGATGGCTAAGTTAGAAGCAAACGAGGTGAAAGGAACTCAACCTCTGAAACTTGATTTTCATTTAAAATAGGATAATGCCAGAAGGCAATTACATTTGATAGTAAAAATAAAAAAATTACAAGTCATCAGAGCCTATACTTTGGCGTCTGGAAAATCATTGATCTTCTTTCCAAAACCACCTTCTTTCTTCAGTTCTCTGTAGTAGCATACGCATAGGTCTCTGAAGTTTAAGGTTGCACCTATGTTTGTCAGAAGGATGTCTGCGGCTTCTGCAGGTACGAGTGGGGTGCCTCTGTGTTTGATAAGTAGATCTTGAATGAGTAGCAGAGATTCGGTTGAGTACTTTTGGCTTTCCATCCCCATGAACAATTTCTTTTCTCCTTTGAGGTTTAAGTACACAAAGCCAAAAGAAGGTGAAGTGGTGATGGAGTTTGGCAAAATATTGGCAGAGGGTGGTAAGTTGTCTTCTGGTGGAGGAAAGTTGACCTTTTTGAGTCCCAGGTCAAGTGCCACTTGAAAGTCAGCTACACTGTAGAACAACATCTTTTCTCTCATGACCCTCTTGATTGTGAGATGTGCTTCTTGGTGTTCCTTCTTCCAGCCAAACTTATCCTCTGTCCATTTGAATAGTTCTGGAAGATCATGAGGATGAAGATTTGGTAGATCTGCGTCTGTGAAAGTCCATATATTCTTATCTTCTCTTTTCATGGCGTATTCACTGAACCAGAAGTTCTTACACTTTGTGTGTCCAAGCTTGATTGCCACAACCTCTGTGATCTTGGCCATGCTGAAGACTTTGGATTTTGGCTTGGCTTTATCTTTGTAGAATCCCCTTCGCTCCTCTGATATAACTTCCTCTGAGAGTCTGATTTTTGGAAGATCTTGAGCTCCGCGGCTATAGAGGTATTTGTATACTTCTTCTTCGATGTCCTTCTTTGGAGGAACAGGGAAGGGTCTTATTAGGCACTCAAAGACTTGGATAACCTCTGTAACTCTATCCTCTGATGGTGTGTCAAGTGGTTGTAGGATGGGGAGTTCCGACAGAGGTTTTAGATCAAAGGCCCAGTCTTCCTCTTCAGGTTTCACTCTTTTGAAAGCATCAAAAGAGCTCTTTAGAAGTTTCTCAGAGGAGGGAGGAGGAGGCTTGACCTTCTTCAGAGGTTCTGTAGCTATTGCCTTGCCTTTGTCTTTGGCAGTTGTTGGGGTTTCTTTGATTTGGATTATGGTGGGAGAGGGGACTGCAGAGATCTTTTGTTTAGTTGATCTCTGTGGTTCAGGTTCTGAGCTCATAGGGACTTGGTTTAGGGGAGACACTGATATTGGTGCTTCCTTTGTGGATTGCAGATTCTCCCCCTCATGAGGACCATGGCCGGAGGCATAAGGATCTTGGTCCTCATGTCGTGCCCTCTTCTGTCCTGCTTGGGTTTGGCAAGTGACAGGTTCCTTTCTCTTCTTCCTCTTGCAGAGGTGGTCTTCAGTGTGTTTGTTAATCTTCTGTAGGGCTTCCTCTGCTTCCAAGGATAGGGCGTTGATTTCCACATCAGACTTGAACCGAAATGTGGCTACGGTTCTCTTCAAGTCTGCTGCCACCTTCTTGCCTTGGTCGATGAAATTGGATCGAAGGAGGTTTTGGTTTTGCAGAAACTGATTGCCCATGGCTTCCAAGTCAGCTTTTGTTGCAAACGCAGAGGAGTCTGGGGCAGAGGTTGATGCTTGTGTGTGAACTGGGACCATAACACTGCGAGTTATGTCCCTTATTTCCTCTCTGAGCCTGGCCATTTCGTCTACCCCGGTCTGAACTCCGTTTGTAGCATATTTTGGGAACTCCTCTGTGCAAAGATCCCCCAAAGCCTGAATTTGATGGGAGTGTGCGATGATGGCTTGTCCACAAGCTTGAAGATCGGCCCTTTTTGCGCAGTCCGTATTCAGTGCTTGCAGAGCTTCTGTATTGGCTTTTAGGGCCTCTGCAATGATTTGAGAGTTGTCTTGGGACTCTCTGGAGATCGAGCTTTGCAACTCGTCAAGTTTTTTGAACACCATGTCAGCAAAAGCTTTAAACTCGGCCTTTGTGACAAAGGTGTCAGAGGTAACCTCTGGAACAACACATGTTCCAGATTTGGCCAATGAGTCTTTGGCACCTTCAGAGCCTGTTTTTATGATGAGCTCTGGAGGATTTCCTTCCAATCCTCGATGTTCCACAGAGGAAGCACCTATGGAAGTTCTGTCAACACGTTCTTTGGGGGAGGGTTCAGAGACTCCCTTAAGATCGATGTTGAATGGATCCTGTGGTTGTTCTAGAGCCATAGAATCATCGTGTTCTCGCACCACCAACTCTGAGATGGTTTGGATGTCACTCTTGTGTGTGACAGAGGTAACGAATACCTCTGTGTGAGAAAGAGATGTGTCCTGGGGCAAATGGACATGCAGAGCAACACTCTCACCCTTTTGAGAGGGTGAGGTGGTTTTAGTTTCCCCGGATGGTGGCACAGAGGATGAAGGAATATCCTCTGTCCGGATGGTTTGGGCGGGGTTCGGACTGTGCGGTCCTGTTTCAATACCCCTCTGCACTAGAACTGCAGGGGTAGAAGTGTGGGTTGCACTGGGAGTTGGTTTTGGTGGTGTGCCAAAGGCATCTTTTGTGTCCCTCTCCTCCAATGATTTTTTACTAGATTTCACTTCTTCATCATCGCTCTGTGACCTTCCTGTCACATCATCTAATTCCATTGCCACAGTTTCCCCTAACCCTCCAGAGTATTGGAGAGAGAGATCTCGGGCTATTGCAGAGGCTACTTAAAGGACTAGGGTTCGTTTTGCCATCTGCAGAGGTTTTGTCTGATCCTCTGCAGGTTCGGTTCTTGTAGCAAGGTAATCATCCAGATCTTTCCTTTTCAGTTTGAGAGCTTCCAAGATTTGTTCTTTGTCGGCAAGCGTCCTCAATTTTCTTTTCTTTTTCGCAGCGACTTTGGTCTCTGTAGTTTCTTTTGTGGCTTTCGCTTCAGCTGCCAAGGAGTTTGGAGTCTCTACCTCTACGACTCTCTTTTTCTTGTTTTTCTTTTTCTTCTTTCTCTCACTCCCCTCCCCTCTAACTAATGGGTTCTCTTTTTCACTCTCTTGAGCCTCTGCGGCTTGAACTTCTGTCCGTACTTCCTCGTCTCTTAGGTACACTACAATGTCTCCTACTTTGAATCCTACGCGAGGGGGGGTTACAGGACGTGGTTCTGGTGTCCTGTTCCCTCGTATGTATTCCCTAACCTCTTCTTTGCTACCCAAATAGGTCAACATCTTTGTTTACAGAGGTCTGGATTCTGGATATCCTGTTTTGATGGTGGTGGGTTTATGAGACTTCATCTCATATAGTTTGATTGTCTTATCTTCTGCTGGTAGTTTTCCTTCTCCGATCAAGTCATCGCCTAGTAGCAGTCCTAGGAAACGTCCAAACACGATGTTCTTTGGTTCTGTCCCTCTGTCTTGGTCCTGTTGTTTGGAAATCACAGCATTTTGGATCTCCCTGAAGATTAGTCCGGCGTAGTCCAGTGGGAGATCGTAGTAAATCCCATACATTATAGCCAAAATTGTATGGCTTGATTGATCCGGGCTTCCAACCTTGGATGTTAGGCATCGGTTCAGAATGGAGAAAAGGACGTTCCACAGAGGGGGTAGATTCTGTCGCTTGAAGTTTGTTCTCTTGGTGATTGGAACTGCATAGCCGATGAACCTCATAAATTCTAGTATCTCTTCCTCTGTGGGCTCCTTTGAGAATTTTCGCAGGTTGAGATCGGATTTGGTGGGAAGTCCAAAAACATCGGAGAGTTTCCTACGATTGATTCCTAAGTCCAGAATTTTTGCGGTTGATGGATGGGTTGCATACCCAATGATGCAGTGTCCATATTTGTCCATTTTGGCATGGCGGGCACTTAGCCAGAATTGTTGGATGTAAGATTCCGGAATGTCATCTCGTTTCAACGTTAGGGCTCTAACTAGGAAATGATTCTTGAGGAGTTGAATCAATGGTGCAGCTTCAGTGGGAAAACCAGAGGGATTTAGGGTGACGAAGTGGTTGTTTGGCTTATTATTCATTTAGGCCAAGTGATAGTCATGTTTGGTGAAGGACAACATCCTGCTGGTAAGCACATGTTCTTGGTCAACGGAGTCTGAATCAGCCTTTTGAACCATCGAGTGATGAGAGTTGTTGGATTTCTTGGATCCATTAGAGTTCTTGGAGGAAGATGAGGGAGAAGCCATTGAAACAAAATAGAGGAGAAGAGGAAAGGCTTTTTGCTTGAAGTTCTTGAGAGAAAAAGATGTAGGTAAAAAGGAAAAGAAGAGGCAAAAAGGGATTTTATACAGGGGAAGGTAAAAAAAATGAGCGGTAAAAAATAAGGTTTTCAAATCCGTGATGAGTGGAAACGGATAAGAAGCCGTTTCATAAAAACGACGGTACAGGTTACGAACCAATCAAATGTTGCCACGTCAGATGATGGCGGTGCACGATCTAGGACGTGCGCCACCCTATTCTCACGCGCCTGGCATTTTCTATTCTCACGTGACAGTGAGTTTCAAAAATAACCCGCATCAGATGACCTGAGTTTCTCAAGTGATGAGAATGACAGAAGCTCTGGGGATAAGAGGCTTCTGAGGTCATAGGCAAGGTTAAGAGGGAGAAAAGTGCGATGAAATGATCGAGTTCCTTTTAAAGTACATTTGCTCAAGCACCCTCAGTTTTAGAGGTGCAGAGACTCTGTGATAGATCACAGAGGCTCTATGGTCGACCTCAGAGGCTCTGTGGTCGACCTCAGAGGTTCTGACACCAAAAATTTCCTTTTTAGGAAAGGTTTTCAAAGATTTGATCATTTCAAAGTTTTGACTGTAAAATTAGTATAAAGAGGGATCTTTCTTAGGGCATAGTGCTCGAGAAAGAGTTTTGACCCTTAGTTTAGATGGACTAACCTCACTCTATAGTCTGTTGCGCAGAACTGTCTTGCTCCCCCTTGAATAATCACGATTGGGTTTTGATGGTTCGTTCTGCTCCCCCTTCAACTATGCTTGGATCATATAAAGATAAGATTTGCACAAGACATAGATTTGCAAAAACAGTGTAATGTAAAGAAAGTCAAAGTGATTATTTACAAACAAGGAAGGTGTTATTTACAAATATGTGCAACAGAGGCTCTGTGCGGGGGTATAGAGGCTCTGTGGTCAACTCATGTTGAGCATACCAATTTTGCCAACTAGAAAAGTGAATCTTTTCTCATCCAATGCCTTTGTGAAAAGGTCGTCAAGTTTATAGTATGTGGGCACAAAGTACATTTCAATTGTCCCATGCTCCACATGATGTTTTAGAAAGTGATACCTGATATCGATATGTTTGGTCTTAGAGTGCTGCACAGGATTGGCAGAGATCACAATGGCACTTTTGGAGTCACAGAGGATGGGGATTTTTTTGATATCAAATCCATAGTCTCTAAGTTGGGTCCTCATCCACAGAACTTGTGAGCAACAACTTGCAGCAGCAACATATTCTGCTTCTGCCGTAGAGGTCGAAACACAATTCTGTTTCTTGGAAGTCCAACTTACCAGTTTCCCTCCTAGGAATTGGCAACTTCCAGAAGTACTCTTTCTGTCAAGCTTGCATCCTCCGTAATCTGAATCTATATAAGCCATGAGATCAAAGCCAGAGCTCTCCGGATACCAGAGACCAAGATTTTTGGTTCCTTTAAGGTATCTGAAGATCCTCTTGACAGCATAAAGATGAGATTCTTTGGGGTTAGCTTGAAATCTTGCACAGAGACATGTGGCAAACATTATATCGGGTCTACTTGCGGTTAAATATAGCAGAGACCCTATCATACCTCTGTAGAGTTTACATTCCACAGGCTTGCCTTCTGGATCTGCATGAAGTTTGGATCCATTGGCCTTAGGAGTCTTCATTGATGAAGAGTCAGAGAGCTTGTATCTTTCAAGTATGTCAGAGACATATTTTGATTGGTTTATGAAGATACCCTCTGTGGTTTGTTTGACTTGCAATCCTAAGAAGAATGTGAGTTCTCCCATCATGCTCATCTCAAACTCACTCTTCATCAATGATTCAAATTTTTTGCAGTATAATTCATTTGTAGACCCAAAAATAATGTCATCAACATAGATCTGTACAAGTAGAATCTCACCTTTTCTCTTCTTATAGAATAAAGTAGTATCAGTTGTACCTCTTTCGAAACCATTTGCAAGGAGGAAGTTTGAAAGTCTGTCGTAGCAGGCTCTGGGAGCTTGTTTCAAACCATACAGAGCCTTGTCCAAGAAGTAGACATGATTTAGGTACTTAGAGTTCTCAAACCCTGGTGGTTGTTGGACATATACTTCTTCTTGAATCTGCCCATTCAGAAAGGCTGAATTGACATCCATTTGATATACTTTGAAACCTCTATGGGCTGCGAAGGCAAGAAAGATTCTTATTTCTTCGAGTCTTGCCACAGGGGCAAAAGTTTCTTCGTAGTCAATGCCTTCTTTTTGGCAATATCCCTTGGCCACCAGTCTTGCTTTGTTCCTGATCACCACACCATCTTCGTCCTTTTTGTTTCTGAAGACCCATTTGGTCCCTATTACGGTTTTGCCTTTCGGCAGAGGCACTAGGGTCCATACTTCGTTTCTTTCAAACTGCAGAAGCTCATCTTGCATAGCTTCTACCCAGTTTGGGTCTTCAAGAGCTTCAGATATCTTTTTGGGTTCGATGATACTCACAAAATTTGTATAGAAACAAAAATTAGCAGTACTCGATCGAGTTTGGACCTTATCAGAGGCATCACCAATGATTTGGCTCTGTGGGTGACTCTTGGTCCACTTTATCATGCGGGGTGGGTGATCATTGGAAACTTCAGTGGTTAGCTCAGGAGCACATTCGTTTGGACGTAGATCATCTTCTGTTGAAAGAAATTGATCATTTGTACTTTCCACAGGACTTGGTTGTTCATCATGAGTGGAGGTAGAGAGTTCTGTAGAGCCTTTATCTGTTGTTGACCCTTCTGAGAGGTTGTGAAGAGGACCATGATCTTGATTGAGCTTGGGGCCTTGAGTTGTATTGTCCTCTGAGTGCTCCCCCTCGATGGTTGCACCTGCAGCATTACTGGAAGAGGGTGAAGCATCACTAGGACCAGTTAGAGAAGTACCTGTTTGGTCCTCAGCGGGTTCGGTTTCAGAGGCTCTGCGGTCACCTTCAGAGGGTTCATCATCATTGAACATCTCTTCAAACAGATGATGAAGAGCATTTGTTCGTGATGGTCCACCAGAATCTTCATCCTAAAGTTTGAGTCCTGAACTGATCTGCTCAGAAGTCACCTGAAAAGAATCATCAAATGAAACATTAATACTTTCTAGTATATGCTTGGATTTGAGTACATAGATTCTGTATGCCTTGGAGTTTGATGAATAGCCAACAAATTTGGCTTCATCGGCTTTGGGACTAAATTTCCCTATTTGGTCTCTGTCGTTTAGAACGAAACATCTACAGCCAAAGACATGGAAGTACTTAATGTTTGGCTTCCTCTAGTGTAGTAAGTGATATGGTGTCTTTGCATGTCTCTTTACGATCAAGGATCGATTTTGGGTGAAGCATGCAGTTGAAATTGCTTCAGTCCAGAAAGAAATAGAGAGCCCTGAGGCAGTGAGCATAGTCCTTGCGGCTTCCACTAGTGTTCTGTTCTTTCGTTCAACAACACCGTTTTGTTGTGGAGTCCTTGCAGCAGAGAAGTTCTGTGATTTGCCTTCTGTCGAAAGATAGGCTTCAATGGTTGAATTCTTAAACTCTGTTCCATTGTCACTTCGTATTCTCTATACCCTGCAGTCATAAAGAACTTGTATTCTCTTGATAAGATTGATTAGTACTTCAGGAACATCTGATTTCTTTCGAACAAATTACACCCAAGTATATCTAGAGAATTCATCTATGAGTACAAGGATGTACTTCTTGCCACCAAGACTTTGCACAGATATAGGACCACAGAGGTCAACATGAAGCATCTGCAGAGGTCTGGTGCAAGATATGTCAGACTTGGTTTTGTGGGCAACCCTTTTGAGTTTGCCCATTTCACAAGCTGAACATAGATGATCCTTGTCGAATCTTATACTTGGTAGACCACTTACAAGTTCTAGTTTCACAAGTTTGTTAAGTGTGTGAAAGTTTAGATGACAAAACCTGTTGTGCCAGAGCCAATCTTCTTCATTCTTACTTGAGACTAAGTAGAGCTTTTCTTCTCTGTTAGTTGATTTAAAGTCCATGAGGTATAGATCACCTTGTCTTTTGGCTCGCAGAAGCTCTGTGGTTGTATCTTCCTTCAGCAGAGAGCAGTACTGTCTTTTGAACATCACATCGAGTCCATTGTCACAGAGTTGACTTACACCTAGAAGATTGTGCTTGAGGCCATCCACATAGGCAACTCTATTGACATCGATGTCTCCTTTGGCAATGACTCCATAGCCTTTTATTTGTCCCTTCTTGTTATCTCCAAAAGTCACAGATCCTCCTCCATGTTTTTCTTTGTAGAAGGAAAGCAACCCTCTGTCACCAGTCATGTGTCTTGAGCACCCGGAGTCTAGGTACCTGATGGGCACATGCTGTTTTTTCTCACTTTCGTTGTCAGAATAGTGGACTTCTTCCATTCCACAGAAGAGTGCGTTATTTTCTTCATCAGATGATTCATCGGTTACAAGGTTCTCTTGTTCTGCCATTAGGGATTTCTAAGTGTAGTACTCTACTTTCTTTTTATAGAAGGCAGCGTCCCTTCCGGTTTCCCTGTGTTGGTAGAGGACCTGCACTCTGTTGCATAGTGGCCTGGTTTCCCGCATTTGAAGCAGCCTTCAGTTTGCTTCTGGAATTTGTCACCAGCTCTCCCGTCTGACTTCTGTCCATTTCTCTCTTCTTGCCTTAGTTCTTCAGACCACTGCTTTCTCTTTGCCTCACCATATCCTCTGCTTCTGTCATCTCTTTCTTCTCTTCCTTTGTACTCCGGCTTCTTCTTGAGACCACGATTGAACTGTCGGGTCATTAGTGCAAGAGTTTTAGCCAGAGCAGCCATGTCAATCTCCTCCTCAGAGTCTTCTTCACTTTCACTCTCTGATACGAGTACCTTCTTCTTCTTCTTCTTCTTCTTCTTCTTCTTCTTCTTCTTCTGTTTTTGAGGCTCTATTGTTCTTGAGGGTTTTGGCACCACCCTCAAGTTGTTTCTCCAGCTCTAACCATAGGTCCTTTGAAGTTTCACATGAATCAAGAGATTGAAAGATATCATTTGGGATAGCAATTATGATTAGTCTTTTGGCTTTCTTTGCAAGTTCATGTTGTGCCTTTTCTTCTTCACTCCATTCAAGGACAGGTTTGGGGTGTTGATATTCAGGAATTTCAGGAGTATTGGCAGTGGCAGGAACACGAGGAACAGTTGTCATTGGAATGAAAGGAGGATTGTGAAGAAACTCAACCAGACCAGGATCCACACCTTCAAGGAAGTGCACCATCCTGATCTTCCACTGAGGGTACTCATCCCTTAGAAGAGTGGGAGGTTTGGACTGAGATCCAACACTGAAGTAGTTGACAGTGTTTGCCATTTTAGTTTAGAAAGGAAAAACAGAGTATGGTACGATCCAGAAAGAGTATAACAGTAATGGTTTTAGAAATGATAAGTGTATGAATCAGTAAGAATAGATGACCAACCAACTAGCTTTGAATCTGTCTTTGAATGAAGGACACACTTGTACCTGTTTCTATACCAAACAGGTTGATATAGCTCAAGAAAACAGAGTGTGACTATAAATGGAGTTTGGGACGAAGAACAGACTCAAACTACTACCTTGAGTACTGGAAACAAGTATAGAACTGGATCCTTTGATATTGAAAATCAAAGTCTGCTCTGATACCAATTGTTGATCCCAGTTGTGATGTTTCTTTAACTTGATTTAACCTTTTACTACACACAAATTAAATAAATAGAGTGCGGAAGCGTTTAATACGTGTAGAAAATATTGAACATGCAAGGTAGTAAACACACAAGTAATTAATGAACAGGAAGTAAAGTATCACAAGAAAGTTGCTCAAAGAACTTTTTCATTAATTACTCAAGAACACCAAGAACACGCACTGGTATGTGCAAAATGTGCTCAAGGATTATACAGACTTCTATTTTCGTGTGTGCTCACTTCTTTTAGTTCTAAGGTGGTGCTCCTTAATATAGCAGAAGGATGCACCCCTTAGTACAAGAAAAAAACTGACATTCCATAAACGGAATGCCACCTGTAAAGTAAACATCGTGGGATGCCCATTACATTGATCTTAAGGATCTTCGTACAGCAGGTCTCACGTGCTTGGCACGTGGTCTTGTCTTGAACTCTTAGGAAAAGCTTCAACATAGATCTACAGAGGTTAGCCTTCACAGAGGCTCTGTGAGTGATCACAGAGGCTCTGTGATCTAAGAGTCATTCAGGTTTGACTTCTGGTAGATCTTCTGCGGAGTAACCTCTGAGCTTTGCACCTTCTGTGGTGAACTTGAGTGTTCAACAGCAGGCTTCTGCGATTCCTATACTTAGCCTATTTTTCAATACTTCTATACAATGTGAGTGGAGCCAACAATATTAATTTCCTTGGAAGTATTAACTGAGACTTGGCAGCATTAACTACTAAGCAGCACTAACCTCTAGCAGTACTAACTAGCTAAGCAATACTAACTTTGTTCAAGCAGCACTAACTTTGACTAGCAGCATTAATCTTACTAGAAGTAGTAATACCTAGCAGCATTATCTTTTGAAGTCCTCTGGCAGTAGTAATTCTGAACTAGCAGCATTAACCATACTTAAGCTTTTCTTCAGTTCCCAACAATCTCCCCCTAACTTGACTTTTAAGAAGAGAAGTCAAGTTCTTCAGATCTGATCTTCAAGATGCTCCCAAAACTCCATCATGGCTTAAATTCCAGTATTTGCATCCAACCCCAAACTCTGATTATTTGTTCTTTGGATCAAATATTTAGCCATTTCTGAATCTGGAATACATCCTAGCTTCTTCTTCAGCATGGCATGAAGCTTCAATCTGCTATGGTTGTACACTCTATCCACTAGGAAGTACTCAGTGTGATTTAAATCTAAAGTCACTGCATATACTCCACTAGTTTCATATAGAGTCCAATTATTCACTGTTTGAAAGACATTTATTATGATCTCCTCCACTTCATCAGGCTTGAACATCATACACAGATACTCCATTACCAGCTTTGTAATTGAAATCACTGGAGCTTTCAGTTGATCTGCATATAACTTCATCCCTATTTCAAACATTTCTTCAATATCAGATCTTGAGCAGGTTCTGACAATCTTGTTCCAAGTGTTGTAAACTTCATACTTCTCATCTTTTCTCTTCAATCTGATATACTCCTTGCCATCTACCTTCATGACATCCCAGTGAATAACTTCAGGAGGTTTAACCCCTACAGGTTCTGCTGAAATTGGTTCAGGCACTTTGTCCATCACTACCATGTACATTTTGACATCCTCAGCACTTGCAGGTTCTTGCATTTTAGATGACTCAAGTGCCTCTTCTTCTTCAGCAACCTTTTCAGCCTCTTCTTCTGCTATTCTAGGCTTCTTTGTAGGCTTTCTCCTAGGAATCATCTTTGTTCTTTTCAAAGTCCTTAGACTTTCACCAATTGTTGCTTCCTTCTCTGGAGTTTCTTGCTCATCAGGGAATGGTTTTTGTAAGAAATCATTGCTCTCTTTCATTCTTTTCTCCATTTCAACCCTTGCAATATCATCCCCTTGGAGCTTTGTCATCTCAACATCATACATCTTCTTGAGTTTCTCAAAAGACATTTTTGAAAACATCTCCACCTTGATACCTACTACACCTTTGAGGAAAGTAATCATTTTCTTTCTCTCTTGAGCACCAAGGTATGTCTTTGAAGGTTGTCTTTTTTCTTGCAGCCATTTTGATCTTGGCATGCTTCTTCAAAGATGTGGCTTTCTGCTTGGCTTGCTCAGTTGCTAAGCTCTGTTGATAGGCTTTGTTTAACTCTACAGCCATTGCTTTAGCTATTTCTCTATCCTTTGCCACTTGCACAGTTTCTGCTTCTTCAAGTTCAAGCTGAATCTTCCTAGCTAGAGCTTCATCTGATTCAATCAACTTCTGCCTTTTCTTTGGTTGATCAGATTCAACTAGCTTTGCCTTACCCTTTTCTTTGCTTATCACCTTCTCTTTACTTGAAATCTTTGAAGCATCACCTCTTTCTTTAATGACAACTCCTTTGGCCTTTGAGATGACCTTAGGAGTATCATGCTTTGCTTTGATTAGAGTTTCTGCTATTTCAAGATCTGTGAGCACTTCTTTCACTGTTTCTGCTGCTTTCATTTGTGCAGCAGCATTAACCATTTCTGCTGCTTTACTTGTACCAGCAGTAGTAATGGTTTCTGCTGCTGCTTGTGTTTCTGTTTCTTTTGCAACATTCTCTGCAGTGTCTTGCTCCCCCTCAAACTTTGCATTTTCTTGCTCCCCCTTAGCTTTAGCATCTTCCATATTGTCTTCAGCTTCTGACTCCCCCTTTTTGGGAGCATCAGTCACTGGTGTCCTCCTTCTGAGTACAAATTGCTTCTTCTTCTTTTGGAGAATCAATTTTCTTATCATTTGCTTTAAGTTGAGGATCTGCTCCTGTTGTGACAGAACAATGAGTTTAAGCTCTTCAATATCTTTGCCCTGTTTGATCACATCCCTGTTGATGTTGTCCATTGTGTCCATCAATTCAAGATAGTTATATCTGTCCTCACCATCTCCAGGAGTGTTACCCCCTTTTGAAGGATCATGAGATCTTTTAGTAGTGGAAGCCTTCTGCCTAGCAGAAGCACTATCCACCCCCGTGGTTTCTTGGCACCTGGGACCTTTGAATGATTGCTCATTCAAAGTTGCCATGGGGGAGGTCTTGTTTATGTTACCACTGTCCTCCTCTGTGCTAGCAGAAGTAGTGGCAGCCTCAGCACCCATATACTCAACCCTCTCCTCAGTGAGCACCTCCTTGGGGTTGGGAGACACCCCTGTGGTTTCCCTGTAGAAATTCTCTAAGGGAGAATCCTCTCTTAGAGGGCTTAAAGGCTTAGTGGGTGAAGGTACAAGAAGGGAAGGCTTATTGGAGAAGTTGGTTTTTCAAGAAGAGACTGGGGAATTGATTTAGAGTGGGAAGGTTGGGATTGGCTAGCAGTGGGATGGTCTAATGGGGGCCTTGACCCTGCTGTCATACCTTAATTAGTGTGGGACACCACCATCATTGTAGAGAACAATGGGGTGTCAACTCCTTCCGAGTCCCTAGCAGATCTTCTCATATTTGAGAAAACCTTGCCTTTAGGGGGTTTAGGTACATATACCCCATCAAAGTGAGGTATGTCCGTCAATTCATTAGTAATAACTGTCTGAACAAATCTGGGATACATGAAGAAACTCTTCTTGTTGTCCAGATTTGAGACAAGATCATTGAAGATCATTTGAGAAAAATTATATTTTCTAGCAGTGGATAAACATACCAGTGCATAGGCAATTGGACTGCTAAATTGGCTCCAGCCAATTGTTTTCTTTGAAATACAGTGCATCAAGGTATGAACAAAGAACCTCCATTGGGGTGAAAATTTAGCTTTGAAAAACTAAAAAATCCCCATTTGGTCTGCATACCCCATTCTTGAAAGAGTTGAGAAAAGTTCCTCATTAGGAATAGAGGTTATACCTGCAGCATCATCTAGACGTAGACAGATGCGTAGTACCTCTTCAGTAACGGTTAGGGGTTTTTCACACACCCTTGTCTTTATCATTTGCACACCATTCTCAGTAACAATGGTGGCATTAGCCCAGAATTGCCTCTGATGCTCTATATAAATTGTTGGCGAGATGGTAAGAGCATGAGCAATGTGGCTTGATTTAAGGAAATCCACAATTTGGTGGAATCCAGCCGCTTGTTTTGGCTTTTGTAGCATCGCGATTTCATTATGCTCATCAACGAACACCATGGATGACATCTGAACTTGAAAGTTCTTGCCTGAAAACTTGGTACTTGAGAGAGAAAGGGTTAGAGCGCAAGTGAACAGTATGCAAAGAGTCGTTATGAACTTTTAGGCGGGTAAAGGGTATTTATAGTATTCGGGACATAAGCAGTATTAACCTGGAGCAGTATTAACTAACTAGCAGTATTAATTGAGAGCAGTATTAACCACTGGCAGTATTAACTAACTAGCAGTATTAACTGAGAGAAGTATTAACTAACTAGCAGTATTAACTGAGAGCAGTAGCATTATTAACTAACTAGCAGTATTAACTGAGAGCAGTATTAACTAAACACTGGCAGTAATAAAATTGCACTGGCAGTACTAAAACAGTACTGGCAGTATTAACCATACTTACACTTTTAAGCTTGTGATGAATTGAGTACTGCTATACATTTCCTGAAAAAGAAGATTAGTAACACCAAGAATAACCAATGTACAGGTATTTAACCACTTTTTGAGAAGGGGCTTATTCAGAGTTGATCATTCCCACACTTGTTACCAAGAAAGTGAATCTACCCACATCAAAAGCTTTGGTGAATAGATCAGCAAACTGATTATCAGTATGAACTTTGACAACTTGAATAAGTTTCTTTTCATTGCAGTCTCTTATAAAGTGATACCTGATCTCAATGTGCTTTGTCTTTGAGTGCTTGACAGGATTATTAACAATGCTAATAGCACTGCTATTATCAATAAAGATTGGAGTGTGTAGAAAGGTTACCCCATAGTCCAACATTTGATTCTGAATCCATAAGACTTGAGAACAGCAACTTGCAGCTGCTATGTACTCTGCTTCTGTTGTAGATGTGGACACTGTGGTTTGTTTCTTGCACTGCCATGAAACTAGTCTTGCACCCAAAAATTGACATCCTCCAGAAGTAGATTTTCTGTCTAAGTTTGCTCCACCTAGATCACTGTTTGAGTATGCAAGTAGGTCAAATGATGAGTCATGAAGATACCAAAGTCCCAATCTGGGTTGCCCTTTGAGATATCTGAATATCCTCTTAACAGCTTGATAGTGTGATTGCTTTGGCCTAACTTGGAATCTTGCACATACACAGACTGGAAACATTATGTCTGGCCTAGAGGATGTAAGATACATGAGAGAGCCAATCATGGATCTATAAAGATGAACATCCATATCCTCTCCCTCAAGATCTGCTGTTATCTGCTTGTGTGTCTCCATAGGTGTGCTGGCAGGTTTTGAATCTAAGAAACCAAATTTGGTTAGAATGTCCTGCACATACTTGGACTGACAGATAAAAATACCATCTGACTTGCACATATTGTCTCTTGTGGATCCAAAGATAATATCATCCACATAGATCTGGACCAGCAAGATGTCCTTCTTCTTTCTCTTGATAAACAGAGTCTTATCAATGACTCCTCTTTCAAAGCCATTTTCCAAGAGATAGGATGATAGAGTGTCATACTATGCTCTTGGTGCTTGATGCAGTCCATAAAGTGCTTTCTTCAGTTTGTATACTCTGTCTGGATAGCTTGGGTTCTCAAACCCTGGTGGTTGACAGACATATACTTCTTCTTCAATTGAGCCATATAGAAATGCACTTTTTACATCCATTTGATAGACTTTGAATTTCATATAAGAAGCATAGGCCAGGATTAATCTAATTGCTTCTATCCTAGCCACTGGTGCAAATATTTCTTCATAATCTATACCTTCTTCTTGTGTATACCCTTGAGCCACCAACCTTGCTTTATTCTTTATTACTATTCCTCTTTCATCTCTCTTATTCCTGAAGACCCATTTTGTGCCTATTGCTCTTTGGCCTTTAGGAAGGTCTACCAGATCCCAAACATCTTGCAGTTTAAATTGCAGTAGCTCTTCTTGCATGACTTCTATCCAACTGGACTCCTTCATAGCATCATGTGCCTTCTTAGGCTCAAGCTGGGATAAAAAGCAAGAAAGCACTGTGTGCTGTTGGTCTTGCATTTCTTGCAGCCTGCTTTGATTTCTAGTCATCATAGGAGAAGAGATATCTCCTATTACCAGCTGAGGAGGATGATTCTTTTGTGTTCTGGTGGGATGACTAGGTTCTTCATTGAGTCCAACCTCTAGATTTGAGTCATTCAACTCAACTGAGGTGATTTCAGCAGCTACTTCAGATTCTTTATTTTCTTCACTTTCCTCATCTCTTCTTTCTTCTTCACTCTGATTTGGTTCCGTAGATGGCTCCTTTTCATAGTTTTCAACAGGATCCACTGTAGGTATGGGAAAGATTACAGATTGAGATATACTGTCTTGAACTTGTGTAGTCCCTGATCCTCTACTTCCTGAACCTGTATAATCATCACTACTGAAACCAAAAGAGTTAGTTAGTGAATCAATGTCAAATAGCCACTGAGGACCAGACCCAATAGGATTTGGTGTGTTCTCATTGCATTTGACATTGTCACTTTCTTCTATTATTCTAGAAGAAGAGTTAAAAACTCTGTAAGCCTTACTCTGAGATGAATACCCAACAAGAAATCCATCATCTGCCTTGCTATCAAACTTACCTAAGTGAGATTTGTTATTGAGAATTGTACAAGGACACCCAAAAGGTTTGAAAAATCCAATAAAGGGTTTTCTTTGATTGAAAAGCTCATATGGGGTCTTGTTCTTTGGCTTTACTACTAGTACTCTGTTTTGGACATAACAGGCAGTATTAACTGCTTCAGCCCAGAAAGTAATTGGCAGTTTTGAATCAGCCAACAGAGATCTAGCAGCCTCTATTAGTGTCCTATTTCTCCTCTCAGCAACTCCATTCTGTTGAGGAGTCCTAGGGGCACTATATTGTCTCTCAATACCTTTTTCTTCACAAAAAGAGTTTAGATCAAGATTTTTAAATTCAGTTCCATTGTCTGATCTAATGACTTTTACTTTTTGATTAGTTTGGTTTTCAATTCTTAGGATAAAGGATTTGATCAGTCCACTTGTCTCATCCTTAGTCCTTAGAAAATATACCCAAGTAAATCTGGAGTAATCATCAACAATAACCAAACAGTAAGATTTCTTGCCTATACTCATAACATTTGTCGGGCCAAACAGATCCATATGCAATAACTGGAGACAAGAACAAATTGTATTTAACTCTTTGGACTTATGAGAAATTTTATGCTGTTTGCCTTTAAGACAAGCCACACAATGATCATCACATGAAAAGACCTTTGATGGTAAACCTCTTACAAGGTTGTTTTTAACAAGTTTGTTCATTGTCTTGAAGTTCATGTGACACATCCTTCTGTGCCAAAGATAGGATTCATCCACAGAAGCTTTTGAAACAAGACAGTTCAGGGATGAATCACTTGAAACATTGTCCATATCTAGACAATACACATTGTCCTTTCTTGGAGTTCTAAGTAGTATCATGCTTTCATCAACTACCTTGAACCCTGGAGCAAGGATCATACATTCAGTATTGGTAAATAATATACTATGTTGTTTGTCACAAACCTGTGATACACTTAACAGGTTGTACTTTAACTGATCAACATAGTAGACATCCTCAAATGTCATCTTACCTTTTGTAACATTACCTTTTCCACTTATTTTACCACCTGTAAGATTGTCTCCAAATGCAACATGTCCTCCATTGATATGCTTGAAATCCTGAAGGCATGACATGTTGCCTGTCATGTGCCAAGAGCAACCACTATCAACATGCCATATGCTCTTCCCCTTGAGCTATTGGTTGCCCTGCACATTAGATAAATCAGTTAGTATGAATTAGGAACCCAAGCCACAGTGGTCTTGGGTACCCCTTTCTCATCAAAATATTTGCATTCCTTCTTGACAAGATTTTTAAACTTTGACTCCTCATTTCTGGAGTACTTAGTCACAATAAAAGGTTTGGATGCACGTTTGCTAGAAGTAGTACTGGTATTAGAAGCACTAACTGCATTGGCAGCACTTGCATGCTTAGCAGTACTAACCTTGTTAGAAGTTGTAACTGTGTCAGTAGCAGTAACTGTATTAGCAGTAGTAACCATTGAAGAAGTACTAACAGTGTTAGAAGCATTAATCTTTTCAGCAGTACTAACACTGGTAGCAGCAGTATTGCTATTAGCAACACTATCCCTGTTAGCAGCACCAACAGTTTTAGTGCTTCTAGGCACCCACATTAAAACACTTTCTTTTAAAACCTTTTTCTTCATTTGGCCTTTGGTTTCAACAGATTTCTTAGCCATATGTTTCTTTCCAGTCTTCCTATAACCAACAGGTTTTTGCAAAAATCTTTGAAAGTTCATCCTTTGGTTAATAGGATTGAAGAAACAGTACTTAGCCAAATGATTCAACTTGCCACATATGAAACAAGGTTTTGGTCTGATTATCTTACTCACATCAACTCCTTGTTTCTGAGCCCATTGATTATTCCAGTTTCTTTGATTACCTCTCTTTGTACCAGAATTTGGGCTCTCAGATTCATTGCAAGCACACTGTTTACAAGGGCCAGGATTCACAACCGTGGTCTGTTTGTAATGAACCTTGTTAGCCTTTCCTTTGGTCTTCTCTATCTCCTTAGACTTGACCCAGATCCTTCCACCTCCCTCATTGGTAACAAAGTTGTTTTCTAAGGGTATCTCTTTACTCACAACATTGTTCCTATTCTCACTTGCTTCTTTCTCAGTCATATCCTTAACAACTACCTCATCCAAAGGATCTATCTTAAAGGCTTCCTCAGACAATTCCTTTTTCTCCTTGGTGTCTAACAAGTCTGAAGTAGGAGAGATATAGTTGTTGTTGTAAGGAGGAGGTGTGTTGTTGTATCCAATACCAGGCTTCATCTTATCATGAATCTGAGCCTTTAGAAGAGAATCCATTGCTTTTGAAGCATATGAAAACTTTTCTATGTCAATCTTAACCTTAGACAGTTCTTCTTTCAACCTGTCATTCTCTTCTATGGACTTAGACAGTTTGGTCTCTAACTCATTCTTTTCCCACTTCCAATAGTTTGTGTCATAAGAGTGTTGAAGCTCATTGGCTTGGAAGCCTTTGATTTGTTCTTCAAACCTCTCTACTATCAACACATAATATTTTCTGTCCTTTTCTAATCTTTTGAGGTCATCACACATGTTTTGGTTGTGATCCCTGTACCTTTTGACAGTGTCTATGCAGGATTGAGTACAAAGATTAGAAATTACCTCAGATGGGAAATCAGACACCTCTGCCATATGAGCTTGATTCTGAATGGCTTCCTCAGCTTGGTCACTCCAGTCAAATCCCATTCCTTGTTGAGAAACAAGGGCTTGAGCAGAGTTCTTATTTTGATTGTAGCCTCCATTCTGAGCTTGTTGATGGTTGTTATTTGACACACCACTTCTGCACTCTCTAGCAAAGTGTCCCTTCATGTGGCACTTATAGCATTCCACCTTTGTCTTGTCAAAACCAGCACCATCTTCTCTTTTCTGAGAGAAGTTGTTCCTCCCAGTTCTTTTAATAAATTTCTTCACCCTCATAGATAACATGGCCATCTGCCATTTAATGTCCATCTCCTCCAGATCATCAGGGTGAAGTTGTTCCAGATCATCATTAATCAAGGAGTTGTTGCTGTGACTGGACAAAAAGGCTTCAAAGATAGTTTCAGTGCCTTTTTCTGAATTCACTTCACTGGAAGCACTAACTACTTCAGGGTTGGCAGTAGTATCAGTAGATGTTGATAGAAGTGCAACATTGTGAATGTACCCAGTGGGCTTCCTTTTGGCTTCTACCTCAGTTTCAAAGACTCTTAGATCATTATACAGATCATCAAGTTCCTTCTCTTCCAGATTGTCACTCTGTCTATATGAGACAGTGTACATAGTCCATTCATCTCCAAGAGATCTGAGGAATTTCCTGTTGATATCATCTTGCTCCATCTTCACTCCAACAGTAGCCAGTTCACCAATAAGCTTGTTGAACCTGTCAAAAGTTTGAGTTATAGACTCATTCTTTGAAGAAGTGAAGTTGTCATACTGCTGCTTTAGAACATCTCTTTGATTTCTTTTGATGCTTTTAGTTCCAGCAAATCTTTTCTCTAGAGCATTCCAGAGAATCTGAGCATCAGTGCAGTTTTAAAATTGATGTTGATATTCATTGGGGATGGCCAAGAGCAGAGTGCTCAAGGCCTTCATCTCTGTCTGTCTGATCTTCCTCTCACCATCTGTCTTTGGTGGAGGTCTTTTCCCATCTGGTCCAATCTTTTCTGCTTCAGAAGGACCATTCTCAATAATATCACATTGAGTAGTCAGTGAGAAGAATGTATTGCCTGATTCTGATCTTCCACATGTCAAACTCACTTGGTTTGAGCATTGGAACCTTAGAGACCAGAGTACTGTTTGATTTTGAAAAGTTCTCCATGATGAATGAATAGATGTTTCTGAGAGAACAGGCTCTGATACCACTTGTCAGGATCGAATTCTCAACAAGAATTATGAATACTCAGAAACAATATCAAAGAAGTTTGCGGAATAACACTTTGATATTCAATGTAACAGTAAACAAACAGTAAATATTATGAACAACTTGCAACCTTGTATTGAATGATTAAAATCACAAGATTACACACACAACCTCAATCTTGAAGAACAAGCTCTTTCAAGACGAATTCTACTTCTCTAGAATTTGGAACTATGCCTTGAGGTTGATTCTCTCTAAAAACAAAACTTAGAATGAATTAATTAAAACTATTCTATCAATTCTATACATATATTGAACAAAAGATAATTACTAAACATAAAAAGATCTTCAGAATAATCTTCATAATTATCTTCAGCTTTCCATGTTTATCTTCAAACGAAATCTCTTCAGCATTATCTTCATATTATCTCAGAAGCAGTGTTAATTTCCTTGGAAGTATTAACTGAGACTTGGCAGCATTAACTACTAAGCAGCACTAACCTCTAGCAGTACTAACTAGCTAAGCAGTACTAACTTTGTTCAAGAAGCACTAACTTTGACTAGCAGCATTAATCTTACTAGAAGTAGTAATACCTAGCAGCATTATCTTTTGAAGTCCTCTGACAGTAGTAATTCTGAACTAGCAGCATTAACCATACTTAAGCTTTTATTCAGTTCCCAACAGCTTCATCTTTTGAGTGTAACAAAAATACATAGCAAAAACGTGAAACGTCGTCAATAAAAGTAACAACAAATTTTTTATTACCCAAAGACGGAGTCGAATGCAAATCACAAATATCACTATGAATTAATTCAAGTACCGACGAGTCCCTTTTCACGTTTGGAAAAGGTTGCCTAGTGATATTTGTTAACGTGCAAGTTTTACATTTTTCGGTTTTAATGTCAAAGTCCGGAATAAGACCGTTTTTTGACATTTCAACCATTCTTTTAAAATTCGCATGACCAAGCCTTGCATGCCATAAACGAAAATCAACAAGATTTTCATTTGCAACATAAACATAATTTGAAACAAAACTCTTTTTATTTAAATTTAACATAAACATATCATTCATCAAATAACCAAATTCTACAAAAGAGCCACCTTTTGACAAGATAAACCTGCCGGAATCAAATACTTGCCTATATCCTAACTTATTCAAGACACTACCGAAAACCAAATTGTTTCGAATTTGTGGTACAAACAAAACATCTAAAAGTTCAATTATTTTGTCAGAACTAAACTCTAGCGTAACTAAGCCGCGTCCAAGAATGGGAGAACTCGACTTGTTCCCCATGTGTAGCATGGATCCATCTTCAACCGGTTCCAAAGTGATGAACCAACGTAGATCCTTGCATACATGACTCGTAGCGCCTGAGTCGATCCACCAAACAACATCATCATCATGCACGTAAACTGATTCGGATGTTAGTGGTACATAATTCAAATTCGAATTAAAACCAAAGTCAAGAAACTGACCTTGCCGTGGGTTTTGATCCTTGGATCCTTGCCCTCCACCACTTGTGCTTGCTCCACTCTTATTTTTGACAACCTGACAATCTCGCTTGAGATGGCCGGTCATACCATAGGTCCAACAGGTTAATTTAACATTTTTGTTGGGCCCTTTCTTGGCTTCATTGAACTTGCATTTTCCCTTGAAGTTGTTGGATTTTCCCTCTTCCACCATGTTCACCGAAGGGGCAGAAACCTCTTTTATCTCAGGTTTCTCATCTTCTTGCGCCCAAAGAGATTCCTTTATGCGCAAGTGACTACCGAGTTGTACAAGGGACAACTATTCCTTCTTGTGTTTCAACATGCGTTTAAAATCTTTCCAAGAGGGGGAAATTTATCAATTATGCTTGATACGGAGATGGATTCGTCCATATTCATATTATGCTGCGCATATTGGACTAGAATGCATAGGAGCTCATTATATTGCTCCATCACAGGCCTTGAGTCCACCATCTTGTAATTGTTAAAATTACTAACGAGGAACTTCTTACCAGAAGCATGCTCCACCATGTATTTGGACTCAAGAGAGTCCAATAGCTCTTTGGCAGACTCAACGTTTTGATAAATGTAAAAGAGGGAGTCACACATACCGTTTAAAATGTGGCCACGACAGATGTAGTCGTCGTTCTCCCATTTTTCGCGACGCCGAGTCATCTCCAACGTCTCGTCTTCCATCAACTCCGACATCAGAGTCCTTAGCACGTACACGACCTTCAACATTGTCAACAAGAAGTGCATCTTCTTCTGCCATTGTCGAAAATCGACGCCTTCGAACTTCTCAAGTTTGGTGAACTTCGTCGTCATATCACTCATGGATTGATCACTTGCCATCTCTCTCACGATGAACAAATATCACTTAAGATTGTTGGGGAGGGTGTAGAAAATCGAGGGAGAAGAAGAGAGTGATCAAAACTCGGATAAAGAATATGAGATCGCGTGAGAGCTCGCTTTTCTTAAGTGATATTTTGACCCTATTCTACCCGGGTATCATGAAATTCACTCGAGGATAATCTCAATTCTTAGTCTCGATTTAAGCAGAAATCAATCCTATTTAAACACCTTGAGAATCATAACCGACCCTATATTAATAATGATAATAATACCCAATTGAATGAAATTGATTGTTGGACATAATGGTGGTGGATACAAATTGAAATCATAAATAAAGCGGTTACAAAATTGATTTCACAGTGTACCACGCGGGTTTTGCCACGAATTAACCCGCGCGGATCACTGTTCCGTCTCCACATTCCAGTGCACAGTGCGGGTTAACCCACGGTACAACCCGCCCGCGTTGTGGAAAAAAGGATATCGATTTCAAAAATGATACAACCGCTAAACATGACCATTCAACGATCCCGGGTCATAGTTAGCTTACACGAGTGTGCACTCCACACCTCCTAACTCGTGTTATAGCTTAGCTACCAACCCCATTATTATCTTGTGAATCCAATTACATAAAATGAACCGATGATTTCACTAAAATCACCAACAGTGCTCTCCTTCTTGATGAGTTAGACAGGGATCGTGAATCCCTTCTTGGCCATGCTATCAGAAATGTCGTTCAATGCTTGATAAGGTCAAAAAAATCTGCAACAAACACATCGATTTAGAAGGACGCAAATGTTTGAAAGACATAATTTAAAGTTGCTTCCATTTTGATGCAATATTTCTTTCCATATTGGTTCCATTTTGATTTTTCTTGTTGGAAAAGTAGCAAATGGGAGGGAAAAGGGCATGTCCCATCATGCTGCTTAGTGATTCAACAAAACGGGCAAAAAATAATCAATCACCCATTGCCGGAGTTCTTCATTATCATCCTCAAAATGAATAACTGCTTCCACCTTTTACATGGAAACCACAACATGAATCCAGAGAGTGGTCTGGAGGGAGGAGTGAGTCTGTCGATCGAGAAGTGAGAAGTGAGAATTGAGATTACGTTTAGAGTTTTTACTTTTTAGTTTTTAGACTTTAGAAATTAAATAGAAATAGATTAATTTGTTTTCATTAACATATATATCGGATATTCAGACGGGTCGGGTGGGTGATTTGGATACTCAACCCGATCCTATTTATCCGAAAATATTAACGGGGTTGGGTCTTCGGGTTTCGGGTATTTCGGGTGGCAAATTTTGGGGGAAAATTCGGGTTGGGTAGGGCCGGGTAACTCGGATATTTCGGGTTATGCTCACCCCTATGAATCATACATTATATTTCAATACAATATAAGTTGCCTGATATTTTTGTTGCATTATAGTTGTAACAAATTCTCACTTTCGAATTCACATGAAAATTGCAAACTTTATTTTCGGGTTGAGCCTAATGCTAATATTACCTACTTACTTATCTCATCATTGTAAATATTGGATGGACCTGATTTTGGTCCACAAGTTCCATCCATTTAGCTGAAAGATGTTTTAGGCATTTAATGGATACTCAAATACTTCTTTTAAACCAAGTGCAAGTCATTTTACAATTGACACGATGGTATAATACATAAGTTTTGTTTATTTTTAACTATAGAGCTAAAAAAGTAGACGATTTAACATTTATAAGGATGTCTATCAAAAGAGAACTTCTACAAACAAAAAGCAATGATCAGTTTAGAGGGTATATTCTCTTAGGAAAGTAGATGCTTTTAACAAAAAGAAATAATGAAGTTAGTATATAAGAGTTCAAGGTTGAAGATCTTAGACCCATTCCAGGTCTAATTTCCAAGTCCATGAACTGTTTGATTTGAAGAGCAAATCAAACTCCACTTTCATCATACTTTTCCACTTCCATTAGATAGTTCAATTTTAACGAAATCAAGGTATGTGCACCAGAGCATAGATGATATTTTACTAGTTGAGCAAAGCAATTTGTTTATGGTGAACAAATATTTCGTAGTGTAAATATAATAATCAATATCCACCAAAAAGTTGGTAAATTAAGTTATTATTTTCTAATAAGAAAAAATAATGGGAAGGGGATATACAAGCAATTAAATATTATAGATACCTGGTATATAGAATAGACCCCCTCACTCTATCTTCACAAATCATTCTTGACGCAATATTTTCTTCCTGCAAGAGTATACAAAAAAGTACCATACCTAATAAATGGAGATGTGAGAGCAACTTATTCACTAAATCACTAAGAATGATTCACAAAGGAATTAAAAAATATATGAAATCCATTTGAAGATAAGGGTTGTATCTTGAAGTCATCAAAGGTATAGAACTGTTCTAATCAACAATGATCAACAAACCATATTTGTGGCCCTGACGATCACTTCGAGTAGCCACAATAAATGTTGAAGGTCCTATCTTTGAAATCGTACATTATGATCGATGGGAAGAGATATAATGAAGAATTTAATTCAATTAGACTCTCTTTTACAGAAATCCTAACAATGGACATGGAGAAATTTGAATTGCAAGGATGAGAATAGGACAAATGAATAGAGATGAAGAAAGTACATTGTCGGTGTTTTTGAATCAGACGTGGCAATGTGTTCCCATTCTTTCGATACATAGGGTATCAAACTATACAAAGAAATTGAAAAATAATACGCATCTGAGAGAAATGAGAAGAATCAGATGTGATTTCCAGTATGAAAGTGAATGTAACACCTTGAAAATTTTAATCTAATGAAATTCCCTCAAAGCTCTTTTTATCCCTCTCATATTGGAAATTGTCTCTTTATATTCTTATCGAATCGACCAGCTAGCGAGAACCTTTTTAATCGTGAAAAGATCGTATTTTTGACGTCTCGTATGAGCCAAGCGACAGTGCCCAACGACCTTGCCAGGGGCATTGTCGCTGGTGTCAATGCCGCCAAAGGAGAAGGGGCTACGATACGTGTCGTGCGAGTGTGCCCTGCGATTGTGACACGAGAACTATCGCCCTCTCACTCTCGCGCTAAGATGAGTAGCCACGGTACCTTCCAGACAATTATGCCCAATGATAGTGACAGTGTCACTATCGTTGAGTTAAGGTCGCCGAGCGTGAATTAGGGTATTTAATGGCCAACTCCGTTTTCTAAATCATTTTTATCATATTTGAAGAACTCTTGGTCATTTTCTCTGTTGATTTTCGGTAAGGTTCAACCCTAAATCTTCTCTCTTCATTAAATCCCCCAACAACCTCACTGTTATTTCATTTATGGTTGTTACTCTAGGTGATCTAAGGTAACTTTTGGTGAAGAATCTCCATTCTCAAGTGCTAGTGTCATATTCTCCATCTAGGGTTTTGCTATGGTTTTGCTAGGGTTTTGATCAAACCCTCATTGTGAGTACATTCCACTCTTTTAAACTATATACACATCAAAACTAAACTTTTGAACTATGTATCATCTCCACGTTTATATTTCTTTATTTGTAAAGTTTTAACCTAAAAATGAGTGTTGGAGATTTTAGAGTTCTAATCTTATTTTTGGGATTCTATGGTTGAGAAACTTACTTGTTGAACTATTTTTACTCCATCCATTTTCATGAATAAAATGTGAAGGGAAAAACCATTTTATGATAACTAGGGTTTCCTAAAATGGAAATTTTAGTTGTAAATGGAATGGAGACCTAATGGTGCTTATAAAAATAACTTTAAATAACATGAAACATTGAACAAAACTTTCTTTTGAGGTTATGTTGTATGAGAAATGAGCATAAACCCTAAGTCATCTATTTTGGGTTTTAATACATCAAAAGTCGATTTACGCAAGGAAATAGTATTAAGGAACTCTCTTATGATAACTATGTGCTTTGTTATCAATTAGTCACTAATGAAATAGTGACAAACTCTAGACTATTATTTTTGGATCCAGAATCCATAAGAATAGGTATTGGTTATTTTGGGATGTTTTTCCCCATATGTAGCTAGTTGAGACATTGGGTCCTCGAAGGCGACTTGGTACGGTTATGTGGGACCAGTTACTAGCCATGGGCCGTAAACGTAATCCTAGTGAATGAGTATGACTTGGATCCTCGGGTGCCCTCCCCCACATCTGAGTACGAGCCAGCATTGCTCGTGGCCCTGGGTCCAAGTAATGAGCTCACAACTCGGAAAGTGGCTTACTTTTGTCTTCTGCCACAATCCTTGGAAATCGGGTCTCCCCCGTCATCGCAAGATGTATTTTGGACCGAAAGGTCACTATGTGGTTGTTAATTCATTTGAAAAATCAACTCTTTGGAAAATATTACTTATTATTGCAAATTAAATTATTTCCCAATTATTATATAAACTGTATGTTCTCACTAGGCTTTAAGCCTAACACTTTTTCTTAAATGATGTGTTAGAACGAGGAGCACACCATGGCATTGTCGCCTTTTGGCAATACACCATGATTTGAGTGGGTTTCAGTAAACTGCATTATGTACATTCATTCAGTTTGGCCAATGCGTGGCTTCGGTAATATCCTACACGAGAGCGGGTTTTTTAAGTTATTTCTTGTGAAAACCTTCTCATTTACTTTGTAGATAGACCATGTACAGTTTTGTGGAAATCCGACAAGGTCGGTCCGGACAAGAAAACACAAGGGGTACCCATATTGCTGAATCGGCCAAAAATGGGTGTCGCGCTTAAACGTCTGTTGATCCAAACTCTCTCAGTGATTTGATAACGACCCTCTTCTATACTTAGTGAAAATTACGTTTTAATATGTATTAGTGTTTCACCATCAGCGATCAGACTGAGTCTGTTCAGTTATCGTTGATAGTCTTTCTTATAAACATTTATATGTATTAGTGTTTCACTATCAATGATCAGACTGAGTCTGTTCAGTTATCATTGATAGTTCCTAAAGTAAACAGCCAACGTAATCCCTGAAGACAAGTCTCGCGTCAACAGATGTTCATAGCTGAATCAAAGAAGAAGCTGCTGAACAAAGAGAAGTCTACTAGTGATCTGATGCGGATATCAGTGAAGCAAAGAAAACTCTACTTATACGTGAAGGAACATGAGAAAAAGCTTCAGCGATAGCTGAACCTCTTTATCTCTGAACTTAGAGATACTCAGCGATCAATCGATCACAAAGCTTATGCCTCAAGTTTCCTTTTGTCTATCCTTGCACAACCTAGTACGATGTGTCAGAACGGACAAGTCTCTGCAACCATTCGTACAACAACTCTGTCAACTACACTGTTCATGACCCGGCCGAAAGCATGTCTCCCAAAAGTCAGACTCCCAAAGCCAATCAGTGAACGCCACGTGTAAAGTATCCTGCCATGCATTTAATGCATAGGGTATAAATAGGAAGTTCACCCCTTCATATGAAGGTGTGCTTCATCCTTGAACTCAATATAGAAACCCTTGTTTTCTATATCTCTTAATCCCCTCTCTCTCTGAATTTCTTGTGCAATTATCTTAGTGTTTCTTAAGTTTGTTTAGATTAAGTTTGTCTTAATCTTATTCCGCAACAAACTTGTAAATTGTATTTTGATTTATCAATAAACAATTTATTAAACTTTAAATTCTGTGTTTGTATTCAACCCCCCCCCTTCTACAAACTTGTTTAGCACCTTCGGGACCAACAAGTGGTATCAGAGCAGTTTGTTTAAATCTAATAAACAAGATCTTGCTGTATACTCTTCCTTGCTATTCTAAAATGGCATTAAACACAAACACAAACTACTATGATAATGGTTCACTTTCTAAACCTCCTCGATTTAGCAGAGATAACTTTTCTCTATGGAAAAAGCGAATGATGCTATTTCTTGAAGGTGCGGATCCTACTATACCTGAATATATAGAAAACGGACCCTATGAACCTGTTAGAATTATAGCTGCGGTTCCCGCTACTGCCACCACTGAAGCTGTCCCTGAACGATATGTCGTTAAGGAAATAAGACAGTGGAGTGATGAAGATAAAAAGAAGGTAGGCATAGATGCAAAAGCAAAGACCATTATTTCAATGGCTCTGCCTGATGAAGTTTTCCATTCCATCATGCATCTGAAAACTTCTAAAGAAATGTGGGAAACCATATGTGTTCAATATGAGGGCACCACTGAAATCCAAGAAACTCGAAAGATTAACTTGGTAAGACAGTAGGAAAGTTTCATCGCTGGTAAGAATGAATCTCTTTCTGACGTCCATCAGCGGTTTAACTGCCTAATCATTGACCTAAGAACTGTTGGTAGGACCTATTCTAATTCTGAGGTCCTAACAAAATTCTTGGAATGTCTTCCTGAAAGCTGGGACAATTATTCAATATGTCTTAAGCTGACAAAAGACTTACATACTCTCTCTTTAAGCACTCTGTATGGAATATTGCTCAACTATGAGCAATCAAATCTTCTGAAGAAAAATCTTGTAAAAGATTCTAAAGACTCCAAAAGTACTCCTGTTGCTATAGTCTCTTCAGAGATAATTCCATCTCAGCGATCTATTCTCACCATCACTGAGTTAGATTCTGAATCTGAGGATCTATCAGACCCTGATCTTTCAGAGTTTGACGAGTCCTTAGCACTCTTGACAAACTCTTTTAAGAGATTTGCAAGAAAGAGTAACTTCCGAAGAAGTAAACCTCTCTCTCTTACTGATAAGCCAAAATCAACTCCGGTTGATAAGGCTACTGCCACTTGCTATAACTGTGAAAAGATTGGACATTTTGCTAGTGAGTGCAGGTCGAAAAAGGTCTTCAAACCTTCTACCTCAAGAAGATCCAGTGATGACAAATACCATAAGCTGAAGAACAAATATCAAAAGCTGAAAAGCTATCAGCGAAAAGGTAAAGGTCTCATCGCTGAAGAACACGACTGGGCTGAATCAGAAGAATCATCTTCTGATGAAGAAGAAGTCGCTAATCTTTGCCTCATGGCTGAGATTAAAGAAGAAGTGGAAGAATCATCTGAACCTTCTATGAGCTACATATCATCTCAGGTATCTATCTCTACAAACCCCTCTCTACCTGAAGCTGAGAGAAGTCGCGCTGTTGATGTGCTGACGATTGACCTTTATAATGCCCTAAACGACAAAACTCAAGCTGAGAATAAAAATGTTCATTTAACTCAAGAGCTGGAGAAATGTCATGAAAAGATCAAAGAACTAAATCTTTTAGAAGAAAAGCTGAAAGATCAAGTCATTATAAATGATATCATCAGTATTGAACGCGAACAAGCCATCGCTGCTCTAAAAACAGAAAAGGCTCATGTTGAAAAATGGTGCAAATCATCAACAAAGATCTCTGAGATAATAAATGCTCAAACTCCTGATAGTGATAAAACTGGTCTTGGTTTTTGGACACCTCAGGACGATCCTAAGGAAGAAAGTTCCTCGCTTAAGTTTGGAACTTTTGTCACCTCTTTCTTTGACACTTCTTATAATCAATTCTATCCCTGTTCTTCTTCAAATCACATCCCTGAGGAAAATTCCAAAGACACTAAGTCTACGAATAAAGGAAAGTCCACTCTCCTTCCTCAGAAGGCAACCAGGAAAGCAATGCTGAAAGTTCCTTCTAAACCTTCAGCTAAACAATCCTCTAGCTCTGTGATAGAAATCTTTGATCTCTGTCCTCCAAAGCTGAAGATTGATCTTAAAACCTCGAGATCTGAAGAAATGAAAATTCCTCCCAGATCTCAAGAGAAAAGTCTTCTTGGACCTGGCCCTGCTCATCTTAAACTTGCAAAACCTTCTACTTCTGATCCTAAAACCATTTTCAGATATAGAAAATGTTATCACTGTGGTTTTACTGATCATATTGCAAGTAAATGTCCAACTGCCACTAAAGCTGATAAAATAGCTAAAGTGAAGAAAAATGTTTCTAAAGCTAAGGTCACCAAGGCTGAAAAATCAACCAAGGTGAAAAATACCACTAAGGTTAAGAAATTAACCAAAGTGAAGATCACCACTGAAGCTGAATCTTCATCAGCTGAAAATACTACTGAACTGACCTTATCCACTAACTCTGATGGACCCATTGAAAATGGGTACCAAACAACGCTTAATCTTCCTTATGGATGCAGGGATCAAAGGGCATCTGGTATCTTGATAGTGGATGTTCTCGTCATATGACTGGACAAAGAGACCTGCTCACTGAATACAAGGAAGAGAAAGGTCCCTCTATGACCTTTGGTGGAAATGGTAAAGGATATACCCGAGGGTTTGCTGTCCTCAGCAATGGGACAACTACCTTTCGAAGAGTCGCTTATGTAGATGGACTGAAGCACAATCTTCTAAGCATCAGTCAGCTATGTGATAAAGACTATGAAGTACGCTTTACTAAGAAAGCATGTTCAGTGTTAAATGAGAAAGGAAAACTTGCTCTCAGTGGTCATCGCAGAGAAAATGTCTATGTAATAGATATGGACTCTACTATCACTGAAAACTTATGTTTTCTATCTAAAGCCTCTTCTGATGTCAACTGGCTATGGCATAAAAGGCTCTCTCATCTAAACTTCAAAACCCTAAATTCTCTCTCATCTAAGGAACTGGTTTCTGGTCTTCCTCAGCACTCATATGCTAAAGAATCTCTCTGCTCAGCATGTGAAAAAGGAAAACAAACAAAAGCAAGTTTCAAATCGAAACAAGTTTCCTCAGTGACAAGTCCTCTTCAGCTCTTGCATATGGATCTGTTTGGCCCTGTCAACATCCAATCAATAGCTGGAAAGAAATATACACTTGTCATTGTAGATGAATATTCTCGCTACACCTGGGTTATCTTTCTTCGCTGTAAAAGTGATACTTCAGAAGAACTAATATCTTTTGTAAAAAAGATGGAAGTGCTGAACAATCTTACTGTTCTTTCAATAAGAAGTGATCATGGAACTGAATTCAAAAATAGTTCCCTGAACAATTTCTTTGAGAACAAGGGAATCTCTCACAACTTCTCTTCAGTAAGAACACCTCAGCAAAACGGAGTCGCTGAAAGAAGAAACAGAACGATCATAGAAGCTGCTAGATCAATGCTCAGCGATTCTCATCTCCCTACTCAATTTTGGGCTGAAGCTGTAAACACTGCATGTTTTACTCAAAACAGATCGCTGATAATAAAGCGATTTGGGAAGACAGCTTATGAACTTTTTGTTGGAAGGAAGCCTTCTATCAGCTTTCTTCATATCTTTGGTTGTCAGTGCTTTATCTTAAACAACAGAGATCAACTTGGAAAGTTCGACCCAAAAGCTGATGATGGAATATTTCTAGGATATTCCTCCATCTCCAAAGCCTACAGAGTTTTCAACAAGAGAAGACAAACCGTAGAAGAAATAATTCACGTCACTTTTGATGAAACTCCTCAGCGAACTCCAAACCAATCGCTGACAATGAAGAGTTAAATGCTTGGATGCTTTCTCACTACAGAGAAACTGAACCTTTCTTCTCAAACCATCAGCATTCAGATCCCCCAGTCGCTGATGATGATCCAAACATTATACATCCTACCGCTGAATCCAAATCATGGGTTTCAGCTGAACCTCTAAACACACTCCTACCATCAAATCTACCTTCGTCTGAAAACCTCTCCAGTGAATCTACTCAACAGTTAATCGCTGATGATCCTCAATCGTCCTCATCAGTAAACATTCAAATTGTTGATCCAACCTCTGAGTTAAGCAATAATGCTCCTGCTCAGCGATGGACCAAAGATCACCCAATAGAGCAAATTCTTGGTGATCCAGATGCAGGTATTCAGACACAACGAAGCTCAGGTAATATCTGTCTCTTTGTAAACTTTCTCTCCTTAATAGAACCAAAGAAGACTGATGATGCCCTCAGAGATCCAAACTGGGTCAGCGCTATGCAAGAAGAGCTGACTGAATTTTCTCGAAACAAAGTTTGGAATCTCATTCCTAGACCATCTGATAAAACTGTAATAGGCACCAAATGGGTGTTTAGAAACAAGTTAGATGAACATGGAACTGTAACCCGCAACAAGGCTCGACTTGTTGCTCAGGGATACAGACAAGAGGAAGGCATAGACTATGATGAAACCTTTGCCCCTGTGGCCAGGCTCGAAGCAATTCGACTATTCTTAGCTTATGCAGTCTATAAAGACTTCATCGTGTATCAAATGGATGTAAAATCAGCGTTTTTAAATGGAAAGCTGAATGAAGAAGTCTATGTAGAACAACCACCAGGGTTCTATGACCCTAAGCATCCAAATTATGTTTATAAATTGGATAAGGCTCTCTATGGTCTAAAACAAGCCCCTCGTGCTTGGTATGACACTCTATCATCTTTTCTTATCTCTGAAAATTTTGAACGTGGCAAGATTGATAATACGCTATTTTTTAGAAAGATAAAAGGTCATATAATTCTTGTACAAATATATGTCGATGATATAATATTTGGTTCTACTAACCCATCTCTGTGTACTCGCTTCGCTGAAAGAATGAAGAAAGAATATAAAATGAGTATGATGGGTGAGCTGACATATTTTCTTGGTCTTTAGATTAAACAATCTGACGAAGGTACTTTTATCAGCCAAGGTAAATATGTTAAAGATATGCTGAAGAAGTTTGATCTTACTCAAACTTCAGCGATGAAAACTCCTATGGCACCACCCCTGACACTTAACAAAGATCCTTCTGGAAAACCTGTTAATGTCACTGCCTATAGAGGAATGATAGGCTCTCTGTTGTATCTCACAGCAAGCCGACCTGACATCATGTACTCCACTTGTTTATGTGCACGCTATCAATCTGAACCCAAGGAATCCCATCTGATCGCTGTAAAGCGAATTTTCAGATATCTGAAAGGAACTCCTAACCTCGGTCTTTGGTATCCCAAAGACTCAGGGTTCGATCTAACTGGTTATTCTGATAGTGATTTTGCAGGATGTAAACTTGACAGAAAGAGTACCACTGGTGGATGTCAACTCTTGGGAGGAAAGCTGGTAAGTTGGACAAGCAAGAAGCAAAATTCTGTGTCCACTTCCACAGCTGAAGCTGAATACGTAGCCGCTGGAAGCTGTTGTTCTCAAATCTTATGGATGAGAAATCAACTGTTAGATTATGACCTTCAGTTATCAAAGATTCCTATCTATTGCGACAACACTAGTGCTATCTCTATAGCAAATAATCTTGTGCTACATTCAAAGACAAAACACATAGAGATCAGATATCACTTTATCAGAGATCATGTGATGAATGGTGATATTGAACTTCACTTTATTCCTACTGACTTTCAACTTGCTGATATATTCACCAAACCTCTTGATGAAACAAGGTTCAACTTTCTCATCAGTGAGCTTGGAATGCTGAACCTTGAAGAATAATTCTTCAGTGTTCATGCATTGTGTCAGTAATCAAAAGTTCCCTTTCATCATTCTCTCTGATAAATATTCTGACTCTCAGGTATGGTTTCTCAATCCCTACAACTGAATCCTCATCCAGTTAAGATATTTTTTAAAATATAAATCTTAATCATTGAATCTTTCTTCAAATGATTAAAAGCTTTTTGAATTTAAATTTATCACTGATATTTATATTCAGTGATCCTTTTAAAAGAAAATCTATCCCTATCTTTTCATAAGGGATACTTTCAAAAAGAAAATTCTATTGCTGATATTTTTTCTTCAGTGAAAAGTTCAAAACGGACAAATGAACAGTCTCTTTCTTAACTATGACGTCATTTGAACCGACAATCCACGACATGCCTTTTTCTGACACGTTCGTCCGTTGTTCTTCTATCCAATCACCTTCGTGGGACGTGTCCATGTCATGATGTGCATTTGTTTTCCCGCTTCTCTCACACTCTCTCTCCTCCTTCTCACATATAAAAGGAATGTTTTTTCCATTCTATCAATTTACGTTTTCTGGAAATACTTTCTAAGCAAGAATACTCTCTCAAGCATTCTAGCATTATCAAGCTTTCTGCATCATCCTCTTCAAGATCAACAGGTTATTCTTGATTTCTTATCTTAAATCTTTTCACATAAACCCCATTTATGGGTTTATAAGGCTCAAATCTCATAAATCATTTTTTTTGATTTTATTCTTTAAAAACCATTCTATTCTTTATTCAAAATTAATGGTTTTTCTTCTTATTCTTGAATCTTGTTCTAAGATAAACTGTTTTTCTCTAAAAATATGTTGATTTCCTATGTTTCTTTCCCCAAATAGAAACTAGCAAATCTTCTTTATTTTACGACTAAACCTTTCTTCTACTCGTTTATCTACTCAAACAGAATGACTCAATCTGCACTTATCGCCTCTAAGAACGTCAAGTTCGCCATCACTGATTCTGAACTTCCAAAGAACAACCATCTTGCTCGCCTTGAATTTGATGGTGTCAAATACCCACATCTGGTGGAAGCTGCAACATTTCTAAGACAATCATGCATTGCCTATGCTATCACGGTGGATCCCACACCTTCGAAAGCTCTACTCCAGCAATTCTGGTTTACCGCTGAAGAAACCTCTCTCACCAACAAGAAGGGTGAACAGGTTCCTGATATATCCTTCAGCACTCAACTAGGCTCAGGGATGATGACTGCCCTAGGCCTGAGGAAAGCTCTGCGTTTCCCCGACAAATCCAGGAATGGATTTGACGCCCTGCCAACTGACGCTGAACTCATCCAATTCCTGGATGCCATGGAATATGCTTGGGAACCCAAACCAAGGACTACTATTCCCAACAAGAAGCTGACTCTTGTGAAGAAGGCACTGATGCCTTCCGAGCTCAACTACGTCTTCTCACACATCATTCAGTGTATGAGTGGGAAGAGTGGGTCACTGGACCAAGCCAGCAAGATTCAGGTCCAGATGGCTTACTCAGTGATCGCTGGGAAAAATTTCGACTACGCAACAACTATCTTTGACGACCTGAAGTCAAAGATAGAGAAGACCGAGAGGGATCCCAAGATTCCCTACGTACGCTTCATGTGCGCGTACCTGAAGTTTCTCTACCCTACCACTTACCCCACCAACTCGGATGCATCTTTTCCGAAAGTAGGTCAGAGATCACTGGAGGTCAAGACGCTCCCCAACGAGGTAACTATTTCTCAACTTCGCTCTCGTCTCTCTCTTCTCACTTCTTCGTCTTCAGCGGCCACGCAGGAGGTTCCTTCTTCTGCTATCCCTGCCGCTACCCCTTCCAAACGACCATTAACTGGCTCCCTTGGTCCTTCGAAGAAGGCCAAGGTAACCAAGGAGAAAGCTACTTCTAGCTCAATACCTAAGGATGTTTTTCTAAAAACTTCCTTAGATGATTTTGTGGGTCTCTCCTCCACATCCTCAGCTCAAACCACTTCAACCGTGCCAGCGATCTCGGTCGCTGTCACAACAACAGTGACAAAACCTGCGGTAACTACCCCTATCCCTACATCTTCTATCCCCATCTCTAGTCCCCCTATTTCTTTGGTCTCTACCACTCCTCAGCTTGGACCAATAGGACCTGAACATCATTCTTTTGAGGAATCTTTACAATTCTACAAAATGTTTGATAATTCAGGTAATCCTATAACCTTATACACTTCTCCCAACTCACCATATAAGCCTGGTTCTGAAAAATTAACTTATCTTTCAGGTCCTAGTCTGGCGACTGTTGACACCAATGTCAACAGTTTGAGTTCAAAGGTGGATTCTCTCTCTGCTTCTCTCAACAACACCACCAGCGCTGTTCAAACAGCTGGTGATGCATTGAAGACGCTGACTGCCACCTGCACCTCCAAAGCTGATCTTTCTCACATCGCTACTCTTCAGGCAGCGATTGTCAAAGTCAGGGAAGAATCCAAGCAGTAGTATGATGATCTGTCTGCAAAGATCGATGCCTGCACTACGACTCTTCAGCAAGTCCTTGACAAGCTGAATGCACCAGCTCCAGTTCCTGCTCCATCATTTACAGAAGATGATCGTTCAGCCCTGACCATAGCTGTGGAATTCATTCACCTAGCTACGTCCGACATCCCTGCACTTTAAGGACGACTCACAGGTCTGGAGGCTGAAGTCCAGAAGCTGGCTACTGCAACAACTTCATCTCCAAAAGATCTCTCCCTTGTTGATAATGACAAAGAGGGGGAGAAGACAGCTGAAGAAAACACGGATGCTGAAGTTTGTGCTGAACCACCGAAGGAAACTCCCTCTCAGGTTGAGGGGGAGATAGTTGCTGATAAAGCCCCTCCCACCATCGCTGAAATAGTTGATGATGAAGAGGAGGATGAAGATGATGATGAAGAACTTGATCTTGAAGATCAAGTGGATGACTCTCATCAAGATGATGATGATGACGATGAGGAAGATCCATCTCTCTGGTGTTCTTCAGCCGTCACATCATCAGCGATAGCTTCGAAAGAAGTTATCCAAGCAGGGGGGAGACAAGGATCATCTTCAGGAACCCCTACCCAAAGCAAAGGTGTATCTGCTAAGGAAACCCTGATGATGATCTCACTACCTGAGGAGAATCCTTCTCAGGTATGCCTTACTCTTGTTCCCTTATCTTTCTATAAAAATCCTACCCCTGTTTCTTTCTAGCCTTTATCTCTCTTCTTTCCTTAAAAATAATCTAACTTCTTTTTCATTTTCTGACCAGACAGTTCTCTCCCCTGCTTAAGGGTTCTAAACTACAAATAATTCCAGCTACTATCGCTGACGAAATAATCCAAATCTCTATCGCTGAGATTGATGAAGAAGAAGAAGATTCCCTGCTCCATCCAGGAAGGCCCTCTCGACCATCTCGTTGGTCAGAGGAAGTGATAAAGAAAAGAGGTGAAATGATCGCTCAACTAGAAAGTCAACGGCTGAAAATTCCTCTTCAAACATCCTTCTCAGAGCTCGACTTCCTCACTGATGCTGAACGAGAAGAATCTGCCAAAGCTGAGAAACTGTTCGCTGAATGCAGACGAGATGCTCAACTCGCTTTAAAGATTCAATCTTCTCAAGTCAAGGACAAGAAGCTGAAAAGAAAGCCTGTGGAAGTTCAAGCTGCACTGCTGAAAGAAATTGAAGAGGAACGCTCCAAAGAACAAGAGATCAACGATAAGTCTATCGAATGGTGCAAACAGAAGATGGATTATCGCTCTGATCTTCTTCCAATAACAGCCGTGACTATCTCTGGTCGCAAGAAGAAAGATCAACTCTCAGTGACCATGGAGATTACCAGAGAGGATGGAACTCAAAAAGCTATGTACGTTTCCAAACTTGAAGGTTTCGGGTTTACCGAGTGGATAGAATTCTGGGATGCGCTGAAGAAATCAAAATCTACATACAGAGGCTACGTTGAAGGACTTCTTAAAGCTCTCATCAACAGAGTCACTTCTGTACTGAATCTGCCATCTCCTATCCCTCCCAGTCCCAAGAAACTCAAGAGAAGAATTGGATCCTCCTCCTCTGAAGACGTCGCCATCATCAGGAATGAAACTTCTATCAAATTTTCAAGAGATGCACTGTTTGGTCCTCCTCCTGATATTTCAGTTCTGGATTTATCTCTGCCTCCTGGTGGTCCTTTCCAAACTGGTCAAGTAATTGACAATCCTTATGGAATATTCTTCAGAGATGATGATGAGGAACTCAGATTTCAAAGAGTCTCTGAGATTCCTATCTGTCCTCTGAATCATCTCAAGGATCTCTTATGCTTATGGTGTGACTTCTTCCCTGCTGCTGAGAAAATCAAAGAAATTATTAGCCAAGAATCCTTGGAACGAAGACAGAAAGGAGAAGAAATACCTGAGTATATGATAAATCCTCCTAAATCTTCTTATAGTTGATAGATTAGTTTTCTCTTCTGAAATCTATTAGTTGTACTTACAGTAGTTAGTTATTTACTTGTAATTTTCATTCCTTGTAATTCTCTTCTTGAATTAATGAAATTTCAGTAAAGTACTTAACTTCATCAGTGCTGTAAAAGATCCCTCAAAATAGTAATTGGGACATGTATGTTACGAGTCCTGATTATTCCATCATTTTGAATCATAAAGTAATTTTCTTCAGTTACTTTGTCATTATCAAATAGGGGGAGATTGTTGATCCAAACTCTCTCAGTGATTTGATAACGACCCTCTTCTATACTTAGTGAAAATTACGTTTTAATATGTATTAGTGTTTCACCATCAGCGATCAGACTGAGTCTGTTCAGTTATCGCTGATAGTCTTTCTTATAAACATTTATATGTATTAGTGTTTCACTATCAATGATCAGACTGAGTCTGTTCAGTTATCACTGATAGTTCCTAAAGTAAACAGCCAACGTAATCCCTGAAGACAAGTCTCGCGTCAACAGATGTTCATAGCTGAATCAAAGACGAAGCTGCTGAACAAAGAGAAGTCTACTAGTGATCTGATGCGGATATCAGTGAAGCAAAGACAACTCTACTTATACGTGAAGGAACATGAGAAAAAGCTTCAGCGATAGCTGAACCTCTTTATCTCTGAACTTAGAGATACTCAGCGATCAATCGATCACAAAGCTTATGACTCAAGTTTCCTTTTGTCTATCCTTGCACAACCTAGTACGATGTGTCAGAACGGACAAGTCTCTGCAACCATTCGTACAACAACTCTGTCAACTACACTGTTCATGACCCGACCGAAAGCATGTCTCCCAAAAGTCAGACTCCCAAAGCCAATCAGTGAACGCCACGTGTAAAGTATCCTGCCATGCATTTAATGCATAGGGTATAAATAGGAAGTTCACCCCTTCATCTGAAGGTGTGCTTCATCCTTGAACTCAATATAGAAACCCTTGTTTTCTATATCTCTTAATCCCCTCTCTCTCTGAATTTCTTGTGCAATTATCTTAGTGTTTCTTAAGTTTGTTTAGATTGAGTTTGTCTTAATCTTATTCCGCAACAAACTTGTAAATTGTATTTTGATTTATCAATAAACAATTTATTAAACTTTAAATTCTGTGTTTGTATTCAACCCCCCCTTCTACAAACTTGTTTAGCACCTTCGGGACCAACAACGTCCATCACTTTTACTACGGGGATTCGTTTTAAGCCCATCATCCATATAAACGAACCTTCGAACGAGGAGCACACAATGGCATGGTGGCTTTCTGACAATACACCATGATTTGAGTGGGTTTCGATAAACTGAATGATGTACATTCGTTCAGTTTGTCCAATGTGCGACTTCGACAATATCCTGCACGAGAGCGGGTTTTTTCAAGTTATTTCTTATGAAAACATTCTCATTTACATTGTATATGGACCACGTACGGTTTCATGGAAATCCGACGAGGTCATTTCGGACGAGAAAAGACAAAGGGTACCCCATTTGCTGAAACGGCCAAAAATGGGTGTTGCGCTTAAACGTCCATAACTTTTGCTACGAGGATTCATTTTAAGCCCATCATCGTTAAAATGAACCTTAGAACAAGGAGCATGCAATATCTTGGTCTCTTTATTTCAATACACCATGATTTGAGAGGGTTTCCATAAAATGCATGATACACGTTCGTTCAGTTTGTCCAAAATGTGGCTTTGGCAATATTCTACACGAGAGCAGGGTTTTTCAAGTTATTTATTGTGAAAACCTTCTCATTTACATTGTAGATAGATCGTGTACATTTCCGTGAAAATCTGACGAGGTCGGTCCGGACGAGAAAACACAAAAGGTACCCCCTTTGCTGAATCGACCAAAAATGGGCGTCACACTTAAACGTACATAATTTTTGCTATTGGGATACATTTTAAGCTCATGACCTGTCAAAACGAACCTCAGAACGAGGAGTAGGCCATGTATTGGTCTCTTTTTGGTAATACACCATGATTTAAGTGGGTTTCGATAAACACCATGATGTACGTTCGTTCGGTTTGACCAATGTATGGTTTCGACAATATCTTGCCCGAGAGCGGGTTTTTTCAAGTTAATTCTTGTGAAAACCTTCTCATGTACATTATAGATGGACCATGTATAGTTTCTTGGAAATACGACGAGGTCGGTCCGGACGAGAAAACACAAAGGGTTCCCCCTTTGCTGAATCTGACAAAATTGGGTGTCACGCTTAAACGTCCATAACTTTTGATATAGTAATCTGTTTTAATCCCATTACACATCAATACGAACCTTATAATGAGGATCACACCATGGTTTGGTCGCTTTCTGGCAATACACCATGATTTGAGTGGGTTTCGATAAACTTCATGATGTACGTTCGTTCGGTTTGGCCAAAGTGTGGCTTCGGCAATTTCCTGCACGAGAGTGGGTTACTTTCAAGTTATTTCCTGAGAAAACCTTATCATTTACATTGTATATGGACTATGTACAGTTTAGTGGAAATCCGATGAGGTCGGTCCGAACGAGAAAACACAAAGGGTACCCCCTTTGCTGAATCGACCAAAAATGGGTGTCACGCTTAAACGTCCATAACTTTTGCTAGGAGGATCCGTTTTAAGCCCATGATCCGTCAAAAAGAACCTTAGACCAAAGAGCACGCTATGTCTTGGTCGCTTTCTGTGAATACACCATGATTTGAGTGGGTTTCGATAAACTACATGATGTAGGTTCGTTCGGTTTGGCCAATGCGTGGATTCGGCAATATCTGTAGATCGCAGTGCAGTGCAATCACAAGTAATTATGAATAATGATGAACAGATTATAGGCCACAGCAACTAGTCATATGATTGATATAACTTCAAAGGGTTAAGGTTTACAGAGAGAATTTCTGATAAGGGTATGTAAACCTAATGACTAGAAAACTGAATAATGAATTTCTCTTTCTCTAAACTTACTAAACTGTTCTACTCTAATTATGAACTAAATAAGCCTTTATATACTTAGGCTTTACAAGCAATTGGGCTTATGGGCTTGGGCCCATCTTAATAAAATAACTTTCAAATAATTACAAATCAAACCCTTATAAATACTTTATTTCACTTTCAACACACAGGACTTTCAGTGCTAACAATCTCCCCCTAAAGTTGAATAAAGCATTTAACAACTTGAAAAACTTCAGGCCTTGATCTTCTTTCATTCTTGAATCTTTTGAAGAACTTTGGTGTTGCATGTCTTCATGTCTTTCAACGCTCCCCCTTGAATAAAGCTCTTGTTCTTCATAGTATCAACTTTGTAACCAGATTCAATGTACAGTAGCCTCGACTGAATGCACTATCAAGCAGCATTTAACTATAGAAACTCAATCACATCGGATCAGCGCACAAGAAAAATAATGTGAGAGTTACTTGACATTCCACGGTGCTTCTTCAGTTTAAAACAAAGAATCTGTCTTCGAACCACGAGTTGAATAAGCTTTCATCTCAAGAACTTGTTTCAATCAGCGCGTAGGAGGAATGAAAAACAAAAACTTGTAGCAGACACCACATGATACGGGAAAGAATCAATACAATCTTTGAAATCTTCATCTTTGAAAAAAGAAACATCATCTTCATCTCTTTGATAGACTGTCTTCAGAAATAACTTTCTTTCTTTAAAATTTTGAAATTGAACTTTTTCTCCCCCTTTTTGATGATTGTGAGCATCAAGATCATCAAAACTTCTTCAATTTCAGTACTTTCTTTGATCTACCCTTTATGATAATTTAGCATTCTCCCACCTGTGATCTGAGTATCCGTCAATTCATGAAATGTATATATCTGAATCTTTTCAAATTCAGATATATTAGGAATGGTAAACCTGAATCAACAAATGATACAGTTAGTATGCCTGTAAGTAGCACGGAGCCACTTTGTACTTTGGAAAGGAGCTTTTGTGATGTTCACTCCTCCAGGGCTTCCATTCAATCATTGAAAAACCACAAAGGAATTTTCTATGAATGTTATGACAAGAAAACTCATTCCTTGTGTGCTCGTGCAAGTGTAGAAATGATTGAAGCTACTTAGCTTGATCAGGCTCAAATTGTGTAAACTGTTAAGACAACAACAGATATTACACGGACTCAATGTGCATGAAAGATGTGCGAAGGTGGGGCAACTTTCCTATTTTTTCAATATCTAAATCTTCCGAGTGAAGACTAGATAGCAGATATGTTGCGTCCCCAAAGAAAATGAAACATTTCTTTGTTAAGAAAGAAACGAGTGGTTGGTGGGGTAATAGCAAGAGTTGGCATGGGCTAGGTGCCTTTTTCAATGATGGTCACCAAAGAATGTGAACCAATCAGAATATGTGGCTGCCCGGCTCAGAAAGTGGTTGGTGTAGAGTTTTCATATTCTTTTAACTCAGTTCTCACACCCTCTTTCTTTTTATCATTGAAGCTCGCTCCACACAATGAGAAAAACTCAACCCGATGAGTTATCTCCCCCACTCTTTGATTTATGACCCCTCACCCCTCAAAGCACTCTAGGATAACTTCCGGGGTAGGAAACACTGGTTAACGTGAATCCATGGAAGTACTGTTTAAGTTCTCACACAAATCCCATGTAAGTCCTAAAAAAATAGTTACTCAACAGTTTAACTTGAACATTTAAGCACAGAATGTATGATAACACTGTCAAAATGTATGCTCATAAGATTTGAGCAATTGAAATTTGAAGATTTCTCAAAACAAGTATATTGAATGAATGAAATGAAATCAAAAGAATTTTTTTTGAGAATCTGACAATGTATCAATCAGATCACTTAAAATGGATAGGGTATCAAAGAATTGGATATTTTGTTTATATGAACGAATATAAACAATTTTGCAATGAAAGCACAAGATTAGAAATAATGATTTATGCTCAACAATATTGAATATCAAACGGGGGTATTACCATCGAAAAATTGGTTCATTATGAGACATGGTAATAACAAATACAAATGAAGTACTGAATTTGTGTGTGTGAATACGTTACAATATAAGGATAAGATAATACGCAAGTATTGATCTTTAGAAACACACAGTCAGTTAGACATTAAAGTTCAAGAATTGAAAAACATTTTAAAATCACACTTCTTAATTCATAAAATCTTTTGAGAATCAGAAGTGGTTTGAGCATTTCAGAAACTGTTTTTCATGCTTGAAAGTTGTTCTTCTTTCAAACAATCAGAGATCTAGGATTAGAAGATATTTACCTTTTAAGCTCCCCTTCAAATCATGAAAGAACGATATAGATCTATTAAGCTCCCCCTGGATGTTTGCAAAATATCCAGGTCTAAACGTTGAAGAACGGGTCCTGATCTGTCATGTAATCAGAAGCCAAACTTCGTTGAAGTCCGGGTTCTAAGCTGATTTACTTAGAAGCCATTGTTCTTCTACTCCCTCTTGACAGTAGGTGCCTGCAACAAAGAATCAATTTTCGGTTTTGGTACCCACTGGTATTTGGGTCCATGAATGTTAGTTGCAGTTCTTGAGGGGGATATAGAATAAGAACCATACCAGAAATGATCACTGGTTTTGTGAATGTGATCATGTGTATGACAATAAGAACAGTGGTATTTCTTACCTGACAACTTGAGTAATTGATCTCTTGAGTAGATGTGATCAGGTTTACCTTTACTCGCATTGTTCTTCTTTGCATTAAACGCATGTACACACGATTCTCTTTCTTTCAGCTCATCTTCAACTGGTTTCTTCTTCCAGACCAGTTCCTCATCTTCGTATCTCCTTATTCTAGGACGTGTACCTGAACCATCTATATTTCTATCATAGAAAAGGTTAGTCTTACGAATCTGATCAAAAGATTTAGCTGACCTTTGTGAAGAGACAGGTTTCTGATTTGAACTTGATACAGACTTTTCAAGCACTTTAATCGTTGAAGCGAAGTTGTCTCTTTCTTGGACAAGCAGGTCAATCTTCTTCGTGAACTCAGACTTCGTTTTCTGCTCTTTTAGTGCCTTCTCAGATAGTTCAGATAACTTGGCAGTAAGCTTTTTGATCTCAGTCTCAAACAAGCTTCTTTCTTCTTCAAATCCCTTCTCAGCATTGTTTCTTTGGCTAGATATTTCTTTGAAGACACCAACATTCTTTTGTTCAATGGCCTTCTTCTCTTTGGCAAACTTCTCTCTATCTAGAATGATTACTTTCTGAAACTCAGAAACTTGCTGAGAAAGTTTTATGCATTTCAGCTCAACTTCTTTCTTCTCATCAGCACATTTTCTCGAGAATTCTGAGAACTTCTTTGCGAAAGATTTCTCTTTAGTCTCAAAATCAGATTTGTGTTTAGCAAGCAGTTGCTCCAAATCAGATAAACGCTTTTGAAGATCTGCATTTGCATCTTTCAGTTCAGAAATCTTTTCCTCAGAACTTTCAACAGAGACTGTTTGCTGAGTTTTATCTTCCAAAATAGAGATCTTTCCTTTTAACTCAGAGTTCTCAGCTTCCAATTCTCTTCCTGTTAATAAACCCTTTGTCCCTATCACCAACCATTCAGCACAATCCCACAGCTCTTTTCCTGTCATGTTGTTAGTATTTATTTGACCAATAATTTCACTAAAAATGTCACTAATAAATTCACACGAAATACTATGTTTCATATAATTTCAAGCATTATTATTGGCCCTCTCTCTTTGTTCCTTTTCCACAGGAGAAGCTTCTGCCGGAATTTGGGATTGCTTTTCTCCTTCAGTCAAAGATAATCTGATGTAGGGACCAACCTCATGTTCGTCAACAAAATCCAGAAAATCAGCTTTCCACCTTTCATATTCTCCTTTGGACCGCAGCATTGGTGGGTTCACCATTTTGTACGAATTGAATAGACTGATTCGATCCGGCTAAGAAGAAAGATGAAACTTGAAAGTGCAGGGACCAAAAGTGACTAAATGTGAAACTTGAAAGTTTAGGGTCACAAACGACACGCTGAATCCATGAAGTACGGGGGCTAAAATAAATGCACAGCAAAAAGATCGTGAGACAAAAAAAATTGACCTTTTATACTTTTTTTTTTAAAGCACCCGGTCGAAGGTAAGACCGGAATAGCAAGAACTCGGTCGAAGGGTAAGACCGGATATGCTAAGGTCCGGTCGAAGGAAAGACCGGGAAAGATAAGGTCCGGTCGAAGGGTTTGACCGGAGATTACAACTACCCGGTCGAAGAAAAGACCGGGGAAAGCTAAGGCCTGGTCGAAGGAAAGACCGGAGATCACACCTACCCGGTCGAAGGTGTAAGACCGGGGATACAAGTATCCGGTCGAAGGGCCCAGGTCGAAAGACAATTAAAACGATAAACACAAAAAAAAAACAGATAAGATCAATGAATTACTAACGACCGAAGAACACGAAGAATCGACCGAAGAACCCGAAGAATTTCTGGGATTCGATCGAAATCAAACCCAGATCCTTCGATCCTTCGATCGAAAGAAACACAGACAAATCAAACAAGAATGGATTCAACCGATCAACAATCAACAGTAACCATTAGACCGAATACACCTAGACCGATAAGCATCAATAATAATCGACCGAACAAAAAAAATTTCCAGAAAATTAATCGACCGGAAAAAAACTTTACTGTTTTTCCACACAAAAAAAAACGATCGAATAAAACCAAATACAACTTAAGCAAACATATATCGATCAAACAGATAACACAGAAAGTAACCACTAACAATCAATTAATGCAAGTAAAGCAATTAACACAAGTAATTGATCTTAGGGTTTCAGACAAACCTTTTTACTGGATCAAACCTTTTTGCCTATCTGCTCTGATACCAATTGTAGATCCCAGTGCAGTGCAATCACAAGTAATTATGAATAATGATGAACAGATTATAGGCCACAGCAACTAGTCATATGATTGATATAACTTCAAAGTGTTAAGGTTTACAGAGAGAATTTCTGATAAGGGTATGTAAACCTAATGACTAGAAAACTGAATAATGAATTTCTCTTTCTCTAAACTTACTAAACTGTTCTACTCTAATTATGAACTAAATAAGCCTTTATATACTTAGGCTTTACAAGCAATTGGGCTTATGGGCTTGGGCCCATCTTAATAAAATAACTTTCAAATAATTACAAATCAAACCCTTATAAATACTTTATTCCACTTTCAACACACAGGACTTTCAGTACTAACAATATTCTGCACTAGAACGGATTTTTTTCAAGTTATTTCTTCTGAAAACTTTCTCATGTACATTATATATGGACCATGTATATTTTCGTGGAAATCCGTCGAGGTCGGTTCGGACAAGAAAACACAAAGGGTACCCCCTTTGCTGAATCGACCAAAAATGGGTGTCGCGCTTAAACGTTCATCACTTTTGCTACAGGGATACGTTTTAAGCCCATGACCCATCAAATCGAACCATAGAATGAGGAGTACGCCATGGATTTGTGGCTTTCGTGTAATACACCATGATTTTAATGGGTTTCGATAACCTGCATGATGTACGTTCGATCGGTTTGACCAATAAGTAGCTTCGGCAATATCCTGCACGAGAGCGGGTTTTTTTTCAGCTTATTTGTTGTGAAAACCTTATAATTTACATTTTATATGGACCATGTATAGTTTGATGGAAATCTGACGAGGTCGGTCTGGACGAGAAAACACAAAGGTACCACTTTGCAGAATCGGCCAAAAATGGGTGTCGCGCTTTAACGTCCAAAACTTTTGCTACAGGGATCCGTTTTAAGACCATGACATGTCAACACGAATCTTAGAACGAGGATCATGCCATGGCATGGTCACTTTTTGTAAATACACCATGATTTTAGTGGGTTTCGATAAACTGCATGATGTACGTTCGTTCGATTTGGCCAACCCGTGGCTTCGGTAATATCCTACACCAGAGCGGGTTTTTTCCAAGTTATTTCTTGTGAAAACCTTCTCATATACAATATTGATGGAACATGTATAGTTTCATGGAAATCCGACGACGTCAGAAAACATAAAGGGTACCCCTTTGCTGAATCGGACATAAATGGGTGTCACGCTTAAATATCCATAACTTTTGCTATATGGATCCATTTTAAGCCAATGACACGTCAATACAAACCTTAGAACGAGGAGCACACTATGGCTTGGTCACTTTCTGGCAGTACACCATGATTTGAGTGACTTTTGTTAAGTCTGATTTTATAGTAATCATTGTATTTATTGGCTTGGTCTTATATAGTGTACAGTGTCTTACACTGTGTTGTATCTGACCAGAGTATGTAAGTCCCTTTGGTCTTGGTTGTTTGTAACACTTTCATGCCTTATTCAATACACATCTTACTTTGCGCTTCTTGCTCTCTCTCTACTTTCTCTCTCTAAGATTTAGTTGATCTTGGACTCACAATTGGTATAAGAGCAGATCTGAATCTTGAGAGAATTGAGAGATTGTGTTTTAGTTTCTGAATTTGTAGATTAATCGAAAATTTGATCGATTTTCTTGAATTTTTTCAAGAAAATCTCGTTTTCTTGATTTTTCATCAAATTCGGATTGTTTTGTGATCAATTTTTGTTGAAATTTGTTTTGTTGAATTCGATTTTGATAGGAGAATACCTTTGTTTCATGACATTTTTCAAGAAATTCACGTTTTGAAGTTTAATTTTGAGAAATTTCGTTTTTTTTGAAAAACTCGATTTCACGTACTGTTACATTCTTGAAATTTTGAAATTGTGGTTTTTAATCAAAAAGTTTCATCGAAAAATGTTAGAACGTTGTTTTCGATCATATCTGTGAAAGGAATTGTCATTTTTGTCTAATCTGTAATCGATTTTTGGTGATTTTTGTATTTTTCAGCAAGTTTGCGCCAGATCCTCACTTTGTGCGAGTTCATCATTGCTTTGCGTGAGTTCTTCACACTTTGCGCGAGTTCATTCAGTGCATAGTGTGCGTCTTCAAGTTTTCAAGAGAATTTAAGCTTCTCGTCTTGGGTTATTCACGCAAATTAAGCTTTGCGTCTTAAAAGCCTCACGCAAAGCAAGTCTTGCGTATCCAGTTCACCACACAAAGGTTAAGTTCTCGCCATCAACAAGTAACGCAAATCATACTTTGCGTATCTTACTCCTAACGCAAATCTAAGTTTGCGTCTCTCATTGGTCACGAGAAGTTTTGGTTTGCGTCTTCCTCGTCTCACGCAAAGCTCGTTTGCGTCTTCAATGAGTCACGGAAATTTATCTTGCGTCACGAACTGCTCGCGAGAACTCAGTTTGCGTCTTCCTCTACTCGCGACAACCATCTACTTTGCGCCAGCCCCAGACTTAGAATTTTTCTGATTTTCTGAAATATGGATTCTACAAAATTTGCTTTCCAAGCTCAGTTCTACAAGAGTGATCTTATGATGCTATTTGGAACAGACACTCATCCACCAGTTTTAATCAATGAAGATGACTTTACACAGTGGCAAGATCGATTCATTAATTTTATTGAGCATCAAGCTAACGGAGAGAACATGATGAAGTCATTTTCTGAAGGACCATTCATTAGACCGAAAAATGACATTCCTTTGACTGCTGAAGAGATTAAACGTGAAAAAGCTGATAGAGAAGCAAAGTCCAATTTGATGCTAGCACTGCCTAACTCTATTTACAATCGAATTGATTGTTTCAAGCATGATCTAAATATGATGTGGACTCAATTAGAAAAGATCATGCTTGGTTCATCTATTGCAACACAAATACTCCAGACACGTTTCATGAATAATTTTGAGGAACTTAAGGCAAAGGACAATGAATCTCTGAAGGTTACATTTGACCGGTTTTGCACTGTGATTAATGATCTGAGAAAGATTAAAGTGGAAAAGACTGATCTTGAAACAAATCTGAAATTCCTCAATGCACTTCAACCAGAGTGGAATAAATCTTGCCACAGACTGAGGAATGATGTCAGAATTTCCACTAGGCAGATCCAGGAATTATATGAGATTCTTATGACTGATGAGAGCTTGGTGCTAGAGAAGAAGGCCAAACTGGAGAAGAAGAACAAGAAATCAGTAGACCCGGTTGCTCTTCTCACGAAACAACTGACAGATCAAGCATTGTCTGATAATGCTTTCAACGGGTCAACTGAAGATGATGGAGAGGCGTTAATGAAAGCTATGATCGTTCTTTCTCAACATTACCAGTAAAAGTTCCAACCACGGTCGGGTTCTAACACTCCTCGCTTCACTTCTTGTTCAAAAGTCAAAGTGCCCGAGCCAAAGACTGCTTGTTACAACTGTGGAAAGCCGGGTCATATCTCTAAGGAGTGTAGAGTGAAGAAGGTTAGGGATTCGACATATTATCATAAGAAACTGGAACTGGCAGAGAAAAGAGAGAACGGAACAGCTTTGCTAGCAGAAGAAGAATTCTGGCTAAATCACTCCGACGATGAAGCTGCAAATGTCGAGATCGCTCAGATGTGCTTTGTTAGAGATGATCAGTCAGATGATGATTCTGAAACTGATGAAGATGAGGTATATTCAAAGTTTGATTACAATTTCATATCTTCTCAGATGAATATCATAATAACTGCTTTATCTGATTTACGTTCAAAACTCTTATCTGAAAAGAATTTAAATACAGAAAAGTCAGATTTAATTGACAAATTAAAAATTTCTTTGAAAGATGAAAAATCTATTTTAGAAAATACTAAAGAAATCTTTCAAAAGAAATTGGATGATTTGGAAAATTCAAATAAGACTTATCTTGAGTCTTTGACTTCTATGACCATTTTAATGGACAGTTTTTCGGATAAAATAAATAAATTAGAAGAAAAGTTATATCGAAGAAACCAATCTGAACAAACAATTTTTATGAATAAACCAAGGAGTGATGTCAGGATCGAATTCTCAACAAGAATTAATTCTCAGAAACAATATCAAAGAAGTTTGCGGAATAACACTTTGATATTCAATGAAACAGTAAATCAAAACAGTAAATATGAAGAACACACTGTAAACTTGTATTGTATATTTGAAATCACAAGATTACACACTCAACCTCAATCTTGAAGAACAAGCTCTTTCAAGACGAATTCTACTTCTCTAGAATTAGGAACTATGCCTTGAGGTTGATTTCTCTCTATAACTTAGAATGAGAAATTCTAAAAACCAAAAATTATCTATCTATTCTATAAATTCTATACATATACTAATCAAAAGATAATTACAAGAAATAAAAATATCTTCAGTATATCTTCCATGTATATCTCTAAGCTTCCATGTATATCTTCAGATTATCCAGCTGTTATCCTTTCATGCGAATCTTCATCATATAAGCAGTATTAATCTTCAGCAGCATTAATCTCTTCTAGCAGCATTAACTACTAAGCAGCACTAACTACTAGCAGTACTAACTAGCTAAGCAGCACTAACTTTGTTCAAGCAGCATTAACTCTGACTAGCAGTATTAATTCTATTAGCAGTAGTAATACTTATCAGTATTAACCTTGAAGTCTTCTAGCAGTAGTAACTTTGAACCAGCAGCATTAACCATACTTAAGCTTTTCTTCAGTTCCCAACAATCTCCCCCTAACTTGACTTTTAGGAAAAGAAGTCAAGTTCTTCAGAATTACTCTTCAAGATGCTTTCAGCACCTCTGGTTCAATTTCCCAAATTTGGATCTAGGCCCAAGCTTTGATTCACAGTTCTTCTCACCACAATCTTGGCCATCTCTGAATCCTTTGTACATACCAGTGTAGCTTTAAGCATCCCTTCCAACTTCTCCTTGCTATGCTCATATATTTTGTCCACCAGGTAGTATTAATGATAACAATTGTCAATAGTAATCATGTATACTCCACAGTTTTCAAACAGTATCCATTTGTCAATCTTCTTGAATATGAACTCATGCTTATGATCTTTAATCCTATGATGTACTCTTTCTGGATCAAACATCATGCACAAGTATTCCAATGTCACTTTGAGAAGATTCTCTTCAGTACCTTTCAACACAGGTTCATAAAGTTTCATCCCCACTTTGTATAATTCTTCCATATCAGCTCTTGAACAACTTCTGATAACTTTCCCCCATGTTGAATAAGCTTCAAATGAACCATCAGCTCTCTTGATTCTGAAGAAATTCTTTCCACTGTCTCTTAGAATATCCCAAAAGATGATCTCTGGAGCTTGCATAGAGATTGGAACAACTTTCAAAGGTTCCACTATTGTCATGTAAGGATCCATACTCTCATCTATTGGCTTACTAGACTGTTCTGGAAGTTGTACTGATTCTGTTTGAGATGTGACTGAAGGTTCTGTTTTCTTTTCAGTTTCTTCCACCCTTGGCTTTTTCAACTGCCTTTTTGAAGCAATTGACTTCACTCTCTTTCCAGATTTGGCTTCTATACCCACACTTTCAGGTTCTTCCTTCTTCTCTTCTGCTTCTTCTTTTGAGGGTGTGGTCTCCTCAGGGAATGGTTGTTAGATGTTGAGATCATGTCTCTCTTTCATCCTCCTTTCTACTTCTTCCCTTTGAGAGGAATCCCTTTGGAGTTTTGCCATTTCCTTCCTATAGAGCTCCTCAACTTGACTGTATGCCATGTTGGTGAACATCTCCCCCTTGACTCCAATTGCACCTTTCAGGAAGTTTATCATCTTTCTTCTTTCCTGATTGGCCAAAAAGGTCTTGGAGGGTTGTCTTTTCTGCTTTATCACTGGCATCTTTTTAACTTTAAGTTTCTTGGTCTGAGCTGCTTCTTTTAGGCTTTTCTGATATTCTGCATTCAACTTTCTGGCCATTATCCTTGCAAGTTCTCTGTCTGTTTCTGTTTGCAACATTTCCTCTTTTTCCATTTGGTCTTGAAGCTGTTTTGCTATTGCCTCATCCAGTTCAATCTGAGACTTCTTCTTTGTAGGCAGTTCAGCTTCTTCAACCATCTTTTCTTTTCCTTTTTCCCTTTATATCCTTCAAGACTTCCTTTTGAGGTTCTCCTTCATTGATGACCACTCCTTTGGCCTTTTGAGTAGCCTTAGGAGTGTCATTCTTTGCTTTTACCAGAGTTTCTGCTATCTCCAGTTCTTCTACAGACAGCCCTGTTACTGCTGCTTCTGTTACTGCTGCTTCAGTTACTGTTGCTTCAGCAGTATTAACAGTTTCTGCTGTTGTTCCATGTTCTGTCTCCCCCTTAACTTCAACTTCCTTTACAGTTGAGCTTTCTTTCTCTTTTTCTCCCTCTGGCTTCTCCCCCTTGTTGAAAGGATCTTGAACATTTGATCTCTTCTTTAAGACAAACTGCTTCCTCTTCTTCCTCTGCACTAGCCTGGTCACCATCTTCTTCAGCTTAGCAATCTGTACTTGTTGTGACAGAACTACCAGCTTCATTTCTTCTATCTCTTTGCCTTGTTTGATGACATCTTGGTTGATGTTTCCCATTGTATCCATCAATTCCTGGTAGTTATATCTGTCCTCACCTTCTCTAGAAGTGTTACCCTCCTTTGAAGGATCATTAGATCTTTTAGTAGTGGAAGTCCTCTGCCTAGCAGAAGCACTATCCACCCCCGTGGTTTCTTGGCACCAGGGACCTTTGAATGATTGCTCATTCAAAGTTGCCATGGGGGAGGTCTTATTGATGTTACCACTTTCCTCCTCTGTGCTAGCAGGAGTAGTGGCAGCCTCATCAGCCATATGCTCTTCCTCCTCCTCAGAGAGCACCTCCTTGAGGTTGGGAGACACCCCTTTGGTTTCCCTATGGATATTCCCTAAAGGAGAATTCTCCCTTAGAGGGCTTAAAGGCTTGGGGGATGATGGTACAAGAAGGGAAGGAGCCTTCTTTACCTGTTTCCTCTTGTATGTTTGGGTGATAGGAGAGGTTGGTTTTTCAAGAAGGGACTAGGGGATAGATTTTGAGTGGGAAGGTTGGGATTGGCTAGCAGTAGGATGGTCTAATGGGGGCATTGACCCTGCTGCCATACCTTCATTGGTTTGGGACACCACCATCATTGTAGAGAACAATGGGGTGTCAACTCCTTCCGAGTCCCCAGCAGATCTTCTCATATTTGAGAAAACCTTGCCTTTAGGGGGTTTAGGTACATATACCCCAACAGGTTGAGGTATATCCGTCAATTCATGAGTAATAACTTCTTGGACAAACCTGGGGTACATAAAGAAGCTCTTTTTGTTTCCCATGTTTGAGACAAGATCACTGAAAATCATTTTAGAAAAGTTATACTTTCTGGCAGTGGCCAAGCAGACCAAGGCATAAGCAATGGTGCTGCTGAACTCACTCCATCCAGTAGTCTTTTTGGAGATACAGTGCATGAGAGTATGGACAAAGAAACGCCATTGGGGGTGAAAATTTGGCTTTAGAGAATTTGAATACACCCAATGGGCCTCCATACCCCATTCTTGTAAGAGAAAAGAACAATTCATCATTTGAGATAGAAGTTATACCAGAGGCATCGTCTAGACGTAGACTGATGCGAATAACCTCTTCAGTAACCGTTAGTGGTTTTTCACAGATCCTTGTCTTGATCATTTGCACACCATTCTCAGCAACAGTGGTGGCATTAGCCCAGAACTGCCTTTGATGCTCGATATAGAATGTAGGTGATACAGTAAGAGCATGAGCAATATGGCTTGACTTGAGGAAATCCACAATCTGATGAAATCCTGCAGCTTGCTTTGGCTTTTGTAGCATCGCGATCTCATTGTGTTCATCAATGAATGCCATGGATGCCATTGATCTTAGTGAACAACTTGCCTGAAAACTTTGAGTCTTGAGAGAGAAAGGGTTTAGAGCGCAAGTGAACAGTATACAAAGAGTCGTTATGAACTTTTAGGCGGGCAAAGGGTATTTATAGTATTCGGGACATAAGCAGTATTAACCTAGAGCAGTATTAACGGACAAGCAGTATTAACCGCGAGCAGTATTAACTACTAGCAGTATTAACGAACTAGCAGTATTAACTGCGAGCAGTATTAACTGCGAGCAATATTAACGAACTAGCAGTATTAACTGCGAGCTGCATTAACTGCGAGCAGTATTAACCACTAGCAGTATTAACTGCGAGCAGTATTAACCACTAGCAGTATTAACTAACTAGCAGTATTAACTGCACTTACTTTTTGAAGCTTAGGCTGAATTGAGTACTGCTATGTATGCCCTGCAAAGGAGGATTAGTAACACCAAGAATCTATAATATTCAGATATTTAACCACTTTTTGAGAGGATGCTTATTCAGAGTTGATCATTCCCACACTTGTTACCAAGAAAGTGAATCTACCCACATCAAAAGCTTTGGTGAATAGATCAGCAAACTGGTTGTCAGTATGAACTTTTACAACTTGAACAAGTTTCTTTTCATTACAGTCTCTTATGAAGTGATACCTGATCTCAATGTGCTTTGTCTTTGAGTGCTTGACAGGATTATTCACAATGCTGATAGCACTGCTATTATCAATAAAAATGGGAGTGTGTAGAAAGGTTACCCCATAGTCCAGCATTTGATTCTGAATCCATAAGACTTGAGAACAGCAACTTGCAGCTGCTATGTACTCTGCCTCTATTGTAGATGTGGACACTGTGGTTTGTTTCTTGCACTGCCATGAAACTAGTCTAGCACCCAAAAACTGACATCCTCCAGAAGTAGATTTTCTGTCCAAGTTTGCCCCACCTAGATCACTGTCTGAGTATGCTATTAGATCAAAGGGTGAGTCATGAGGATACCAAAGTCCCAATCTGGGTTGCCCTTTGAGATATCTGAATATCCTCTTAACAGCTTGAAAGTGAGATTGCTTTGGCCTAACTTGGAATCTTGCACATACACAGACTGGAAACATTATATCTGGCCTTGATGCTGTGAGATACATGAGAGAGCCAATCATGGATCTGTAATGATGCACATCCATATCCTCCCCCTCAAGATCTGTTGTTATCTGCTTGTGTGTCTCCATAGGTGTGCTGGCAGGTTTTGAATCTGAGAAACCAAACTTGGTTAGAATGTCCTGCACATACTTGGATTGACAGATGAAGATGCCATCTAACTTCTGTTGAACTTGGAGTCCAAGGAAGAAAGTAAGTTCCCCCATGGAACTCATTTTGAACCTTTGATGCATTAGTTTCTCAAACTCCTTGCACATGTTGTCTCTTGTAGATCCAAAGATAATGTCATCAACATATATTTGGACCAGCAAGATATCCTTCTTCTTTCTCTTGATAAATAGAGTCTTATCAATGACTCCTCTTTCAAAGCCATTTTCCAAGAGATAGGATGACCGAGTGTCATACCATGCTCTTGGAGCTTGATGCAGATCATAAAGAGCTTTCTTCAATTTGTATACCCTGTCTGGATAGCTTGGGTTTTCAAACCCTGGTGGTTGACAGACATATACCTCTTCTTCAATTGAGCCATAGAGAAAAACACTTTTTACATCCATTTGATAGACTTTGAAGTTCATGTAAGAAGCATAGGCTAGGAATAATCTGATAGCTTCTATCCTAGCCACAGGTGCAAAGACTTCTTCATAATCTATACCCTCTTCTTGAGTATACCCTTGAGCCACCAGCCTTGCTTTGTTCCTTATGACAATTCCTCTTTCATCTCTCTTGTTCCTGAAAATCCACTTTGTGCCAGTTGCTCTGTGACCTTTAGGAAGGTCTACTAGATCCCATATATCTTGTAGTTTCAACTGCAACACTTCTTCTTGCATTGCTTCTATCCAACTGGATTCTTTCATAGCATCATGTGCCTTTTTAGGCTCAAGCTGGGATAGAAAACAAGAAAGCACTGTATGCTGTTGATCTTGCATTTCTTGAAGCCTGCTTTGGTGTCTAGTCATCAAAGGAGGGGATATATCTCCTATTACCAGCTGTGGAGGATATATTGTCTCTCAATGCCTTTTTCTTCACAAAAGGTGTTTAGATCAAGATTTTTGAATTCAGTCCCATTATCTGATCTAATGACTTTTACTTTTTGATTGGTTTGGTTTTCAGTTCTTAGGATAAAGGATTTGATCAGTCCACTTGTCTCATCCTTAGTCCTGAGAAAATATACCCAGGTAAATCTAGAGTAATCATCAACAATAACCAAGCAGTAAGATTTCTTGCCTATACTCATAACATTTGTAGGACCAAACAGATCCATATGTAATAACTGGAGACAAGAAGAAATTGAATTTATCTCTTTGGTCTTATGAGAAGTTTTATGCTGTTTGCCTTTAAGGCAAGCAACACAATGATCATCACATGAAAAGACTTTAGATGGTAAACCTCTTACAAGGTTGTTTTTAACAAGTTTGTTCATAGTCTTAAAATTCATGTGACACATCCTTCTGTGCCAAAGAGAGGATTCATCTACAGAAGCTTTTGATACAAGACAATTTAGAGATGAATCACTATTAACATTGTCCATATCTAGACAGTAAACATTGTCCTTTCTTGGAGTTCTAAGTAGTATCATGCTTTTATCAACTACCTTGAACCCTGGAGCAAGGATCATACACTCAGTATTTGTAAATAATATACTATGTTGTTTGTCACATACCTGTGATACACTTAACAGGTTGTACTTCAATTGATCAACATAGTAGACATCCTCAAATGTCATCTTACCTTTGGTGACATTACCTTTTCCACTTATTTTACCACCAGTAAGATTATCTCCAAATGCAACATGTCCTCCATTGATATGCTTGAAATCCTGAAGGCATGACATGTTGCCTGTCATGTGCCTAGAGCAACCACTATCAACATGCCATATGCTCTTTCCCTTGAGCTGTTGGTTGCCCTGCACATAAGATAAATCAGTTAGTATGAATTAGGAACTCAAGCCAAAGTGGTCTTGGGGACCCCTTTCTCATCAAAATACTTGCATTCTTTCTTGACAAGATTTTTGAACTTTAACTCCTCATTCTTGGAGTACTTTGTCACAATAATAGGCTTGGAAACATTTTTGCTAGAAGCAGTACTGGTTTTAGAAGTACTAACTGCCTTAGCAGCACTTGCATACTTAGCAGTACTATCATTGTTAGCAGTAGTAACTGTGTTAGCAGCAGTAACTGTGTTGGAAGTATTAACCTTTGAAGAGGTACTAACAGTATTAGCAGCATTAATATTTTTAGCAGTAATAACACAGGTAGCAGCAGTAATACTTCCAGCAACACAAACCCTGTCAGTAGTACTAACAGTTTTAGTGCTTCTAGGCACCCACATTTTGACACTTTCTTTTAAAAACTTTTTCTTCATGGGGCCTTTCCTTTCACCATGTTTCTTTCCATTCTTCCTATAACCAACAAGTTTTTGCACAAATCTGTGAAAGGTCATCTGTTGGTTAATAGGGTTAAAGAAGCAATATTTAGCCAAATGATTTAACTTGCCACATATGAAACAAGGTTTTGGTCTATTGATTTTGCTCAGATCAACTCCTTGCTTCTGAGCCCATTGATTATTCCAGTTTCTTTGATTTCCTCTTTTTAAACCAGAATTTAGGCTCTTGGCTTTACTGCAATCACACTGTTTACAAGATCCAGGATTCACAACCGTGGTTTGTTTATAATGGACCTTGTTATCTTTTCCTTTGGTCTTCTCTATCTCCTTGGACTTGACCCAGATTTTCCCACATCCCTCATTGGTGATAATGTTGTTTTCTAATGGGATCTCTTTACTCACATCATTATCCCCATGCTCACTGGCTTCTTTCTCAGTTAAATCCTTAATTACTACTTCATCCAAAGGATCTATCTTAAAGGCTTTCTCAGATAAGTCCTTTTTCTCCTTGGTTTCTAACAAGTCTGAAGGAGGAGAGATATAATTGTTGTTATAAGGAGGAGGTGTATTGTTGTATCCAATACCAGGCTTCATCTTATCATGAATCTGAGCCTTTAGAAGAGAATCCATTGCTTTTGAAGCATATGAAAACTTTTCTGTGTCAAGTTGAGCTGAAATGCATAAAATTTTCTCAGCAAGTTTCTGATTTTCAGAAAGTAATCATTCTAGAAAGAGAAAAGTTTTCCAAAGAGAAGAAGGCCATTAAACAAAAGAATGTTGGATTCTTCAAGGAAATATCCGGCCAAAGAAATGATCCTGAGAAGGGATTTGAAGAAGAGAGAAGCATCTTTGAGACTGAGATCAAAAAGTTGACTGCCAAATTATCTGAACTATCTGAGAAGGCACTAAAAGAGCAGAGAACGAAGTCTGAATTCACGAAGAAGATTGACCTGCTTGTTAAAGAAAGAGACAACTTTGCTTCGACGATTAAAGTGCTTGAAAAGTCTGTATCAAGTACAAATCAGAAATCTGTCTCTCCACAAAGGTCAGTTAAATCTTTTGATCGGATTCGTAAAAATAACCTTTTCTATGATAGCAATATAGATGGTTCAGGTACACATCAAAGAAGAAGGAGATACAAAGATGAGGAACTGGTCTGGAAGAAGAAACCAGTTGAAGATGAGCTGAAAGAAAGAGAATCGTGTGTACATGCGTCTAATGCCAAGAAGAACAAAGTGAGTAAAAGTAAACCTGATCATATCTACTCGAGAGATCAATTACTCCGGTTGTCAGGTAAGAAATACCACTGTTCTTATTGTAGTACACATGATCACATTCACAAATCCAGGGATCATTTATGGTATGGATCTTATTCTATTTCTCCCACAAGAACTGCAACTAACATTCATGGACCCAAATACCAGTGGGTACCAAAGCCGAAAACTGATTCTTTGTTGCAGGCACCTACTGTCAAGGGGGAGTAGAAGAACAAAGGCTTCTAAGTAAAACAACTTAGAACCCATACTTCAACGAAGTATGGCTTCTGATCACATGACAGATCAGGACCCGTTCTTCAACGTTCAGACCTGGATATTTTGCAAATATCCAGGGGGAGCTTAAAAGACCTAAATCATTATATCATGATTTGAGGGGGAGCTTAAAGGTAAATATCTTTTGATCTAGATCTCTGATTGTTTGGAAGAAGAACAACTTTCAAGCATGAAAAACAGTTTCTGAAATGTTCAAACCACTTCTGATTTTCAAAAGGTTTCATGATTCTAGAAGTGTGAATTTAAATGTTTTTCAATTCTTGAGCTTTAATGTTTAACTGACTGTGTGTTTCTAAAGATCAATACTTGCGTATTATCTTATCCTTATACTGTAACGTATTCACACACACATGTTCAGTACTTCATTTGTATTTGTTATTACCATGTCTCATAGCGAAATAATTTTTTCGATGGTAATACCCCCGCTTGAAATTCAATGTTGTTGAGCATCTATCATTATTTCTAAATTTGTGCTTTCATTGCTAAATTGTTTATATTTGTTCATATAAACAAAATATCCAATTCTTTGATACCCTATCCATTTTATGTGATCTGATTTATACACTGTCAGATTCTCAAAACAATGCTCTTGATTTCATTTCATTCATTCAATATATCTGTTTTGAGAAATCTTCAAATTTCAATTGCTCAAATCTTATGAGCATACATTTTGACAGTGTTATCATACATTCTGTGCTTAAATGTTCAAGTTAAACTGTTGAGTAATTTTTTTTAGGACTTACATGGGATTTGTGTGAGAACTTAAACAGTACTTCCATGGATTCACGTTAACCAGTGTTTCCTACCCCGGAAGTTATCCTAGAGAGATTTGAGGGGTGAGGGGTCTTAAATCAAAGAGTGGGGGAGATAACTCATCGGGTTGAGTTTTTCTCATTGTGTGGAGCGGAAAAATGGAAAAGAGAGTTTGGTTAGAAGTGAGCATAATGACAAAAAGAAAGAAGGTGTGAGAACAGAGTTAAAAGAATATCAGAACTCTGCACCAACCACTTTCTGAGCCGGGCAACCACATCTACTGATTGGTTCACATTCTTTGGTGACCATCATTGAAATAGGCACCTACCACTCGTTTCTTTCTTAACAAAGAAATGTTTCATTTTCTTTGGGGACGCATCATATCTGCTATCTAGTCTTCACTCAGAAGATTTAGATATTGAAAAAGAAGGAAAATTGCCTCACCTTCGCACATTTTTCATTCACATTGAGTCCGTGTAATATCTGTTGTTGTCTCAACAGTTTACACATTTTTGAGCCTGATCAAGCTAAGTAGCTTCAATCATTTCTACACTTGCACGAGCACACAAGGAATGAGTTTTCTTGTCATAACATTCATAGAAAATTCCTTTGTGATTTTTCAATGATTGAATGGAAGCCCTGGAGGAGTGAACATCACAAAAACTCCTTTCCAAAGTACATCCGTTGTACAAAGTGGCTCAGTGCTACTTACAGGCATACTAATTGTTTCATCTGTTGAATCAGGGTTACATTGTTCATTATGTCTGAATTTGAAAAGATTCGGATATATACATTTCATGAATTCACGGATAATCAGATCAACGGGCGGAGAATGCCAAATTTTCATAGAGGGGAGATCAAAGAAAGTGCTGAAATTGAATAAGTTTTGATGATCATGATGTTCAAAATCATCAAAAAGGGGGAGAAATGTTTACAATGTTCAATTTCCAAGTATTAAAGAAAGAAAGTCAGTTTTGAAGACAGTCTAGAGATCAAGGAGATGAATATATGATTTTAATGCTAAATTTGTTTGTCTTAAGACAGTGAAGATTTCAAAGATTGAAGATTTCAAAGTCTGTATTGATTCTTTCCCGTATCATGTGGTATCTGCTACAAATTTTTTTATCATTCCTCCTACGAGCTGATTGAAACAAGTTCTTAAGCTGAAAGTCTATTCAACTCGCGGTTCAAAGACAGATTCTGTGTTTTAAACTGAAGAAGCACCGTGGAATGTCAAGTAACTCTCACATTATCTTTCTTGTGTGCTGATCCGATGTGATTGAGTTTCTACAGTTAAAAGCTGCTTGATAGTGCGTTCAGTCGAGGCTACTGTACATTGAATCTGGTTACAAAGTTGATACTATGAAGACCAAGAGCTTTATTCAAGGGGGAGCGTGGAAAGTCATCAAGACATGCAACACCAAAGTTCTTCAAAGATTCAAGAGGGAAAGAAGATCAAGGCCTGAAGCTTATCAAGTTGTTAAATGCTTTATTCAACTTTAGGGGGAGATTGTTAGGACTAAAAGTCCGGTGTGTTGAAAGTGGAATAAAGTATTTATAAGGGTGCATAATGTAATTCTTTAATAGTTGATTAATTAGATGGGCCCAAGCCCATAAGCCCAATTGCTTGTAAAGCCTAAGTATATAAAGGCTTATTTATCTCATAATTAGGAGTGAACAGTTTAGAAAGGTCAGAAAAAATCATTATTTCAGTTGACTAGTCATTAGGTTTACATACCCTAATCAGAAATTCTCTCTGTAAACCTTAACCCTTTGAAGTTATATCAATCATATGACTAGTTGTTGTGGCCTATAATCTGTTCATCATTGTTCTTATTTACTTGTGATTGCACTGCACTGGGATCTACAATGGGTTTAGGATATGTCGATGTAGCCTTTCTGATTTGGGAGAGTAAGTTCCAAGGGGTGCTTGACACCTAGTCCCCTAAGGCCATCTGGTCTGGGAGCGGCTGACCCAAATCCTGCAATAGGGTCAGATAGAAAGTTACGTTTACGGCATGTTCTTTACTTAATAAACTTGTTGATTAAAAAGATGCCAAAGTGCACGAGCTTAAAAGATGCCAAAGAGCACACTCATGTCAAGATGCCAATGTGCACACTGCTAAAAGATGTCAATGAGCACACATCTCATGATACTTGGTGATATGTTTGAGTTGCGATAAACCTGTAAATTTGTGAAAATCTAAATTTTTGATGGCTTAGTGTGAGTATATGCAAAGTTCTCTATGATATTTTTTAGAATTGCATTTTATTGAAGCTAATCGAAGATTTGCATGCGAGCACACTGAATAGATTGTTGGAAGTTTTTGAAATTGAACATGTCTTAACTTGATATGCAATGAAACTTGTTTCTGTATCCAAAAACACATACTTGATTTCATTTGTTTAGTGTTTAATTTAATTTATTTACTGAGTAAAACTTAATTTATTTAGTGTTTAAAATTTTATATATTTAGTCGTTTCAAAATTTATATTCAGTATATTTTTCTTTCTACATTGATATTTGATCATTGTGTTCTCATAAATATTTTTTATTGGGTTTGTGCATTATTCAAGGGGGAGTGAATAAGGAGATAATTCTAAAAAGATCATATCTGTTTTTGAGGGGGAGTATCTGATTTTCTATATAAATGCTAACTTGAATTGTCACATTTAGTGCATTTGTGTAGGGGGAGTCAAAAAACTAATCAGGTAAAAAATTTCAGAATCCAAGTCAGATTTGTGACACCAGTTGGTAGAGCAAAGCTCAATTTGCGCCAACAACTTCTAGCGCAAAACAAGATTTGCGTCTCATGCTTGTCGCGCAAACCTCACTTTGTGCTTTCTTCTGTTAGTGCAAATCACTCTTTGCGCCACCTTGGTGTAACACAAACCCAAGTTTGCGCCACCAACTTGTAGCGCAAACCTTCTATTTATCTCTGTTTCTTTGATTTTGCAGATCTTATGCTGTCTCGTCTCCAACATTTGCATGACCAAGTTGATCCAGATCATCAAGGTCATGAGGGGGAGAAGTCAAGTAGAAGTTAAAGAGACAAAGAGCTCAAATGTTTATTTGCTGATCAAGATTCGCTCAAAGATTCTATTCTCTCAGTTATATCAATTGTTTTGCTGTTCATGCTCCGACCACCACAGTTCATTCAAGGTCATTGAAAAGAGGTGTGTCGTCTAGAGCACAAGATGTTGCAAAAACAACTTTATCTGAAAGTTGATGAGAAGAAATTTTTTTCTTAAAGTCAGAAAGCTTCATAAAGTCGTTTTGATGGTCCGTCCTGATTCAGAAGATGAATTTTGAAGACCACAACGCCAATTATTACTAAGGGGGAGATTGTTAAGTCTGATTTTATAGTAATCATTGTATTTATAGGCTTGGTCTTATATAGTGTACAATGTCTTACACTGTGTTGTATCTGACCAAGGTATTTAAGTCCCTTTGGTCTTGGTTGTTTGTAACACTTTCACGCCTTATTCAATACACATCTTACTTTGCACTTCTTGATCTCTCTCTCTCTACTTTCTCTCTCTACTTTCTCTCTCTAGGATTTAGTTGATCTTGGACTCAAAAGTTTCAATAAAATACATGATGTACGTTTGTTCTAATGCGTGGCTTCAGCAATATCCTGCACGAGAGCGGGCATTTTTCAAGTTATTTCTTGTGAAAACCTTCTCATTTACATTATTATTGTACCATGTACAGTTTGGTAGAAATCCGACGAGGTCGGTCCGGACGAGAAAACACAAAGGGTACCCCTTGCTGAATCGGACAAAAATGGGTGTCACGTTTAAACGTCTATTACTTTTGCTACGGGGTTCCGTTTTAAGTCCATGTCCCGTCAAAATGAACCTTAGAACAAGCAACACGACATGGCTTGGTCGCTTTCTGTCAATACACCATGATTTGAGTGAGTTTCGATAAAATGCATGATGTACGTTCTTTCAGTTTGGCCAATACGTGGCTTCGGCAATATCCTGCACGAGAGCGGGCGTTTGTCAAGTTATTTCTTGTGAAAACCTTCTCATTTACATTGTAGATGAGCTATGTACAGTTTGGTAGTAATCCGACGAGGTCGGTCCGGACGAGAAAACACAAAGTATACCCCATTTGCTGAATAGACCAAAAATGGGTGTCGCGCATAAACATCCATAACTTTTGCTACGGGGATCCGTTTTGAGCCCATAATTCGTCAAAACGAACCTTAGAACAAGGAGAAATCCATGTATTAGTCTCTTTCTGTCAATACACCATGATTTGAGTGGGTTTCAATAAAATGCATGATGTAGGTTTGTTAGGTTTAGACAATGCGTGGCTTCGGCAATATCCCGCACGTGAGCGGGATTTTGTCAAGTTATTTCTTATGAAAACCTTCTCATTTACGTTGTAGATGGAACATGTACAGTTTGGTGGAAATTCAACGAGGTCGGTCCGGACGAGAAAACACAAAGGGTACCCCATTTGCTGAATAAGCCTAAAATAGGTGTCGCACTTAAATGTCCATAATTTTTGCTACGGGGATCCGTTTTAAGCCCATGAACCATCAAAACGAACCTTAGAATGAGGAACACATCATGGCTTGGTATCTTTCTGGATATAGACCATGATTTGAGTGGGTTTCGATAAAATACAAGTTGTACGTTTGTTCGGTTTGAACATTGCGTGGCTTCGGCATTATCATCCACGAGAGCCGTTTTTTCATGTTATTTCTTGTGAGAACCTTCTCATTTACATTTTAGACTAACCATGTACAGTTTGGTGGAAATCCGATGAGGTCGGTCTGGACGAGAAAACACAAAGGGCACCCTTTGCTGAATCGGCCAAAAATGGGTGCACACTTAAACGTCTATAACTTTTGCTACGGGGATACGTTTTAAGCCCATGACCCATCAAAACGAATCTTAGAACGAGGAGCACTCCATGGATTGGTGGATTTATGGTAATAAACAATGATTTGAGTGGGTTTCTATAAACTGCAAGATGTACATTCGTTCGGTTTGGCCAAGGCGTGGCTTCGACAATATCCTACACTAGAGCGGGTTTTTTTAAAGTTATTTCTTGTGAAAACCTTCTCATTTACATTGTATATGGACCATGTACTGTTCCGTGAAAATCCGACGAGTTTCGTCCGGACGAGAAAATACATAGGGTACCCAATTTGCTGAATCGACCAAAAATGGGTGTCGCGCTTTAAAGTCCATAACTTTTGCTACGGGGATTCGTTTTAAGCCCCCATGACCCATCAAAACAACCCTTAGAATGAGTAGCACGCCATGGATCAATCTCTTTCTCTCAATACACCATGATTTGAGTGGCTTTCGATAAAATGCATGTTGTACGTTCGTTCGGTTTGGACAATGCGTGGCTTCGGCAATATCCTACACGAAAGTGGTTTTTTTTTTCAAGTTATTTCTAGTGAAAACCTTCTAATTTACATTGTATATGGACCATGTATAGTTTCTTGGAAATCCTATGAGGTCGGTTCGGACGAGAAAACACAAAGTATACCCCCTTTGCTAAATCGGCCAAAAATGGGTGTCGCGCTTAAATGTCCATAAATGTTGCTACGGGGATAGGTTTTAATCCCAAGACTTGTCAAAACGAATATTTAAACGAGGAGCACGTCATGGATTGGTAGCTTTTTGGTAATAGACCATGATTTGAGTGGGTTTCGATAAAATGCATGATGTACGTTCGTTCGGTTTGGCCAATGCGTGTCTTCGGCAATATGTTGTACGAGAGCGGACTTTTGTCAAGTTATTTATGGTGAAAACTTTCTCATTCACTCTATATATGAACCATGTACAGTTTGATGGAAATTCGACAAGGTCGGTCCGGACGAGAAAACATAAAGGGTACTGAATCGACCAAGAATGGGTGTTACGCATAAACTTCCATATGTTTTGCTATGGGGTTCTGAGAGTCCAAGATCTCTAAATCTTTAGAGAGAGAAAGTAGAGAGAGAAACAGGAGAGCGCTAAATGTAACAATTTATTCAAAAATGTCAAAGTTTCTTACAAAACACAAAGGCCACAAGGGACTTAAATACCCTTGGCCAATATAACAGATAAAGCTAACTAAACACAGTATTAGCCAAGACAAATAAATACAATGATCACTACAAAATATGACTTAACAATCTCCCCCTTAGTGATCATTGACGCTCTTCTCTTTGATGAAGTCTATTCAAACCAACTGAAACTTCTAAGCGTCGCATAGTGGAGCGGAAATTCAATCTCTCTTGAATAGTATCCAATGTCTTCTTGAGAAGACGAATTTCATCATTTTCAAACAGAAATGTTTCACTTCTTGTTTCCAAAAATCTTCTTTGAGAATCTTTCAGACGTTGATCTAACTGAAGCTTGATCACCTTCAAAGTTCCATCAAAATAATGTGCAATTTCTTCAAATCTAAGAAAACATTTTTCATTCGAGCCATTCTTGTATACAACTCCATATGGATCTTCAATAATGGTGAGAAGATGATATGACTCTAAGTTTGGCAAGCTTCGGTTGGGCCTTAGAAGATTAACAATTGGTTGAAAACTTTCGACAGCCATCTGAAAGTCAAACACTCTGAAGAATCGGATTTGCCGTCGAATAAATCTTTTAATAGCAAACAGTGCTTGAGACACATCCTGAGTTCTGTGATAAAGATTTCTGAAATGATCATATAAGAACTCAATATCATCAATAGAAAGATCAGTGAAGTCTGATTCTGAAAAGATATATCTCTTGCAATCTCTTCTTTCTACTTCAAACTCTGGATACCAAAGATTAACTAGCTTTTTGATCGTAACACTGATATCTCTAACAATCAAGTGTGGAGAATGAACAAGATCATTTCTTTTTCACTGGCACTTGATGAGCATCAAGTATTCATACTGTTATGCCTCTGACTCCTTTTCAACACCAAGTATTGCATAAATGTTGATCGACCTTCTTCTAGAAACAAAGATATTTCTCTGAGAATCTTCTAGAAAGGCAGTTTTTAGCCTTGATGCCATATACCGATGTTGAAGATTTCTTTGCCTCTGCTGTCTTGTCAAGGCTGGTACTTCTTCTTGAATATTCGGGGGAATCTCAGATTCAGAAGGAACATTAGCTTGTGCTCTAGACGACTGACCTACTTCAAATGTTCCTGAAGGAGTAGAGGTAGCCGGAGCAGTACTGACAACAGGAGTAGAAACTGGAGTAGAATCAGAAACAGTTTCAGAAACTTCATCTTGAGAAGGAAGATCTCTGTACAACATATCTGTAATCTCTTCATCCTTAGCATCAAAGAATACAGAATCATCTTCAGTATCAGAGATAATGACTATGTCATCACAATCTTCTTCTTTAACTTGGAAGATCTTCTCAAATCTCGTGTCATCATCATCGTCTGAGTTAATTTCTATAAAATTTGCAAAGAATGACCTCATATCATTTGCCGCTTCTGATTCTTCAATCTCAATAGGCCTTTCTGCAATGTCAGGATCAACATACACAACAATCTGCATATTATTCTCTATATCTTGCTCAGAAATGTTTAGTACAATTGACATAGAAGATAAATTGATATTTTCAATCATCACATTCACAAGATCATTGACGCTGCAATCTTGGACATTATCAGTACTCTTCTCTTTATCAGCTGCCTCTTCTTGTAACTGATCTTCTCTAGCTGAGGAAGATCCTTCTACTCTCTGTCTCTTATTCATCTCCCCCTCATGACCTTGAGGATCGGGATCATCTTGGTCATGTCGGAGTTTAAGAGACGGACCAGCCTCAGATCTGCAACTTTGTTCATGAATAACAAACCTGTTAGACAGATCAGAAAATGCTTGAGTCATGAAAGACTTAAGATCCGCAAAACTTGTTCTAACTTCAGATCTGAACGCATGAAACTCATCAGTTAAAGCAGTAAGTCTTTCAGAATCAGATGTAGGAACTGGAGGCGGTGTAGGCTGGAAATTCCTTAGAAGAAAAATCAAATCCTGATCTTGATGTTCTGGCGGAGATATCGAAAGAAGGCGAGCATATAGCAAATCTGTCAGCTCTGAAATAACAAGATCTGATACTGGAGTGCTAGAAGATGAAACAGGAATACGGGTAGATGAAGAAACACCAGTCGACTGCGTAAACAATGGAGGTAGAGGAATAGACATGATCGCTGGAGCAGAAGATTGAACAGCAGAAGACGGCTCTCTAAAAACAACCCCAGATGGGCGTCTGAAAGGAATTACTTCAGGGATTGAAGATGTGTCAATTTCTGGCATCTTACCTTTGAAGAAAGTACGTAACTTCTGTATTTCCGCATTCTTCTGTGCATGAAACTCATCGCCCACTTTCCGAATCATTTCATTCAGAGTAGAAAACTTTGCAGTAGAATCATGAACCTCGACTGAAGATGTCGAGATAGAAGAAGTTAGTTCGATAGAAGACGAAGAAACAGTTGTAACTTGAGCTTGATGATGAGTTGAAACATTGTGAAATGCTAGATCAAGCTCATCCACATGTAAATTGGCAACTGCTGCATTAATAGGAACAGAATCTTCTGCAGACAGTTCTTCTTCTTGAATAACCACTTCTGGTTCCTTGAATTTTTGTCCATAAACCCTCAGACTCAGTTGATCAACGTCATCATCATCATCATTATCAGAATTCTCATCGTCATCCCCATCAATATCACTAATAAAATCATCATCAGCAACTGTATCATCATTACCATCAGTAGCATTAGCAATATCAACAGAAATAACAGCATCAGATTCAGTAGCAATATGATTAGCAGCATCAGAAGTATCATGTATCGGGGAGTCAGTAGCAATTTGAGCAATTACATCTTCAATTTGTTGAGAAGCGACATCTGCTTGAACTTCTAATATTTACCTCAACTTCTTGTTCAACAGCTTTGTTGACCTATTGTTCAGAAACAGATACTTGAACTTCAACTTCTTGATTAGCAGGAATAGATGCAGCCCTTTCATCATGAGATGGTTCATTATGATCAGCTTCCAGAAGTATTTCATTATCCATGCAATATTCGATAATACTTTCATCTGAAGGATCTGCATAATTCATAATAAGCTCCGAAGGAATAGGCATCGAATAGTCAAAAGTCCGCTTCACCTTTTGGATGTAAGTCATTTCTGTATCAGGAACTTGTGGCCAAGATAATCTTCGAGGAATATCCGGATTGTTTCTGAGTATGCTTCTGATGATAAGCTTCAAGAATCGAATGAATGGAATAAACTTGCGTTTCTTGTTGGTAAGCTTGTCATGCACCACCTCCGAGAGTTCGGTCCAGAAAATGAATGTGTAGTCGACATGCAAGTCATAGACGACTGCATGGAACAAACGGAGATACAGTAGACTTGCACTGTCCGTGCCGGAATGTTTTGACGTAAGGCACCTGATGATGACAGAGAAGAGAGCATACCAAACTGGAGGTAATTTAGACTTATCAAAATCACGCACTTTGTTCAATGTCCCAACATATACAAGATTCCTTATCCCTTCAAATACTTCCTCTACAGATGGAAAGCTGTCATATGTAGTACGGCCGGGTCTGGAGTTGGGCTCAGGAAGCTCCAGTATTAGTCTGAGACGCTTGTATGAAAGGAAAAGAATCATACTGATCTATTTGAAGATCAAATATTTGGAGTTAGACGAGTTAGATCATTCTTTGTAATTGTATGCCAGGCTTGCTGAATGTATACTTCTGGAACTTCAGCACATGACGAAAGTGCCTGAGCAAGTGGATGTCCTCGTAGAATTGCACAAATCACCGGTTGTATTTTGATTCTGTCGAAGTCCACAAATTAATTGTTGGGCTTGTAAGGCAAAATATACATCAAAGAAGGGAAGACATCGTTCGGCGTTCGGCGAGATGCATAAATATTAGCCCCGACTGAAGGAACAGAAGGCATCGGCATCTCAAGCGATGCTTGATCAGAAGGATCCTCGAGAAGTACATTCTCGTCTTGAATCATTGGATCTGTATTGGTTTTAGAAGACATTTTACACCTAAAAGACAAAACAAAGAAGAATAAGACAAAACAAGAAAAACACAAAATTCCCAAGGCAGGTTTGCGCACCAAGTTAGATGCGCAAACCAAGTTTTGCGTATTTAACATCATACGCAAAGATAGGTTTGCGTATCAGGCATGATACGCAATCTGAGGTTTGCGTATCTAATTAGGTCCGAAAACAAGACTTGGAAATTAAAACACAAAACAAAAACACTAACAATGGTTTGCGTATCAAGAAAGATACGCAAAGTACACTTTGCGTATGCAACAGGTTATGCAAAAGAGACTTTGCGTGTCCTTAATGTTACGCAAAACAAACTTAAACAAAAAACCACAAAAACTTAAACAACACAAGGTTTGCATATCACTAAGGTTACGCAAAGTACACTTTGCGTATCCAACAGGTTACACAAAGTATACTTTGCGTATCCAAAGTATTACGCAAACTAAACTTGAACAAACTCACAAAAACACTGAGGTTTGCGTATCAAGTAAGATACGCAAAGTATGCTTTGCGTATCCAACGGGATACGCAAACTGGACTTTGCGTATCCTGTTGGATGCGCAAAGTAGACTTTGCGTACCAACCTCTTGATACGAAAACCCTAGGTTTTAGGAAGTTCGAACGAAAAACATAAAAAACCAAAAATTAAAGCTAAAAAACGCAAAATAGAGGGTAAGGAATCATACCTGAGGTTCGAAATACAAGTCTAAACACAACCCTAAACACGATTTAAGCAAGAACAACTCGAATATTAAATCAAGTCACAAATCTGAACGAAAAACAGATGAATTGGCGCAGAGGTGAAATAGTTGAGAGGGAAGATGAACAGTGCGTGTGAATTCAAAAAATGAAAGGGAGCGAGAAAAAGAAAAAAAATGGGAACAATACTTAAAGTATTTATACTAAAAAAAATACTTCAAAAAAAATACTTCATAAAAAAATAACAGTAACTTATCTGACAAGCTCTTTTACTCCCCCTACACAAATGCACAAAAAATTTATCTATTAGTATAGAAAATGTGTAGAAATATCTGAAATTCTTACCTGTTGAACTTTTGATCAGCACAGATATTTTTACTTACTCCCCCTCAAACAAAGACCATGTCAGATTTATTTTGCAGATTGAATCTCCCCCTTGAAAAAATGCACAAACCATTAACAAAAATATGGATATACAAATCATATAAAAATCAGTGTAAAGAGAAAAATAATACTGAATATAAATTTTGAAACAACTGAACATGTAAAATTTTAAACACTAAACAAATTAAAGTCTACTCATTAAAATTTCACAGATTTATCAATCAGTTGAAATCAAGCATATGTTGTTGGATGCAAGAACAAGTATAATTGCATATCAAGTTAAAACATGTTCAGTTTCAAAAACTTCCATCTGTCTATTCAGTGTGCTCGCATGTGAACTTTGATTAACTTCAAGAAAAAAATGCAGTTCTAAAAATATTATAGAAAACTTTGCATGTACTAACACTAAGCCATCAAAAATTAAGATTTTCACAAATTTACAGGTTTATTGCAACTCAAACATATCACCAAGTATTATGAGATGTGTGCTCATTGGCATCTTTTTAGCAGTGTGCACATTGGCATCTTCACATGAGTGTGCTCTTTGGCATCTTTTAAGCGTTGTGCACTTTGGCATCTTTTAATCAAAGAGTTCATTAAGTAAAGAACATGCCGTAAACGTAACTTTCTATCTGACCCTATTGCAGGATTTGGGTTAGCCACTCCCAGACCAGTTGGCCTTAGGGGACTAGGTGTCAAGCACCCCTTGGAACTTACTTTCCCGGATCAGAAAGGCTACATCGACATATTCTAAACCCATTCATACGAGTAGAACATGACTTTCGATCTGATTCTATAGAAGGATTTGGGTTCGATCACTCCCAGACCAATTGACCTTAGGGGACTAGATGACGAGCATCCCGCGGAACTTACTTTCCCAAACCAGAAAGGTCACAGGTACAAACTTTTAAACTCAAAGATTTCTGTATTTTAAGAAGTTATTATTCATCTCAATCACTTAGATCAACGCCTAAATGCTTAGCCCATATTTTCATTCCGATCTATAATTGTGATCATTTAGGTAGTCTAAGCAAAGTAAACTATAAAAATTCCGACTCACATATCTTTAAAGCAGTATCAAAAGCTACAAACATGTTGCTGACTTTTCGACTTTTGTAAGACTTGAAATTTGAACATATAAAACTATAATATAAACAAAGAACTTGTAAAAGATCCTAGACATACATTTTATTCAAAAGAAAGAAAATCTGTAAAATTTTACTTTATAGAATAAAATTTGTAAAGATTTAAACTTTTAAATTCAACATGCCTAATTTTGAAAGCAAAAAATTGAAACGTTTTTCATCTAAGGCTTTTGTAAAGATATCAGCAAGTTGATATTCATTTGGTACAAAATATAATTCAATAGTGCCTTCTTCCACATGATGCTTTATGAAATGGTACCGCATATCTATGTGCTTGGTCTTGGTGTGCTGGACTGGATTGACTGATATGGCAATTGCGGACTTTCTATCACAATATATTGGCACTGTTTTGTACAACATTCCGTAATCCCGAAGTTGGGTTTTCATCCATAGGACTTGAGCGCAACAACTAGCTGCGACGACATATTCTGCCTCTGCAGTCGAGATAGAAACACAGTTCTGCTTCTTTGACGCCCAACTTATCAGTCTGTCACCCAAAAATTAAAGATGACCTGAAGTACTCTTTCGGTCCAACTGATTACCGCCAAATTCTGCATCAGAATAAGCAATCAACTTATAGTCAGAACTTTTAGGATACCATAAACCTAAGTAAGGAGTTCCCTTGATGTATCTAAATATGCGCTTGACTGCTAGCAGATGAGATTCTTTAGGCTTGGCTTGGAATCTGGCACATAGGCACGTAGAGAACATTATATCCGGGCGACTTGCTGTGAGATACATCAGTGATCCGATCATTCCTCGATATGTCTTTTGATCCAAAACTTTTCCATCTGGATCAAGTCCGATTTTGGCACCATGAGCCATCGTCGTACCGATTGAAGTAGATTTGTCCATCTTGAATTTCTTTAAGATGTCAAATACATACTTTGATTGGTTGATGAAGATTCCATCTGGAAGCTGCTTCACTTGTAAGCCGGGGAAGAAATTTATTTCTCCCATCATGCTCATCTGAAACCTAGAAGTCATTAGATCAGAAAACCAATTACATAAAGAATTGTTAGTTGCACCAAAGATAATATCATCTACATATATTTGAACTAAGAAGATATCCAAGTTTGATCTATAAATGAAAAGAGTGGTATCTATGGATCCTTTGGTGAAGCCGGATTTGATTAAGAAGGCTGACAACTCGTCATACCACGCCCATGGAGCTTGTTTTAAACCATACAAAGCTTTATCGAGAAAATATATGTAATCAAGATGATCTTTGTCAACAAATCCCTCTGGCTGAGATACATATACTTCTTCTTTCAATTTTCCATTGAGAAATGCTGTCTTGACATCCATTTGATATACGGTGAAGTTGCGATAAGCAGCTAAGGCAAGAAACATCCGAATAGCTTCCAATCTGGCGACGGGTGCAAATGTTTCATCGTAGTCAATACCTTCTTCTTGTCGGTATCCCTTGGCTACCAATCTTGCTTTGTTCTGAATAACGATACCATCTTTGTCTTTCTTATTCTTGAATATCCACTTTGTTCCAATTATGCTTTTTCCTTTCGGCCATGGTACAAGTCTCCAAACTTTGAGTGCGTCAAATTGATTGAGCTCCTCTTGCATTGCTATAATCCAGTCCGGGTCTTCCAACGCTTCAGAAACTTTTGTTGGTTCAATCTTGCTTAAGAAGCAAGTGAAGAGACATTCGTTGGATGTAGCCGTCCTGGAACGTGTAGACACACTAAGGATCAATGATGTCTTGAACCACTTCTAATTGTTGAGAGGGAGGTTCAGAAGCTTCGAAGTCAGTTGAAGAGATAGATACAATTTCAACTGGAGGAGGAGGTAGATCAACAACTTATGTATCAGATTCTGGAAGGGTTTGTTGAATAACATCATTCTGTACTTCTTCCTGAACTGATTCCTCTTGAACATATTGTTCATGTACAGATTCTTCTTGAATGGGTTCTTCATGAATAGGCTCAGTTTCTGATTGTGACTGATCAACAGGAGGAACTGGAACAACATCAGGTTCAGAGATAGATGCAGCGGAATTAGGAGTTGATGTGCTCTCAGTTTCCTGATTCAAAACATTTAAGACATTTTCAGAGTTAGATCTAGGCACATCATCATAAAATTTTTCAAACAGATAATCAAGATTAGAAAAAATAAGTGAGGGAGTAGAAGAATCCTGATTAATCGGTGAAAGAATAGGTTCTGAACTGATTTGTTCAGAAACTGAATTTCCAGTAAAAACGGGTTCTGAGCTTGAGTGACTAGAAACCAAATCAGCAGCTTCATCAAATTTTACATTTACACTCTCTATCACCTTTCTTGCTGAGATCATAAAGACTCTGTAAGCTGCAAAATTAGAAGAATAGCCCAGAAATACACCCTCATCTGCCTTTGGACTAAACTTGTTGAGATTATCTCTGTCATTCAGAACATAGCATTTACACCCGAATGACTTGAAATACTTGACGTTCGGTTTGATACCGTTCATAAGTTCATACGGTGTTTCGTTAAATCGACGATGCAGAATTGATCGGTTCTGAGTATGACAGGCAGTTGATACTGCTTCAGCCCAATGAGACAAAGGAAGACCTGAATAAGCAAGCATTGATCTGGCGGCCTCAATAAGCGTTCTGTTTCTTCTTTCAACAACCCCATTCTGTTGCGGAGTACGAGCAGCAAAAAATTGTTGTTGTATACCTTGAGAATCATAGAAAGCCTGGAGAGTACTATTCTTGAATTCAGTTCCATTATCTGATCTTACCACTTTGACTTGCTTTTGCTTATTTGTCTGAATTGTCTTGATGAGAGTGATGAGAACTTCGGGAGTTTCGTCTTTTGTCTTGAGAATTTTTACCCATGTATACCTTGAGTAGTCATCAACAATCACCAAAACATATCTCTTCTTACCTATACTCTTTGTCTTCATCGGACCACATAAATCAACATGCAATATGTCAAGAATAGCCGAAGTGCATGGTTCAGGCTTTGGCTTATGAGATGCTTTCTTCATCTTTCCTTTCTCACAATCCTGGCATAGATGGTCTTTCTGGAAACGAAGAACTGGAAGACCTCTCACTGAATCATGCTTGACAAGGCGACCCATATACTTAAAGTTGAGGTGAGCTAAACGTCTGTGCCAAATCCAACTTTCTTGAATAGAAGCTTTAGAAAGCAAGCATATGTCTGAAGGGATTTTGATCTTAGAAAGATCAATGGTATACAAATTTGAGCGTCTTTTTCCCACCAGAAGATCCTTGCCACTATCATTCTTCACTGCAACTCTTTTGGATTTGAAGTTGACTTCAAGCTCTTTGTCACAGAATTGCCCAATGCTAAATAAGTTGTGACTTAGGCCTTCGACGTAGCTTACTCTTTTGATAGTTATATTACCTTGAACAAGATCACCATAACCAAGAATCGGAGTTGTCTCACAGTTGTCAAACTTCACACGACTGCAACATTTATTTTTAAAATTGGACAGAAGTGATTTATTGCCAGTCATGTGTTTTGAACATCCCGATTCCATATACCATAATTGACTTAGATGCATTCACAGAAACTACATATGTTTAGGTACCCATATGCTTATGGGTCCCTTGTTAGATTTGTGTCTTTTGTATTTCACAGATTTATTTTTCAAGCAAGCATGAAAGCAATTATCAATAGAAGATAAAACACAATCATCAGAATCAGAACTAGAAGAAGCATATGAGATATTCTTTGATATATGAAGGATTTGCTGAAATGAATATTTTGGGTTTTTATTACAGGAAGCAAATGTATCAGTATCACAAAGAGTTTCTACATATTTAACTCCTAACAGTTCAGATTCTGGAGTTTGCTGTTTAATCCTCCAAATATGCTTTGGTGACTTCCTCACAGTCCGATCTGAAGAATAAAAATTAGAAACATTAGAATTTTCAGATAAGACAGTATCATGTTTCCTTGACTTCTTTGATCTTCTTCTTTTACGCTTCTTTTTATAAAATTGACCATTTAGCAGTAAAGAATCATCAATAATTGAATCAGAAAAGGAAACTTTATCGAAGAAATCAACCTGAGCATTAGACATTGACGAACTAGCCTCGGAATGAAAATTCTCAAAAATACACAAGTCTGGATGAGGTTTGCGGATCCCATTGGAGGCGCAAACTGAGCTTTGCGCATCCAATTGCGTGCACAAACTGTCAGTTTGCGTATCCAACATGGTGCGCCAATGCACACTGTTTTTTCAAAACTTTAGTATTTTCCTTAGAATCTTTTGAAAATTCAGTAGAAATTTTATCTTCAAAACTTGTTTTCATTATAAAAAGTAATAAATCGTTTTCTAAACAAGTTTGAAGATTTTGTTCTTCCAATCTATCTTAAAGATCATTAATCTTACCTTCTAACATTAATGGAGGAATGTATCTCTTAGTATCATAAGACACTGGAGATACATTTTCCTTATCTGTGTTAGCAAATATATCAACAAAATCTGTTGATAATGAAGATTCATTGGAAGATTTGACATTTAAAATATTTTGAGATTTTCTGGATTTCTTAGATTGATCAGGAAAATACTTTGCATTTTCAGAGGTGTAAACGAATGGTATTTCCATCCTCTTGTTTTTCATTCTTTTCACTTTTTCATCTTCCAAAATTTGTTTCTCAGTTGTCCAAAAGAATTTAAACTGAGGAGCATATCTTGCAAGACTAAGATGATCATATTCATATAAAGTAGGAACTTCGATTTTAGCATGATTTAAAAATTGCGGGTTTTCAAAACCAAGTCCCCACTTTTCCTTTATAACTTCTTCACTCCTTGGTTTGTTCATGTAAATGGTTTGCTCATATTGTTCTCTTTTATATAGTTTCCTTTCTAGAATAATTATCTTATTAGAAAGATTTTCATTTGAAGAAGTCATTTCTGTCAAAGAATCATGATAAGTCTGTTTTGAATTTTCCAATTCATCCAGCTGCTTTTAAAATTTCTCTTTTGTGTCAATTAAAATTGGCTTTTCATCTTTTAGAGAAATTTGCAGTTTGTCGATTAAAACATACTTTTCTTGATTTTCTAACTTTTCAGAAGTGAACTTTGAACGCAAATCATGCAAGCAGTGACAAAAACATTCATTTGAGATAAAAAGAAATCATAGTTAACCTCAGAAATTACCTCAGAACCATCAGATGAGGTATCATCTTCCTCATCATCACTTTTATCGTCACCAATAAAGCACATGGCTGCAGTCTCCTCATTCTCAGCTTCGTTGTCCGAATGATCCAGCCAGTACTCTTCTTCAGCCAACAAAATGGTTCCACTTTCCTTCTTCTCAGCTAGAGCTAACTTCTTTCTATAGAAAGCAACATCTTTTACCACTTTGACTTTGCATTCCTTAGCAATATGACCAGGCTTTCCACAATTAAAGAAATTCATCACCTTTTTCTCATCCTTCTTTTGTTCAACCACCTTAGCTGGTTCATACTTAGGAGTGTATGTCTTTGAAGGAGCACCTGGTTCTACTTTCTTAGAACCGGAAGTAAACCGAAGGTTGTTTGAACCATATCTGTGCTTTAATCTTTTCTGATAGTGCTGAGTCAAAAGTATCATGGCCTTTTCTAGAGCTTCGCCATCATCATCCGTTGATCCATCATAAGCTGATTCAGTTAATGCTTGCTCATCCAGTTGGTTAGCCATGAGTGCAATTTGATCTACAGTCATAGGCTTATTCTTCTTTTCCATCATTGCCTTCTTCTCCATCACCATAGATTCATCTGTCATCAAAATTTCGTACAACTCCTGAATTGGCATGGTAGAGATTCTGACATCGTTTCTCATTCTGTGGCATGACTTGTTCCATTCTGGTTGTAAAGCATTCAGAAATTTCAAGTTAGCCTCCAATTCAGTCTTCGTAACTTTAATCTTGTATAAATCGTTGATGACAGCCCAAAATCGGTCAAATAAACTCTTCAAGCTTTCTCCATCCTTAGCCTTGAACTTTTCAAAATTGTTCATATACCTAGTCTGACGCAACTGAGTTGACATTGCAGTACCAAGCATAATCTTTTCAAGTTGAGTCAACATCAGCATTGGATTATGTTTGAAGCAATCGATCCTGTTATAAATGGAGTTTGGAAGAGCAAGGATCAGATTTGATTTGGCCTGACTGTCTGCTTGAAAACGAAGGAGCTCATCAGCATCATATTCCCTCAAAGCTTTTTCTACTGTTGTAGCATCAGTGTTTGCAGTAGCAGGAATAACCTTCATCATATTGTCCCCATTCGGTTGTCTTTCAATGAAGTTGATAAACCGATCCTGCCACTGTTCGAATTCATTCTCATTGATCAGTACTGGTGGACGTGTATCAGACCCCAATGACATCATGAGGTCATTCTTGTAGATTTGTGCTTGCAAAGACATCTTTCGAGAAAATCAGAAATTTCAGAAAAAAAAAATTCTAAGTCTTGAGCTTGCGCAAACTGAAGGTTTGCGTATGCAGTGGGGTGCGCAAAGTAGGTTTTGCGTATGAAGTAAGGTACGCAAACTGGAATTTGCGTATGTAGAGTGATCCGAGAAACTGACTTTGTGGAACCTTGATGATCCGAGAACCTGACTTTGAGTAAGTAGAGTGATCCGACCTGATGTGAAATCCTGAAAACCACTAACACACTGATTAGAACACAAAGAACTTGCGCAATGTAATATGAATCTTGCGCAAACCTATATGAATGATGCGCAAAACTGCATGAACTTGTGCAAACCACAGAACATCAAATTTTTTTCGCAAGATTGAATGAAACTTTGAAAAAATACCACGAAAATCAGACACAAATGCTCGAAAACAACATTCTAACAACTTTTGATTATCAAACTCGATTAAAAACCACTAAATTTAAAATTCTTGAATGTAACAGTACGATTGACGAGTTTTCTGAAAAATCACAAAATCACAAAATCGAGAATCAAATCATGGTTTTTATGCACAAATATATGAAACAATTATGATCGATTACTCAAGACGAAGCTAATGAACACAAATTCAACACAAATCGAACAAGCAACAATCCATATTTGATGTAAATCAAGAAAATGAGATTTTCTTGAAAACTTCAAGAAAATCGATCAAGTTTTTCTATTCAAACAACAAATTCAGAAACAGAAAAATGAATTCTCTCAATTCTCTCAAGATTCAGATTGCTCTGATAGCAATTGAGAGTCCAAGATCTCTAAATCTTTAGAGAGAGAAAGTAGAGAGAGAAACAGTAGAGCGCCAAATGTAACAGTTTATTCAAAAATGTCAAAGTTTCTTACAAAACACAAAGGCCACAAGGGACTTAAATACCCTTGGCCAATATAACAGATAAAGCTAACTAAACACAGTATTAGCCAAGACAGATAAATACAATGATCACTGCAAAATATGACTTAACAGGTTCCGTTTTACACCCATGACCCGTCAAAAAGAACCTTATAACGAAGACCACACCATGAAATGGTTGTTTTTTGGAAACGCACCATGATTTGAGTGGGTTTCGAAAAACTGCATGAAGTAGGTTCGTTCGGTTTGGCCAAAGTGTGGCTTCGGCAATATCCTGCACGAGAGTGTGTTTTTTTCAAGTTATTTCTTGTGAAAATGTTCTCATTTACATTATAGATGAACCATGTATAGTTTCTTGAAAATCCTATGAAGTTTGTCCGGACGAGAAAACACAAAGGGTACCCCCTTTACTGAATCGACCAAAAATGGGTGTCGTGCTTAAACGTCTATAACTTTTTTCTACGGGGATACTTTTTAAGCCCACGAACCATAAAAATGAACCTTAGAACGAGAATCATATCAAAGCTTAGCCTCTTTATGGAAATAGACCATGATTTGAGTGGGTTTCGATAAAATGAATGATGTCCGTTCATTCGGTTTGGCCAATGCGTGGGTTCGACATTATCCTAAACGAGATTCGGTTTTTTTCAAGTTATTTCTTATGGGAAGCTTCTCATTTTAATTTTAGATGAACCATTTACAGTTTGGTGGAAATCCGACGAGGTCAGTCCAGACGAGAAAACACAATGGTTACCCCTATGTTGAATCGGGCAAAAATGGGCGTCGCACTTAAACGACCATAACTTTTGCTAGGAGGATCCGTTTTAAGCCATGATCCATCAAAAAGAACCATAGAACGAGGAGAAAACTATTTCTTGGTCCCTTTCTGTGAATGCACTATGATTTGAGTGGGTTTCGATAAACTGCAAGATGTAGGTTCGTTCGGTTTGGCCAATGCGTGGATTCGGCAATATCCTGCACGAGAGCGGGTTTTTTTTCAAGTTATTTCTTCTGAAAACCTTCTCATGTACATTATATATGGACCATGCATAGTTTCGTGGAAATCCGACGAGGTCAGTCCGGACGAGAAAACACAAAGGGTACCCCCTTTGCTGAATAGGCCAAAAATGGGTGCCACGCATAAACGTTCATAACTTTTGCTATGAGGATTCGTTTTAAACGCATGATCCATCAAAAAAAACCTTAGAACGAGGAGAATTCCATGTCTTGTTCGCTTTCTGTGAATACACCATGATTTGAGTGGGTTTCGATAAACTGAATGATGTAGGTTCGTTCGGTGTGGCCAATGCGTGGATTCGGCAATATCCTGCACGAGAACGGTTTTTTTTCAAGTTATTTCTTCTGAAAACCTTCTCATGTACATTATATATGGACCATTTATAGTTTTGTGTAAATCCGACGAGGTTGGTCCGGACAAGAAAACACAAAGGGTACCCCATTTATAGAATCGACCAAAAACGGGTGTCGCACTTAAAGATCCATAACTTTTGCTATGGGGATCCGTTTTAAGCCCATGAACCATCAAAAAGAACCTTACAAAGAGGATCACGACATGGCTTGGTCTCTTTCTGGAAAATAGACCATGATTTGAGTGGGTTTCGATAAATTGCATGTTGTATGTTCGTTCGGTTTGGCCAATGTGTGACTTTGGCATTATCCTACACGAGAGTCGTTTTTTTCAAGTTATTGGTTGTGAGAACCTTCTCATTTACAATTTATATGAACCATGTATATTTTCGTAGAAATCCGATGAGGTCTGTCCGGACGAGAAAACACAAAGGGTACCTCATTTGGTGAATCGACCAACAATGGGTGCCGCGCTTAAACATCCATAACTTTTGGTACGGGTATCCGTTTTAACGTTAACCATCAAAAAGAACCTTAAAACGAGGAGCACATCAAGTATTAGTCTATTTCTGGAAATAGACCATGATTTGAGTGGGTTTCGAAAAAATGCATGATGTACGTTCGTTCGGTTTGGCCAATGCGTGGCTACGACATTATTCTACATGAGAGTCGGGTTTTTTCAAGTTATTTCTTTTGAGAACCTTATCATTTACATTTTAGATGGACCATGTACAAATTGGTGGAAATCCGACCAGGTCGGTCTGGACAAGAAAACACAAAGCATACTCTTTTGCTGAATTGGCCAAAAATGGGTATTGCGCTTAAACGTCTATAACTTTTGCTACAAGGATCCGTTTTAGGGCCATCACCCGTCAAAACAAACCATAGAATGAGAAGAATACCATGTCTTGGTTGGTTTCTGGCAATACCCCATGATTTGAGTGGATTTCAATAAACTACATGATGTACGTTCGTTCGGTTTGGCCAAGGCGTGGCTTCGACAATATCCTACATCCAAGAGGTTTTTTAAGTTATTTCATGTGAAAACCTTCTCGTTTACATTATTGATGGACCATGTACAGTTTCATGGAAATTCGACGAGGTCGGTCCGGACGAGAAAACACCAAGAGTACCCCTTTGCTGAATCGGACATAAATTGGTGTCACGCTTAAACGTCCATAAGTTTTGCTACATGGATCCATTTTAACACAATGACACGTCAATACGAACCTTAGAACGAAGAGCACACTATGGCTTGGTCGCTTTCTGGCAATACACCATGATTTGAGTGGGTTTCAATAAAATGCATGATGTACGTTCGTTCTAATGCGTGGCTTTGGCAATATCATGCACGAGAGCGGGCTTTTGTCAAGTTATTTCTTATGAGAACCTTCTCATTTAGATTATTGATATACCATGTACAGTTTGGTGGAAATCCGACGAGGTCGGTCCGGACGAGAAAACACAAAGGGTACCCCTTTGCTGAATCGGACAAAAATGGGTGTCGCGCTTAAACGTCCATTACTTTTGTTACGGGGATACGTTTTAAGCCCATGACCCGTCAAAACGAACCTTAGAACAAGGAGCACGTCATGTATTGTTCATTTTCTAGTAATGGACCACGATTTGATTGGTTTTCGATAAAATGCATTATGTACGTTCGTTCGGTTTGGCCAATGCATGGATTTAGCATTATCCTACACGAGAGCCGGTTTTTTTTCAAGTTATTTCTTATGATAAACTTCTCATTTACATAATAGACGGACCATGTAAAGTTTGGTGGAAATCCGACGAGGTCGGTCCGGTCGAGAAAACATAAAGGGTACCCCCTTTGCTGAATCGGCCAAAAATGAGTGTCGTGCTTAAACGCCCATAACTTTTGCGATGGGGATCCGTTTTATGCCCATGATCCGTCAAAACGAACCATAGATCAAGTATAACACCATGGGATGGTCTCTTTCTAGCAATACACCATGATTTGAGTGGGTTTCGATAAACTGCATGATGTACGTTAGTTCGGTTTGGCCAATGCGTGGCTTCGGCAATATCCTGCAAGAGAGCGTGTTTTTTCAAGTTAATTCTTGTGAAAACCTTCTCATGTACATTATAGATGGACCATATATAGTTTTGTGGAAATCCGAATAGGTCGGTCCGGAAGAGAAAATAGAAAGGGTGCCCCCTTGCTAAATCGGACAAAAATAGGTGTCGTGCTTAAACGTCCATTACTTTTGATACGGGGATCCGTTTTAAGCCCATGTCCCATCAAAAAGAACCTTAGAATGAGGAGCACACCATGGCTTAGTCGCTTTCTGTCAATACACTATGATTTGAGTGGGTTTCGATAAAATGCATGATGTACGTTTGTTCGGTTTGGCCAATGCGTGGATTCGGCAATATCCTGCACGACAGTGGGCTTTTGTCAAATTATTTCTGGTGAAAACCTTCTTATTTTCATTATATATGGACCATGTACAGTTTGGTGTAAATCAGACGAGGTCGGTCCAGACGAGAAAAAAGAAAAGGGTACCCCGTTTGCTGAATCGGCCAAAAATGGGTGTCGTGCTTAAACGTCCAAAACTTTTGCTACGAGGTTTCGTTTTACAACCATGAATCGTCAAAAATAACCTTAGAACGAAGAGCACGACTGGCATGATCTTTTTCTGGCAATGCACCATGATTTGAGTGGGTTTCGATAAACTGCATGATGTACGTTCGTTCGGTTTGGCCAAAGCGTGGATTCAACAATATCCTGCACCAGGGCGGGTTTTTTTAAAGTTATTTCTTGTAGCAATACACCATGATTTGAGTGGGTTTCGATAAACTGCATGATGTACGTTCGTTCGGTTTGGCCAATGCGTGGCTTCGGCAATATCCTGCACGATAGCGTATTTTTTTCAAGTTAATTCCTTTGAAAACCTTCTCATGTACATTATAGATGGACCATATATAGTTTCGTGGAAATCCGAATAGGTCAGTCCGGAAGAGAAAACAGAAAAGGTACCCCCTTGTTGAATCGGACAAAAATAGGTGTCGCGCTTAAACGCCCATTACTTTTGCTATGGGGATCCGTTTTAAGCCCATGTCCCATCAAAAATAACCTTAGAATGAGGAGCACACCATGACTTGGTCGCTTTCTGTCAATACACTATGATTTGAGTGGGTTTCGATAAAATGAATGATGTACGTTTGTTCGGTTTGGCCAATGCGTGGATTCGGCAATATCCTGCACGAGAGCGGGCTTTTGTCAAATTATTTCTGGTGAAAACCTTCTCATTTTCATTATATATGGACCATGTACAGTTTTGTGGAAATCCGGCGAGGTCGGTCTGGACGAGAAAACACAAAGGGTACCCCATTTGCTGAATCGACCAAAAATGGGCGTCGCGCTTAAACGTCCAAATTTTTTTATATGGGGTTCCGTTTTACATCAATGAACCGTCAAAAAGAACCTTAGAACGAAGAGCATGCCATGGCATGATCTTTTTCTGGCAATGCACCATGACTTGAGTGGGTTTCGATAAACTACATGATGTACGTTCGTTCGGTTTGGCCAATGCGTGGATTCAACAATATCCTGCACCAAAGCGGGGGTTTTTAAAGTTATTTCTTGTGAAAACCTTCTCATTGACATAGTGTATGGACCGTGTATAGTTTTGTGAAAATCCGACGAGGTCGGTCCGGACGAGAAAACACAAAGGGTACTCCTTTTGCAGAATCGACCAAAAATGAGTGTCGCGCTTAAACGTCCATTACTTTTGCTACGGGGATCCGTTTTAAGCCGAAGCACACCATGGATTGGTCGTTTCTGTCAATACACCTTGATTTGAGAGGGTTTCGATAAAATGAATGATGTACATTTGTTCGGTTTGGCCAATGCGTGGCTATGGCAATATCCTACATGACAGCGGGTTTTTTATCATGTTATTTATTGTGAAAACCTTTAAATTTAAATTGTTGATGGATGTTGGGAACTGAAGATTCTACTAAGTGTGGTTACTACTGCTAGTACAAGAGTGGTTACTACTGCCAGAACAAGTTGAAGATTAATACTGCTAAGTGTTACTACTGCTAGTAAAATTAATACTGCTAGTTAAAGTTAGTACTGCTTGAACAAAGTTAGTACTGCTTAGCTAGTTAGTACTGCTAGTAGTTAGTACTGCTTGCAGTTAATGCTGCTGGAAGAAGATACTGCTGCTAAGCATAGTTAATGCTGCTAAAGAGATACGGATGGAAGGTACTACAGCTGGATATACTGAAGATATACTTAGAAGATATACATGGAATATATTCTGAAGATTTGTTTATTCTTTGTAATTATCCTTTTATCAGTATATGTATAGAATAGATAGAATTAGTTTTTTTTTCATAATTGTTTTTGAAGAGAGAAATCAACCTCAAGGTATTGATCCTAATTCTAGAGAAGTAGAATTCGTATTGGTGAGCCTGTTCATCAATATTGAGGTTGAGTGTGTAATCTTGTAGCTTTAAGCATTCAATACAAGTTTACTGTTTGATATTATATACTGTGTTTTTGATTACTGTTTTATCAAATATCAAAGTGTTTTTCCGCAACTTCTTTGATATTAGTTTTTGATTTTTTGATTCTTGTCAGGATCGAATTCTTAACAAGAATTAATACTCAGAAACTAATATCAAAGAAGTTGCGGAAAAACACTTTGATATTAGTTTCTGAGTATTAATTCTTGTTAAGAATTCGATCCTGAGAAGTGGTATCAGAGCCAATTGAATCAGAAACAGCTATCATGGAAAATCATACAGAATCAAGCAGCAGTTTAGTCTCCAAGGTTTCAATGCTCAAACCCAGTGAGTTTGACATGTGGAAGATAAGGATCAGGCAATATATTCTTCTCACTGACTACTCAATGTGGGATATCATTGAGAATGGTCCTTCTGAAGCTGGAAGAATAGGACCAGATGGAAAAAGACCTCCACCAAAGACAGATGGTGAAAGAAAGATCAGGCAGACAGAGATGAAGGCCTTGAGTACTCTGCTCTTGGCAATCCCTAATGAATATCAGCATCAATTCTGCAACTGTACTGATGCTCAAATTCTCTGGAATTCCCTAGAGAAAAGATTTGCTGGAACTAAGAGCATCAAGAGAAATCAAAGGGATGTTCTTAAGCAGCAATATGAGAATTTTACTTCATCAAAGAATGAGTCCATGACTCAAACTTTTGATAGGTTCAATAAACTCATTGGAGAACTGGCCACTGTTGGAGTAAAGATGGATCAAGATGACATCAATAGAAAATTCCTCAGATCTCTTGGGGATGAATGGACTATGTACACTGTCTCTTATAGGCAGAGTGACAATCTGGAGGAGAAAGAACTTGATGATCTATACAATGATCTAAGAGTTTTTGAAACTGAGGTGGAGATCAAGAAGAAACCTACTGGATATGTCCACAATTCTGCACTTCTGTCAGCAGCAACTGATACTACTGCCATTCCTGAAGCAGTTAGTACTTCTGGTGGAACAAGTTCAGAAAAGGGATCTGAAACAATCTTTGAAGCCTTCCTGTCCAGTCATAGTAACCCCTCATTAATCAATGATGATCTGGAACAACTTCACCCTGATGATCTGGAAGAGATGGATATAAAATGGCAGATGGCCATGCTGTCTATGAGGGTGAAGAAGTTCATTAAAAGAACAGGTAGGAATAACTTCTCCCAAAGAAGAGAAGATGGAGCTGGGTTTGACAAAACCAAGGTGGAATGCTACAAGTGTCACATGAAAGGACACTTTGCTAGAGAATGCAGGAATGCTGTGTCCAACAACAACCACCAACAAGCCCAGAATGGAGGCTACACTCAGAACAAAAATCCTGCTCAAGCCCTTGTTTCTCAACAAGGAATGGGATTTGACTGGAGTGATCAAGCTGAGGAAGCCATTCAGAATCAAGCTCTTATGGCAGAAGTATCTGATCTCCCATCTGAGGTAATTTCTAACCTTTGCTCTAAAACTTGCATTGACACTGTCAAAAGATACAGGGATCACAATCAAAGTATGTGTGATGACCTTAAAAGGTTAGAAAAGGATAGAAGAGACTATGTTCTAATAGTTGAGAGATTTGAAGAACAAATCAAAGGCTTTCAAGCCAATGAACTTCAACACTCTTATGATACTAACTACTGGAAGTGGGAGAAGAATGAATTAGAGACTAAACTGTCCAAATCCTTAGAAGAGAGTGATAAATTGAAGGAGGAATTGTCCAAAATCAAACTTGACGTAGAGAAGTTTTCATATGCTTCAAAGGCAATGGATTCTCTTCTAAAGGCTCAGATTCATGATAAGATGAAGCCTGGTCTTGGATACAACAGTACACCTCCTCCTTACAATAACAATTATATCTCTCCTACTTCAGATCTGTTAGAAACCAAGGAGAATAAGGATTTATCTGATAAGGCCTTTAAGATAGACCCTCTGGATGAAGTAGTAATTAGGGATATTACTGAGAAAGAAGCCAGCATGAAGAGAGATAAAAAGATAGGTAAAGAAATCCATGAAGAAAACAAGATAATCACCAATGAGGGATGTGGGAAAGACTGGATAAAATCCAAGGAAATAGAAAAGACCAAAGTAAAAGACAATAAGGTCCATTACAAACAGACCACAGTTGTGAATCCTGCATCTGGAAAACAGTGTGATTGCAATAAAGCTAAGAGCCTACATTCTGGTTTAAAAAGAGGAAATCAAAGAAACTGGAACAATCAATGGGCTCAGAAGCAAGGAGTTGATCTGAATAAAATCAATAGACCAAAACCTTGCTTCATATGTTGCAAGTTAAATCATCTGGCCAAATTTTGTTTTTTCAATCCTATCAATCAATAGATGACCTTTCAAAGATATAAGCAAAAGTCTGTTGATTATAGAAGGGCTGGAAAGAAACATGTTGAAAAGAGAGGCCCCATAAAGAAAAGAATTGTTAAAGAAAGCATTAAAATGTGGGTGCCCAAAAGCACTAAAACTGTTAGTACTGCTGACAGGGTTAGTGCTGCTGAAGATTTTACTGCTGCTACCTGTGTTAGTACTGCTAAAAACATTAATGCTGCTAATACAGTTAGTTTCTCTTCAAAGGTTAATACTGCCAACACAGTTACTGCTGCTTGCACTGTTACTACTGCTAACAAGGTTAGTACTGCTAAGCATGCAAGTACTGCAAAGGCAGTCAATACTTCTAAAACCAGTACTGTCACCAGCACAACTGTTTCTAAGCCTATAATAGTGACAAAATACTCCAAGAATGAGGAGTTAAAATTCAAGAATCTTGTCAAAAAGGAATGCAAGTATTTTGATGAGAAAGGGGTACCCAAGACCACTGTGGCTTGGGTTCCTAAATCATACTAACTGACTTATCTAATGTGCAGGGCAACCAACAGCTCAAGGGAAAGAGCATATGGCATGTTGATAGTGGTTGCTCAAGGCACATGACAGGCAACATGTCATGCCTTCAGGATTTCAAGCACATTAATGGAGGACATGTTGCTTTTGGAGACAATCTTACTGGTGGTAAGATAAGTGGAAAAGGTAATGTCACCAAAGGTAAGATGACATTTGAGGATGTCTACTATGTTGACCAATTAAAATACAACCTGTTAAGTGTATCACAGGTTTGTGACAAACAACATAGTATATTATTTACAAATACTGAATGTATGATCCTTGCTCCAGGGTTCAAAGTAGTTGATGAAAGCATGATACTACTAAGAACTCCAAGAAAGAACAATGTATACTGTCTTGACTTGGATAATGTTAAAAGTGATTCATCTCTAAATTGTCTTGTTTCAAAAGCTTCTCTAGATGAATCCTCTCTTTGGCACAGAAGGATGTGTCACATGAATTTTAAGACTATGAACAAACTTGTTAAAAACAACCTTGTAAGAGGTTTACCTTCTAAAGTCTTTTCATGTGATGATCATTGTGTTGCTTGTCTCAAAGGCAAACAGCATAAAACTTCTCATAAGTCCAAAGAGATAAATTCTATTTCTTCTAGTCTCCATTTATTGCACATGGATCTGTTTGGCCCTACAAATGTGATGAGTATAGGCAAGAAATCTTACTGCTTGGTTATTGTTGATGATTACTCTAGATTCACTTGGGTATATTTTCTAAGGACTAAGGATGAGACAAGTGGACTGATCAAGTCCTTTATCCTGAAAATTGAAAACCAATCTAATCAAAAAGTAAAAGTCATTAGATCAGATAATGGGACTGAATTCAAAAATTTTGATCTAAACACCTTTTGTGAGGAAAAAGGAATTGAGAGACAGTATAGTGCTCCTAGAACTCCTCAACAGAATGGTGTTGCTGAAAGGAGAAATAGGACACTAATAGAGGCAGCTAGATCTCTGTTGGCAGATTCAAAACTGCCAATTACCTTCTGGGCTGAAGCGGTTAATACTGCCTGTTATGTCCAAAACAGAGTTCTAGTAGTTAAGCCAAAGAACAAGACACCATATGAGCTTTTCAATAAAAGAAAACCCTTTATTGGATTTTTCAAACCTTTTGGGTGTCCTTGTACCATTCTCAATACCAAAACTCACTTAGGTAAGTTTGATAGCAAAGCAGATGATGGATTTCTGGTTGGTTATTCATCTCAAAGTAAGGCCTACAGAGTTTTCAATTCATCTTCTAGAATAATTGAAGAAAGTGACAATGTCAAATGCAATGAGAACACACCAAATCCTATTGGAACTGGTCCTCAATGGCTATTTGACATTGATTCACTAACTAACTCTTTTGGTTTCAGTAGTGATGATCATGCAGGTTCAAGAGGTGAAGGATCAGGGACTACACCAGTTCAAGAAAGTGTACCTAACTCAGTGATCTTTCCCACTCCCACAGTGAATTCTTTTGAAAACTGTGAAATAGAACAAGCTACTGAACCAAGTCAGAGTAGAGATGAAGAGAATGAAGGAGATAAAGAATCAGAAGAAGCAGCTGAAAACACTTCAGTTGAGTTGAATGACTCCAATCTAGAAGCTAATGTTAATGAAGAACCTAGTCATAATACCAGAGTTCAGAAGAATCATCCTCCACAGCTGGTAATAGAAGATATATCATCTCCTATGATGACTAGACACCAGAGCAGGCTTCAAGAAATGCAAGATCAACAGCATACAGTGCTGTCCTGCTTTCTATCCCAGCTTGAGCCTAAAAAGGCACATGATGCAATGAAAGAATCTAGCTGGATAGAAGCAGTGCAAGAAGAGTTGCTACAGTTCAAACTACAAGATGTATGGGATTTGGTAGATCTTCCTAAAGGTCACAGAGCTATTGGAACAAAGTGGATCTTCAGGAACAAGAGAGATGAAAGAGGAATTGTCATAAGGAACAAAGCAAGACTAGTGGCTCAAGGGTATACTCAAGAAGAGGGGATAGATTATGAAGAAGTCTTTGCACCTGTGGCTAGGATAGAAGCTATCAGACTATTCCTAGCCTATGCTTCTTACATGAAATTCAAAGTCTATCAAATGGATGTAAAGAGTGCTTTCCTCTATGGTTCAATTGAAGAAGAGGTATATGTCTGTCAACCACCAGGGTTTGAAAACCCAAGCTATCCAGACAGAGTATACAAATTGAAGAAAGCTCTCTATGGACTGCATCAAGCTCCAAGAGCATGGTATGACACTCTGTCATCCTACCTCTTGGACAATGACTTTGAAAGAGGAGTCATTGATAAGACTCTTTTTATCAAGAGAAAGAAGAAGGATATCTTGTTGGTCCAAATTTATGTTGATGACATTATCTTTGGATCTACAAAAGATGTCATGTGCAAGGAGTTTGAGGACCTAATGCATCAAAGGTTTAAAATGAGTTCCATGGGGGAACTTACTTTCTTCCTTGGACTCCAAGTTCAACAGAAGTCAGATGGCATCTTCATATGTCAGTCCAAGTATGTGCAGGACATTTTAATCAAGTTTGGTTTCTCAGATTCAAAACCTGCCAGTACACCTATGGAAACACACAAGCAGATAACTGCAGATCTTGAGGGGGAGGATATGGATGTGCATCATTACAGATCTATGATTGGCTCTCTCATGTATCTCACAGCATCAAGGCCTGATATAATGTTTCCAGTCTGTGTGTGTGCAAGATTCCAAGTTAGGCCAAAGCAATCTCACTTTCAAGCTGTTAAGAGGATATTCAGATATCTCAAAGGTCAACCCAGATTGGGACTTTGGTATCCTCATGACTCACCCTTTGACCTAATTGCATACTCAGACAGTGATCTAGGTGGGGCAAACTTGGACAGAAAGTCTACTTCTGGAGGATGTCAGTTCTTGGGTGCTAGACTAGTTTCATGGCAGTGCAAGAAACAAACCACAGTGTCCACATCTACAACAGAAGCAGAGTACATAGCAGCTGCAAGTTGCTGTGCTCAGGTCTTATGGATTCAGAATCAAATGTTGGACTATGGGGTAACCTTTCTACACACTCCCATCTTTATTGATAATAGCAGTGCTATCAGCATTGTAAATAATCCTGTCAAGCACTCTAAGACTAAGCACATTGAGATCAGGTATCACTTCATAAGAGACTGCAATGAAAAGAAGCTTATTCAAGTTGTGAAAGTCCATACTGACAACCAGTTTGCTGATCTATTCACCAAAGCTTTTGATGTAGGTAGATTCACATTCTTGGTAACAAGTATGGGAATGATCAACACTGAATAAGCTTTATCTCAAAAAGTGGTTATATAACTGCATATTATAGTTTCTTGGTGCTACTAATCTACCTTTTCAGGGCATACAAAGCAGTACTCAATTCTACCTAAGCTTCAAGGAGTAAGTTGGTTAATACTGCTAGTTGGATAATACTGCTAGTTGGTTAATACTGCTAGTTGGTTAATACTGCTAGTTGGTTAATACTGCTAGTTGGTTAATACTTCTCGCAGTTAATACTGCTAGTTAGTTACTACTGCTCGCAGTTAATACTTCTAGTTAGTTAATACTGCTCTAGGTTAATACTGCTTTTAATCCAAATACTATAAATACCCTTTGCCCGCCAAAACGTTCATAACGACTCTTTGCATACTGTTCACTTGCTCTTCTAATCCTTTTTCTCTCAAGAATCTAGTATTCCAGGCAAGAAAATCTCTGTTCAATGGCATCCATGGCTTTTATCGATGAGCACAATGAGATCGCAATGCTGCAGAAGCCCAAACAAGCAGAAGGATTCCACCAGATTGTGGATTTCCTCAAGACAAGTCACATTGCACATGCTCTCACTGTTGCCCCTACCATCTACATCGAACATCAGAGGTTGTTCTGGGCAAATGCCACCATTGTTACTGAAAATGGTGTGCAAAAGATAAAGACAACTGTGTGTGGCAAGCCATTAACAGTTACTGAAGAGGTCATTTGCATCAGTCTACGTCTAGACGATGCCTCTGGTATAACGACTATCTCTAATGATGAACTGTTTTCCAATCTTACTAGAATGGGGTATGGAGGCCCATTGGGAGTTTTCAAATTCTCAAAAGCAAAGTTTTCTCCCCAATGGCGTTTTCTTGTTCATACCCTGATGCACTGCATCTCCAAAAAGACCACTGGATGGAGTGAGTTCAGCAGTCCAATTGCATATGCTTTGGTATGCTTGGCTACATCCAGAAGGTACAATTTTTCAAAGATGATTTTCAGTGATCTTGTATCAAATATGGGAAACAAAAAGAGTTTCTTTATGTATCCCAGGTTTGTGCAAGAAGTTATTAACCATGAATTGACGGATATACCTCAACCTGTTGGGGTATATGTACCTAAACCCCCCAAAGGCAAGGTTTTCTCAAATATGAGAAGATCTGCTGGGGACTCGGAAGGAGTTGACACCCCATTGTTCTCTACAATGATGGTGGTGTCCCAAACCACTGAAGGTATGGCAGCAGGGTCAAGGCCCTCATTAGACCATCCCACTGCTAGCCAAGCCCAACCTTCTCAACCAAAAACTATTCCCCAGTCCATTCTTACAAAACCAATCTCTCCAATTTCCCATACTTATAAGAGAAAACAGGTAAAGAAGGCTCCTTCCCTTCTTGTACCAGAAACCCCTAAGCCTATAAGCCCTCTAAGGGAGAATACTCCTTTAGAGAATATCCAAAGGGAACCCACAGGGGTGTCTCCCAACCCCAAGGAGGTGCTCTCTGAGGAGGAGGTAGAGCATATGGGAGATGAGGCTGCCACTACTCCTGCTAGCACAGGGGAGGACAGTGGTAACATAAATAAGACCTCCCCCATGGCAACTTTAAATGAGCAATAATTTGAAGGTCCCTGGTGCCAAGAAACCAAGGGGGTGGATAGTGCTTCTGCTAGGCAGAAGACTTCCACTTCAAAAAGATCCAATGATCCTTCAATAGGGGGTAACACTCCTGGAGAAGGTGAGGACAGATATAACTATGAAGAATTGATGGAAACAATGGGAAACATCAACCAAGATGTCATCAACCAAGGCAAAGAGATTGAAGAAATGAAATTGGTCATCTTGTCCCAACAGGTGCAGATTACCAAACTCAAGAAATTGGTTCTGAAGCTAGTACAGAAAAAGAAAAAGAGACATTTTGTGCTAAGGAGAAGGATATCAGAACATGATGCTCCCAAAAAGGGGGAGATCAATATGGAAGAAGCTACAATTGAGGGGGAGCTTGATGGAAACAAATTTGATGTTGAGGGGGAGCAGAAAGAAGAAACAGAAAAAGAAACAGTGCAAAAAGAAAAACAACAAGCAGCAGAAACAGTTACTATTGCTGAAAATAAACAAGCAGCAGAAATGGTGAAAGAAGTATTAACTGATCTTGAGATTGCAGAAACCTTACTCAAAGCCAAAAATGATACTCCCAAGGTCACTTCAAAGACCAAAGGAGTAATCATCAAAGAACAAGGTGAAGTAATCAAGAAAGATAACAGTAAGAAGGAGATGAATAAAGACAAAGGAAAGACAAAGATGGTAGAATCTGATCAACCAGTCAAGAAGCAAAGGTTGGTTGAATCAGATGAAGCCTTAGCCAGGAAAATGCAAGAGGATATTGAAAAAGAAGAAAGAGTTCAGATGGAAAAGGACAGAGAGATGGCAAAGGCTCTGGCTGCTGAACTGAATGAAGCTTATCAACAGAGTCTGGCAACTGAAATTGCACAAAAGAAAGCTGCAACTCTGAAGAAATTAGTGGTGAAAAAGGCTGGAAAGAAGAGACAACCCTCACAGACTTTCCTAGGTACCCAAGAGAGAAACAAGATGATTATATTTCTCAAAGGTGCTGTAGGAGTCAGAAAGGAGATGTTCTCAAGGATGTCCTTTGAGAAAATTAAAGAGTTGTATGATTCTGAGATGAAAAAGCTTCAAGGAAATGAAACTGCAAGGGTGGAAATGGAGAAGAGGATGAAAGAAAGCAATGACTTTGATTTCCAAAAGCCCTTTCCAGATGAGCAAGAGACTCCACCTAAGAAAGAGGTCACTCTGGGAGAAAATCTAAGGACATTGAAAAGAACAAAGATGAGGGCTAGGAAAAAGTCAAATAAGAAGCCCAGAGTATCTGAAGGAGAAGCTGAGAAGGTTGCTGAAGAAGAAGTGGCACCTGAGTCATCTATCCAGGCAGAGTCATCAATTCAAGATGATGTCAATTTGTATATGGTAGTGATGGACAAAGTGCCTGAACCAATTTCAGCAGAACCTGTTGGAGTTAAGCCTCCTGAGATCATTCACTGGGATATACTGACAATGGATGGAAAAGACTACATCAGACTCAAGAGGAAGGGTGATAAGTATGAAGTATTCAACACTTGGGTCAAGATTGTCAGAACATGCTCTAGATCTGATATAGAAGAGATGTTTGACATAGGAATTAAGCTGTATGCAGATCATCTGAATACTCCAGGAATTTCTCTTACAAAACTGGTGATGGAGTATCTATGCATGATGTTCAAACCTGAAGAAGTGGACCAGGTAATCAAGAGTGTGTTTAAAGAAGTCACAAGTTGGACTCTATATGAAACTAGTGGAGTATATGCAGTGACTTTGGATAGAAATCACACAGAATACTTCCTAGTGGATAGAGTATATAATCACACCAGACTGAAGGTTCATGCCATGCTAAAGAAGAAGTTGGGTTGTGCACCAAACTCAGAAATGGCCAAGTATCTAATTCAGAGGATAATCAATCAGAGTTTGGGGCTGAGTCCAGACCTAGGAGCATGATCTTTGGAGTTTTGGGAGCATCAAAAGGATCTTCTGGAAGAATATCTGAAGAACTTGACTTCTCTTCTAAAAGTCAAGTTAGGGGGAGATTGTTGGGAACTGAAGATTCTACTAAGTGTGGTTACTACTGCTAGTACAAGAGTGGTTACTACTGCCAGAACAAGTTGAAGATTAATACTGCTAAGTGTTACTACTGCTAGTAAAATTAATACTGCTAGTTAAAGTTAGTACTGCTTGAACAAAGTTAGTACTGCTTAGCTAGTTAGTACTGCTAGTAGTTAGTACTGCTTGCAGTTAATGCTGCTGGAAGAAGATACTGCTGCTAAGCATAGTTAATGCTGCTAAAGAGATACGGATGGAAGGTACTACAGCTGGATATACTGAAGATATACTTAGAAGATATACATGGAATATATTCTGAAGATTTGTTTATTCTTTGTAATTATCCTTTTATCAGTATATGTATAGAATAGATAGAATTAGTTTTTTTTTCATAATTGTTTTTGAAGAGAGAAATCAACCTCAAGGTATTGATCCTAATTCTAGAGAAGTAGAATTCGTATTGGTGAGCCTGTTCATCAATATTGAGGTTGAGTGTGTAATCTTGTAGCTTTAAGCATTCAATACAAGTTTACTGTTTGATATTATATACTGTGTTTTTGATTACTGTTTTATCAAATATCAAAGTGTTTTTCCGCAACTTCTTTGATATTAGTTTTTGATTTTTTGATTCTTGTCAGGATCGAATTCTTAACAAGAATTAATACTCAGAAACTAATATCAAAGAAGTTGCGGAAAAACACTTTGATATTAGTTTCTGAGTATTAATTCTTGTTAAGAATTCGATCCTGAGAAGTGGTATCAGAGCCAATTGAATCAGAAACAGCTATCATGGAAAATCATACAGAATCAAGCAGCAGTTTAGTCTCCAAGGTTTCAATGCTCAAACCCAGTGAGTTTGACATGTGGAAGATAAGGATCAGGCAATATATTCTTCTCACTGACTACTCAATGTGGGATATCATTGAGAATGGTCCTTCTGAAGCTGGAAGAATAGGACCAGATGGAAAAAGACCTCCACCAAAGACAGATGGTGAAAGAAAGATCAGGCAGACAGAGATGAAGGCCTTGAGTACTCTGCTCTTGGCAATCCCTAATGAATATCAGCATCAATTCTGCAACTGTACTGATGCTCAAATTCTCTGGAATTCCCTAGAGAAAAGATTTGCTGGAACTAAGAGCATCAAGAGAAATCAAAGGGATGTTCTTAAGCAGCAATATGAGAATTTTACTTCATCAAAGAATGAGTCCATGACTCAAACTTTTGATAGGTTCAATAAACTCATTGGAGAACTGGCCACTGTTGGAGTAAAGATGGATCAAGATGACATCAATAGAAAATTCCTCAGATCTCTTGGGGATGAATGGACTATGTACACTGTCTCTTATAGGCAGAGTGACAATCTGGAGGAGAAAGAACTTGATGATCTATACAATGATCTAAGAGTTTTTGAAACTGAGGTGGAGATCAAGAAGAAACCTACTGGATATGTCCACAATTCTGCACTTCTGTCAGCAGCAACTGATACTACTGCCATTCCTGAAGCAGTTAGTACTTCTGGTGGAACAAGTTCAGAAAAGGGATCTGAAACAATCTTTGAAGCCTTCCTGTCCAGTCATAGTAACCCCTCATTAATCAATGATGATCTGGAACAACTTCACCCTGATGATCTGGAAGAGATGGATATAAAATGGCAGATGGCCATGCTGTCTATGAGGGTGAAGAAGTTCATTAAAAGAACAGGTAGGAATAACTTCTCCCAAAGAAGAGAAGATGGAGCTGGGTTTGACAAAACCAAGGTGGAATGCTACAAGTGTCACATGAAAGGACACTTTGCTAGAGAATGCAGGAATGCTGTGTCCAACAACAACCACCAACAAGCCCAGAATGGAGGCTACACTCAGAACAAAAATCCTGCTCAAGCCCTTGTTTCTCAACAAGGAATGGGATTTGACTGGAGTGATCAAGCTGAGGAAGCCATTCAGAATCAAGCTCTTATGGCAGAAGTATCTGATCTCCCATCTGAGGTAATTTCTAACCTTTGCTCTAAAACTTGCATTGACACTGTCAAAAGATACAGGGATCACAATCAAAGTATGTGTGATGACCTTAAAAGGTTAGAAAAGGATAGAAGAGACTATGTTCTAATAGTTGAGAGATTTGAAGAACAAATCAAAGGCTTTCAAGCCAATGAACTTCAACACTCTTATGATACTAACTACTGGAAGTGGGAGAAGAATGAATTAGAGACTAAACTGTCCAAATCCTTAGAAGAGAGTGATAAATTGAAGGAGGAATTGTCCAAAATCAAACTTGACGTAGAGAAGTTTTCATATGCTTCAAAGGCAATGGATTCTCTTCTAAAGGCTCAGATTCATGATAAGATGAAGCCTGGTCTTGGATACAACAGTACACCTCCTCCTTACAATAACAATTATATCTCTCCTACTTCAGATCTGTTAGAAACCAAGGAGAATAAGGATTTATCTGATAAGGCCTTTAAGATAGACCCTCTGGATGAAGTAGTAATTAGGGATATTACTGAGAAAGAAGCCAGCATGAAGAGAGATAAAAAGATAGGTAAAGAAATCCATGAAGAAAACAAGATAATCACCAATGAGGGATGTGGGAAAGACTGGATAAAATCCAAGGAAATAGAAAAGACCAAAGTAAAAGACAATAAGGTCCATTACAAACAGACCACAGTTGTGAATCCTGCATCTGGAAAACAGTGTGATTGCAATAAAGCTAAGAGCCTACATTCTGGTTTAAAAAGAGGAAATCAAAGAAACTGGAACAATCAATGGGCTCAGAAGCAAGGAGTTGATCTGAATAAAATCAATAGACCAAAACCTTGCTTCATATGTTGCAAGTTAAATCATCTGGCCAAATTTTGTTTTTTCAATCCTATCAATCAATAGATGACCTTTCAAAGATATAAGCAAAAGTCTGTTGATTATAGAAGGGCTGGAAAGAAACATGTTGAAAAGAGAGGCCCCATAAAGAAAAGAATTGTTAAAGAAAGCATTAAAATGTGGGTGCCCAAAAGCACTAAAACTGTTAGTACTGCTGACAGGGTTAGTGCTGCTGAAGATTTTACTGCTGCTACCTGTGTTAGTACTGCTAAAAACATTAATGCTGCTAATACAGTTAGTTTCTCTTCAAAGGTTAATACTGCCAACACAGTTACTGCTGCTTGCACTGTTACTACTGCTAACAAGGTTAGTACTGCTAAGCATGCAAGTACTGCAAAGGCAGTCAATACTTCTAAAACCAGTACTGTCACCAGCACAACTGTTTCTAAGCCTATAATAGTGACAAAATACTCCAAGAATGAGGAGTTAAAATTCAAGAATCTTGTCAAAAAGGAATGCAAGTATTTTGATGAGAAAGGGGTACCCAAGACCACTGTGGCTTGGGTTCCTAAATCATACTAACTGACTTATCTAATGTGCAGGGCAACCAACAGCTCAAGGGAAAGAGCATATGGCATGTTGATAGTGGTTGCTCAAGGCACATGACAGGCAACATGTCATGCCTTCAGGATTTCAAGCACATTAATGGAGGACATGTTGCTTTTGGAGACAATCTTACTGGTGGTAAGATAAGTGGAAAAGGTAATGTCACCAAAGGTAAGATGACATTTGAGGTCAGTCCAGACGAGAAAACACAATGGTTACCCCTATGTTGAATCGGGCAAAAATGGGCGTCGCACTTAAACGACCATAACTTTTGCTAGGAGGATCCGTTTTAAGCCATGATCCATCAAAAAGAACCATAGAACGAGGAGAAAACTATTTCTTGGTCCCTTTCTGTGAATGCACTATGATTTGAGTGGGTTTCGATAAACTGCAAGATGTAGGTTCGTTTGGTTTGGCCAATGCGTGGATTCGGCAATATCCTGCACGAGAGCGGGTTTTTTTTCAAGTTATTTCTTCTGAAAACCTTCTCATGTACATTATATATGGACCATGCATAGTTTCGTGGAAATCCGACGAGGTCAGTCCGGACGAGAAAACACAAAGGGTACCCCCTTTGCTGAATAGGCCAAAAATGGGTGCCACGCATAAACGTTCATAACTTTTGCTATGAGGATTCGTTTTAAACGCATGATCCATTAAAAAGAACCTTAGAACGAGGAGAATTCCATGTCTTGTTCGCTTTCTGTGAATACACCATGATTTGAGTGGGTTTCGATAAACTGAATGATGTAGGTTCGTTCGGCGTGGCCAATGCGTGGATTCGGCAATATCCTGCACGAGAACGGTTTTTTTTCAAGTTATTTCTTCTGAAAACCTTCTCATGTACATTATATATGGACCATTTATAGTTTTGTGTAAATCCGACGAGGTTGGTCCGGACAAGAAAACACAAAGGGTACCCCATTTATAGAATCGACCAAAAACGGGTGTCGCACTTAAAGATCCATAACTTTTGCTATGGGGATCCGTTTTAAGCCCATGAACCATCAAAAAGAACCTTACAAAGAGGAGCACGACATGGCTTGGTCTCTTTCTGGAAAATAGACCATGATTTGAGTGGGTTTCGATAAATTGCATGTTGTATGTTCGTTCGGTTTGGCCAATGTGTGACTTTGGCATTATCCTACACGAGAGTCGTTTTTTTCAAGTTATTGGTTGTGAGAACCTTCTCATTTACAATTTATATGAACCATGTATATTTTCGTAGAAATCCGATGAGGTCTGTCCGGACGAGAAAACACAAAGGGTACCTCATTTGGTGAATCGACCAACAATGGGTGTCGCGCTTAAACATCCATAACTTTTGGTACGGGTATCCGTTTTAACGTTAACCATCAAAAAGAACCTTAAAACGAGGAGCACATCAAGTATTAGTCTATTTCTGGAAATAGACCATGATTTGAGTGGGTTTCGAAAAAATGCATGATGTACGTTCGTTCGGTTTGGCCAATGCGTGGCTACGACATTATTCTACATGAGAGTCGGGTTTTTTCAAGTTATTTCTTTTGAGAACCTTATCATTTACATTTTAGATGGACCATGTACAAATTGGTGGAAATCCGACCAGGTCGGTCTGGACAAGAAAACACAAAGCATACTCTTTTGCTGAATTGGCCAAAAATGGGTATTGCGCTTAAACGTCTATAACTTTTGCTACAAGGATCCGTTTTAGGGCCATCACCCGTCAAAACAAACCATAGAATGAGAAGAATACCATGTCTTGGTTGGTTTCTGGCAATACCCCATGATTTGAGTGGATTTCAATAAACTACATGATGTACGTTCGTTCGGTTTGGCCAAGGCGTGGCTTCGACAATATCCTACATCCAAGAGGTTTTTTAAGTTATTTCATGTGAAAACCTTCTCGTTTACATTATTGATGGACCATGTACAGTTTCATGGAAATTCGACGAGGTCGGTCCGGACGAGAAAACACCAAGAGTACCCCTTTGCTGAATCGGACATAAATTGGTGTCACGCTTAAACGTCCATAAGTTTTGCTACATGGATCCATTTTAACACAATGACACGTCAATACGAACCTTAGAACGAAGAGCACACTATGGCTTGGTCGCTTTCTGGCAATACACCATGATTTGAGTGGGTTTCAATAAAATGCATGATGTACGTTCGTTCTAATGCGTGGCTTTGGCAATATCATGCACGAGAGCGGGCTTTTGTCAAGTTATTTCTTATGAGAACCTTCTCATTTAGATTATTGATATACCATGTACAGTTTGGTGGAAATCCGACGAGGTCGGTCCGGACGAGAAAACACAAAGGGTACCCCTTTGCTGAATCGGACAAAAATGGGTGTCGCGCTTAAACGTCCATTACTTTTGTTACGGGGATACGTTTTAAGCCCATGACCCGTCAAAACGAACCTTAGAACAAGGAGCACGTCATGTATTGTTCATTTTCTAGTAATGGACCACGATTTGATTGGTTTTCGATAAAATGCATTATGTACGTTCGTTCGGTTTGGCCAATGCATGGATTTAGCATTATCCTACACGAGAGCCGGTTTTTTTTCAAGTTATTTCTTATGATAAACTTCTCATTTACATAATAGACGGACCATGTAAAGTTTGGTGGAAATCCGACGAGGTCGGTCCGGTCGAGAAAACATAAAGGGTACCCCCTTTGCTGAATCGGCCAAAAATGAGTGTCGTGCTTAAACGCCCATAACTTTTGCGATGGGGATCCGTTTTATGCCCATGATCCGTCAAAACGAACCATAGATCAAGTATAACACCATGGGATGGTCTCTTTCTAGCAATACACCATGATTTGAGTGGGTTTCGATAAACTGCATGATGTACGTTAGTTCGGTTTGGCCAATGCGTGGCTTCGGCAATATCCTGCAAGAGAGCGTGTTTTTTCAAGTTAATTCTTGTGAAAACCTTCTCATGTACATTATAGATGGACCATATATAGTTTTGTGGAAATCCGAATAGGTCGGTCCGGAAGAGAAAATAGAAAGGGTGCCCCCTTGCTAAATCGGACAAAAATAGGTGTCGTGCTTAAACGTCCATTACTTTTGATACGGGGATCCGTTTTAAGCCCATGTCCCATCAAAAAGAACCTTAGAATGAGGAGCACACCATGGCTTAGTCGCTTTCTGTCAATACACTATGATTTGAGTGGGTTTCGATAAAATGCATGATGTACGTTTGTTCGGTTTGGCCAATGCGTGGATTCGGCAATATCCTGCACGACAGTGGGCTTTTGTCAAATTATTTCTGGTGAAAACCTTCTTATTTTCATTATATATGGACCATGTACAGTTTGGTGTAAATCAGACGAGGTCGGTCCAGACGAGAAAAAAGAAAAGGGTACCCCGTTTGCTGAATCGGCCAAAAATGGGTGTCGTGCTTAAACGTCCAAAACTTTTGCTACGAGGTTTCGTTTTACAACCATGAATCGTCAAAAATAACCTTAGAACGAAGAGCACGACTGGCATGATCTTTTTCTGGCAATGCACCATGATTTGAGTGGGTTTCGATAAACTGCATGATGTACGTTCGTTCGGTTTGGCCAAAGCGTGGATTCAACAATATCCTGCACCAGGGCGGGTTTTTTTAAAGTTATTTCTTGTAGCAATACACCATGATTTGAGTGGGTTTCGATAAACTGCATGATGTACGTTCGTTCGGTTTGGCCAATGCGTGGCTTCGGCAATATCCTGCACGATAGCGTATTTTTTTCAAGTTAATTCCTTTGAAAACCTTCTCATGTACATTATAGATGGACCATATATAGTTTCGTGGAAATCCGAATAGGTCAGTCCGGAAGAGAAAACAGAAAAGGTACCCCCTTGTTGAATCGGACAAAAATAGGTGTCGCGCTTAAACGCCCATTACTTTTGCTATGGGGATCCGTTTTAAGCCCATGTCCCATCAAAAATAACCTTAGAATGAGGAGCACACCATGACTTGGTCGCTTTCTGTCAATACACTATGATTTGAGTGGGTTTCGATAAAATGAATGATGTACGTTTGTTCGGTTTGGCCAATGCGTGGATTCGGCAATATCCTGCACGAGAGCGGGCTTTTGTCAAATTATTTCTGGTGAAAACCTTCTCATTTTCATTATATATGGACCATGTACAGTTTTGTGGAAATCCGGCGAGGTCGGTCTGGACGAGAAAACACAAAGGGTACCCCATTTGCTGAATCGACCAAAAATGGGCGTCGCGCTTAAACGTCCAAATTTTTTTATATGGGGTTCCGTTTTACATCAATGAACCGTCAAAAAGAACCTTAGAACGAAGAGCATGCCATGGCATGATCTTTTTCTGGCAATGCACCATGACTTGAGTGGGTTTCGATAAACTACATGATGTACGTTCGTTCGGTTTGGCCAATGCGTGGATTCAACAATATCCTGCACCAAAGCGGGGGTTTTTAAAGTTATTTCTTGTGAAAACCTTCTCATTGACATAGTGTATGGACCGTGTATAGTTTTGTGAAAATCCGACGAGGTCGGTCCGGACGAGAAAACACAAAGGGTACTCCTTTTGCAGAATCGACCAAAAATGAGTGTCGCGCTTAAACGTCCATTACTTTTGCTACGGGGATCCGTTTTAAGCCGAAGCACGCCATGGATTGGTCGTTTCTGTCAATACACCTTGATTTGAGAGGGTTTCGATAAAATGAATGATGTACATTTGTTCGGTTTGGCCAATGCGTGGCTATGGCAATATCCTACATGACAGCGGGTTTTTTATCATGTTATTTATTGTGAAAACCTTTAAATTTAAATTGTTGATGGATGTTGGGAACTGAAGATTCTACTAAGTGTGGTTACTACTGCTAGTACAAGAGTGGTTACTACTGCCAGAACAAGTTGAAGATTAATACTGCTAAGTGTTACTACTGCTAGTAAAATTAATACTGCTAGTTAAAGTTAGTACTGCTTGAACAAAGTTAGTACTGCTTAGCTAGTTAGTACTGCTAGTAGTTAGTACTGCTTGCAGTTAATGCTGCTGGAAGAAGATACTGCTGCTAAGCATAGTTAATGCTGCTAAAGAGATACGGATGGAAGGTACTACAGCTGGATATACTGAAGATATACTTAGAAGATATACATGGAATATATTCTGAAGATTTGTTTATTCTTTGTAATTATCCTTTTATCAGTATATGTATAGAATAGATAGAATTAGTTTTTTTTTCATAATTGTTTTTGAAGAGAGAAATCAACCTCAAGGTATTGATCCTAATTCTAGAGAAGTAGAATTCGTATTGGTGAGCCTGTTCATCAATATTGAGGTTGAGTGTGTAATCTTGTAGCTTTAAGCATTCAATACAAGTTTACTGTTTGATATTATATACTGTGTTTTTTATTACTGTTTTATCAAATATCAAAGTGTTTTTCCGCAACTTCTTTGATATTAGTTTCTGAGTATTAATTCTTGTTAAGAATTCGATCCTGACAATGGACCATGTACAGTTTCGTGGAAATCTGACGAGGTCTTTCCGGACGAGAAAACACAAAGGGTATCCCCTTTGCTGAATCGACCAAAAATGGGTATCGCGCTTAAACATCCATAACTTTTTCTACGGGGATCCGTTTTAAGCCCATGACCCATAAAAATGAACCTTATAATTAGGAGAACATCTTGGCTTGGTCTCGATCTGGTAATAGACTATGATTTGAGTGGGTTTTGATAAAATGCATAATGTATGTTCGTTCGATTTGGCCAATGGGTGGCTTCGGTCTTATCCTACATTAGAGCCGGTTTTTTTGAAGTTATTTCTTGAGAATACCTTATCACTTAAATTTTAGATGGATCTTGTTGAGTTTGGGGGAAATCCGACGAGGTCGGCCCGGACGAGAAAACACAAAGGGTACCCCCTTTGATGAATCAGCCAAAAATGGGTGTCGCGCTGAAACGTCTATAACTTTTGCTATAGGGATCCGTTTTAAGCCCATGACCCATCAAAACGAACCTTAGAATGAGGATCAAGCGATGTCTTGGTGGCCTTCAAACAATACATCATGATTTGAGCAGGTTTCGATAAACTGCTTGATGTACGTTCGTTCGGTTTGGCCAAGGCGTGGCTTCGACAATATTCTACACCAGAGCGGGTTTTTTAAGTTATTTCTTGTGAAAACCTTGTCATTTACATTATATATGGACCATTTACAGTTTCGTGAAAATCTGACGAGGTTGGTCCGGACCAGAAAACACAAAGGGTACCCATTTGCTGAATCGACCAAAAATGTGTGTCACGCTTAAACGTCCATACATTTTGCTACGGGGATCCTTTCTAAGCCCATGACCCGTCAAAATGAACCATAGAACGAGGAGAAATCCATGGCTTGGTCTCTTTCTATCAATACACCATGATTTGAGTGGCTTTCGATAGAATGCATGATGTATGTTCGTTCGGTTTGACAATGCGTGGCTATAGCAATATTCTACATGAGAGTGGGTTTTTTTCAAGTTATTTCTTGTGAAAACCTTCTCATTTACATTTTAGATAGATCATGTATAGTTTCGTGGACATCCGACAAGGTCGATCCCGACGAGAAAACACAAAGTCTACCCCATTTGCTGAATCGACCAAAAATGGGTGTCGCGTTTAAATATCCATAACTTTTCTTTCAGGGATACGTTTTAACCCATGACTCGTCAAAACGAACCTTAAAACGAGTAACACGTCAAGTATTAGTCTATTTATGGAAATAGACCATGATCTGAGTGGGTTTCTATAAGATGCATGATGTACGTTCGTTCGGTTTGGCCAATGCGTGGCTACGACATTATTCTACATGAGAGTCGGTTTTTTTAGTTATTTTTTATGAGAACCTTTTCATTTACATTTTATATGGACCATGTACAACTTAGTGGAAGTCCGACCAGGTCGGTCCGGACGAGAAAACACAAAGCATACCCTTTTGCTGAATTGGCCAAAAATGGGTATTGCGCTTAAATGTCTATAACTTTTGCTACGCGGATCCGTTTTAAGCCCATGACCCGTAAAAACGAACCTTAGAATGAGGAGCACGCCATGGATTGGTTGGTTTCTGGCGATACCCCATGATTTGAGTGGATTTCAATAAACTACATGATGTATGTTTGTTCGGTTTGGCCAAGGCATGGCTTCGACAATATCCTACACCCAAGTGATTTTTTTAAGTTATTTCATGTGAAAAACTTCTAGTTTACATTATTGATGGACTATGTATAGTTTCAAGGAAATCCGACGAGGTCGGTCCGGACGAGAAAACACCAAGGGTACCCCTTTGCTAAATCGGACATAAATTGGTGTCGCGCTTAAACGTCCATAACTTTTGCTACATGGATCCATTTTAACACAATGACACGTTAATACAAACCTTAGAACGAGGAGCACACTATGGCTTGGTCACTTTCTGGCAATACACCATGATTTGAGTGGGTTTCAATAAAATGCATGATGTACATTCGTTCTAATGCGTGGCTTTGGCAATATCCTGCACGAGAGCGGGCTTTTGTCAAGTTATTTCTTATGAAAACATTATCATTTAAATTATTGATATACCATGTACAGTTTGGTGGAAATCCGACGAGGTCGGTCCGAACGAGAAAACACAAAGGGTACCCCTTGCTGAATCGGACAAAAATGAGTGTCGCGATTAAACGTCCATTACTTTTGTTACGGGGATACGTTTTAAGCCCATGACCCGTCAAAACGAACCTTAGAACAAGTAGCACGTCATGTATTGTTCGTTTTCTAGCAATGGACCACGAATTGATTGGGTTTCGATAAAATGCATGATGTACGTTCGTTCGGTTTGGCCAATGCATGACTTTAGCATTATCCTACACGAGAGCCGTTTTTTTTTCAAGTTATTTCTTATGAAAAAATTCTCATTTACATAATAGATGGACCATGTACAGTTAGGTGGAAATCCAACGAGGTCGGTCCGGTCGAGAAAACATAAAGGGTACCCCTTTTTCTAAATCGGCCAAAAATGGGTGTCGCACTTACACGTCCATAACTTTTTCGACGGGGATCCATTTTATGCCCATGATCCGTTAAAATGAACCATAGATCAAGGAGCACGCCACGGGATGGTCGCTTTCTAGCAATACACCATGATTTGAGTAGGTTTCGATAAACTGCATGATGTACGTTCGTTCGGTTTGGCCAATACGTGGCTTCGGCAATATCCTGCACGAGAGCGTGTTTTTATCAAGTTAATTCTTGTGAAAACCTTATCATGTACATTATATGTGGACCATATATAGTTTTGTGGAAATCCGAATAGGTCGGTCCGGACGAGAAAACACAAAGGGTACCCCGTTTGCTGAATCGACCAAAAATGGGTGTCGCGCTTAAACATCCATAACTTTTGCTACGGGGTTCCGTTTTACAACCATGAATCGTCAAAAAAAAACTTAGAACGAAGAGCACGCCATGACATGATCTTTTTCTGTCAATGCACCATGATTTGAGTGGGTTTCGATAAACTGCGTGATGTACGTTCGTTCGGTTTGGCCAATGCGTGGATTCAAAAATATCCTACACCAGAGCGGGTTTTTTAAAGTTATTTCTTGTGAAAACCTTTTCATTTACATTGTGTATGGACCGTGTATAGTTTTGTGAAAATCCGACGAGGTCGGTCCGGACGAGAAAACACAAAGGGTACCCTTTTTGCCGAATCGGCCAAAAATGGGTGTCGCGCTTAAACGTCCATTACTTTTGCTACGGGGATCCGTTTTAAGCCGAAGACCCGTAAAAACAAACCTTAGAATGAGGAGCACGCCATGGATTAGTCATGTCTATCAATACACCTTGATTTGAGTGGGTTTCGATAAAATGAACTATGTACATTCGTTCGGTTTGGCCATTGCGTGGCTACGACAATATCCTACACGAGAGCGGGTTTTTATCAAGTTATTTATTGTGAAAACCTTTAAATTTAAATTGTTGATGGACCATGTAAAGTTTCGTGGAAATCTGATGAGGTCTGTCCGAACGAGAAAACACAAAGGGTATCCCCTTTGCTGAATCGACAAAAAATGGGTGTCGCGCTTAAACGTCCATAACTTTTGCTACGGGGATCCGTTTTAAGCCCATGACCCATCAAAACGAACCTTATAATGAGGAGCACATCTTGTATTGGTCGTGTTCTGGTAATAGACCATGACTTGAGTGGGTTTTGATAAAATGCATAATGTATGTTCGTTCGATTTGGCCAATGGGTGGCTTCGGTCTTATCCTACATTAGAGCCGGTTTTTTTTGAAGTTATTTCTTGTGAAAACCTTCTCATTTAAATTTTAGATGGATCTTGTAGAGTTTGGTGGAAATCCGACGAGGTCGGCCCGGACGAGAAAACACAAAGGGTACCCCCTTTGATGAATCAGCCAAAAATGGGTGTCGCGCTAAAACGTCTATAACCTTTGCTATAGGGATCCGTTTTAAGCCCATGCCCCGTCAAAACGAACCTTAGAACGAGGATCAAGCGATGGCTTGGTGTCTTTCAAGCAATACATCATGATTTGAGTGGGTTTCGATAAACTGCTTGATGTACGTTCGTTCAGTTTGGCCAAGGCGTGGCTTCGACAATATTCTACACCAGAGTGGATTTTTTAAGTTATTTCTTGTGAAAACCTTTTTATTTACATTGTATATGGACCATATACAGTTTCTTGAAAATCCGACGAGGTCGGTCCGGACCAGAAAACACAAAGGGTACCCCATTTGCTGAATCGGCCAAAAATGGGTGTCACTCTTAAACTTCCATACATTTTGCTACGGGGAACCTTTTTAATCCCATGGCCCATCAAAATGAACCATAGAACGATAAACACACCATGGCTTGGTCTTTTTCTATAAATACACCATGATTTGAGTGGCTTTCGATAGAATGCATGATGTATGTTCGTTCGGTTTGGCCAATGCGTGGCTTCGGCCATATCCTACACGAATGCGGAATTTTTTCAAGTATTTGTTGTGATAACCATCTATTTCACATTTTAGATAGACCACATATAGTTTCGTATAAATTCGATGAGGTCGGTTCGGACAAGAAAACACAAAGGGTACCCCCTTTGCTAAATCGGCTAAAAATGGGTGTCATGCTTAAACGTCCATAACTTTTGCTATGAGGATACGTTTTAAGCCTATGACCTATCAAAATGAACCTTTGAACGATAAGCACGACATGGGTTGGTCTCTTTCTGGAAATAGACCATGATTTGATAGGTTTCGATAAAATGCATGATGTACGTTCGCTCGGTTTAGCCAATGCGTGGCTTCGACAATATCCCGCACGAGAGAGAGCTTTTGTCAAATTTTTTCTGGTGAAAACCTTCTCATTTTCATTATATATGGACCATGTACAGTTTGGTGGAAATCCGACGAGGTCGGTCCGGACTAGAAAACACAAAGGGTACTCCGTTTGCTGAATTTGCCAAAAATGGGTGTCGCGCTTAAACGTTCATAACTTTTGCTATGTGGTTCCGTTTTACAACCATGAACTGTCAAAAAGAACCTTATAACAAAGAGCACTCCATGACATGGTCGTTTTTTGGCAATGCACCATGATTGGAGTGGGTTTCGATAAACTGCATGATGTACGTTCGTTTGGTTTGGCCAATGCGTGGATTCGACAATATCCTGCACCAGAGCAAGTTTTTTGAATTTATTTCTTGTGAAAACCTTCTCATTTACATTGTGTATGGACCATGTATAGTTTCGTGAAAATCCAACGAGATCAGTCCGGACAAGAAAACACAAAAGGGTACCCCTTTTGCCGAATCGGCCAAAAATGGATATCACGCTTAAACACCCATTACTTTTGCTACGGGGATCCGTTTTAAGTCCATGACCCGTCAAAAAAAACCTTACAATGAGGAGCACGCCATGGATTGGTCGTGTCTGTCAATACACCTTGATTTTAGTGGGTTTCGATAAAATGAATGATGTACGTTCATTCGGTTTCGCCAATGCGTGGCTACGACAATATCCTACACGAGAGCGGATTTTTATCAAGTTATTTATTGTGAAAACCTTTAAATTTACATTTTAGATGGACCATGTACAATTTCAGTGGAAATCCGACGATGTCGGTCCGGACGAGAAAACACAAAGGGTATACCCTTGCTGAATCGGACATAAATGGGTGTCACGCTTAAATATCCATAACTTTTGCTATATGGATCCATTTTAAGCCAATGACACATCAATACAAGCCTTAGAACGAGGAGCACACTATGGCTTTGTCACTTTATGGCAGTGCACCATGATTTGAGTGAGTTTAAATAAAATGCATGATGTACGTTCATTCTAAAGTGTGGCTTCGGCAATATCTTGCACGAGAGCGGGATTTTGTCAAGTTATTTCTTGTGAAAACCTTCTCATTTACATTATTGATGTACCATGTACAGGTTGGTGGATATCCGACGAGGTCGGTCTGGACGAGAAAACACAAAGGGTGCCCCCTTGTTGAATCGGACAAAAATGGGTGTCGTGCTTAAACGTCCATTACTTTTGCTACGGAGATCCGTTTTAAGTCCATGTCCCATCAAAATGAACCTTAGAACAAGGATCACGCCATGGCTTGGTCGCTTTCTGTCAATACACCATGATTTGAGTGGGTTTCGATAAAATGCATGACGTACGTTCATTCGGTTTGGCCAATGCGTAGCTTCGGCAATATCCTGCACGAGAGCGGGCGTTTGTCAAGTTATTTCTTGTGTGAACCTTCTCATTTACATTTTATATTGACCATATACAGTTTGGTGGAAATCCGATGAGGTCGGCCTGGACAAGAAAACACAAAGGGTACTCCTTTGCTGAATCGACCAAAAATGGGTGCGCGCTTAAACGTCTATAACTTTTGCTACGGGGATCCTTTTTAAGCACATGACCCGTCAAAACGAAATTTAGAACGAGAAGCACGCCATGGATTGGTGGATTTATGGTAATACACCATGATTTAAGTTTGTTTCGATAAACTGCAAGATGTACGTTCGTTCGGTTTGGCCAAGACATGGTTTCGACAATATCCAACACCAGAGCGTGTTTTTTTAAAGTTATTTCTTGTGAAAACATTCTCATTTACATTTTATATGGACCATGAACAGTTTCGTGAAAATCCGACGAGGTCAGTCCGGATGGGAAAATACACAGGGTACCCTATTTGCTGAATCGACCAAAAATGGTGTCGCGCTTAAAAGTCCATAAATTTTGCTACGAGGATCCGTTTAAGCCCCCATGACCCATCAAAATGACCCTTATAACGAGGAGCATGCCATGGATCGGTCTATTTCTGTCAATACACCATGGTTTGAGTGGCTTTCGATAAAAAGCATGATGTACGTTCGTTCGGTTTGGCCAATGCGTGGATTCGGAAATATCCTACAGGAAAGCGGGTTTTTTCAAGTTATTTCTAGTGAAACCCTTATAATTTACAATGTATGTGGATCATGTATAGTTTCGTGGAAATCCGATGAGGTCGGTTCGGACGAGAAAACACAAAGTGTACCTCTTTGCTAAATCGGCCAAAAATGGGTGTCGCGCTTAAACGTCCATAACTTTTGCTACGGGGATACGTTTTAAGCCCATGACCCATCAAAATGAATGTTTGAACGAGGAGCACGTCATGGATTGGTAGATTTATGGCAATAGACCATGATTTGAGTGGGTTTCAATAAAATGTAAGATGTATGTTCGTTCGGTTTGGCAAATGCGTGGCTTCGGCAATATGATGCACGAGAGCAGACTTTTGTCAACTTATTTCTGGTGAAAACTTTCTTATTCACTTTATATATAGACCATGTATAGTTTGGTGGAAATCCGACGAGGTCGGTCCGGACGAGAAAACACAAAGGGTTCCCCATTTGCTGAATCGGCCAAAAATGGGTGTCGCTATTAAACGTCCATAACTTTTGCTACGGGGTTCCGTTTTACACCCATGACCCGTCAAAAATAACCTTAGAACGAAGAGCATGCCATGACTTGGTCGCTTTCTGTCAATACACTATGATTTGAGTGGGTTTTGATAAAATGCATGATGTACGTTTGTTCGGTTTGGCCACTCCGTGGCTTCGGCAATATCCTGCACGAGAGCGGGATTTTGTAAACTTATTTGTGGTGAAAACCATCTCATTTTCATTATATATGGACCACGTACAATTTGGTGAAAATCCGACGAGGTCGGTCCGGACGAGAAAACACAATGGGTACCCCCTTGCTGAATAGGACAAAAATGGGTGTCGCGCTTAAACGTCCAATACTTTTGTTACGGGGATACATTTTAAGGCCATGACCCGTCAAAATGAACCTTGGAATTAGGATCACGTCATGTCTTGTACGCTTTCTATCAATGGACTACGATTTGATTGGGTTTCGATAAAATGTATGATGTATGTTCGTTCGGTTTGGCCAATGCGTGGTTTCGACATTATCCTACACGAGAGCCGGTCATTTTCAAGTCATTTCTTAAGAAAATCTTCACATTTACATTATATACGGACCATGTACAGTTTGGTGGAAATCCGAAGAGGTCGGTCCGGTCGAGAAAACACAAAAGGTACCCCTTTGCTGAATCGGCCAAAAATGGGTGTCGCGTTTAAACGTCCATAACTTTTGCTACGGAGATCCGTTTTATGTCCATGATCTATCAAAACGAACCATAGAACGAAGAGCAAGGCATGGGTGGTCGCTTTCTGGCAATACACCATGATTTGAGTGGGTTTCGATAAACTCCATGATGTACGTTCGTTCGGTTTGGTCAATGTGTGGCTTCGGCAATATCCTGCATGACAGCGTGATTTTTTCAAGTTATTTGTTGTAAAAACCTTCTCATTACATTATAGATGGACCGTATATAGTTTCGTGGAAATCCAAATAGGTTGGTCTGGATAAGAAAACACAAAGGGTACCCCGTTGCTGAATCAGACAAAAATAGGTGTCCCATTTAAACGTCCATTACTTTTGCTACGGGGATCCGTTTTATGCCCATGATCCGTCAAAACGAACCATAGAATGAGGAGCACGCCATGGTATGGTCGCTTTCTGGAAATACACCATGATTTAAGTGGGTTTCGACAAACTGCATGATGTACGTTCGTTCGGTTTGGCTAATACGTAGATTCGGCAATATCCTGCACCAGAGCGGGTTTTTTTAAAGTTATTTCTTGTGAAAACGTTCTCATTTACATTGTGTATGGACCATGTATAGTTTCGTGAAAATCCGACGAGGTCGGTCCAGACGAGAAAACACAAAGTGTACCCCTTTTGCCGAATCGGCCAAAAATGGGTGTCGCGCTTAAACGTCCATTACTTTTTCTACGGGGATCCGTTTTAAGCCCATGACCCATCAAAACGAACCTTAGAACGAGGAGCATGTAATTTATTTCCTGCTTTCTAGCAATGGGCCATCATTTTATTGGGTTTCGTTAAAATGAATGATGTACGTTCGTTCGGTTTGGCCAATGCGTAGCTTCGGCAATATCCTACACGAGAGCTGGGTTTTTTTTCAAGTTATTTGTTGTGAAAACCTTCTAATTTACATTTTAGATGGACCATGTACAAATTGGTGGAAATCCGACCAGGTCGGTCCGAACGAGAAAACACAAAGCGTACCCTTTTATTCGCGCTTAAACGTCCATAACTTTTGCTACAGGGATCTGTTTTAAGCCCATGACCCGTCTAATTGAACCTTAGAACGAGGAAAACTCGATGTCATGCTCTCTCTCCAGCAAAACACCATGATTTGAGTGGGTTTCGATAAACTGCATGATGTACGTTCCTTCGATTTGGTCAATGCGTGCTTCGGCAATATCCTGCACGAGAGCGGGTTTATGTCAAGTTATTTCTTGTGAAAACCATATAATTTGCATTGTAGATGGACCATGTACAGTTTGGTGGAAATCCGGCGAGGTCGGTCCGGACGAGAAAACACAAAGTGTACCCCCTTTACTGAATCGACCAAAAATGGTTGTCACGCTTAAACGTCCATAACTTTTGCTACGGGGATCCGTTTTAAGCCGATGACCCATCAAAACGAACCTTAGAATGTGGAGCACACAATTGCATGGTCTCTTTCTGGCAATATATCATTATTTTAATAGGTTTCGATAAGTTTCATGGTGTACGTTCGTTCGGTTTGGCCAATGCGTGGCTTCAGCAATGCATGGCTTCGGCAATTCGAACCTTAGAACGAGGAGCACACCATGGCATGGTCTCCTTCTGGCAATACACCATGATTTTAATGGGTTTCGATAAACTTCATATTGTTCGTTCGTTCGGGTTGGCTAATGAATGGCTTCAGCAATTTCCTGCACGAGAGAGGGTTTATTTCAAGCTATTTCTTGTGAAAACCTTATAATTTACATTGTATATGGACCATGTATAGTTTGGTGGAAATCTGAATAGGTCGGTCCGGACGATAAAACACAAAGAGTACACCTTTTTCTGAATCGGCAAAAAATGGGTGTCGCGCTTAAACGTCCATAACTTTTGTAACGAGGATCCGTTTTAAGCCCATAACCCGTCATAACGAACCTTAGAACGAGAAGAAACCCATGGCATAGTCGTTTTCTAGAAATACACCATGATTTGAGTGGGTTTCAATGAACTACATGATGTATGTTCCTTCGGTTTGTCCAATGCTTGGCTTAGGCAATATCCTGCACGAGAGCGGGTTTATTTCAAGTTATTTCTTGTGAAAACCTTATAACTTACAATTTAGATGGAGCATGTACAGTTTGATGGAAATACGACGAGGTCGGTCCGGACGAGAAAACACAAAGGGTACCCCCTTTCCTGAATCGGCCAAAAATGGGTGTCGCGCTTAAACGTTCATAACTTTTGCTACGGGGATCCGTTTTAAACCCATGACCCGTCAAAACGAACCTTAGAACGAGAATAAATCCATGGCATGGTCGTTTTCTATCAATATACCCTGATTTGAGTGGGTTTCAATGAACTGCATTATGTATGTTCGTTCGATTTGGCCAATGCGTGGCTTCCGCAATACCCTGCACGATTGCGGGTTTATTTCAAGTTATTTCTTGTGAAAACTTTATAATTTACATTGTATATGGACCATGTACAGTTTGGTGGAAATCTGAGGAGGTCGGTCGGGACGAGAAAACACAAAGGGTACCCCTTTGTTGAATCGGCCAAAAATGGGTGTCGTGCTTAAACGCTCATAACTTTTGCTACAGAGATCCTTTTTAAGCCCATGACCCGTCAAAACGAACCTTAGAACGAGAAGAAATCCATGGCATGGTTGATTTATGGAAATACATCATGATTTGAGTGGGTTTCGATGAACTGCATGATGTACGTTCCTTCGGTTTGGTCAATGCGTGATTTCCGCAATATCCTGCACGAGAGCGAGTTTATTTCATGTTATTTCTTGTGAAAACATTATAATTTACATTTTAGATGGACCATGTACTGTTTTGTGGAAATATGAGGAGGTCGGTCCAAACGAGAAAACACAAAGGGTACCCCCTTTGTTGAATCGACCAAAATTTGGTGACCTGCTTAAACGTCAATAACTTTTGCTACGGGGATCCATTTTAAGCCCATGAACCATAAAAACGAACCTTAGAACGAGGAGCATGCCATGGAATGGTCTATTTTTGGCAATACACCATGATTTGAATGGGTTTCGATAAACTTAATGATGTACGTTCGTTCGGTTTGGCCAATGCGTTGCTTCGTCAATATCCAACACGAGAGCAAGTTTATTTCAAGTTATTTCATGTGAAAACCTTATAATTTACATTGTATATGGACCATGTATAGTTTGGTGGAAATCAAACAAGGTCAGTCCGGACGAGAAAACACAAAGTGTACCCTCTTTGCTGAATCGGCCAAAAATGGGTGTCGCGCTTAAACGTCCATAACTTTTGTTACGGGGATCCGTTTTAATCTCATGACCCATCAAAACGAACCTTAGAACGAGAAGAAAGCAATGGCATGGTCGTTTTATAGCAATAAACCATGATTTTAGTGGGTTTCGATGAACTGAATTATGTACTTTTCTTCGGTTTGTCCAATGCTTGGCTTCGGCAATATCCTGCACGAGAGCGGGTTTATTTCAAGTTATTTATTGTGAAGACCTCATAATTTAAATTGTATATGGACCATTTATAGTTAGGTGGAAATCCGAGGAGGTCGGTCCAGACGAGAAAACACAAAGGGTATCTATTTTGCTGAATCGGACAAAAATGGATGACGCGCTTAAACGTCCATAACATTTGCTATGGGGATCCGTTTTAAGCCCATGACCCATGAAAACAAACCTTAGAACGAGTAGCATGCCATGGAATGGCCTCTTCCTGGAAATACACCATGATTTGAATGGGTTTCGATAAACTTTACGATGTACGTTCATTTGGTTTGGCCAATGCGTGGCTTCGGCAATATCCTGCACGAGAGCGGGTTTATTTCAAGTTATTTCTTATGAAAACCTTATAATTTAAATTGTAGATGGACCATGTACAGTTTGGTGGAAATCCGACGAGGTCTGTCCGGACGAGAAAACACAAAGGGTACACCTTTTGCTGAATCGGCCAAAAATGGGTGTCGCGCTTAAACATCTATAAATTTTGCTACGGGGATCCGTTTTAAGCCCATGACCCATCGTAACGAACCTTAGAACTAGGATCATACCATGACATGGTCTCTTTCTGGTAATACAACATGATTTGAATGGGTTTCGATAAACTTCATAATGTACGTTCGTTCCATTGGGCGAATGCGTGGCTTCGGCAATATCCTGCACGAGAGCGGGTTTATTTCAAGTTATTTCTTGTGAAAACCTTATAATTTACATTGTATATGGACCATGTATAGTTTGGTGGAAATCCGACGAGGTCGGTCCGGACGGGAAAACACAAAGGGTACACTTTTTGCTGAATCGGCCAAAAATGGGTGTCACGCTTAAACATCCATAACTTTTACTACGGGGATCCGTTTTAAGCCCATAACCCATCATAACGAACCTTAGAATGAAAATAAAGCCATGGCATGGTCGTTTTCTGGGAATACACCATGATTTGAGTGGGTTTCGATGAACTACATGATGTATGTTCCTTCGGTTTGGCTAATGCTAGGCTCCGGCAATATCCTGCACGAGAGGGGGTTTATTCCAAGTTATTTCTTGTGAAAAACTTATAATTTACATTGTAGATGGATCTTGTACAGTTTGGTGGAAATCCGACGAGGTCGGTCCGGACGAGAAAACAAAAAATGTACCCCCTTTGCTGAATTGGCCAAAAATGGGTGATGCGCTTAAACGTCCATAGCTTTTGCTACGGAAATCCGTTATAAGCCCGTGACCCATTAAAAAGAACCTTAGAACGAGGAACACTCCATGGCATGGTCACATTCTGGCAATACACCATGAATTGAGCGGGTTTCGATAAACTACATGATGTATGTTCATTCGGTTTGGCCAATGCGTGGCTTCAGCAATATCTTGCACGAGAGCGGGTTTATGTCAAGTTATTTTTTTTATGAAAACCTTGTAATTTATATTGTATATGGACCATGTATAGTTTGGTGGAAATCCGATGATGTCGGTTCGGACGAGAAAACACAAAGGGTACCCCTTTTGCTGAATCGTCCAAAATTGGGTGTCGTGCTTAAACGTTCATAACTTTTGCTTCTGAGATCCTTTTTAAGCCCATAACCCGTGAAAATGAACCTTAGAATGAGGATCACGCCATGGTATGGTCTCTTCGTGGAAATACATCGTGATTTGAGTGGGTTTCGATGAACTGCATGATGTACGTTCATTCGGTTTGGCCAATGCGTGACTTCGTCAATATCCTGCATGAGAGCGGGTTTATTTCAAGTTATTTCCTGTAAAAATATCATAATTTACATTGTACCCCCTTTGCTGAATCGGCCAAAATTGGGTGACCTGCTTAAACGTCCATAACTTTTGCTACGGGGATCCGTTTTAGGCCCATGAACCATAAAAACGAACCTTAGAACGAGGAGTACGCCATGGTATGGTCTCTTTCTGGCAATACACCATGATTTGAATGGGTTTTGATAAACTTCACGATGTACGTTCATTTGGTTTGGCTAATGCGTCGCTTCAGCAATATCCTGCACGAGAGCGGGTTTATTTCAAGTTATTTCTTGTGAAAACCTTATAATTTACATTGTAGATGGACCATGTACAGTTTGGTGGAAATCTGATGAGGTTGGTCCGATCGGGAAAAGACAAAGGGTACCTCATTTGCTGAATCGGTCAAAATTGGGTGACCTACTTAAACGTCCATAACTTTTGCTACGGGGATCCATTTTAGTCCATGAACCATAAAAACGAAAGTTAGAACGAGGAGCATGCCATGGCATGGTCTCATTCTAGCAATACACCATGATTTGAATGGGTTTTGATAAACTTCACGATGTACGTTCATTTGGTTTGGCTAATGCGTTGCTTCGTCAATATCCTGCACGAGAGCGGGTTTATTTCATTTTATTTCATGTGAAAACATTAAAATTTTTATTGTAGATAGACCTTGTACAATTTGGTGGAAATCAATCGAGGTCGGTCCGGACGAGAAAACACAAAGGGTACTCTCTTTGCTGAATCGCCCAAAAATGGGTGTCACGCTTAAACGCCCATAACTTTTGCTACGGGATCCGTTTTAAGCCCATGACCCATCAAAACGAAACTTAGAATGAGAAGAAATCCATGGCATGGTCGTTTTCTAGCAATAAACCATTATTTTAGTGGGTTTTGATGAACTGCATGATGTACGTTCCTTCGGTTTGGCCAATGCGTGACTTCGGCAATATCCTGCATGAGAGCGGGTTTATTTCAAGTTATTTTGGGTGAAAACCTTATAATTTACATTGTAGATGGACCAAGTACAGTTTGGTGGAAATCCGACGAGGTCAGTCCGGACGAGAAAACACAAAGGGTACCCCCTTAGCTGAATCGGCCAAAAATAGGTGTCGTGCTTAAACGTTCAAAACTTTTTCTACGGGGATTCGTTTAAGCCCATGACCCATCAAAACGAACCTTAGAACGAGGAGCATGCCATGACATGGTCTCTTTGTGGTAATACAACATGATTTGAATGGGTTTCGATAAATTTCATATTGTACGTTCGTTTCGTTTGGCCAATGCGTGGCTTCGGCAATATCCTGCACGAGAGCGGGTTTATTTCACTTGTGAAAACCTTATAATTTACATTGTATAAGGACCAAGTACAGTTTGGTGGAAATACGACGAGGTCGGTCCGGACGAGAAAACCCAAAGGGTACCCCCTTTGCTGAATCGGCCAAAAATAGTTATCGTGCTTAAACGTTCAAAACTTTTGCTACGGGGATTCGTTTAAGTCCATGACCCATCAAAACGAACCTTAGAACAAGGAGCATGCCATGGCATGGTCTCTTTCTGGTAATACATCATGATTTGAATGGGTTTCGATAAACTTCGTATTGTACGTTCGTTCCGTTTGGCCAATGCGTGGCTTCGGCAATATCTTGCCCGAGAGCGGGTTTATTTCAAGTTATTTCTTGTGAAAACCTAATAATTTATATTGTATATGGACCAAGTACAGTTTGGTGGAAATCCGACGAGGTCGGTCCGGACGAGAAAACACAAAGGGTACCCCCTTAGCTGAATCGGCCAAAAATAGGTGTCGTGCTTAAACGTTCAAAACTTTTGCTATGGGGATTCATTTAAGACCATGACCCATCAAAACGAACCTTAGAACGAGGAGCATGTCATGACATGGTCTCTTTCTGGTAATACAACATGATTTGAATGGGTTTCGATAAACTTCATATTGTACGTTCGTTCGGTTTGGCCAATGCGTGGCTTCGGCAATATCCTGCACGAGAGCGGGTTTATTTCAAGTTATTTCTTGTGAAAACCTTATAATTTACATTATATAGGGACCATGTACAGTTTGGTGGAAATCCGACGAGGTCGGTCCGGACGAGAAAACACAAAGGGTACACCTTTTGCTGAATCGGCCAAAAATGGGTGTCGCGCTTAAACATCTATAAATTTTGCTACGGGGATCCGTTTTAATCCCATGACCCATCATAACGAACCTTAGAACGAGAAGAAAGTCATGGCATGGCCGTTTTTTGGCAATACACCATGATTTGAGTGGGTTTCGATGAACTACATGAAGTATGTTCCTTCGGTTTGGCCAATGCTAGGCTTCGGCATAATCCTGCACGAGAGCGGATTTATTTCATATGAAAACCTTATAATTTACATTGAATATGGAGCATATACAGTTTCGTGGAAATCCGACGAGGTTGGTCCGGACGAGAAAACAAAAAGGGTACCCCCTTCGCTGAATCGGCCAAAAATGGGTGACGCGCTTAAACGTCCATAATTTTTGATATGGGAATCCATTTTAAGCTCGTGCCCCATTAAAAAGAATCTTAGAACGAGGAGCACGCCATGGCATGGTCACATTCTGGAAATACACCATGATTTTAGCGGGTTTCGCTAAACTGCATGATGTATGTTCATTCGGTTTGGCCAATGCATGGCTTCGGAAATATCCTGCACGAGAGCGGGTTTATTTCAAGTTATTTCTTGTGAAAACCTTATAATTTACATTGTAGATGGACCATGTACAGTTTGGTGGAAATCCGACGACGTCGGTACGGACGAGAAAACACAAAGGGTACCCCTTTGCTGAATCGTCCAAAATTGGGTGACCTGCTTAAACGTCCATAACTTTTGCTACGGGGATTCGTTTTAAGCCCATAACCCATAAAAACAAACCTTAGAATGAGGAGCACGCCATGGTATGGTCTCTTTCTGGAAATACACCATGATTTGAATGGGTTTTGATAAACTTCATGATGTATCTTCGTTCGGTTTGGCCAATGCGTGGCTGCTTCAATATCCTGCAAGAGAGCGGGTTTATATCAAGTTATTTCTTGTGAAAACCTTATAATTTATATTGTAGATGGACCAAGTACAGTTTGGTGGAAATCCGACGAGGTCGGTCCGGACGAGAAAACACAAAGGGTACCCCCTTAGCTGAATCAGCCAAAAATAGGTGTCGTGCTTAAACGTTCAAAACTTTTTCTATGGGGATTCGTTTAAGCCCATGACCCATCAAAACGAACCTTAGAACGAGGAGCATGCCATGACATGGTCTCTTTCTGGTAATACAACATGATTTGAATGGGTTTCGATAAACTTCATATTGTACGTTCGTTCGGTTTGGCCAATGCGTGGCTTCGGCAATATCCTGCACGAGAGCGGGTTTATTTCAAGTTATTTCTTGTGAAAACCTTATAATTTACATTGTATAGGGACCATGTATAGTTTGGTGAAAATCCGTCGAGGTCGGTTCGGACGAGAAAACACAAAGGGTACACCTTTTGCTGAATCGGCCAAAAATGGGTGTCGCGCTTAAACATCTATAAATTTTGCTACGGGGATCCGTTTTAAGCCCATGACCCATCGTAACGAACCTTAGAACGAGAAGAAAGTCATGGCATGGCCGTTTTTTGGCAATACTGTTGGGAACTAAAGAAAAGATCAAGTATGGTTAATGTTGCTGGGTTCAGATTACTACTGCTAGTGTTATTCAAGATTAGTACTGCTAGTATTACTACTGCTAGTGGTTAATACTGCTATTCAAAGTTAGTACTGCTTGAACAAAGTTAGTACTGCTTAGCTAGTTAGTACTGCTAGTAGTTAGTACTGCTTGGTAGTTAATGCTGCTAGAAGAAGTTAATGCTGCTGAGCATAGTTAGTGCTGCTTAAGAGATCCAAATGAAAAGAATAACAGCTGGATGGATTGAAGATATACATGGAAGCTTAGAGATATACATGGAAGATATACTGAATATTTGTTTATTCATTGTAATTATCTTTTGATTAGTATATGTATAGAATAGATAGAATTAACTTTTGATAATTTTTGATAGAGAGAAAAACAACCTCAAGGCATAGATCCTAATTCTAGAGAAGTAGAATTCGTATTGGTGAGTCTGTTCATCAATATTGAGGTTGAGTGTGTAAACTTGTAACATCAAAGCATTCAATACAAGTTTACAGTTTGTTATTCATATTTACTGTTTGTTTACTGTTCCATTGAATATCAAAGTGTTATTCCGCAAAACTTCTTTGATATTGTTTCTGAAAATTAATTCTTGTTAAGAATTCGATCCTAACAAGTGGTATCAGAGCCAAAACTTCTCAGAAACATCTATTTATCGTGGAAAATCTTACAGAATCAAGCAGTACTTTGGTCTCCAAGGTTCCAATGCTCAAACCCAGTGAGTTTGACATGTGGAAGATAAGAATCAGACAATATATTCTTCTCACTGACTACTCAATGTGGGATATCATTGAGAATGGTCCTTCTGAAGCTGGAAGGATAGGACCAGATGGGAAAAGACCTCCACCAAAGACAGATGGTGAAAGAAAGATCAGACAGACAGAGATGAAGGCCTTGAGCACTCTGCTCTTGGCCATCCCCAATGAATATCAGCATCAATTTTGCAACTGCACTGATGCTCAAATTCTCTAGAATGCTCTAGAGAAAAGATTTGCTGGAACTAAGAGCATCAAAAGAAATCAAAGAGATGTTCTAAAGCAGCAATATGAGAATTTTACTTCCTCAAAGAATGAGTCTATGACTCAAACTTTTGATAGGTTCAACAAGCTCATTGGTGAACTGGCTACTGTAGGAGTGAAGATGGATCAAGATGACATCAACAGAAAGTTCCTCAGATCTCTTGGGGATGAATTGACTATGTACACTGTCTCATATAGGCAGAGTGACAATCTGGAAGAAAAAAAACTTGATGATCTATACAATGATCTAAGAGTTTTTGAAACAGAGGTAGAGATCAAGAAGAAGCCTACTGGTTATGTCCACAATTCTGCACTTCTTTCAGCAGCCACTGATACTATTGCCATCCCTGAAGCAGTTAGTACTGCTAGTGGAGCAAGTTCAGAAAAAGGAACTGAAACAATCTTTGAAGCCTTCTTGTCCAGTCATAGTAACAATTCATTGATCAATGATGATCTGGATCAACTTCACCCTGATGACCTGGAGGAGATGGATATCAAATGGCAGATGGCCATGCTATCCATGAGGGTGAAGAAGTTCATTAAAAGAACAGGAAGGAATAACTTCTCTCAAAGAAGAGAAGATGGAGCTGGTTTTGACAAGACCAAGGTGGAATGTTATAAGTGTCATATGAAAGGACACTTTGCTAGAGAATGCAGGAGTGTTGTTCCAAACAACAACCACCAACAAGCTCAGAATGGAGGTTACACTCAAAACAAGAATCCTGCTCAAGCCCTTGTTTCTCAACAAGGAATGGGATTTGACTGGAGTGATCAAGATGAGGAAGCCATTCAGAATCAAGCTCTTATGGCAGAAGTGTCAGATCTCCCCTCTGAGGTAATTTCTAATCTTTGCACTAAAACTAGCATTGACACTGTCAAAAGATACAGGGATCACAATCAAAGTATGTGTGATGACCTCAAAAGATTAGAAAAGGATAGAAGAGATTATGTGTTAATAGTAGAAAGATTTGAAGAACAAATAAAAGGCTTTCAAGCTAATGAACTTCAACACTCCTATGACACTAACTATTGGAAGTGGGAAAAGAATGAGTTAGAAACCAAACTGTCTAAATCCTTAGAAGAGAGTGATAGGCTGAAGGAGGAACTGTCTATAGTTAAACTTGACATAGAAAAGTTTTCATATGCTTCAAAAGCAATGGATTCTCTTCTAAAGGCTCAGATTCATGATAAGATGAAGTCTGGTCTTGGATATAACAGTACTCCTCCTCCTTACAACAACAATTATATCTCTCCTACTTCTGACTTGTTAGAAACCAAGGAGAAAAAGGACTCATCTGATAAAACCTTTAAGATAGATCCTTTGGATGAAATAGTAATTAAGGATTTAACTGAGAAAGAAGCAAGTGAGAATAGAGATAATGTTGTAAGTAAAGAGATCCCATTAGAAAACAACATTATCACCAATGAGGGATGTGGGAAAATCTGGATCAAGTCCAAGGAGATAGAGAAGACCAAAGAAAAAGATAACAAGGTTCATTACAAACAAACCATAGTTGTGAATCCTGCATCTTGTAAACAGTGTGATTGCAGTAAAGCCAAGAGCCTAAATTCTGGTTTAAAAAGAGGAAATCAAAGAAACTGGAATAATCAATGGGCTCAGAAGCAAGGAGTTGATCTGAGTAAAATCAATAGACCAAAACCTTGCTTCATATGTGGCAAGTTAAATCATCTGGCTAAATATTGCTTCTTCAACCCTATAAATCAACAGATGACCTTTCAAAGATTTGTGCAAAAACCTGTTGATTATAGGAAGACTGGAAAGAAACATGGTGAAAAGAAAGGCCCCATGAAGAAAAAGATTTTAAAAGAAAGTATTAAAATGTGGGTGCCCAAAAGCACTAAAACTGTTAGTGCTGCTGACAGGGTTAGTGCTGCTGGAAGTATTAATGTTGCTACCTGTGTTAGTACTGATGAATACATTAATGCTGCTAATACAGTTAGTACCTCTTCAAAGGTTAATACTGCCAACACAGTTACTGCTGCTAACACAGTTACTACTGCAAACAAGGTTAGTACTGCTAAACATGCAAGTGCTGCTAAGGCAGTTAGTACCTCTAAAACCAGTACTGTTTCTAGCACACATGTTTTCAAGCCTATCATTGTGACAAAGTACTCCAAGAATGAGGAGTTAAAATTCAAAAATCTTGTCAAGAAAGAATGCAAGTATTTTGATGAGAAAGGGGTACCCAAGACCACTTTGGCTTGGGTTCCTAATCCATACTAACTGATCTATCTTATGTGCAGGGCAACCAACAGCTCAAGGGAAGAAGCATATGGCATGTTGATAGTGGTTGCTCTAGGCACATGACAGGCAACATGTCATGCCTTCAGGATTTCAAGCATATCAATGGAGGACATGTTGCATTTGGAGATAATCTTACTGGTGGTAAGATAAGTGGAAAAGGTAATGTCACCAAAGGTAAGATGACATTTGAAGATGTATACTATGTTGATCAATTGAAGTACAACCTGTTAAGTGTATCACAGGTTTGTGACAAACAACATAGTATATTATTCACAAATACTGAGTGTATGATCCTTGCTCCAGGGTTCAAGGTAGTTGATGAAAGCATGATACTACTTAGAACTCCAAGAAAGGACAATGTTTACTGTCTAGATATGGACAATGTTGAAAGTGATTCATCTCTAAATTGTCTTGTTTCAAAAGCTTCTGTAGATGAATCCTCTCTTTGGCACAGAAGGATGTGTCACATGAATTTTAAGACTATGAACAAACTTGTTAAAAACAATCTTGTAAGAGGTTTACCATCTAAAGTCTTTTCATGTGATGATCATTGTGTTGCTTGTCTTAAAGGCAAACAACATAAAACTTCTCATAAGACCAAAGAGATAAATTCAATTTCTTCTTGTCTCCAGTTATTGCACATGGATCTGTTTGGTCCTACAAATGTTATGAGTATAGGCAAGAAATCTTATTGCTTGGTTATTGTTGATGACTACTCTAGATTTACCTGGGTATATTTTCTAAGGACTGAGGATGAGACAAGTGGACTGATCAAATCCTTTATCCTAAGAATTGAAAACCAAACTAATCAAAAAGTAAAAGTCATAAGATCAGATAATGGAAATGAATTCAAAAATCTGGATCTAAACACCTTCTGTGAAGAAAAAGGCATTGAGAGACAGTATAGTGCTCCTAGGACTCCTCAACAGAATGGTGTTGCTGAAAGGAGAAATAGGACACTAATAGAGGCTGCTAGATCTCTGTTGGCTGATTCAAAACTGCCAATTACCTTCTGGGCTGAAGCAGTTAATACTGCCTGTTATGTCTAAAACAGAGTTCTAGTAGTTAAGCCAAAGAACAAGACACCATATGAGCTGTTAAATAAAAGAAAACCTTTCATTGGATTTTTCAAACCTTTTGGGTGTCCTTGTACAATACTCAATACCAAATCTCACTTAGGTAAGTTTGATAGCAAAGCAGATGATGGATTTCTTGTTGGGTATTCATCTCAGAGTAAGGCCTACAGAGTGTTTAATTCATCTTCTAGAATAATTGAAGAAAGTGACAATGTCAAATGCAATGAGAACACACCAAATCCTATTGGAACTGGTCCTCAATGGCTATTTGACATTGATTCACTAACTAACTCCTTTGGTTTCAGTAGTGATGATTATGCAGGTTCAGGACGTGGAGGATCAGGGACTACACAAGTTCAAGAAGATATATCTAAATCAGTGATCTTTCCCATACCCACAGTGAATTCTTTTGAAGACTGTGAAAAGGAACCATCTACTGGACCAAGTCAGAGTGAAGAAGAAAGTAGAGATGAAGAGACTCAAGAAGATAAAGAATCAGAAGTAGCTGCTGAGAATCCTTCAGTTGAGTTGAATAACTCTAATCTAGAGGCTGGACTTAATGAAGAACCTAGTCATAACACCAGAGTTCAAAAGAATCATCCTCCACAGCTGGTAATAGGAGATATATCCTCTCCTATGATGACTAGACATCAAAGCAGACTTCAAGAAATGCATGATCAACAGCATACAGTACTTTCTTGCTTTCTATCCCAGCTTGAGCCTAAAAAGGCACATGATGCAATGAAAGAATCCAGCTGGATAGAAGCAATGCAAGAATAACTATTACAGTTCAAGCTACAAGATGTATGGGATCTAGTAGACCTTCCTAAAGGTCACAGAGCAATTGGCACAAAGTGGATCTTTAGAAACAAGGGAGATGAAAGAGGAATTGTCATAAGGAACAAAGCAAGGCTGGTGGCTCAAGGGTATACTCAAGAAGAGGGTATAGATTATGAAGAAGTTTTTGCACCTATGGCTAGGATAGAAGCAATCAGATTATTCCTAGCCTATGCTTCTTACATGAACTTCAAAGTCTATCAAATGGATGTAAAAAGTGCTTTTCTCTATGGCTCAATTGAAGAAGAGGTATATGTCTGTCAACCACCAGGGTTTGAAAACCCAAGCTATCCAGACAGAGTATACAAATTGAAGAAAGCCCTTTACGGACTGTATCAAGCTCCAAGAGCTTGGTATGACACTCTGTCATCCTATCTCTTGGAAAATGGCTTTGAAAGAGGAGTCATTGATAAGACTCTATTTATTAAGAGAAAGAAGAAGGATATCTTGCTGGTCCAAATCTATGTTGATGACATTATCTTTGGATCTACAAGAGACAACATGTGCAAGGAGTTTGAGGATCTAATGCATCAAAGATTCAAAATGAGTTCAATGGGGGAACTTACTTTCTTTCTTGGACTCCAAGTTCAACAGAAGTCAGATGGAATATTCATCTGTCAGTCCAAGTATGTGCAGGACATTCTAACCAAGTTTGGCTTCTCAGATTCAAAACCTGCAAGCACACCTATGGAGACACACAAGCAGATAACAGCAGATCTTGAGGGGGAGGATATGGATGTGCATCATTATAGATCCATGATTGGCTCTCTCATGTATCTCATAGCATCAAGGCCTGATATAATGTTTCCAGTCTGTGTTTGTGCAAGATTCCAAGTTAGGCCAAAGCAATCTCACTTTCAAGCTGTTAAGAGGATATTCAGATATCTCAAAGGGCAACCCAGATTGGGACTATGGTATCCTCATGACTCACCCTTTGACCTAATAGCATACTCAGACAGTGATCTAGGTGGGGCAAACTTGTACAGAAAATCTACTTCTGGAGGATGTCAGTTTTTAGGTGCTAGACTAGTTTTATGGTAGTGCAAGAAACAATCCACAGTGTCCACATCTACAACAGAAGCAGAGTACATAGCAGTTGCAAGTTGTTGTGCTCAGGTCTTATGGATTCAGAATCAAATGTTGGACTATGGGGTAACCTTTCTACACACTCCCATCTTTATTGATAATAGCAGTGCTATCAGCATTGTAAATAATCCTGTCAAGCACTCTAAGGCAAAACACATTGAGATCAGGTATCACTTCATAAGAGACTGTAATGAAAAGAAACTTGTTCAAGTTGTAAAAGTTCATACTGACAACCAGTTTGTTGATCTATTCACCAAAGCTTTTGATGTGGGTAGATTCACTTTCTTGGTGACAAGTGTGGGCATGATCAACTCTGAATAAGCGTTCTCTCAAAGAGTGATTAAAAATCTGAATAGTATAGTTTCTTGGTGTTACTAATCCTCCTCTGCATGGCATACATAGCAGTACTCAATTCAGCCTAAGCTTTAAAGAGTAAGTACAATTAATACTGCTAGTTAGTTAATACTGCTCACAGTTAATACTGCTAGTTCGTTAATACTGCTTGCAGTTAATACTGCTAGTTAGTTAATACTGCTCACAGTTAATACTTCTCGCAGTTAATACTGCTAGTTCGTTAATACTGCTTGCAGTTAATACTGCTAGTTCGTTAATACTGCTTGCAGTTAATACTGCTAGTTAGTTAATACTGCTCATAGTTAATACTGCTCGCGGTTAATACTGCTTGTCAGTTAATACTGCTCACAGTTAATACTGCTAGTGGTTAATACTGCTAGTTAGTTAATACTGCTAGTTGGTTAATACCGCTAGTGGTTAATACTGCTAGTTGGTTAATACTGCTCGCAGTTAATACTGCTCGCAGTTAATACTGCTCGCAGTTAATACTGCTAGTTAGTTAATACTGCTCACAGTTAATACTGCTCGCGGTTAATACTGCTTGTCCGTTAATACTGCTCTAGGTTAATACTGCTTATGTCCCGAATACTATAAATACCCTTTGCCCGCCCAAACGTTCATAACGACTCTTTACATACTGTTCAGTTGCGCTCTAAACCTTTTTCTCTCAAGAACCAAGTCTTTCAGGCAAGAACATCCCTGTTCAATGGCATCCATGGCATTCATCGACGAGCACAATGAGATTGCGATGCTACAAAAGCCAAAGCAAGCTGTAGGATTTCACCAGATTGTGGATTTCCTCAAGACAAGCCATATTGCTCATGCTCTTACTGTTGCTCCTACAATCTATATCGAGCATCAAAGGCAGTTCTGGGCAAATGCCACCATTATTGCTGAGAATGGTGTGCAGATGATCAAGACAAGGGTGTGTGACCAACCCTTAACAGTTACTGAAGAAGTTATTCGCATCAGTCTACGTCTAGACGATGCCTCTGGTATAACTTCCATCCCTAGTGATGAACTGTTCTCTTCCCTTGCAAGAATGGGGTATGGAGGCCCGTTGGGTGTGTTTAAGTTTTCAAAAGCTAAATTCTCACCCCAATGGCGTTTTTTTGTTCATACCTTGATGCATTGCATCTCCAAAAAGACTACTGGATGGAGTGAGTTTAGCAGCACCATTGCTTATTCTTTGGTGTGCTTAGCCACTGCCAGAAAGTATTATTTTTCACAAATGATTTTCAGTGATCTTGTATCAAACATGGGAAACAAAAAGAGTTTCTTCATGTACCCCAGGTTTGTTCAAGAAGTTATTAATCACGAATTGACGGATATACCTCAACCTGTTGGGGTATATGTACCTAAACCCTCCAAAGGCAAGGTTTTCTCAAATATGAGAAGATCTGCTGGGGACTCGGAAGGAGTTGACACCCCATTGTTCTCTACAATGATGGTGGTGTCCCAAACAAATGAAGGCATGGCAGCAGGGTCAAGGCCCCCATTAGACCAACCCACTGCTATCCAATCCCAACCTTCCCACTCTAAATCAATTCCCCAGTCCCTTCTTGAAAAACCAACCTCTCCCATTACCCAAACTTACAAGAGGAAATAGGTAAAGAAGGCTCCTTCCCTTCTTGTACCATCATCCCCTAAGCCTTTAAGCCCTTTAAGGGAGAATTCTCCTTTAGGGAATATCCATAGGGAAACCAAAGGGGTGTCTCCCAACCCCAAGGAGGTGCTCTCTAAGGAGGAGGATGAGCATATGGGTGATGAGGCTGCCACTACTCCTGCTAGCACAGAGGAGGAAAGTGGTAACATCAATAAGACCTCCCCCATGGCAACTTTGAATGAGCAATCATTCGAAGGTCCCTGGTGCCAAGAAACCACGGGGGTGGATAGTGCTTCTGCTAGGCAGAAGACTTCCACTACTAAAAGATCCAATGATCCTTCAAAGGAGGGTAACACCTCTAGAGAAGGTGAGGACAGATATGACTATCAGGAATTGATGGAAACCATGGGAAACATCAACCTTGATGTTATGAAACAAGGGAAAGAAATAGAGGAGATGAAGCTGGTTATCCTGTCCCAACAAGTTCAAATTGAAAAGTTGAAGAAGATGGTGACCAGGCTGGTTCAAAAGAAAAGAAGGAAATAGTTTGTACTCAAAAAGAGGGACCAAGTTCAAGATTCTTTCAACAAGGGGGAGAAGCATGAAGGGGAAACTGTTGAAAAGAAAGCTGAAGTTGAGGGGGAGACAGAGGAAGAGATGGAAAAAGAAACAGAAATAGGGCTCTCTGTGGAAGAAATGGAGATAGCAGAAACCTTAGTCAAAGCAAAGAATGATACTCCTAAGGCTACTCAAAAGGCCAAGGGAGTAGTTATCAAAGAAGGAGGGATCTCAGAGCAGGAAAAAGAGAAGGAAGTTTTGAAAGAATCAAAGGGAAAAGGAAAAGAGAAGGTGGTTGAAGCTGAAATGCCTCCAAGACAGAAGTCTCAGATTGAAATGGATGAGGCAATAGCAAAGTAGTTGCAAGATCAAATGGAGAAAGAGGAGCAGTTACAAACAGAAAAGGATAGAGAACTGGCAAATATTATGGCCAAGAAGTTAAATGCAGAATACCAAAAGAATCTGAAAGAAGCAGCTCAGACAGCAGCTCAGGTCAAGAAACTTCAAGTTAAGAGGATGCCTATTCAGAAGCAAAAGCAGAAAAGACAACCCTCCAAGACATTTTTGGCCAATCAGGAAAGAAGAAAAATGATAAACTTCCTGAAAGGTGCAATTGGTGTTAAGGGGGAGATGTTTATCCACATGGCATACTCTCAGGTTGAAGAGTTGTATAACAAGGAAATGGCCAAGCTCCAAGGGGACTCAGCACAAAGGGAGGAGGCTGAGAGAAGGATGAAAGAGAGACATGATCTCAACATCCAACAACCATTCCCTGAGGAAACTACACCCTCCAAAGAAGAAGCAGAAGAGAAAAAGGAAGAACCTGGAAGTGTTGGTATAGAAGCCAAGTCTGGAAAAAGAGTGAAATCAATTGCTTCAAAAAGGCAGTTGAAAAGGCCAAGGGTGGAAGAAACTGAAAAGGAAGCAGAACCTTCAGTCACATCTCAAACAGAATCAGTTCAACTTCCAGAACAGTCTAGTGAGCCAACAGATGAGAATATGGATCCGTACATGACCATAGTGGAACCTTTGAAGGCTGTTCCAATCTCTATGCAAGCTCCAGAGATCATCTTCTGGGATATTCTAAGAGACAATGGAAAGAACTTCTTCAGAATCAAGAGAGCTGATGGTTCATTTGAAGCTTATTCAACATGGGGGAAAGTTATCAGAAGCTGCTCCAGAGCTGATATGGAAGAACTACACAAAGTGGGGATGAAACTTTATGAACCTGTATTGAAAGGTACTGAAGAAAATCTTCTCAAAGTGACATTGGAATACTTGTGCATGATGTTTGATCCAGAAAGAGTACATCATAGGATTAAAGATCATAAGCATGAGTTCATATTCAAGAAGATTGACAAATGGATACTGTTTGAAAACTGTGGAGTATACATGATTACTATTGACAATTGTTATCATGAATACTACCTGGTGGACAAAATATATGAGCATAGCAAGGAGAAGTTGGAAGGGATGCTTAAAGCTACACTGGTATGTACAAAGGATTTAGAGATGGCCAAGATTGTGGTGAGAAGAACTGTGAATCAAAGCTTGGGCCTAGATCCAAATTTGGGAAATTGAACCAGAGGTGTTGAAAGCATCTTGAAGAGTAATTCTGAAGAACTTGACTTCTTTTCCTAAAAGTCAAGTTAGGGGGAGATTGTTGGGAACTAAAGAAAAGATCAAGTATGGTTAATGCTGCTGGGTTCAGATTACTACTGCTAGTGTTATTCAAGATTAGTACTGCTAGTATTACTACTGCTAGTGGTTAATACTGCTAGTCAAAGTTAGTACTGCTTGAACAAAGTTAGTACTGCTTAGCTAGTTAGTACTGCTAGTAGTTAGTACTGCTTGGTAGTTAATGCTGCTAGAAGAAGTTAATGCTGCTGAGCATAGTTACTGCTGCTTAAGAGATCCGAATGAAAAGAATAACAGCTGGATGGATTGAAGATATACATGGAAGCTTAGAGATATACATGGAAGATATACTGAAGATTTGTTTATTCATTGTAATTATCTTTTGATTAGTATATGTATAGAATAGATAGAATTAACTTTTGATAATTTTTGATAGAGAGAAAAACAACCTCAAGGCATAGATCCTAATTCTAGAGAAGTAGAATTCGTATTGGTGAGTCTGTTCATCAATATTGAGGTTGAGTGTGTAAACTTGTAACATCAAAACATTCAATACAAGTTTACAGTTTGTTATTCATATTTACTGTTTGTTTACTATTCCATTGAATATCAAAGTGTTATTCCTCAAAACTTCTTTGATATTGTTTCTGAAAATTAATTCTTGTTAAGAATTCGATCCTAACAAATATACCATGATTTGAGTGGGTTTCGATGAACTACATGAAGTATGTTCCTTCGGTTTGTCCAATGCTAGGCTTCGGCATAATCCTGCACGAGAGCGAATTTATTTCATGTGAAAACCTTATAATTTACATTGAAGATGGAGCATATACAGTTTGGTGGAAATCCGACGAGGTTGGTCCGGACGAGAAAACAAAAAGGGTACCCCCTTCGCTGAATCGGCCAAAAATGGGTGACGCGCTTAAACGTCCATAATTTTTGCTATGGGAATCCATTTTAAGCTCGTGCCCCATTAAAAATAATCTTAGAACGAGGAGCATGCCATTGCATGGTCACATTCTGGCAATACACCATGATTTTAGCGGGTTTCGCTAAACTGCATGATGTATGTTCATTCGGTTTGGCCAATGCATGGCTTCGGAAATATCCTGCACGAGAGCGGGTTTATTTCAAGTTATTTCTTGTGAAAACCTTATAATTTACATTATAGATGGACCATGTACAGTTTGGTGGAAATCCGACGACGTCGGTACGGATGAGAAAACACAAAGGGTACCCCTTTGCTGAATCGTCCAAAATTGGGTGACCTGCTTAAACGTCCATAACTTTTGCTACGGGGATTCGTTTTAAGACCATAACCCATAAAAACGAACCTTAGAATGAGGAGCACGCCATGGTTTGGTCTCTTTCTGGAAATACACCATGATTTGAATGGGTTTTGATAAACTTCATGATGTACCTTCATTCGGTTTGGCCAATGCGTGGCTGCTTCAATATCCTGCAAGAGAGCAGGTTTATATCAAGTTATTTCTTGTGAAAACATTATAATTTATATTGTAGATGAACCAAGTACAGTTTGGTGGAAATCCGACGAGGTCGGTCCGGACGAGAAAACACAAAGGGTACCCCCTTAGCTGAATCGGCCAAAAATAGGTGTCGTGCTTAAACGTTCAAAACTTTTGCTATGGGGATTCGTTTAAGCCCATGACCCATCAAAACGAACCTTAGAACGAGGAGCATGCCATGACATGGTCTCTTTCTGGTAATACAACATGATTTGAATGGGTTTCGATAAACTTCATATTGTACGTTCGTTCGGTTTGGCCAATGCGTGTCTTCGGCAATATCCTGCACGAGAGCGGGTTTATTTCAAGTTATTTCTTGTGAAAACCTTATAATTGACATTGTATAGGGACCATGTACAGTTTGGTGGAAATCCGACGAGGTCGGTCCGGACGAGAAAACACAAAGGGTACACCTTTTGCTGAATCGGCCAAAAATGGGTGTCGCGCTTAAATATCTATAAATTTTGCTACGGGGATCCGTTTTAAGCCCCTGACCCATCATAACGAACCTTAGAACGAGAAGAAAGTCATGGCATGGCCGGTTTTTGGCAATACACCATGATTTGAGAGGGTTTCGATGAACTACATGAAGTATGTTCCTTCGGTTTGGCCAATGCTAGGCTTCGGCATAATCCTGCACGAGAGCGGATTTATTTCATGTGATAACCTTATAATTTACATTGAAGATGGAGCATATATAGTTTGGTGGAAATCCGACAAGGTTGGTCCGGACGAGAAAACAAAAAGGGTACCCCCTTCGCTGAATCGGCCAAAAATGGGTGACGCGCTTAAACGTCCATAATTTTTGCTATGGGAACCATTTTAAGCTCGTGCCCCATTAAAAAGAATCTTAGAACGAGGAGCACGCCATGGCATGGTCACATTCTGGTAATACACCATGATTTTAGCGGGTTTCGCTAAACGGCATGATGTATGTTCATTCGGTTTGGCCAATGCATGGCTTTGGAAATATCCTGCACGAGAGCGGGTTTATTTCAAGTTATTTCTTGTGAAAACCTTATAGTTTACATTGTAGATGGACCATGTACAGTTTGGTGGAAATCCGACGACGTCGGTACGGACGAGAAAACACAAAGGGTACCCCTTTGCTGAATCGTCCAAAATTGGGTGACCTGCTTAAACGTCCATAACTTTTGCTACGGGGATTCGTTTTAAGCCGATAACCCATAAAAACGAACCTTAGAATGAGGAGCACGCCATGGTATGGTCTCTTTCTAGAAATACACCATGATTTGATTGGGTTTTGATAAACTTCATGATGTACATTCGTTCGGTTTGGCCAATGCGTGGCTGCTTCAATATCCTTCAAGAGAGCGGGTTTATATCAAGTTATTTCTTGTGAAAACCTTATAATTTATATTGTAGATGGACCAAGTACAGTTTGGTGGAAATCCGACGAGGTCGGCCCGGACGATAAAACACAAAGGGTACCCCCTTAGCTGAATCGGCCAAAAATAGGTGTCGTCCTTAAACGTTCAAAACTTTTGCTATGGGGATTCGTTTAAGCCCATGACCCATCAAAACGAACCTTAGAACGAGGAGCATGCCATGACATGGTTTCTTTCTGGTAATACAACATGATTTGAATGGGTTTCGATAAACTTCATATTGTACGTTCGTTCGGTTTGGCCAATGCGTGGCTTCGGCAATATCCTGCACGAGAGCGGGTTTATTTCAACTTATTTCTTGTGAAAATCTTATAATTTACATTGTATAGGGACCATGTACAGTTTGGTGGAAATCCGACGAGGTCGGTCCGGACGAGAAAACACAAAGGGTGCACCTTTTGCTGAATCGGCCAAAAATGGGTGTCGCGCTTAAACATCTATAAATTTTGCTACGGGGATCCGTTTTAATCCCATGACCCATCATAACGAACCTTAGAACGAGAAGAAAGTCATGGCATGGCCGTTTTTTGGCAATACACCATGATTTGAGTGGGTTTCGATGAACTACTTGAAGTATGTTCCTTTGGTTTGGCCAATGCTAGGCTTCGGCATAATCCTGCACGAGAGCGGATTTATTTCATGTGAAAACCTTATAATTTACATTGAAGATGGAGCATATACAGTTTGGTGGAAATCCGACGAGGTTGGTCCGGACGAGAAAACAAAAAGGGTACCCCCTTCGCTGAATCGGCCAAAAATGGGTGACGCGCTTAAACGTCCATTATTTTTGCTATGGGAATCCGTTTTAAGCTCGTGCCCCATTAAAAAGAATCTTAGAACGAGGAGCACGCCATGGCATGGTCACATTCTAGCAATACACCATGATTTTAGCGGGTTTCGCTAAACTGCATGATGTATGTTCATTCGGTTTGGCCAATGCATGGCTTTGGAAATATCCTGCACGAGAGCGGGTTTATTTGAAGTTATTTCTTGTGAAAACCTTATAATTTACATTGTAGATGGACCATGTACAGTTTGGTGGAAATCCGACGACGTCGGTACGGACGAGAAAACACAAAGGGTACCCCTTTTCTGAATCGTCCAAAATTGGGTGACCTGCTTAAACGTCCATAACTTTTGCTACGGGGATTCGTTTTAAGCCCATAACCCATAAAAACGAACCTTAGAATGAGGAGCACGCCATGGTATGGTCTCTTTCTGGAAATACACCATGATTTGAATGGGTTTTGATAAACTTCATGATGTACCTCCGTTCGGTTTGGCCAATGCGTGGCTGCTTCAATATCCTTCAAGAGAGCGGGTTTATATCAAGTTATTTCTTGTGAAAACCTTATAATTTATATTATAGATGGACCAAGTACAGTTTGGTGGAAATCCGACGAGGTCGGTCCGGACGAGAAAACACAAAGGGTACCCCTTAGCTGAATCGGCCAAAAATAGGTGTCGTGCTTAAACGTTCAAAACTTTTGCTATGGGGATTCGTTTAAGACCATGACCCATCAAAACGAACCTTAGAACGAGGAGCATGCCATGACATGGTCTCTTTCTGGTAATACAACATGATTTGAATGGGTTTCGATAAACTTCATATTGTACGTTCGTTCGGTTTGGCCAATGAATGGCTTCGGCAATATGCTGCACGAGAGCGGGTTTATTTCAAGTTATTTCTTGTGAAAACCTTATAATTTACATTGTATAGGGACCATGTACAGTTTGGTGGAAATCCGACGAGGTCGGTCCGGACGAGAAATCACAAAGGGTACACCTTTTGCTGAATCGGCCAAAAATGGGTGTCGCGCTTAATAATCTATAAATTTTGCTACGGGGATCCGTTTTAAGCCCATGAACCATCATAACGAACCTTAGAACAAGAAGAAAGTCTTGGCATGGCCGTTTTTTGGCAATACACCATGATTTGAGTGGGTTTCGATGAACTACATGAAGTATGTTCCTTCGGTTTGGCCAATGCTAGGCTTCGGCATAATCCTGCACGAGAGCGGATTTATTTCATGTGAAAACCTTATAATTTACATTGAAGACGGAGCATATACAGTTTGGTGGAAATCCGACGAGGTTGGTCCGGACGAGAAAACAAAAAGGGTACCCCCTTCGCTGAATCGGCCAAAAATGGGTGACGCGCTTAAACGTCCATAATTTTTGCTATGGGAATCCGTTTTAAGCTCGTGACCCATTAAAAAGAATCTTAGAACGAGGAGCACGCCATGGAATGGTCACATTCTGGTAATACACCATGATTTTAGCGGGTTTCGCTAAACTGCATGATGTATGTTCATTCGGTTTGGCCAATGCATGGCTTCGGAAATATCCTGCACGAGAGCGGGTTTATTTCAAGTTATTTCTTGTGAAAACCTTATAATTTACATTGTAGATGGACCATGTACAGTTTGGTGGAAATCCGACGACGTCGGTACGGACGAGAAAACACAAAGGGTACCCATTTGCTGAATCGTCCAAAATTGGGTGACCTGCTTAAACGTCCATAACTTTTGCTACGGGGATTCGTTTTAAGCCCATAACCCATAAAAACGAACCTTAGAATGAGGAGCACGCCATGGAATGGTCTCTTTCTGGAAATACACCATGATTTGAATGGGTTTTGATAAACTTCATGATGTACCTTCGTTCGGATTGGCCAATGTGTGGCTGCTTCAATATCCTTCAAGAGAGCGGGTTTATATCAAGTTATTTCTTGTGAAAACCTTATAATTTATATTGTAGATGGACCAAGTACAGTTGGTGGAAATCCGACGAGGTCGGTCCGGACGAGAAAACACAAAAGGTACCCCCTTAGCTGAATCGGCCAAAAATAGGTGTCGTGCTTAAACGTTCAAAACTTTTTCTATGGGGATTCGTTTAAGCCCATGACCCATCAAAACGAACCTTAGAACGAGGAGCATGCCATGACATGGTCTCTTTCTGGTAATACAACATGATTTGAATGGGTTTCGATAAACTTCATATTGTACGTTCGTTCGGTTTGGCCAATGCATGGCTTCGGCAATATCCTGGATGAGAGCGGGTTTATTTCAAGTTATTTCTTGTGAAAACCTTATAATTTACATTGTATAGGGACCATGTACAGTTTAGTGGAAATCCGACGAGGTCGGTCCGGACAAGAAAACACAAAGGGTACACCTTTTGCTGAATCGGCCAAAAATGGGTGTCGCGTTTAAACATCTATAAATTTTGCTACGGGGATCCGTTTTAAGCCCATGAACCATCATAACGAACCTTAGAACGAAAATAAAGTCATGGCATGGACGTTTTTTTGGCAATACACCATGATTTGAGTGGGTTTCGATGAACTACATGAAGTATGTTCCTTTGGTTTGGCCAATGCTAGGCTTCGGCATAATCCTGCACGAGAGCGGATTTATTTCATGTGAAAACCTTATAATTTACATTGAAGATGGAGCATATACAGTTTGGTGGAAATCCGACGAGGTTGGTCCGGACTAGAAAACAAAAAGGGTTCCCCTCTTCGCTGAATCGGCCAAAAATGGGTGACGCGCTTAAACGTCCATAATTTTTGCTATGGGAATCCGTTTTAAGCTCGTGCCCCATTAAAAAGAATCTTAGAACGAGGAGCACGCCATGGCATGGTCACATTCTGGCAATACACCATGATTTTAGCGGGTTTCGCTAAACTGCATGATGTATGTTCATTCGGTTTGGCCAATGCATGGCTTCGGAAATATCCTGCACGAGAGCGGGTTTATTTCAAGTTATTTCTTGTGAAAACCTTATAATTTACATTGTAGATGGACCATGTACAGTTTGGTGGAAATCCGACGACGTCGGTACGGACGAGAAAACACAAAGGGTACCCCTTTGCTGAATCGTCCAAAATTGGGTGACCTGCTTAAACGTCCATAACTTTTGCTACGGGGATTCGTTTTAAGCCCATAACCCATAAAAACGAACCTTAGAATGAGGAGCACGCCATGGTATGGTCTCTTTCTGGAAATACACCATGATTTGAATGGGTTTTGATAAACTTCATGATGTACCTTCGTTCGGTTTGGCCAATGCGTGGCTGCTTCAATATCCTTCAAGAGAGCGGGTTTATATCAAGTTATTTCTTGTGAAATCCTTATAATTTATATTGTAGATGGACCAAGTACAGTTTGGTGGAAATCCGACGAAGTCGGTCCGGACGAGAAAACACAAAGGGTACCCCCTTAGCTGAATCGGCAAAAAATAGGTGTCGTGCTTAAACGTTCAAAACTTTTTCTATGGGGATTCGTTTAAGCCCATGACCCATCAAAACGAACCTTAGAACGAGGAGCATGCCATGACATGGTCTCTTTCTGGTAATACAACATGATTTGAATGGGTTTCGATAAACTTCATATTGTACGTTCGTTCGGTTTGGCCAATGCGTGGCTTCGGCAATATGCTGCACGAGAGCGGGTTTATTTCAAGTTATATCTTGTGAAAACCTTATAATTTACATTGTATAGGGACCATGTACAGTTTGGTGGAAATCCGACGAGGTCGGTCCGGACGAGAAAACACAAAGGGTACACCTTTTGCTGAATCGGCCAAAAATGGGTGTCGCGCTTAATAATCTATAAATTTTGCCACGGGGATCCGTTTTAAGCCCATGACCCATCATAACGAACCTTAGAACAAGAAGAAAGTAATGGCAAGGCCGTTTTTTGGCAATACACCATGATTTGAGTGGGTTTCGATGAACTACATGAAGTATGTTCCTTCGGTTTGGCCAATGCTAGGCTTCGGCATAATCCTGCACGAGAGCGGATTTATTTCATGTGAAAACCTTATAATTTACATTGAAGATGGAGCATATACAGTTTGGTGGATATCTTACGAGGTTGGTCCGGACGAGAAACGAAAAGCGTACCCCCTTCGCTGAATCGGCCAAAAATGGGTGACGCGCTTAAACGTCCATAATTTTTGCTATGGGAATCCATTTTAAGCTCGTGCCCCATTAAAAAGAATCTTAGAACGAGGAGCACGCCATGGCATGGTCACATTCTGGCATTACACCATGATTTTAGCGGGTTTCGCTAAACTGCATGATGTATGTTCATTCGGTTTGGCCAATGCATGGCTTCGGAAATATCCTGCACGAGAGCGGGTTTATTTCAAGTTATTTCTTGTGAAAACCTTATAATTTACATTATAGATGGACCATGTACAGTTTGGTGGAAATCCGACAACGTCGGTACGGACGAGAAAACACAAAGGGTACCCCTTTGCTGAATCGTCCAAAATTGGGTGACCTGCTTAAACGTCCATAACTTTTGCTATGGGGATTCGTTTAAGCCCATGACCCATCAAAACGAACCTTAGAACGAGGAGCATGCCATGACATGGTCTCTTTCTGGTAATACAATATGATTTGAATGGGTTTCGATAAACTTCATATTGTACGTTCGTTCGGTTTGGCCAATGCGTGGCTTCGGCAATATCCTGCACGAGAGCGGGTTTATTTCAAGTTATTTCTTGTGAAAACCTTATAATTTACATTGTATAGGGACCATGTACAGTTTAGTGGAAATCCGACGAGGTCGGTCCGGACGAGAAAACACAAAGGGTACACCTCTTGCTGAATCGGCCAAAAATGGGTGTCGCGCTTAAACATCTACAAATTTTGCTACGGGGATCCGTTTTAAGCCCATGAACCATCATAACGAACCTTAGAACGAGAAGAAAGTCATGGCATGGCCGTTTTTTTGGCAATACACCATGATTTGAGTGGGTTTCGATGAACTACATGAAGTATGTTCCTTTGGTTTGGCCAATGCTAGGCTTCGGCATAATCCTGCACGAGAGCGGATTTATTTCATGGGAAAACCTTATAATTTACATTGAAGATGGAGCATATACAGTTTGGTGGAAATCCGACGAGGTTGGTCCGGACGAGAAAACAAAAAGGGTACCCCCTTCGCTGAATCGGCCAAAAATGGGTGACGCGCTTAAACGTCCATAATTTTTGCTATGGGAATCCGTTTTAAGCTTGTGCCCCATTAAAAAGAATCTTAGAACGAGGAGCACGCCATGGCATGGTCACATTCTGGCAATACACCATGATTTTAGCGGGTTTCGCTAAACTGCATGATGTATGTTCATTCGGTTTCGCCAATACATGGCTTCGGAAATATCCTGCACGACAGCGGGTTTATTTCAAGTTATTTCTTGTGAAAACCTTATAATTTACATTGTAGATGGACCATGTACAATTTGGTGGAAATCCGACGACGTCGGTACGGACGAGAAAACACAAAGGGTACCCCTTTGCTGAATCGTCCAAAATTGGGTGACCTGCTTAAACGTCCATAACTTTTGCTACGGGGATTCGTTTTAAGCCCATAACCCATAAAAACGAACCTTAGAATGAGGAGCACGTCATGGTATGGTCTCTTTCTGGAAATACACCATGATTTGAATGGGTTTTGATAAACTTCATGATGTACCTTCGTTCGGTTTGGCCAATGCGTGGCTGCTTCAATCTCCTTAAAGAGAGCGGGTTTATATCAAGTTATTTCTTGTGAAAACCTTATAATTTATATTGTAGATGGACCAAGTACAGTTTGGTGGAAATCCGACGAGGTCGGTCCGGACGAGAAAACACAAAGGGTACCCACTTAGCTGAATCGGCCAAAAATAGGTGTCGTGCTTAAACGTTCAAAACTTTTGCTATGGGGATTCGTTTAAGACCATGACCCATCAAAACGAACCTTAGAACGAGGAGCATGCCATGACATGGTCTCTTTCTGGTAATACAACATGATTTGAATGGGTTTCGATAAACTTCATATTGTACGTTCGTTCGGTTTGGCCAATGCGTGGCTTCGGCAATATCCTGCACGAGAGCGGGTTTATTTCAAGTTATTTCTTGTGAAAACCTTATAATTTACATTGTATAGGGACCATGTACAGTTTAGTGGAAATCCGACGAGGTCGGTCTGGACGAGAAAACACAAAAGGTACACCTTTTGCTGAATCGGCCAAAAATGGGTGTCGCGCTTAAACATCTATAAATTTTGCTACGGGGATCCGTTTTAAGCCCATGAACCATCATAATGAACCTTAGAACGAGAAGAAAGTCATGGCATGGCCGTTTTTTAGGCAATACACCATGATTTGAGTGGGTTTCGATGAACTACATGAAGTATGTTCCTTTGGTTTGGCCAATGCTAGGCTTCGGCATAATCCTGCACGAGAGCGGATTTATTTCATATGAAAACCTTATAATTTACATTGAAGATGGAGCATATACAGTTTGGTGGAAATCCGACGAGGTTGGTCCGGACGAGAAAAGAAAAAGGGTACCCCCTTCGCTGAATCGGCCAAAAATGGGTGACGCGCTTAAACGTCCATAATTTTTGCTATGGGAATCCGTTTTAAGCTCGTGCCCCATTAAAAAGAATCTTAGAACGAGGAGCACGCCATGGCATGGTCACATTCTGGCAATACACCATGATTTTAGCGGGTTTCGCTAAACTGCATGATGTATGTTCATTCGGTTTGGCCAATGCATGGCTTCGGAAATATCCTGCACGAGAGCGGGTTTATTTCAAGTTATTTCTTGTGAAAACCTTATAATTTACATTGTAGATGGACCATGTACAGTTTGGTGGAAATCCGACGACGTCGGTACGGACGAGAAAACACAAAGGGTACCCATTTGCTGAATCGTCCAAAATTGGGTGACCTGCTTAAACGTCCATAACTTTTGCTACGGGGATTCGTTTTAAGCCCATAACCCATAAAAACGAACCTTAGAATGAGGAGCACGCCATGGTATGGTCTCTTTCTGGAAATACACCATGATTTGAATGGGTTTTGATAAACTTCATGATGTACCTTCGTTCGGTTTGGCCAATGCGTGGCTGCTTCAATATCCTTCAAGAGAGCGGGTTTATATCAAGTTATTTCTTGTGAAAACCTTATAATTTATATTGTAGATGGACCAAGTACAGTTTGGTGGAAATCCGACGAGGTCGGTCCGGACGAGAAAACACAAAGGGTACCCCCTTAGGTGAATCGGCCAAAAATAGGTGTCGTGCTTAAACGTTCAAAACTTTTGCTATGGGGATTCGTTTAAGACCATGACCCATCAAAACGAACCTTAGAACGAGGAGCATGCCATGACATGGTCTCTTTCTAGTAATATAACATGATTTGAATGGGTTTCGCTAAACTTCATATTGTACGTTCGTTCGGTTTGGCCAATGCGTGGCTTCGGCAATATCCTGCACGAGAGCGGGTTTATTTCAAGTTATTTCTTGTGAATACCTTATAATTTACATTGTAGATGGACCATGTACAGTTTGGTGGAAATGCGACGACGTCGGTACGGACGAGAAAACACAAAGGGTACCCATTTGCTGAATCGTCCAAAATTGGGTGACCTGCTTAAACGTCCATAACTTTTGCTACGGGGATTCGTTTTAAGCCCATATCCCATAAAAATGAACCTTAGAATGAGGAGCACGCCATGGTATGGTCTCTTTCTGGAAATACACCATGATTTGAATGGGTTTTGATAAACTTCATGATGTACCTTCGTTCGGTTTGGCCAATGCGTGGCTGCTTCAATATCCTGCACGAGAGCGGGTTTATTTCAAGTTATTTCTTGTGAAAACCTTATAATTTACATTGTATAGGGACCATGTACAGTTTGGTGGAAATCCGACGAGGTCGGTCCGGACGAGAAAACACAAAGGGTACACCTTTTGCTGAATCGTCCAAAAATGGGTGTCGCGCTTAAACATCGATAAATTTTGCTACGGGGATCCGTTTTAAGCCTATGACCCATCATAACGAACCTTAGAACGAGAAGAAAGTCATGGCATGGCCGTTTTTTGGCAATACACCATGATTTTAGTGGGTTTCGATGAACTACATGAAGTATGTTCCTTCGGTTTGGCCAATGCTAGGCTTCGGCATAATCCTGCAGGAGAGCGGATTTATTTCATGTGAAAACCTTATAATTTACATTGAAGATGGAGCATATACAGTTTGGTGGAAATCCGACGAGGTTGGTCCGGACGAGAAAACAAAAAGGGTACCCCCTTCGCTGAATCGGCCAAAAATGGGTGACGCGCTTAAACGTCCATAATTTTTGCTATGGGAATCCGTTTTAAGCTCGTGCCCCATTAAAAAGAATCTTAGAACGAGGAGCACGCCATGGCATGGTCACATTCTTGCAATACACCATGATTTTAGCGGGTTTCGCTAAACTGCATGATGTATGTTCATTCGGTTTGGCCAATGCATGGCTTCGGAAATATCCTGCACGAGAGCGGGTTTATTTCAAGTTATTTCATGTGAAAACCTTATAATTTACATTGTAGATGGACCATGTACAGTTTGGTGGAAATCCGACGACGTCGGTACGGACGAGAAAACACAAAGGGTACCCATTTGCTGAATCGTCCAAAATTGGGTGACCTGCTTAAACGTCCATAACTTTTGCTACGGGGATTCGTTTTAATCCCATAACCCATAAAAACGAACCATAGAGTGAGGAGCACGCCATGGTATGGTCTCTTTCTGGAAATACACCATGATTTGAATGGGTTTTGATAAACTTCATGATGTACCTTCGTTCGGTTTGGCCAATGAGTGGCTGCTTCAATATCCTGCAAGAGAGCGGGTTTATATCAAGTTATTTCTTGTGAAAACCTTATAATTTATATTGTAGATGGACCAAGTACAGTTTGGTGGAAATCCGACGAGGTCGGTCCGGACGAGAAAACACAAAGGGTACCCCCTTAGCTGAATCGGCCAAAAATAGGTGTCGTGCTTAAACGTTCAAAACTTTTGCTATGGGGATTCGTTTAAGACCATGACCCATCAAAACGAACCTTAGAACGAGGAGCATGCCATGACATGGTCTCTTTCTAGTAATATAACATGATTTGAATGGGTTTCGATAAACTTCATATTGTACGTTCGTTCGGTTTGGCCAATGCGTGTCTTCGGCAATATCCTGCACGAGAGCGGGTTTATTTCAAGTTATTTCTTGTGAATACCTTATAATTTACATTGTAGATGGACCATGTACAGTTTGGTGGAAATGCGACGACGTCGGTACGGACGAGAAAACACAAAGGGTACCCATTTGCTGAATCGTCCAAAATTGGGTGACCTGCTTAAACGTCCATAACTTTTGCTACGGGGATTCGTTTTAAGCCCATATCCCATAAAAATGAACCTTAGAATGAGGAGCACGCCATGGTATGGTCTCTTTCTGGAAATACACCATGATTTGAATGGGTTTTGATAAACTTCATGATGTACCTTCGTTCGGTTTGGCCAATGCGTGGCTGCTTCAATATCCTGCACGAGAGCGGGTTTATTTCAAGTTATTTCTTGTGAAAACCTTATAATTTACATTGTATAGGGACCATGTACAGTTTGGTGGAAATCCGACGAGGTCGGTCCGGACGAGAAAACACAAAGGGTACACCTTTTGCTGAATCGTCCAAAAATGGGTGTCGCGCTTAAACATCGATAAATTTTGCTACGGGGATCCGTTTTAAGCCTATGACCCATCATAACGAACCTTAGAACGAGAAGAAAGTCATGGCATGGCCGTTTTTTGGCAATACACCATGATTTTAGTGGGTTTCGATGAACTACATGAAGTATGTTCCTTCGGTTTGGCCAATGCTAGGCTTCGGCATAATCCTGCAGGAGAGCGGATTTATTTCATGTGAAAACCTTATAATTTACATTGAAGATGGAGCATATACAGTTTGGTGGAAATCCGACGAGGTTGGTCCGGACGAGAAAACAAAAAGGGTACCCCCTTCGCTGAATCGGCCAAAAATGGGTGACGCGCTTAAACGTCCATAATTTTTGCTATGGGAATCCGTTTTAAGCTCGTGCCCCATTAAAAAGAATCTTAGAACGAGGAGCACGCCATGGCATGGTCACATTCTTGCAATACACCATGATTTTAGCGGGTTTCGCTAAACTGCATGATGTATGTTCATTCGGTTTGGCCAATGCATGGCTTCGGAAATATCCTGCACGAGAGCGGGTTTATTTCAAGTTATTTCATGTGAAAACCTTATAATTTACATTGTAGATGGACCATGTACAGTTTGGTGGAAATCCGACGACGTCGGTACGGACGACAAAACACAAAGGGTACCCATTTGCTGAATCGTCCAAAATTGGGTGACCTGCTTAAACGTCCATAACTTTTGCTACGGGGATTCGTTTTAATCCCATAACCCATAAAAACGAACCATAGAGTGAGGAGCACGCCATGGTATGGTCTCTTTCTGGAAATACACCATGATTTGAATGGGTTTTGATAAACTTCATGATGTACCTTCGTTCGGTTTGGCCAATGAGTGGCTGCTTCAATATCCTGCAAGAGAGCGGGTTTATATCAAGTTATTTCTTGTGAAAACCTTATAATTTATATTGTAGATGGACCAAGTACAGTTTGGTGGAAATCCGACGAGGTCGGTCCGGACGAGAAAACACAAAGGGTACCCCCTTAGCTGAATCGGCCAAAAATAGGTGTCGTGCTTAAACGTTCAAAACTTTTGCTATGGGGATTCGTTTAAGACCATGACCCATCAAAACGAACCTTAGAACGAGGAGCATGCCATGACATGGTCTCTTTCTAGTAATATAACATGATTTGAATGGGTTTCGATAAACTTCATATTGTACGTTCGTTCGGTTTGGCCAATGCGTGGCTTCGGCAATATCCTGCACGAGAGCGGGTTTATTTCAAGTTATTTCTTGTGAATACCTTATAATTTACATTGTAGATGGACCATGTACAGTTTGGTGGAAATGCGACGACGTCGGTACGGACGAGAAAACACAAAGGGTACCCATTTGCTGAATCGTCCAAAATTGGGTGACCTGCTTAAACGTCCATAACTTTTGCTACGGGGATTCGTTTTAAGCCCATATCCCATAAAAATGAACCTTAGAATGAGGAGCACGCCATGGTATGGTCTCTTTCTGGAAATACACCATGATTTGAATGGGTTTTGATAAACTTCATGATGTACCTTCGTTCGGTTTGGCCAATGCGTGGCTGCTTCAATATCCTGCACGAGAGCGGGTTTATTTCAAGTTATTTCTTGTGAAAACCTTATAATTTACATTGTATAGGGACCATGTACAGTTTGGTGGAAATCCGACGAGGTCGGTCCGGACGAGAAAACACAAAGGGTACACCTTTTGCTGAATCGTCCAAAAATGGGTGTCGCGCTTAAACATCGATAAATTTTGCTACGGGGATCCGTTTTAAGCCTATGACCCATCATAACGAACCTTAGAACGAGAAGAAAGTCATGGCATGGCCGTTTTTTGGCAATACACCATGATTTTAGTGGGTTTCGATGAACTACATGAAGTATGTTCCTTCGGTTTGGCCAATGCTAGGCTTCGGCATAATCCTGCACGAAAGCGGATTTATTTCATGTGAAAACCTTATAATTTACATTGAAGATGGAGCATATACAGTTTGGTGGAAATCCGACGAGGTTGGTCCGGACGAGAAAACAAAAAGGGTACCCCCTTCGCTGAATCGGCCAAAAATGGGTGACGCGCTTAAACGTCCATAATTTTTGCTATGGGAATCCGTTTTAAGCTCGTGCCCCATTAAAAAGAATCTTAGAACGAGGAGCACGCCATGGCATGGTCACATTCTTGCAATACACCATGATTTTAGCGGGTTTCGCTAAACTGCATGATGTATGTTCATTCGGTTTGGCCAATGCATGGCTTCGGAAATATCCTGCACGAGAGCGGGTTTATTTCAAGTTATTTCATGTGAAAACCTTATAATTTACATTGTAGATGGACCATGTACAGTTTGGTGGAAATCCGACGACGTCGGTACGGACGAGAAAACACAAAGGGTACCCATTTGCTGAATCGTCCAAAATTGGGTGACCTGCTTAAACGTCCATAACTTTTGCTACGGGGATTCGTTTTAATCCCATAACCCATAAAAACGAACCATAGAGTGAGGAGCACGCCATGGTATGGTCTCTTTCTGGAAATACACCATGATTTGAATGGGTTTTGATAAACTTCATGATGTACCTTCGTTCGGTTTGGCCAATGAGTGGCTGCTTCAATATCCTGCAAGAGAGCGGGTTTATATCAAGTTATTTCTTGTGAAAACCTTATAATTTATATTGTAGATGGACCAAGTACAGTTTGGTGGAAATCCGACGAGGTCGGTCCGGACGAGAAAACACAAAGGGTACCCCCTTAGCTGAATCGGCCAAAAATAGGTGTCGTGCTTAAACGTTCAAAACTTTTGCTATGGGGATTCGTTTAAGCCCATGACCCATCAAAACGAACCTTAGAACGAGGAGCATGCCATGACATGGTCTCTTTCTGGTAATACAACATGATTTGAATGGGTTTCGATAAACTTCATATTGTACGTTCGTTCGGTTTGGCCAATGCGTGGCTTCGGCAATATCCTGCACGAGAGCGGGTTTATTTCAAGTTATTTCTTGTGAATACCTTATAATTTACATTGTATAGGGACCATGTACAGTTTGGTGGAAATCCGACGAGGTCGGACCGGACGAGAAAACACAAAGGGTACACCTTTTGCTGAATCGGCCAAAAATGGGTGTCGTGCTTAAATATCTATAAATTTTGCTACGGGGATCCGTTTTAAGCCTATGACCCATCATAACGAACCTTAGAACGAGAAGAAAGTCATGGCATGGCCGTTTTTTGGCAATACACCATGATTTGAGTGGGTTTCGATGAACTACATGAAGTATGTTCCTTCGGTTTGGCCAATGCTAGGCTTCGGCATAAACCTGCACGAGAGCGGATTTATTTCATGTGAAAACCTTATAATTTACATTGACGATGGAGCATATACAGTTTGGTGGAAATCCGACGAGGTTGGTCCGGACGAGAAAACAAAAAGGGTACCCCCTTCGCTGAATCGGCCAAAAATGGGTGATGCGCTTAAACGTCCATAATTTTTGCTATGGGAATCCGTTTTAAGCTCGTGCCCCATTAAAAAGAATCTTAGAACGAGGAGCACGCCATGGCATGGTCACATTCTGGCAATACACCATGATTTTAGAGGGTTTCGCTAAACTGCATGATGTATGTTCATTCGGTTTGGCCAATGCATGGCTTCGGAAATTTCCTGCACGAGAGCGGGTTTATTTGAAGTTATTTCTTGTGAAAACCTTATAATTTACATTGTAGATGGACCATGTACAGTTTGGTGGAAATCCGACGACGTCGGTACGGACGAGAAAACACAAAGGGTACCCCTTTGCTGAATCGTCCAAAATTGGGTGACCTGCTTAAACGTCCATAACTTTTGCTACGGGGATTCGTTTTAAGCCCATAACCCATAAAAACAAACCTTAGAATGAGGAGCACGCCATGGTATGGTCTCTTTCTGGAAATACACCATGATTTGAATGGGTTTTGATAAACTTCATGATGTACCTTCGTTCGGTTTGGCCAATGCGTGGCTGCTTCAATATCCTTCAAGAGAGCGGGTTTATATCAAGTTATTTCTCGTGAAAACCTTATAATTTACATTGTAGATGGACCATGTACAGTTTGGTGGAAATCCGACGACGTCGGTACGAACGAGAAAACACAAAGGGTACCCCTTTGCTGAATCGTCCAAAATTGGGTGACCTGCTTAAACGTCCATAACTTTTGCTACGGGGATTCGTTTTAAGCCCATAACCCATAAAAACGATCCTTAGAATGAGGAGCACGCCATGGTATGGCCTCTTTCTGGAAATACACCATGATTTGAATGGGTTTTGATAAACTTCATGATGTACCTTCGTTCGGTTTGGCCAATGCCTGGCTTCGGCAATATCCTGCACGAGAGCGGGTTTATTTCAAGTTATTTCTTGTGAAAACCTTATAACTTACATTTTTAGATGGACCGTGTACAGTTTGGTAGAAATCTGTGGAGGTCGTTCCAGACGAGAAAACACAAAGGGTACCCCCGTTGCTGAATCGGCCAAAAATTGGTGACTCAATTAAACGTCCATAACTTTTGCTACGGGAATCCGTTTAAGATCATGACCCATTAAAAAGAACTTTAGAACGAGGAGCACACCATGGCATGGCCACATTCTGGCAATACACCATGATTTCAGCGGGTTTCGATAAACTGCATGATGTATGTTCCTTCGGTTTGGCCAATGCGTCACTTCGGCAATATCCTGCACGAGAGCGGGTTTATTTCAAGTTTTTTCTTGTGAAAACCTTATAATTTACATTGTAGATGGACCATGTACATTTTGGTGAAAATCCGACGAGGTCGGTCGGGACGAGAAAAGACAAAGGGTACCTCCTTTGCTGAATCCGCCAAAAATGGGTGTCACGCTTAAATGTACAAAATGAAGCTTAGAACGAAGAGCACGCCATGGCATGGTCGCTTTCTGGCAATACACCATGATTTTAGTGGGTTTCGATAAACCTGCATTATGTACGTTTATTCGGTTTGGCCAATGCGTGGCTTCGACAATATCCTGCACGAGAGCGGGTTTATTTCAAGTTATTTCTCGTGAAAACCTTATAATTTACATTATAGATGGACCATGTACAGTTTGGTGGAAATCCGACGAGGTCGGTCAGGACGAGAAAATACAAAGTGTACCCCTTTCCCGAATCGGCAAAAAATGGGTGTCGCGCTTAAACGTCCATAACATTTGTTACGGGAATCTGTTTTAAGCACAAGACTCGTCAAAACGAACCTTAGAAAGAGAAGAAATCCATGGCATGGTTGATTTCTGGCAATATACCATGATTTTAGTGGGTTTCGATGAACTACATGATGTACGTTCCTTCGGTTTGGCCAATGCATGAATTCGGAAATATCTTGCACGAGAGCGGGTTTATTTCAAGTTATTTCTCTTGAAAACATTATAATTTACATTGTAGATGGACCATGTATAGTTTAGTTGTAACACCCCGGATTTCCGTTGTGTAATCTTGTTATTCTTGTGTTAAGCTTTTGTCGTTAGCTCCGTGTTTGGTTGGTTCTCGTTTTGGTTTTGTGAAGTTTGGGGAGAAACAGTGAGTTACGCGAGTTACACCGCGACTAGAGGTCGCGACACAACCCGCGTAACTCTCTGTTTGATATTGGATTTTGAGAACTATGCGAGTTACACCGCGACTAGAGGTCGCAGCATAACCCGCGTAACCCACTGGATGGTTTAGGGTTTTTGGACACGGGCGAGTTATGCCGCGGGTTGAAGTCGCGGCATAACCCGCAAAGTTTCATTGACCGTCTTAAAGAGGTTCAGTTTCCCAAATCACTTTATCTCAAAATCAAAATATCTCTTCTCTCTCTCTAAACTTTCTCTCTTTATCATTCAATCTTCGAAGTCTCGTTTGGTTGCTAGCTTTCGGTGTTTCTAGCAAGGGGTCGGTGTTTTAAGCTTCACCTCTTCATCGTGATCGTTATCTGGTTTTCTAGGTTTTATTCCAAAAACCTATCGGTGAGTTACTACTACCATTTTACAAACTTTATACATGTCAAAACTCTTATTTGCGAAATCTAAAGTATTTCTACGGTATGATTTTATGTTCTCTACATTTTGTTGTAAATAAAGTTTTTGTTGATTCTCGGGATTCCCGGTCAGATTTGACCAAAATGACGGGTTCCGCCCTATTGAATTAAAATGATGTTTTACTTGCACATTACGTGATTATGTAAAAAGAATGTTTATGAACTCATTTTAATGATTTTCATTCTTACCAGAAGTTGAACTTGAAGTAGCATTTTGTTTATAAAATGTACTTATTACCATATATTTATTTATGGTTGGTCACATATGTTGTTGTGACGAGTCCTTACCATTACTAGTGGATCCCTAGGTTTTGGAGTAGACTGTTTTGTTGGGAGGCTATATTCCCCAAATTGTAGCTATGGATCACATGTTCCGTGATGAGTTTATGGTACGGTTATGTGAGGCCGGTTACTAGCCATGGTTCATGGTGATCCCAGTGAAGGAGTATACATTGGTTTCCCTTGGGAGCGCGATCTCACCTCGTAGCACGGACTCTGGGTTCATTGCTGAGGACTCCAAGTGTTTAGCTCATAACTCGGATTTGTGGCCTATTTGTGTTACACCACTCTCCTTGGTAAAATGGTCCTTTTATCACCGTGAAAGAGTTTTGGACCGAAGAGGCCCGGTTGTGGCGAAATGTAATCTTTACGAACTAAACCTTTATGAAAAGATTTCTTTATGATACTGATGTTATATCTTTCGAGCTTTATAAACTGTATGTTCTCACCAGGCTTGATAGTCTGACAGTTTTTCTCAAATGATGTGTATAACAGGTTTCCATTAGCGGTGGGTGTCGGGGTTTTTGGAGAGACGAGTTCTGAGTCTCGGGGTTTTTATTTTTGAGATGTTTTAAGTATTGTTGCTGGGCATTGTTAAGTCCCATTCTTTTGATGAAATCCTTGTATAGAATCGTATGGTCTTAAGGACTGATCCCATTTATAGGAAGTTAATGGAATTGCTTACGTCATATTGTCAGATTTCCAGGTTTTAATTTACTCTGATTTTTGAGGTGTTACAAGTTGGTATCAGAGCTCTAGTTTAAGCGAACTAGGCATGAATGTAAGATGTCTAGACTTAGACTGCGTATGCTAAGAATTGATCCGCGAGATTTGGGTAGAGTTCCTAAGATGGGTTAGTCTTAGAGTCAACGGAAAGTACGTTTATCAGGCGTTGTAATGGTGGTGGCAAGAACCGTTATGTGTTGTATGTTCATAATTTCACTTAGCTAATGTTATTATGAGGATATTGTACGTAAGAGTTCTTGATTTGCTGTTGATATGACAATTGATAATGTGATAGTACGTTTTCCTTTCGTGTTTTTCCTATCTCTCTCTTATCTCTTTCTTTGTTATGTGAAGTTGTTCAGCATGGTGAATACGCGTGGTAGACCGCGTACTCGTGTTGATGGCATGGAAGCGACAGCCTCCATCGCTGATCGGCCGGAAGGAGTTGATGTTGTCGTGCGTCCGCCAGTTCCGCAGGTACTAGGTGAGGGGCCAGAGGTCATTCCGCGAGTAGACCTGGCTTCGTCTCACCTAGTTATCGGGGATGCTAATCCCCAGTCAGAGTTGTTGGCCAGCGTGATGTTGGCAATGAGAGAAGAGATGGCTAAGCAACAAGAGTTTCTGCTAAAAGCGATGGAGGACCGCGACGTGAACCATCGGAGAAGTGAGACGGTGGTGGAGAACGTCGTAATAGGTTCTGGTGATGATGGTATAAGGGTCACGGCAGTAGAGCGCAGGAGTTCTGAAGCTCCGGGGAACAGGACGAGTTGTTCCTATAAGTCCTTTCTGGGCTGCGGACCGCCAGAATTCTTCGGTTCTGACGACCCAGTGGTGTGCGTTAAGTGGATCCGAGCGGTTGAGCAAGCTTTTGGCTCTTCCGAATGTGGTGATGATCAGAGGGTGCGGTTTGGTACCCAATTGCTGAGGGACACTGCACTCATCTGGTGGAATATCATCCAATCCACTCTATCTCCGGAAGTACTGGCTCAGTTGTCTTGGGCCGAGTTCAAAAAGAAGTTGCTAGAAGAGGTCGGCAACGAGAGGACCATGGACCGAATTGAGAAAGAATTCCGGTCCTTGGCGAAGGGAAGCTTGACGGTGAGGGAGTACACCCGTCAGTTTATGGAGAAGCTTGGTCTGGTGGGGCATGCTGCCCCAAAAGAGAAAGACAAGATGAAAGCTTATCTCAACGGCTTGCCTGCGGACATGCAATCCATGGTCCATAATTTCAAGGCTTCTAACCTCTGAGAGATGGTGGAGGAAGCTCAATTTATGGAAGAGATGTTCGCGAAGGGCAAATCTGAGAAGGCAGTGGTGGTGCCTGAAAAGAGAAAGTGGGAGAGCAGTTCAGTACCTCCCAAGCGGACCCGACCTTTTGTTGGGAACCGCAACTTCAGCAATTATCAGGAAGCTAAGTGGTGCCCGAGGTGTCGGACCAAGCATCACGGTAACTGTTACAACAATTCTCAAACTTGCTTCAAGTGTGGGAAGCCTGGTCATACTGTCAGAGATTGCCCGGTTAGGGGGATCATCTGTTTTGAGTGCAAGACACCGGGACACTCGAGGAAGGATTGCTCGAAGCTTGTGTCGGGTAGTGCGCCAGCAAGGAAGGAGAACCCTCCGAAGGTTCCGGGTCGAGCATTTCTGATGACGGCCGAAGAGGCTAGAGCATCCGCTGATGTGGTATCAGGTACTTTTCTTATAAACTCTGTACCTGCTCGTATTTTGTTCGATACGGGTGCTAGTTTCTCTTTCGTATCTGAATTGTTCCGTCAGAAAATTGCTATGCCCACTACTAGTCTTGAAGATGCGTTAGTAGTAGAAATAGCTGATGGTAGGCAAGTTCTGATCCACGAAGTTCTGAAGCAGTGTGCTCTTAGCCTCGAGGGAAGAGAATTCCCGATCGATCTGCTACCAATGTCAATCGGGGGTTTTGATGTTGTAATCGGTATGGATTGGTTGTCAAACAATCAGGCCGAGTTCGTGTGTTCCAAGAAGATGATTCGACTTCCCAACCCCTCTGGAGAGGTCGTTGTCATCTATGGTGAAAAGAGAAATGGTGAAGTAGCATTAATCACAATGGCAAGAGCACGCAAGTGTCTAGTAAAAGGATGTTCGTCTTTCCTAGCCTATGTGATCGATGCCAAGTTAGAGAAGTCAAAGCTGGAAGATGTGAAGATCGTGCGTGAGTTTCCAGACATCTTTCCGGACGACTTGCCCGGGTTACCACCCGATAGGCAGGTAGAGTTTCGGATTGATCTTGTGCCTGGCGCTGCACCGATTACTAAAGCACCTTATCGCTTAGCGCCATCGGAGATGCAAGAGATGGTAGCATAACTCCAAGAGCTATTTGAGAAGGGATTTATAAGACCGAGTTCATCACCTTGGGGAGCTCCGGTCTTATTTGTCAAGAAGAAGGATGGCACAATGAGAATGTGCATTGACTACCGTGAGTTGAACAAAGCTACAGTGAAGAACAGGTATCCGCTTCTGAGAATAGACGACTTGTTCGATCAACTTCAAGGAGCGGGTTGTTTTTCAAAGATCGACTTACGTTCAGGTTATCACCAAGTGAAGGTAAGAGAAGAAGATGTTCTGAAGACAGCTTTCAGAACGCGTTACGGCCATTACGAGTTCCTTGTGATGCCTTTTGGCCTGACGAACGCACCAGCTGTGTTTATGGACTTGATGAATAGAGTGTGCCGACCTTTCCTCGACAAGTCGGTCATTGTATTCATTGATGACATACTCGTATACTCCAGAAGTGAGACAGAGCACGAGCAACATCTACGTGAAGTTCTGGAAGTATTGAGAAAAGAGAGGTTATATGCCAAGTTTTCCAAGTGCGACTTTTGGCTTAAAGAAGTACAATTTCTGGGGCACGTAGTCACTCGGGACGGAGTGAAAGTAGATCCCTCCAAGATTGAAGCTATGATGAATTGGGAGCCTCCTAAGAGTCCGTCAGAGATCCGAAGTCTCTTGGGTCTGGCGGGGTACTACAGGAGATTCATTCAGGACTTTTCGAAGATCACTTCTTCCTTGACAGTTCTGACTCGGAAGAATGTGAAGTTCGAATGGACTGAAACCCAAGAGAAAGCGTTCCGGATCCTTCAAAAGAAGTTGTGTGAAGCTCCGATCTTGACGTTACCTGAAGGGTCGGAAGATTTCGTGGTGTACAGCGACGCTTCAAAGATGGGATTGGGTTGCGTGTTGATGCAACGAGGCAAGGTAATCGCTTATGCCTCGAGGCAGCTTAAGATACACGAGCAGAATTATCCAACCCATGATCTGGAGTTAGCAGCGGTGGTGTTCGCCTTGAAGCTTTGGCGGCATTACCTCTACGGCACGGAATGTACCCTATACACGGATCACAAGAGCCTGAAATATGTCTTTGGTCAGAAAGAGTTGAATATGAGGCAAAGACGGTGGCTCGAGTTGCTGAAAGATTACGACTGTGAATTGCTTTACCATCCAGGTAAGACGAACGTGGCGGCCGATGCGCTAAGTCGGAAGGACTGTAGCGGAAGCATTCGAGCTACCCATTCAAGAATCGAACTAGTGTCTAGTCTTGTAGAGAAGATCAAGACATCACAGTTGGAAGCACTGCTAGAAGAGAATCTAAAGGATGAAGTCATGACTAAACAACGTTTGCTCTTATCGGAAGATAGCCGTGGAGTGAAACTGTTCAGCGGTCGTGTGTGGGTGCCCAAGATTGGGGGTAACCATGAGCTGTTACTGGAAGATGCACACAAGTCCAAGTATTCCATTCATCCGGGAAGTACAAAGATGTACAGGGACTTGAAGCTTCACTATTGGTGTCCAGTAATGAAACTTGATGTAGCGCGTTACGTTGAGCGTTGTGTGACGTGTTCGCAAGTTAAGGCCGAACATCAGAGACCGTATGGGAGTCTTCAGTCTTTAGAGATTCCTGAGTGGAAGTGGGAGCATATCACCATGGACTTCGTGATGAAGTTGCCTAAAACTCTTCGAGGTCACGATACCATTTGGGTGATAGTTGATAGATTGACGAAGAGCGCTCACTTCTTGGCTATGCGCGAGACTCTACCGATGGATAAGTTAGCGAAGCTTTATATCGATGAGGTACTCTCGAGGCACGGCATACCATTGTCGATCGTGTCGGATCGCGACAGTCGGTTCACTTCAAACTTCTGGGATGGATTTCAGAAAGAGCTTGGAACTCCAGTGAAGTTGAGTACGGCTTTCCATCCGCAAACCGACGGGCAGAGCGAACGAAAGATCCAAACTTTGGAAGACATGTTGAGCTCTTGTGTCATCGATTTCGGGGGTAGTTGGGACACTCACCTGCCTTTGGTGGAGTTTGCCTACAACAATAGCTACCACTCGAGTATCGGTATGGCACCATTTGAGGCTTTATATGGGCGAAAGTGTCGAACTCCTGTGTGATGGCTTGAAGCGGGAGAGAAGCAGTTCGCCGGACCTGAAATCGTGCAAGAGACTGCCGATAAAGTCAAATGCATTCGTGAAAGAATGAAAGCGGCTCAAGATCGTCAGAAGAGCTATGCCGATAAGAAGAGGCGACCGATGGAATTCCAAGTGGGCGACCGCGTTATGCTTAAGGTGTCACCGTGGAAAGGAATTATACGGTTCGGAAGGTGAGGGAAGTTGAGTCCTCGTTTCCTTAGACCTTTCAAAGTGCTTAAACGGGTGGGTTTGCAAGCCTACCAGTTGGAACTGCCACCGGAGTTGAGTAGAATCCACAACACGTTTCATGTTTGCTACCTCCGGAAATGTTTGGCGGTGGAAGATAGTGTCATTCCCCTTTCAGAGTTAAGGGTAGACGAAGGTAACCGTTGTGTGGAAGAACCCGACGCCATCTTAGAGAGAAAGTCTAAGAAGTTGCGCCATAAAGAAGTCACCTTGGTCAAGGTGCAGTGGAAGCATCATCGGGAAGCGAATGTGACGTGGGAAGCCGAGGAGGATATGAAGCGAAGATATCCTCATCTTTTCGAATACTTTGGATTTCGGGGACGAAATCATTCCCAAGTTGGGGAGGATTGTAACACCCCGGATTTCCGTTGTGTAATCTTGTTATTCTTGTGTTAAGCTTTTGTCGTTAGCTCCGTGTTTGGTTGGTTGTCGTTTTGGTTTTGTGAAGTTTGGGGACAAACAGTGAGTTACGCGAGTTATACCGCGACTAGAGGTCGCGGCACAACCCGCGTAACCCTCTGTTGGATATTGGATTTTGAGAACTACGCGAGTTACACCGCGACTAGAGGTCGCGGCATAACCCGCGTAACCCACTGGATGGTTTAGGGTTTTTGGACACGGGCAAGTTATGCCGTGGGTTGAAGTCGCGGCATAACCCGCAAAGTTGCATTGACCGTCTTAAAGAGGTTCAGTTTCCCAAATCACTTTATCTCAAAATCAAAATATCTCTTCTCTCTCTCTTTATCATTCGATCTTCGAAGTCTCGTTTGGTTGCTAGCTTTCGGTGTTTCTAGCAAGGGGTCGGTGTTTTAAGCTTCACCTCTTCATCGTGATCGTTATCTGGTTTTCTAGGTTTTATTCCAAAAACCTATCGGTGAGTTACTACTACCATTTTACAAACTTTATACATGTCAAAACTCTTATTTGTGAAATATAAAGTATTTCTACGGTATGATTTTATGTTCTCTACATTTTGTTGTAAATAAAGTTTTTGGTGATTCTCGGGGTTCCCGGTCAGATTTGACCAAAATGACGGGTTCCGCCCTATTGAAGTAAAATGATGTTTTACTTGCACATTACGTGATTATGTAAAAAGAATGTTTATGAACTCATTTTAATGATTTTCATTTTTACCAGAAGTTGAACTTGAAGTAGCATTTTGTTTATAAAATGTACTTATTACCATATATTTATTTATGGTTGGTCACATATGTTGTTGTGACGAGTCCTTACCATTACTAGTGGATCCCTAGGTTTTGGAGTAGACTGTTTTGTTGGGAGGCTATATTCCCCAAATTGTAGTTATGGATCACATGTTCCGTGATGAGTTTATGGTACGGTTATGTGAGGCCGGTTACTAGCCATGGTTCATGGTGATCCTAGTGAAGGAGTATACATTGGTTTCCCTTGGGAGCGCGATCTCACCTCGTAGCACGAACTCTGGGTTCATTGCTGAGGACTCCAAGTGTTTAGCTCATAACTCGGATTTGTGGCCTACTTTGTGTTACACCACTCTCCTTGGTAAAATGGTCCTTTTATCACCGTGAAAGAGTTTTGGACCGAAGAGGCCCGGTTGTGGCGAAATGTTATCTTTACGAACTAAACCTTTATGAAAAGATTTCTTTATGATACTGATGTTATATCTTTCGAGCTTTATAAACTGTATGTTCTCACCAGGCTTTATAGTCTGACACTTTTTTCTCAAATGATGTGTATAACAGGTTTCCATTAGCGGTGGGTGCCGGGGTTTTTGGAGAGACGAGTTCTGAGTCTCGGGGTTTTTATTTTTGAGATGTTTTAAGTATTGTTGCTGGGCATTGTTAAGTCCCATTCTTTTGATGAAATCCTTTTATAGAATCGTATGGTCTTAAGGACTGATCCCATTTATAGGAAGTTAATGGAATTGCTTACGTCATATTGTCAGATTTCCAGGTTTTAATTTACTCTGATTTTTGAGGTGTTACATTAGTGGAAATCCGACGAGGTCGGTCCGGACGACAAAACACGAAGGGTACCCTCTTTGCCGAATCGACCATAAATGGGTGTCACACTTAAACGTCCATAACTATTGGTACTGGGATCCGTTTAAATCCCATGACCCATAAAAATGAACCTTAGAACGAAGAGCACTCCATGGCATAGTCTCTTTCTGGCAATACACCATGATTTGAGTGGGTTTCGATAAACTGCATGATGTACGTTCATTCGGTTTGGCCAATGCGTGGCTTCGGCAATATCCTGCACGAGAGCGGTTTTATTTCTAGTTATTTCTTATGAAAATCTTATAATTTACATTGTAGATGGACCATGTACATTTTGGTGGATATCCGACGAAGTCGGTCCGGACGAGAAAACACAAAGGGTACCCCTTTGCTGAATCGACCAAAAATGAGTTTCATGCTTAAACGTCCATAACTTTTGTTATGGGGATCTGTTTTAAGCCAATGACCCATTAAAAATAATCTTAGAACGAGGAGCACACCATGGCACTATCACATTCTGGCAGTATACCATGATTTGAGCGGGTTTCGAAAAACAACATGATGTACGATCATTCGGTTTGGCTAATGCCTGACTTCGGCAATATCCTGTACGAGAGCGGGTTTATTTCATGTTATTTCTTGTGAAAATCTTATAATTTATATTGTAGATGGACCATGTACAGTTTGGTGGAAATCCGAGGAGGTCGGTCCGGACGAGAAAACATAAAGGGTACCCCCTTTCCTGAATCAACCAAAAATGGGTGACTTGCTTAAACGTCCATAACATTTGCTATGGGGATCCGTTTTAAGCCAAAGAGCCATCAAAACGAACCTTAGAAAGAGGATCACGCCATGGCATGGTATCTTTCTCGCAATACACCATGATTTGAATGGGTTTCAATAAACTTTATTATGTACGTTTGTTTGGTTTGGCCAATGCGTGGCATCGGCAATATCCTGCACGAGAGTAGGTTAATATCAAGTTATTTCATGTGAAAACCATATAATTTACATTGTATATGGACCATGTATAGTTTGGTGGAAATCAAACGAGGTCAGTCTGGACGAGAAAACACAAAGGGTACCCCTTTGTTGAATCGACCAAAAAAGGGTTTCACACTTAAACGTCCATAATTTTTGCTACGAGGATCCGTTTTAAGCCCATGACCCATCAAAACGAACCTTAGAACAAGAATAAAGCCATGGCATGGTCGTTTGCTGTCAATACACCATGATTTGAGTGGGTTTCGATAAACTGCATTATGTACGTTCCTTCGGTTTGGCAAATGCTTGGCTGTGACAATATCCTCCACGAGAGCGGGTTTATTTCAAGTTATTTCTTGTGAAAACCTTATAATTTACATTGTATATGGACCGTGTACAGTTTGGTGGAAATCTGTAGAGGTCATTCCGGACGAGAAAACACAAAAGGTACCCCTTTGCTGAATCGTCCAAAAATGGGTAACGCGCTTAAACGTCCATATAACTTTTGCTACGGAGATCCTTTTTAAGCCCATGACCCGTCAAAACGAACCTTAGAAAGAGAAAAAATCCATGGCATTGTTGATTTCTGCCAATACACCATGATTTGAGTGGGTTTCGATGAACTGCATTATGTACGTTCCTTCGGTTTGGCCAATGCCTGGCTTCGGCAATATCCTGCACGAGAGCGGGTTTATTTCAAGTTATTTCTTGTGAAAACCTTATAACTTACATTGTAGATGGACCATGTACAGTTTGGTGGAAATCCGACGTGGTCGGTCCGGACGAGAAAACACAAAGGGTACCCCCATTGCTGAATCGGCCAAAAATGGGTGTCGCGCTTAAATGTCCATGACTATTGCTACTGGGATCCGTTTTAAGCCCATGACCCGTCAAAATGAACCTTAGAACGAAGAGCATGCCATGGCATGGTCGCTTTCTGGCATACACCATGATTTGAATAGGTTTTGAGAAACTGCATGATGTACGATCGTTCGGTTAGGCCAATGCGTGGCTTTGGCAATATCCTGCAGGAAAGCGGGTTTATTTCAAGTTATTTCTTATGAAAACCTTATAATTTACAGTGTAGATGGACCATCAACAGTTTGGTGGAAATCCGATGAGATCGGTCCGTACGAGAAAACACAAAGGGTACACCTTTTGCTGAATCAACTAAAAAAAGGTTTCGCGCTTAAACATCCACAACTTTTGCTATGGGTTTCCGTTTTAAGCCCATGACCCATTAAAAAGAACCTTAGAACGAGTAGCACACCATATCTTGGTCACATTCTGGAAAAACACAATGGTTTGAGCGGGTTTCGAAAAACTACATGATGTACGTTCGTTCGGTTTGGCCAATGCGTGGCTTCGGCAATATCCTGCACGAGAGAGAGTTTATTTCAAATTATTTCATGTGAAAACCTTACAATTTACATTGTAGATGTACCATGTACAGTTTGGTGGAAATCCAACGAGGTCGGTCAGGACGAGAAAACACAAAGGGTACCCCCTTTGCTGAATCGACCTAAAATGGGTGACCTGCTTAAACGTCCATAACTTTTGCTACGGGGATCCGTTTTAAGCCCATGACCCATCAAAACGAACCCTTAAACAAGGAACATGCCATGTCATGGTCTCTTTCTGGCAATACACCATGATTTGAATGGGTTTCGATAAACTTCATGATGTACGTTCGTTCGGTTTGGCCAATGCGTGGCTTCGGCAATATCCTGCACGAGAGCGTGTTTATTTCAAGTTATTTCATGTGAAAACCTTATAATTTACATTGTAGATGGACCATGTATAGTTTGGTGGAAATCCGACGAGGTCGGTCCGGACGAGAAAACACAAATGGTACCTCATTTGCTGAATCGACCAAAAAAGGGTGTCGCGCTTAAACGTCCATAACTTTTGCTACGGGGATCCGTTTTAAGCCCATGACGCATCAAAACGAACCATAGAACGAGAAGAAATCCATGGCATGGTCTCTTACTATCAAGACACCATGATTTGAGTTGGTTTCGATGAACTACATTATGTACATTTCTTCGCTTTGGCCAATGCTTGGATTCGGCAATATCCTGCACGAGAGCGGGTTTATATCAAGTTATTTATTACGAAAACTTTATAATTTACATTGTAGATGGTCCATGTATAGTTTGGTGGAAATATGAGGAGGTCGTTCCGGACGAGAAAACACAAAGGGTACCCCTTTGCTGAATCAACCAAAAATGGGTGACGCGCTTAAACGTCCATAACTTTTGCAACGGGGATCCGTTTTAATCCCATTACCCATAAAAAAAGAACAATAGAACGAAGAGCACACCATGACATGGTATTTTTCTGGCAATACTCCATGATTTAAATGGGTTTCGATAAACTTCATAATGTACGTTTGTTCTGTTTTGCCAATGCACGGCTTCGGAAATATCCTGCACGAGAGCGGGTTTATTTCAAGTTATTTCTTGTGAAAACCTTATAATTTACATTGTAGGTGGACCAAGTACAGTTTGGTTGAAATCCGACAAGGTCGGTTAGGACGAGAAAACACAAAGGGTACCCCTTTGCTGAATCGGCAAAAATGGGTGTCGCACTTAAACGTTCATAACTTTTTCTACGGATATCCTTTTTAAGCCCATGACCCGTCCAAATGAACCTTAGAAAGAGAAGAAATCCATGGTATGATTGATTTATGCGAATACACCATGATTTGAGTGGGTTTCGATGAACTGCATTATGTACGTTCCTTCGGTTTGGCCAATGCCTGGCTTCGGCAATATCCTGCACGAGAGCGGGTTTATTTCAAGTTATTTCTTGTGAAAACCTTATAACTTACATTTTTAGATGGACAGTGTACAGTTTGGTAGAAATTTGTCGAGGTCGTTCCAGACGAGAAAACACAAAGGGTACCCCCATTGCTGAATCGGCCAAAAATGGGTGACGCGTTTAAACGTCCATATAACTTTTGCTATGGGGATCCGTTTTAAGACCATGACCCACCAAAACTAACCTTGAGGAGCACGCCATGGCATGGTCTCTTTCTGGCAATACACCATGGTTTGAATGGGTTTCGAAAAACTTCATGATGTACGTTCGTTCTATTTTGCCAATGCGTGGCTTCGACAATGTCCTACATGAGAGCAAGTTTATTTCAAGTTATTTCTTGTGAAAACCTTATAATTTACATTGTATTTGGACCATGTACAGTTTGGTGGAAATCCGACGAGTTCGGTCCGGACGAGAAAACACAAAGGGTACCTCCTTTGCCGAATCGGACAAAAATGGGTGTCGTGCTTAAACGTTCATAACTTTTGCTACGGGGATTCGTTTAAGCCCATGACCTATCAAAACGAACCTTAGAACGAGGATCATGCCATGACATGGTCTCTTTCTGGTAATACTGTGGCCCAAGATTTACTAGCATAAACACATACATATTATCACAAACACTTTGTTTATTAATCACAAGAATTACATCAAGCCATAGATCTAATAGTGATTAACCTTTCAAGATAGAATGTGTTTGTGTGTGTACTCAATGTGTGCAACTATGTGTTTCTCTCAACTACCACCAATATTACACCTTCACTATTACACACTAACTCTCTTGCACACTTAGAAAACACAAAGACTTGTTTATATATAGGTCAACATGACCAAGCAAGGTCAAACCTTCTAAGCTCATTTCAACTCACACACAAACACTAATTACAACAATAACTCTCATTTAATCTTGAATACAATAACTGTCTAACAATCTCCCCCTTTGGATTCAAGATTAAAAAAAATTTGGCCATAATCTTCAGGTCTTCATATCTTTAAAATTAACTTCAACTTCAAATCTTTTCTGGCTTTGACATCTTGAAAACTTTGACAATTCTTCAAACTTGTCTCTTCCTTTGAATTAACTTTTGCATAAACTCTGACTTTCTCCAACTTTTGATCATCTGAAAAATATTTATCTCCTCTGAAATCTTTAAAACTTCAATCTGATCTTGAACTTTGATTATTCTCCCCCTTTTTAATGATTTGAAAGAATCAAAATCATTAAAACACTTCAAGGTCAGATCTGTCATCAAATGTACTTCCCACCATCTGATAAGCACAATCTTCATGAACTTTTATCTCTTCTTTATGATAATAGACAATCTCCCCCAAACAGGAAAATTATGAATCTCTCAGAAACATGATGTGATAAAATCTGTCATGTGATCTGAACGAGCCGTTGAATCATAAATGTATTCATCTGAATCTTTTCAAATTCAAACGAAATAATAGTTGTAACCCTGAATCAACATATGAAACAGTTAGAAATGCCTGTCAGTAACACGAAGTTACTGTGTACAACGAATGAACAGTATAAGGAGCTTGTTTGATGTTGACTCCCCAGGACTTCCATTCAATCATTGAAAAACACAACGTAATTCTATGAATGTTCTGACAGAAAAACATATTCTATGTGTGCTCGTGCTTGTGTTTGAAAGAATTAGCACAAATGATTGTGTTTCATAAGGCTCAACATATGTAAATCACTGAGACAACAATGACTGTACATGGACTCAACGTGCATGAGAAAGGGTCGAAGGTGGGGCAACTTTCCTTCTTTTTCAATATCAGCATCTTCCAAGTGAAGATCCGATAGATTATGTGCTGCTTCCCTAGAAAATGTAAAACATTCTCTTTTTAAGAAAATAATGAGTAGCTAGTGGGGTTGTATGCAAGAGATGACATGGGCTATTTGCCTATTTCAATGATGGTCACGAAAGAAATGTAAAACACCCTCTTTCTTTTAAACATTTAAGCTCACATCTAACCAATCTCTCATTTCCATTTATCTCAGCTCACTCCCACACTCAATTATTTTAGACCTCTCTCCCCTGGATTTCTTCCGGGGTAGGAAACACTGGTTATCGTGAATCCATGGAAGATCTATTAAGCACTCACACTGAATCCCATGTTCCTAAGAAGTACATGTTGTTCAATGATTTTCTTGACATGTAAAGCACAAGAAATCATATGTCAGTGTTTGTATGCTCATTCAAAAATCAGAAATGAAATTTGAGCATTTTAAACATTTAAGATATCTCAAAACTTTATATGAATGAAAAGAATAGAAATGTTTTGGGAATCTGACAATGATTAAGATCAGATCAAATTATCATGAAGAAAAAAATTGGGAATTCAAAGACGTATGTTGTTTATATGAACAATATATAAACATATTATCAATGAAAGCACATTAAAATGAAATGACGTTTGATTCAAACAACTGTGAATACCAAACGACGGGAGTATTACCATAGAAAGATATATCATTTGATACATGGTAATAACATAATCAATTTGAAAATACTGAACCAGTGTGTGTATGAATACTTGACAGAGTATATAAAAAAGAAAATACACAAGTAACACGGTCAGATAACCAATGAAGTATCCAAAAAAAATATTTAAAATTCACACTTCTCAAATCAAAAATACATTTTAAGATCGTGAAGTGGTTTGAACATTTTAAAACCATTTTTCACAAGTGAAAGTTGTTCTTCTTTCACGAGTGTTAGAGTATAAGGATTAGAATAATATACATGTAGATCAGAATCCTTAACTCCCCCTGGAATGAATATAGCAATTAAAGTATCCTTGACTAGATATCCTCCCCCTTGATATCTGTAAAGCGTCAATCTTTTTAGAAATATTATTATAAAAGATATAGCAATATAATGTCTAAAATCCCTTTCAAATGAAAAACTTCCTGAAAAGATATAATCATGAAAGCATCCTTCAAAAGAAAACATTTGAATACGGGTTTTGAACTGAATTATCCAAAAGCCATTATGCTTTGAAGCACGGGTTCTGAACTAATTTGTTCAGAAGCCTTAGTTCTTTCTCCCCTTTAAACCTTGAGTGCCTGCAACACAGATTTAGCTTTTGGTATCCACTAGTATTTGGATCCAGATTTGTTAGTTGCAGTTTTAGTAGAAGAGATGTAGTAAGAACCATACCAATAATTTTCAAAAAATTTATTCACAAAATCATTTGAACCACAGTAAGAACAACAAATTTTCTTTTGAGCTAACCTGATCAATTGATTAACAGTGTAAATCAGATCAGGTTTGCCAAAAGTTTTACCTATCGGTGTAGTATTCCATTGATCTTTAGATATATGCCCAAATGATTTCTCTTTCTTCTTCTCTTCAGAAGATCCTTTCACTCTCCAATACCAATTCTCTTTATCTTTTTCATCTTTCTTTCTCCATGTCATTTTCTTCTAAGATTCTTTCTTCCAGATGTTACCTGAACCATCAACATTTTTTTCATAAAACAAGTTAGAAGGACAAATATTATCTTTAAGTGCAGAAGTATGACTATCATCTGAATCAAATAAAGGATTATGAGAAACATTCATAAAATTTGAACTAGAAGCTGTTTTGAATGAGCATTCTGAACCATCTTGATCATCTTTTGGTGATTGAGCAATAGATTCTGGCGTTTTGTGCTCAGTCAGCTTCACCTTGAACATGATCTCCTCAAGTTCTTTAATCTTTGAAATCAAACAGTTTCTCTCCTTTGACAATATGTCAAACTTCTTATGCAACTCAACTTTTGCATTCTTCTCCTTCAGTATTGTTGATGACAGTTCAGATAGCTTCTTTGTAAGCATAGAAATCTCAGTCTCAAACACAATCTTCTCTTCAGTAAAATCTTTCTTTACAGTCTTTGTTTCAACTATCTTCTTCTGTTCTTTCTCAAATTTATCTCTTTCCAGTATGATTACTTTCTCAAAGTCTGAAACTTGTTGAGAAAGCTTCATGAATTTAAGCTCCATTGATTTCTTCTCATCAAAAGCTTTTCTTGAAAAATCACAAAACTTTTTAGCATAAGCTTTTCTTTCTTTTTCAAACTCTTCTCTTTTGTTTTCATAACTTTCCCTTTCTTTCTTCTCTTTTTCAATTTGAGCTTCTAATTCAAGTTTGTTCTTCTTCAGCTCAGCATTTTCATTCTCTAAATCTTTTCTTTTCTTCTCAGCCTTCTTCGTGTCCTCTTTGACTTTTGGGTTGTCTTTTTCTTTCAACATATTTAGCTCAACCTCAAGACTAAAAACTTGATTTTTCAGCTTATCTCTTTCCACAAAAATTTGAGAATTTATCTGTTTAAGGCCATCAACTGTCTCACTGGCAATATTTGCTTGTCTTCTACAATCATCAAGCTCTCGTATCATCTCGTCAAGATCATAAATGCTATCCTGATATATCTTGAAATCTATAAACATATGCTAGAAATGATCGTTAGTCCAAACAAAATCACAAAAATAAAAAAACTTGAAATAAGAATTCAGAAATTTTTGATCACAATCAAAACTATGTCAAGTGAGGTACGCAAACCAGACTTTGCGTATGTAGTGTGAAGCGCAAATGCTACTTTGCGTTTGTGCTGTGGTACGCAAACCTTACTTTGCGTGTGTGTTGCTTTGCGTTTGTAGTGTGAAGCGCAAATGCCACTTTGCGTTTGTGCTGAGGAGCACTTTGTGTGTGTGCTAAGAAACGCAAACACTACTTTGTGTGTATGATGTGGTGCACAAACTCTACTTTGCGTGTCCAGTGTGTGATACGCAAACTAACACTTTGCGTTTGTGGAGAAATGCAAATAACACTTTGCGTTTGTGTGATGACACGCAAGGTACAAATCAAACATATAAACTTCGATGAACGACACGCAAACTAGGATGAATCAAGCGCAAACCAGGATGAATAAAGCGCAAAGTTTGACGAACACACGCAAACCTTTAAAATCGATCAAAATCACACCAAAAACTCATCTAGACTTCGAATTTCGATCTGAAAATTTTACAATTTACTCACCAACACATTTCGAACACACTTCTAACAAGAAATTTCGATTAAAAACATACAAACCATCAAATTGATTCAAGAACAGTACGTGAAACTCGTGAACCAAAAACTTCTTTAAAATCAAAATTACCAATCGAATACTTTGCAAATCTTGAAACAAATTATACAAACATGATCGATTTCACAATTCGAACATAACCTAATTAGATTCAACTCAAAAATTCCACTACAAATCAAAATTGATTTTGACTTCGTGAACAGTAACGTGAACAGTGTCGACTCAAAACATTTTCTCGATTTTCAAACGGATTTGGCTCTGATACCAATTGTGGCCCAAGATTTACTAGCATAAACACATACATATTATCACAAACACTTTGTTTATTAATCACAAGAATTACATCAAGCCATAGATCTAATAGTGATTAACCTTTCAAGACAGAATGTGTTTGTGTGTGTACTCAATGTGTGCAACTATGTGTTTCTCTCAACTACCACCAATATTACACCTTCACTATTACACACTAACTCTCTTGCACACTTAGAAAACACAAAGACTTGCTTATATATAGGTCAACATGACCAAGCAAGGTCAAACCTTCTAAGCTCATTTCAACTCACACAGAAACACTAATTACAACAATAACCCTCATTTAATCTTGAATACAATTACTTTCTAACAAATACAACATGATTTGAATGGGTTTCGATAAACTTCATATTGTACGTTCGTTCCGTTTGGCCAATGCGTGGCTTCGGCAATATCCTGCACGAGAGCGGGTTTATTTCAAGTTATTTCTTGTGAAAACCTTATAATTTACATTGTAGATGGACCATGTACAGTTTGGTGGAAATCCGACGAGGTCGGTCCGGACGAGAAAACACAAAGGGTACACCTTTTGCTGAATCGGCCAAAAATGGGTGTCGCGCTTAAACATCTATAACTTTTGATACGAGGATCCGTTTTAAGCCCATGACCCGTCATAACGAACCTTAGAACGAGAATAAAGCCATGGCATGGTCGTTTTCTAGCAATACACCATGATTTGAGTGGGTTTCGATGAACTACATAATGTATGTTTCTTCGGTTTGGCCAATGCTAGGCTTCGGCAATATCCTGCACGAGAGCGAGTTTATTTCAAGTTATTTCTTGTGAAAACCTTATAATTTACATTGTAGATGGAGCATGTATAGTTTGGTGGAAATCCGAGGAGGTTGGTCTGAACCAGAAAACACAAAGGGTACCCCCTTTGTTGAATCGTCCAAAATTGGGTGACCTGCTTAAACGTCTATAACTTTTGCTACGGGGATCCATTTTAAGACCATGACACATAAAAACAAACCTTAGAACGAGGAGCACGCCATGGCATGGTCTCTTTCTGGCAATACACCATGATTTGAATGGGTTTCGATAAACTTCATCATATATATTCGTTCGGTTTGGCCGATGCGTGGCTTCACCAATATCCTGCACGAGAGCGTATTTATTTCAAGTTATTTCATGTGAAAACCTTATAATTTACATTGTAGATGGACCATGTACAGTTTGGTAGAAATCAGACGAGGTCGGTCCGGACGAGAAAACATAAAGGGTACCCCTTTTGCTGAATCGGCCAAAATTGGGTGACATGATTAAATGTCTATAACTTTTGCTACGGGGATCCATTTTAAGCCCATGACACATAAAAACGAACCTTAGAACGAGGAGCAACGCATGGCATGGTCTCTTTCTGGCAATACACCATGATTTGAATGGGTTTCGATAAACTTCATGATATACATTCGTTCTGTTTGGCCAATGCGTGGCTTCGTCAATATCCTACACGAGAGCATGTTTATTTCAAGTTATTTCATGTGAAAACCTTATAATTTACATTGTAGATGGATCATGTACAGTTTGGTGGAAATCCGAGGAGGTCGGTCCGAACGAGAAAACACAACACAAAGGGTACCCCCTTTGTTGAATCGTCCAAAATTGGGTGACCTGCTTAAACGTCTATAACTTTTGCTACGGGGATCCATTTTAAGCCTATGACACATAAAAACGAACCTTAGAACGAGGAGCATGCCATGGCATGGTCTCTTTCTGGCAATACACCATGATTTGAATGGGTCTCGATAAACTTCATGATATACATTCGTTCGGTTTGGCTAATGCGTGGCTTTGTCAATATCCTGCATGAGAGCGTGTTTATTTCAAGTTATTTCATGTGAAAACCTTATAAATTACATTGTAGATGGACCATGTACAGTTTGGTGGAAATTAGACGAGGTCAGTCCGGACGAGAAAACATAAAGGGTACCCCTTTTGCTGAATCGGCCAAAAATGGATGACACACTTAAACGTCCATAACTTTTGCTTCGGGGATCCGTTTTAAGCTCATGACCCATCAAAACGAACCTTAGAATCAGGAGCACTCCATGGCATGGTCTCTTTCAGGTAATACACCATTATTTGAATGGGTTTCGATAAACTTCACGAGGTACGTTCATTGGGTTTGGCCAATGCGTGGCTTAGGCAATATCCTGCACGAGAGCGGGTTTATTTCAAGTTATTTCATGTGAAAACCTTATAATTTACATTGTAAATGGACCATGTACAGTTTGGTGGAAATCCGACGAGGCGGTCCGGACGAGAAAACACAAAGGGTACCCCCTTTGCTGAATCGGCCAAAAATGGGTGTCGTGCTTAAACGTTCAAAACTTTGCTACAGGGATTCGTTTTAAGCCCATGACCCATGAAAACAAACCTTAGAACAAGGAGAACGCCATGTCTTTGTCTCTTTCTGGTAATACACCATGATTTGAATGGGTTTCGATAAACTTCATGATGTACGTTCGTTCCGTTTGGCCAATGCGTAGCTTTGACAATATCCTGCACGAGAGCGGGTTTATTTCAAGTTATTTCTTGTGAAAACCTTATAATTTACATTGTATATGACAATTTACAGTTTGGTGGAAATCTGACGAGGTCGGTCCGGACGAGAAGACACAAAGGGTAGACCTTTTGCTGAATCGACCAAAAATGGGTGTCGTGCTTAAACATCCATAAATTTTGCTATGGGCATCCGTTTTAAGCCCATGACCCATTAAAAAGAACCTTAGAACTAGGAGTACGCTATGGCATGGTCACATTGTAATAATACACCATGATTTGAGTAGGTTTCGATAAACTGCATGATGTATGTTCATTCAGTTTGGCCAATGCATGACTTTGGCAATATCTTGCACGAGAGCGGGTTTATTTCAAGTTATTTCTTGTGAAAACCTTATAATTTACATTTTAGATGGACCATATACAGTTTGGTGGAAATCCGAAGAGGTTGGTCCGGACGAGAAAACACAAAGGGTACACCTTTTGCTAAATCTGTCAAAAATGAGTGTCGCACTTAAACATCCTTAACTTTTGCTATGTGGATCCGTTTTAAGCCCATGACCCATCATAACGAACCTTAGAATGAGAAGAAAGCTCTGGCATGGTCGTTTTCTGAAAATACACCATGATTTGAGTGGGTTTCGATGAACTGCATGATGTATGTTCATTCGGTTTGGCCAATGCATGGCTTCGGCAATATCCGGCACGAGAGCGGGTTTTTTTCAAGTTATTTTTTGTGAACACCTTATAATTTACATTGTAGATGGAGCATGTATAGTTTGGTGGAAATCCGACGAGGTCGGTCCGGACGAGAAAACACAAAGGGTACACCTTTTGCTGAATCGGCCAAAAATGGGTATCGCGCTTAAACATTCATAACTTTTGCTATGGGGATCCCTTTTAAGCCCTTGACCTGTCATAACGAACCTTAAAATGAAAAGAAAGCCATGGCATGTCGTTTTCTGAAAATACACCTTGATTTGAGTGGGTTTCGATGAACTGCATGATGTATGTTCCTTCGGTTAGGCCAATACGTGGCTTCGGCAATATCCTGCAGGAGAGCGGATTTATTTCAAGTTATTTCTTATGAAAACCTTATAATTTACATTGTAGATGGACCATGAACATTTTTGTGGAAATCCGACGAGGTCGGTCCGTACGAGAAAACACAAAGGGTACACCTTTTGCTGAATCGACCAAAAAATGGTTTCGCGCTTAAAAGTCCACAACTTTTGTTATGGGCTTCCTTTTTAAGCCCATGACGCATTAAAAAGAACCTTAGAATGAGGAGTACACCATGGCATGGTCACATTCTGGTAATACACCATGATTTGAGCGGGTTTAAAAAAACTGCATGACATACGTTTGTTCGGTTTGGCAAATGCGTGGCTTCGGCAATATCCTGCACGAGAGCAGGTTTATTTCAAGTTATTTAATGTGAAAACCTTATAATTTACATTGTAGATGGACCATATACAGTTTGGTATAAATCCGACGAGGTCGGTCCGGACGAGAAAACACATAGGGCACCCCCTTTGTTGAATCTGCCAAAAATGGGTGACCTGCTTAAACATCCATAACTTTTGCTACGGGGATTCATTTAAGCCCATGACCTATCAAAACGAACCTTAGAACGAGGAGCACGCCATGGAATGGTCTCTTTCTGGCAATACACCATGATTTGAATTGGTTTCGATAAACTTCATGATGTACGTTCGTTCGGTTTGGCCAATGCATGGCTTTGGCAAAATCATGCAAGAGAGCGGGTTTATTTCAAGTTATTTCATGTGAAAACCTTATAATTTACATTGTAGATGGAGCATGTACTGTTTGGTGGAAATCTGACGAGGTCGGTCCGGACGAGAAAACACAAAGGGTACCCGATTTGCTAAATCGGCCAAAAAAGGGTGTCGCGCTTAAACGTCCATAACTTTTGCTACGAGGATCCGTTTTAAGCCCATTACCCGTTAAAACGAACCATAGAATGAGAAGAAAGGAATGGCATGGTCGTTTACTATCAATACACCATTATTTGAGTGGGTTTCGATGAACTGCATTATGTACATTCTATCGGTTTGGCCAATGCTTGGCTTCAGCAATATCCTGCACGAGAGTGGGTTTATATCAAGGTATTTATTATGAAAACCTTATAATTTACATTGTAGATGTTCCGTGTATAGCTTGCTGGAAATATGAGGAGGTCGTTCCGGATGAGAAAACAAAAAGGGTACCCCTTAGCTGAATCAGCCAAAAATGGGTGACGCGCTTAAACGTCCATAACTTTTGCTACGGGGATCCGTTTTAATCCCATGACCCATAAAAAAGAACCTTAGAATGAGGATCACACCATGACATGGTCTTTTTCTGGCAAAAAAACATGATTTGAATGGGTTTCGATAAACTTCATGATGTACGTTCGTTCTGTTTTGCCAATGTGTGGCTTCGGAAATATCCTGCACGAGAGCGGGTTTATTTCAAGTTATTTCTTGTGAAAACCTTTTAATTTATATTGTATATATGGACCATGTACATTTTGGTGGAAATTCGACGAGGTCGGTCCGGACGAGAGAACACGAAGGGTACCCCTTTGCTGAATCGGCCAAAAATGGTTGTCGTGCTTAAACGTCCATAACTTTTGCCACGGGGATTCGTTTTAAGCCCATGACCCGTCAAAACGAACCTTAGAATGAGAAGAAAGCCATGGCATGGTTTTTTTCTAGCAATACACCATGATTTGAGTGGGTTTCGATGAACTGCATGATCAAAGTTCCTTCGGTTTGGCCAATGCCTGGTTTCGGAAATATCTTGCATGAGAGCGGGTTTATTTCAAGTTATTTCTTGTGAAAACATTATATTTTACATTGTAGATGGACCATGGTACAGTTTGGTGGAAATCCGAGGAGGTCGGTCCGGACGAGAAAACACAAAGGGTACCCCCTTTGCTGAATCGGCCAAAAATGGGTGACCTGCTTAAGCGTCCATAACTTTTTCTACGGGGATCTGTTTTAAACCCATTACCCATAAAAACGAACTTTAGAACAAGGAGAACGCCATGGCGTGGTCTCTTTCTGGCAAGACACCATGATTTGAATGGGTTTTGATAAACTTCATGATGTACGTTCGTTCGGTTTGGCCAATGCGTGACTTTGTCAATATCCTGCACGAGAGCGGGTTTATTTCAAGTTATTTCATGTGAAAAACTTATAATTTACATTGTAAATGTACCATGTACAGTTTGGTGGAAATCATACGAGGTCGGTCCGGACGAGAAAACACAAAGGGTACCCTTTTTGCGGAATCGGGCAAAAATGGGTGTCGCGTTTAAACGTCCATAACATTTGCTACGAAAACCCGTTTTAAACCCATGACCCATCAAAACGAACCGTAGAACGAAAAGAATGCCATGGCATGGTCGTTTTCTAGCAATACACTATGATTTGGGTGGGGTTCGATGAACTCATTTTGTACTTTCCTTCGGTTTGGCCAATGATTGGCTTCGGCAATATCCTGCACAAGAGCGGGTTTATTTCAAGTTATTTCTTGTGAAAACTTTATAATTTACATTGTAGATGGACCATGTACATTTTGGTGGAAATCCGAGGAGGTCGGTCCGGACGAGAAAACACAAAGGGTACCCCTTTGTTGAATCGGCCAAAAATGGATGACTCGCTTAATTGTCCATAACATTTGCTACGGAGATCCATTTTAAGCCCATGACCCATCAAAACAAACCTTTGAATGAGGAGCACGCCATGGCATGGTCTCTTTCTGGCAATACACCATGATTTGAATGGGTTTCGATAAACTTCATGATGTACGTTCGTTCTGTTGTGCCAATGCATGGCTTCGGCAATATCCTGCATGAGAGCGGGTTTATTTCAAGTTATTTCTTGTGAAAACCTTATAATTTACATTGTATATGGACCATGTTTAGTTTGGTGGAAATTTGGCGAGGTCGGTCTGGACGAGAAAACAAAAAGGGTACCCCATTTGCTGAATCGGCCAAAAATGGGTGCCGCGTTTAAACGTCCATAACTTTTGCCACTGGGATCCGTTTTAAGCACATGACACGTCAAAATGAACCTTAGAATGAGGAGCAATCCAAGGCATGGTCACATTCTGGAAATACACCATGATTCGAGCGGGTTTCGGTAAACTGCTTGATGTACGTTCATTCGGTTTGGTCATTGCGTGACTTCGGCAATATCCTGCACGAGAGCGGTTTTATTTCAAGTAATTTCTTCTAAAAACCTTATAACTTACATTGGAGATGGACCATGTACAGTTTGGTGGAAATATGACGAGGTCAGTCCGGACGAGAAAACACAAAGGGTACCCCCTTTGCTGAATCGGCCAAAAATAGGTGTCGCGCTTAAACGTTCATAACTTTTGCTACGGGGACCCTTTTTAAGACATGACCCATTAAAAAGAACCTTAGAACTAGGAGCACGCCATGGCATGGTCACATTCTGACAATACACCATGATTTGAGCAGGTTTCGATAAACTGCATGATGTATGTTCATTCAGTTTGGCCAATGCATGACTTCGGCAAATCCTGCACGAGAGCGGGTTTATTTCAAGTTATTTCTTGTGAAAAAGTTATAATTTACATTGTAGATGGACCATGTACAGTTTGGTTGAAATTCGAAGAGGTCGGTCCGGACGAGAAAACACAAAGGGGACACCTTTTTGCTGAATCGGTCAAAAATGGGCGTCGTGCTAAAACATCCTTAACTTTTTCTACGGGGATCCATTTTAAACCCATGACCCGTCTTAACTAACCTTAGAATGAGAAGAAATCCATGGCATGGTCGTTTTCTGACAATACACCATGATTTGAGTGGGTTTCGATGAACTGCATGATGTATGTTCCTTCGGTTTGGCCAATGCTTGGCTTCGGCAATATCCTGTACGTGAGCAGGTTTATTTCTAATTATTTCTTATGAAAACCTTATAATTATTGTAGATGGACCATGTACAGTTTGGTGGAAAGCCGACGAGGTCGGTCCGGACGAGAAAACACAAAGGGTACACCTTTTGCTGAATCGGCCAAAAATGGATGTCGCACTTAAACAACCATAAATTTTGCTGCCGGGATCCCTTTTAAGCCCATGACCCGTCATAACGAACGTTGGACAGAGAAGAAAGACATGGCATGGTCGTTTTCTTACAATACACCATGATTTGAGTGGGTTTCGATGAACAACATGATCTATGTTCCTTCGGTTTGGCCAATGCTTGGTTTCCGCAATATCCTGCACGAGAGCGGGTTTATTTCAAGTATTTCTTGTGAAAATCTTATAATTGACATTGTAGATGGACCATGTACAGTTTGGTGGAAGTCCGACGAGGTCGGTCCGGACGAGAAAACACAAAGGGTACCCCTTTTGCTGAATCGGCCAAAAATGGGTGTCACGCTTAAACGTCTATAACTGTTGCTACTGGGATCCATTTTAAGCCCATGACCCATCAAAAAGAACCTTAGAACGAAGAGCACACCATGGCATGGTCGCTTTCTGGCATACACCATGATTTGAGTAGGTTTCGAGAAACTGAATGATGTACGTTCATTCGGTTAGGCCATTGCGTGGCTTCGGCAATATTCTACAGGAGAGCGGGTTTATTTCATGTTATTTCTTATGAAAACCTTATAATTTACATTGTTAATGGACCATGAACAGTTTGGTGAAAATCCGACGAGGTTGGTCCGTACGAGAAAACATAAAGGGTACATGTCAGGATCGAATTCTTAACAAGAATAAAGTCTCAGAAACTAATATCAAAGAAGTTGTGGAATAACACTTTGATATTTGATATAACAGTAAACAAAACAGTTTATAATCAATAACTTGCAAACTTGTATTGAATGCTTGAAGTTACAAGATTAAACACACAACCTCAATATTGATGAACAGGCTCACCAATACGAATTCTACTTCTCTAGAATTAGGAACTATGCCTTGAGGTTGATTTTCTCTAAAACTTAGAATGAATGAATTCTTAACTATTCTATCAAATCTATACATATATTGAACAAAAAGATAATTACAATAAATAAAATATCTTCAGTATATCTTCCATCATTATCTTCAAGCCTTCCATGAATATCTTGATTCTTTCCAGCTGTCATCCTTTCCATCCGGATCTTTAAGTCATAAGCAGTACTAACTATGCTCAGCAGCATTAATTTCTTCAAGCAACATTAACTTGTTCTTAGCAGCATTAACTACTAAGCAGCACTAACTACTAGCAGTACTAACTAGCTAAGCAGTACTAACTTTGACTAGCAGTATTAATTCTACTAGCAGTAGTAATACTCAGCAGTATTAACTTTGAAGTCTTCTAGCAGTAGTAATTCTGAACTAGCAGCATTAACCATACTTGAGCTTTTCTTCAGTTCCCAACAATCTCCCCCTAACTTGACTTTTAGGAAAAGAAGTCAAGTTCTTCAGAATTGATCTTCAAGATGCTTTCAACACTTCAGATTCAGTTTCCCAAATTTGGATCTAAGCCCAAACTTTGATTGACAGTTCTTCTCACCATAATCTTAGCCATCTCTGAATCCTTTGTGCATACTAGTGTAGCTTTCAGCATCCCTTCTAACTTCTCTTTGCTATGCTCATAAATTCTGTCTACCAGGTAGTATTCATGATAACAATTGTCAATAGTAATCATGTATACCCCACAGTTTTCAAAAAGTATCCATTTATCACTCTTCTTGAATATAAACTCCTGCTGATGATCTTTAATCCTATAAGCCACTCTTTCTAGATCAAACATCATGCACAAGTATTCCATTGCTATCTTGAGAAGATTCTCTTCAGTACCTTTCAACACAGGATCATAGAGTTTTATCCCCACTTTGTATAATTCTTCTATGTCAGCTCTTGAACAACTTCTGACAACTCTCCCCCATGTTGAATATGCTTCAAATGAACCATCAGCTCTTTTTATTCTGAAGAAGTCCTTTCCATTATTTCTTAGAATGTCCCAGAAGGTAATCTCAGGAGCTTTCATAGAGATTGGAACAACCTTCAAAGGTTCTACTATTGTCATGTAGAGATCCATACTATCAGTAGTTGGCTTACTTGATTGTTCTGGAATTTGTACTGATTCTACTATAGGTACCTCTGAATGCTCTGCTGCAGATTCTGCTGTTTCTTCCACTCTAGGCCTTTTAGACAGCCTTTTGGAAGCAATTGTCTTCACCCTTTTTCCAGCTTTGGCTTCTACACCAACACTCTCAGGTTCTTCCTTCTTCTCTTCTACTTTATCTTTTGAGGGTGTGGTCTCCTCAGGGAATGGTTTTTGAATATTCAGGTCATGCCTTTTTTTCATTCTTCTCTCAGCCTCTTCCCTTTGTGCTGAATCCCCTTGAAGCTTGGCCATTTCCTTTTGATACAACTCTTCAACCTGAGTGTATGCCATGTTGGTAAACATCTCCCCCTTAACACCAATTGCACCCTTCAGGAAATTTATCATTTTTCTTCTTTCCTGATTGGCCAAAAATGTTTTGGAGGGTTGTCTTTTCTGTTTCTGTTTTTGAGTTGGCATCTTTTTAGCTGGAAGTTTCTTGGCCTGAGCTGCTGTCTGAGCTGCTTCTTTTAAGCTCTTTTGGTATTCTGCATTTAACTTCTTGGCCATAATCTTTGCAAGTTCTCTATCTTTTTCTGTTTGCAACTGTTCCTCCTTCTCCATTTGGTCTTGAAGTTGCTTTGCTATTGCCTCATCCATTTCAATCTGAGACTTCTTCTTTGCAGGCATTTCAGCTTCAACCATCTTCTCCTTTCTTTTTCCCTTTGACTCCTTTGCCTTTTCTTTTTCCTTCTGTTGAATTTCTCCTTCATTGATGACTACTCCCTTGGCCTTTTGAGTAGCCTTAGGAGTATCATTCTTGGCTTTTACCAAGGTTTCAGCTATTTCCAATTCTTCAACAGATAGCCCTGTTACTGCTGCTATCTGTTCTGTTACTGCTACTGCTTGAACATTATCTATTTCCACTTCTTGTGCTTTTGTTTCTGCAGCTTTCTCCCCCTTAACATCAAATCCCATCTCAGAAATACTCTCCTTTTCTGCTTCAGCCTCTGAATTCTCCCCCTTGTTGAAAGCATCATTAGCAGTTTTCCTCTTCTTCAAAACAAATTTGCCTTCTCCTCTTCTTTTGCACCAATCTTGTGATCATTTTCTTCAATTTGGTAATCTGTACTTGTTGAGACAGAATCACCATTTTCATCTCTTCTATGTCTTTGCCTTGTTTGATGACATCCATATTGATGTTGCCCATTGTTTCCATCAATTCATTGTAGTCATATCTGTCCTCACCTTCTCCAGGAGTGTTACCACCTTTTGAAGGATCATGGGATCTTTTAGTAGTAGAAGCCTTCTGCCTAGCAGAAGCACTATCCACCCACTTGGTTTCTTGGCACCGGGGACCTTTGAATGATTGCTCATTCAAAGTTGCCATGGGAGAGGTCTTATGTATGTTACCACTGTCCTCCTCTGTGCTAGCAGGAGTAGTGGCAGCCTTCTTACCCATATGCTCTTCCATCTCCTTAGAGAGCACCTCCTGAGGGTTGGGAGACACCCTGTTAGTTTCCCTTTGGATATTCTCTACTGGAGAGTGCTCCAATAGAGGGATTTGAGGCTCTTGGTTAATAGTAGGTACACCAAGGGAAGGAGCCTTGTGTACCTTTCTCTTGACATAAGTCTTGGATATTCTGGGAGTGGGTTTAGCAGCAAAGGACTGAGGAAAAATATGAGAGAGGGAAGGTTGGGATTGGCTAGCAGTGGGTTGGTCTAATGGGGGCATTGACCCTGCTACCATACCTTCATTGGTTTGGGACACCACCATCATTGTAGAGAACAATGGGGTGTCAAATCCTTCCGAGTCCCCAGCAGATCTTCTCATGTTTGAGAAAACCTTGCCTTTAGGGGGTTTTGGTACATATATCCCTTCAGAGTGAGGAATATCCGTCAATTCGTGGTTGATTACTGCTTGAACAACCCTGGGATACATATAAAATCTCTTTTTGTTTCCCATGTTTGAGACAAGATCATTGAAAATCATTTGTGAAAAATTGTACCTTCTGGCAGTGGCCAAACAGACCAAAGCATAAGCAATGGGACTGCTGAACTCACTTCATCCAGTAGTCTTTTTATAAATGCAGTGCATCAAGGTATGAACAAGAAAACGCCATTGGGGTGAGAATTTAGCTTTTCAGAACTTAAAAATACCCAATGGGCCTCCATACCCCATTCTTGTAAGAGTAGAAAACAGTTCATCATTAGAGATAGAAGTTATACCAGAGGCATCGTCTAGACGTAGACTGATGCGAATTACCTCTTCGGTAACTGTCAATGGCTTGCCACACACTGTCGTCTTGATCCTTTGCACACCATCCTCAGTAACAATGGTGGCATGTGCCCAGAATTGCCTCTGATGCTCTATGAAGATAGTAGGAGACATAGTGAGAGCATGGGCAATGTGGCTAGACTTCAGAAAGTCGACTATCTGATGAAAACCTTCAGCTTGTTTTGGCTTTTAGAGCATCGCGATTTCATTGTGCTCGTCAATGAACGCCATTGATGCCATGAATCTTTGAAAATTCTTGCCTGAGAACTTTGAACTTGAGAGAAAGAGGGTTTAGAGCGCAAGAGAATAGTATGCAAAGAGTCGTTATGAACTTTTAGGCGGGCAAAGAGTATTTATAGTATTCGGAACATAAGCAGTATTAACCTAGAGCAGTATGAACTACTAGCAGTATTAACTAACTAGCAGTATTAACTGAGAGCAGTATTAACTAAGAGCAGTATTAACTACTAGCAGTATTAACTAACTAGCAGTATTAACTGAGAGCAGTATTAACTAAGAGCAGTATTAACTACTATCAGTATTAACTAACTAGCAGTATTAACTGAGAGCAGTATTAACTACTAGCAGTATTAACTAACTAGCAGTATTAACTGAGAGCAGTATTAACTGAGAGCAGTATTAACTACTAGCAGTATTAACTAACTAGCAGTATTAACTGAGAGCAGTATTAACTAAGAGCAGTATTAACTACTAGCAGTATTAACTAACTAGTAGTATTAGCTTAGAGTAGTATTAACTACTAGCAGTATTAACTGAGAGCAGTATTAACTGAGAGCAGTATTAACTACTAGCAGTATTAACTAACTAGCAGTATTAACTGAGAGCAGTATTAACTGAGAGCAGTATTAACTACTAGCAGTATTAACTAACTAGCAGTATTAACTGAGAGCAGTATTAACCACTAGCAGTATTAACTGTGCACTGGCAGTATTAACTACTAGCAGTAGTAACTGTGCACTGGCAGTATTAACTACTAGCAGTATTAATTACTAGCAGTAGTAACTGTGCATTGGCAGTATTAACTATACTTACTCCTTTAATCTTGCGAAACACTGAGTACTGCTATACATATCCTGAAAAAGAAGATTAGTAACACCAAGAATAAACAATATACAGGTATAGAACCACTTTTTGAGAAGGGGCTTATTCAGAGTTGATCATTCCCACACTTGTTACCAAGAAAGTGAATCTACCCACATCAAAAGCTTTAGTGAATATATTAGAAAACTGGTTATCAGTGTGAACTTTTACAACTTGAATAAGTTTCTTTTCATTACAGTCTCTTATGAAGTGATACCTGATCTCAATGTGCTTTGTCTTTGAGTGCTTGACAGGATTATTCACAATGCTAATAGCACTGCTATTATCAATAAAAATTGGAGTGTGTAGAAAGGTTACCCCATAATCTAGCATTTGATTCTGAATCCATAAGACTTGAGAACAGCAACTTGCAGCTGCTATGTACTTTGCCTCTATTGTAGATGTGGATAATGTGGTTTGTTTCTTGCACTGCCATGAAACTAGTCTTGCACCCAAAAACTGACATCCTCCAGAAGTAGATTTTCTGTCCAAGTTTGCTCCACCTAGATCACTATCTGGGTATGCAAGTAGGTCAAAGGATGAGTCATGAGGATACCAAAGTCCCAATCTGGGTTGCCCTTTGAGATATCTGAATATCCTCTTAACAGCTTGATAGTGAGATTGCTTTGGCCTAACTTGGAATCTTGCACATACAAAGACTGGAAACATTATATCTGGCCTAGAGGCTGTAAGATACATGAGAGAGCCAATCATGGATCTATAATGATGAACATCCATATCCTCCCCCTCAAGATCTGCTGTTATCTGCTTGTGTGTCTCCATAGGTGTGCTAGCAGGTTTTGAATCTGAGAAACCAAACTTGGTTAGAATGTCCTGCACATACTTGAACTGACAGATGAAGATTCCATCTGACTTCTGTTGAACTTGGAGTCCAAGGAAGAAAGTAAGTTCCCCCATGCAACTCATTTTGAACCTTTGATGCATTAGTTCCTCAAACTCCTTACACATGTTGTCTCTTGTTGATCCAAAGATAATATCATCAACATAGATTTGGACCATCAAGATATCCTTCTTCTTTCTCTTGATGAATAGAGTCTTATCAATGAATCCTCTTTCAAAGCCATTTTCCAAGAGATAGGATGACAGAGTGTCATACCAAGCTCTTGGAGCTTGATGTAATCCATAAAGTGCTTTCTTCAATTTGTATACTCTGTCTGGATAGCTTGGGTTTTCAAACCCTGGTGGTTGACAGACATATACTTCTTCTTCAATTGAACCATAAAGAAATGCACTTTTCACATCCATTTGATAGACTTTGAATTTCATATAGGAAGCATAAGCCAGGAATAATCTAATTGCTTCTATCCTGGCCACAGGTGCAAATACTTCTTCATAGTCTATTCCTTCTTCTTGTGTATACCCTTGAGCCACCAGCCTTGCTTTATTCCTTATCACTATAACTCTTTCATCTATCTTATTCCTGAAGACCCATTTTGTTCCTATTGCCTTTGGCCTTTAGGATGGTCTACCAGATCCCAAACATCTTGCAGCTTGAACTGCAGTAGCTCTTCTTGCATGGCTTCTATCCAACTGGATTCTTTCATAGCATCATGTGCCTTTTTAGGCTCAAGCTGGGATAAAAGGCAAGAAAGCACTGTGTGTTGTTGATCTTGTATTTCTTGAAGCCTACTTTGATTTCTAGTCATCATAGGAGAGGATATATCTCCTATTACCAGCTGTGGAGGATGATTCTTTTGTATTCTTGTGTGATGACTAGGTTCTTCATTAAGTCCCACCTCTAGATTAGAGTCATTCAACTCAACTGAAGTGTTTTCAGTAGCCACTTCTGGTTCTTTATTTTCTTGAGTCTCCTAATCTCTACTTTCTTCTTCACTTTGACTTGGTCCAGTAGATGGTTCCTTTTCACAGTCTTCAACAGGATCCACTGTGGGTATGGGAAATATCACAGATTGAGATATACTTTCTGAGACTTGTGTAGTCCCTGATCCTCCACTCCCTGTACCTGCATAATCATCATTACTGAAACCAAAAGAGTTAGTTAGTGAGTCAATGTCAAATAGCCACTGAGGACCAGAACCAATAGGATTTGGTATGTTCTCATTGCATTTGACATTGTCACTTTCTTCAATTATTCTGGAAGAAGAGTTAAAAACTCTGTAAGCCTTACTCTGAGATGAGTAACCAACAAGAAATCCATCATCTGCTTTGCTATCAAACTTACCTAAGTGAGATTTGGTATTGAGAATTGTACAAGGACACCCAAATGGTTTGAAAAATCCAATGAAAGGTTTTCTTTTATTTAAAAGCTCATATGGGGTCTTGTTCTTTTGCTTGACCACTAGAACTCTGTTTTGGACATAACAAGCAGTATTAACTGCTTCAGCCCAGAAGGTAATTGGCAGTTTTGAATCAGCCAACAGAGATCTAGCAGCTTCTATTAGTGTCCTGTTTCTCCTCTCAGCAACTCCATTCTGTTGAGGAGTCCTAGGAGCACTATATTGTCTCTCAATGCCTTTCTCTTCACAAAAGGTGTTTAGATCAAGATTTTTAAACTCAGTCCCATTATCTGATCTAATGACTTTTACTTTTTGATTAGTTTGGTTTTCAATTCTTAGGATAAAGGATTGGATCAATCCACTTGTCTCATCCTTAGTCCTTAGAAAATATACCCAGGTAAATCTAGAGTAATCATCAACAATAACCAAGCAGTAAGATTTCTTGCCTATACTCATAACATTTGTAGGACCAAACAAATCCATATGCAGTAACTGGAGACAAGAAGAAATTGAGTTTATCTCTTTGGTCTTATGAGAAGTTTTGTGTTGTTTGCCTTTAGGACATGCAACACAATGATCATCACATGAAAATACTTTTGAAGGTAAACCTCTTACAAGATTGTTTTTAACAAGTTTGTTCATGGTCTTGAAATTCATGTGACACATCCTTCTGTGCCAAAGAGAGGATTCATCCACATAAGCTTTTGAAACAAGACAGTTCAGGGATGAATCACTATAAACATTGTCCATATCTAGACAATACACATTGTCCTTTCTTGGAGTTCTAAGTAGTATCATACTTTCATCAACTACCTTGAACCCTGGAGCAAGGATCATACACTCAGTATTTGTAAATAATATGTTATGTTGTTTGTCACAAACCTGTGATACACTTAACAGGTTGTACTTCAACTGATCAACATAGTAGACATCCTCAAATGTCATATTACCTTTGGTGACATTACTTTTTCCACTTATTTTACCACCAGTAAGATTATCTCCAAATGCAACATGTCCTCCATTGATATGCTTGAAATCCTGAAGGCATGACATGTTGCCTGTCATGTGCCTAGAGCAACCACTATCAACATGCCATATGCTCTTCCCCTTGAGCTGTTGGTTGCCCTGCACATAAGATAGATCAGTTAGTATGAATTAGGAACCCAAGCCAAAGTGGTCTTGGGTACCCCTTTCTCATCAAAATACTTGCCTTCTTTCTTGACAAGATTTTTAAACTTTGACTCCTCATTCTTGGAGTACTTTGTCACAATAATGAGCTTGGAAACATTTTTGCTAGAAGCAGTACTGGTTTTAGAAGTACTAACTGCCTTAGTAGCACTTGCATGCTTAGCAGTACTAACCTTGTTAGCAGTAGTAACTGTGTTAGTAGCATTAATATTTTCAGCAGTACTAACACTGTTAGCTGTAGTAACTGTGTTAGCAGCACTAATATTTTCAACAGTACTAACACTGTTAGTACTTCTAGGCACCCATAGTAAAACACTTTCTTTTAAAACCTTATTTTTCATAGGGCCTTTACTTTCAACAGATTTCTTCATCACATGTTTCTTTCCAGCCTTCCTATAACTAACAGGTTTTTGCACAAATCTTTGAAAGTTTATCTGTTGATTAATAGGGTTAAAGAAGCAATACTTAGCCAAATGATTCAACTTGCCACATATGAAACAAGGTTTTGGTCTATTGATTTTATTCAGATCAACTCCTTGTTTCTGAGCCCATTGATTATTCCAGTTTCTTTGATTACCTCTTTTTATACCAGAATTTAGGCTCTTAGCTTTATTGCAAGCACACTGTTTACAAGATCCAGGATTCACAACCGTGGTTTGTTTGTAATGGACCTTGTTAAGGAGTTGGCTTGATATTGACTCCCCAGGACTTCCATTCAATCATTGAAAAACACAATGTTTATATATGAATGTTCTTGTCAGGATCGAAATTCAAAACAAGAATTTAATAAACACTCAAAAACTATGTTAAAGAAGTTGCGGAAAAACACTTTAACAGTAAATCAATCAAACAGTGTATGAACTCAAATCACAAGTTATATTGATTTAACTTAATGATTACAAACAAAACCTCAATCTGTTGAACAGGCTCAACAGACGTTCAATATTTCTCTATTGAAAGGACTTCTAAGAACCTTGAGGTTAATTCTTTCTAAACGAATGTATTCTATATGAATTCTGTATATCTCTATCAAAGACTTCTAAACTATATATACATAACTAATTACAAGATAATTATCAAAACAAAATTGATCTTCATAACCCATTCCATAATTATCTTCATCTTTATCTGCAGCTCCTAGCCTTTCGTTCCAAGTCATTATAATCAGCATTAACTTCATCCTCATCCAACAGTATTAACATCCTCAGCAGTACTAACTATGCTTGCAGTATTAACTCCCCTTTCTGGTAAGTATTAACATCTGGTCCTATCTGAGCCCATTGATTATTCCAGTTTCTTTGATTACCTCTTTTTATACCAGAATTTAGGCTCTTAGCTTTATTGCAAGCACACTGTTTACAAGATCCAGGATTCACAACCGTGGTTTGTTTGTAATGGACCTTGTTATCCTTTCCTTTGGTCTTCTCTATCTCCTTGGACTTGACCCAGATTTTCCCACATCCCTCATTGGTGATAATGTTGTTTTCTAATGGTATCTCTTTATTCACAGCATTATCCCTATTCTCACTAGCTTCTTTCTCAGTCAAATCCTTAACTACTACCTCATCCAAAGGATCTATCTTAAAATCTTCCTCAGACAAGTCCTTTTTCTCCTTGGTTTCTAACAAGTCTGAAGTAGGAGAGATATAGTTGTTGTTGTAAGGAGGAGGTGTATTGTTGTATCCAACACCAGGCTTCATCTTATCATGAATCTGAGCCTTTAGAAGAGAATCCATTGCTTTTGAAGCATATGAAAACTTTTCTATGTCAAGCTTAACTTTAGACAGTTCCTCTTTCAGCCTATCATTCTCTTCTAAGGACTTAGACAGTTTGGTCTCTAACTCATTCTTTTCCCACTTCCAGTAGTTTGTGTCATAAGAGTGTTGAAGTTCATTAGCTTGAAAGCCTTTGATTTGCTCTTCAAATCTCTCTACTATCAACACATAATCTCTTCTGTCCTTTTCTAATCTTTTGAGGTCATCACACATACTTTGATTGTGATCCCTGTATCTTTTGACAGTGTCAATGCAAGATTGAGTGCAAAGATTAGAAATTACCTCAGAGGGGAGATCAGACACTTCTGCCATAAGAGCTTGATTCTGAATGGCTTCCTCAGCTTGATCACTCCAGTCAAATCCCATTCCTTGTTGAGAAACAAGGGCTTGAGCAGGATTCTTGTTTTGATTGTAGCCTCCATTCTGAGCTTGTTGGTGGTTGTTGTTTGGAACAACACTCCTGCACTCTCTAGCAAAGTGTCCTTTCATGTGACACTTATAGCATTCCACCTTAGTCTTGTCAAAACCAACTCCATCTTCTCTTCTTTGAGAGAAGTTGTTCTTTCCTGTTCTTTTAATAAACTTCTTCACCCTCATAGATAACATGGCCATCTGCCATTTAATGTCCATCTCCTCCAGGTCATCAGGGTGAAGTTGATCCAGATCATCATTAATCAATGAATTATTGCTATGACTGGACAAAAAGGCTTCAAAGATAGTTTCAGTGCATTTTTTTGAATTTACTCCACTGGCAGTACTAACTGCTTCAGGGTTGGCAGTAGTATCAGTGGATGCTGAAAGAAGTGCAGCATTGTGGATATAACCAGTGGGCTTCTTTTTGGATTCTACCTCAGTTTCAAAAACTCTTAGATCATTATATAGATCATCAAGTTCCTTCTCTTCCAGATTGTCACTCTGTCTATATGAGACAGTGTACATAGTCCATTCATCCCCAAGAGATCTGAGGAACTTTCTGTTGATATCATCTTGTTCCATCTTCACTCCTACAGTAGCCAGTTCACCAATGAGCTTGTTGAACCTATCAAAAGTTTGAGTCATAGACTCATTCTTTGAAGAAGTGAAGTTCTCATACTGCTGCTTTAGAACATCTCTTTGATTTCTTTTGATGCTTTTAGTTCCAGCAAATCTTTTCTCTAGAGCATTCCAGAGAATCTGAGCATCAGTGCAATTGCAAAATTGATGCTGATATTCATTGGGGATGGCCAAGAGCAGAGTGCTCAAGGCCTTCATCTCTGTCTGTCTGATCTTCCTCTCACCATCTGTCTTTGGTGGAGGTCTTTTCCCATCTGGTCCTATCTTTCCTGCTTCAGAAGGACCATTCTCAATGATATCCCACATTGAGTAGTCAGTGAGAAGAATGTATTGTCTAATTCTGATCTTCCACATGTCAAACTCACTGGGTTTGAGCATTGGAACCTTAGAGACCAGAGTACTGTTTGATTCTGCAAGGTTTTCCATGATGAATGAATAGATGTTTCTGAGGGAGTTTGGCTCTGATACCACTTGTCAGGATCAAATTCTTAACAAGAATAAAGTCTTAGAAACTAATATCAAAGAAGTTGCGGAATAACACTTTGATATTTGATATAACAGTAAACAAAACAGTTTATAATCAATAACTTGCAAACTTGTATTGAATGCTTGAAGTTACAAGATTAAACACACAACCTCAATATTGATGAACAGGCTCACCAATACGAATTCTACTTCTCTAGAATTAGGAACTATGCCTTGAGGTTGATTTTCTCTAAAACTTAGAATGAATGAATTCTTAACTATTCTATCAAACCTATACATATATTGAACAAAAAGATAATTACAATAAATTAAATAACTTCAGTATATCTTCCATCATTATCTTCAAGCCTTCCATGAATATCTTGATTCTTTCCAGCTGTCATCATTTCCATCCGGATCTTTAAGTCATAAGCAGTACTAACTATGCTCAGCAGCATTAATTTCTTCAAACAACATTAACTTGGTCGTAGCAGCATTAACTACTAAGCAGCACTAACTACTAGCAGTACTAACTAGCTAAGCAGTACTAACTTTGACTAACAGTATTAATTCTACTAGCAGTAGTAATACTCAGCAGTATTAACTTTGAAGTCTTCTAGCAGTAGTAATTCTGAACTAGCAGCATTAACCATACTTGATCTTTTCTTCAGTTCCCAACAGTACACCTTTTGCTGAATCGACCAAAAATAGGTTTCACTCTTAAACATCCACAACTTTTGCAACGGGTTTCCGTTTTAAGCCCATGACCTATTAAAAAGAACCATAGAACAAGAAGCACACCATGGCATGGTCACATTCTGGCAATACACCATGATTTGAGCGGGTTTCGAAAAACTGCATGATGTACGTTCATTCGGTTTGGCCAATGCGTGACTTCGGCAATATTCTGCACGAGAGCGGGTTTATTTCAAGTTATTTCTCGTGAAAGCCTTATAATTTACATTGTAGATGGACCATGTACAGTTTGGTGGAAATCCGACGAGGTCTGTCCGGACGAGAAAACAGAAAGGGTACCCCCATTGCTGAATCGGCCAAAAATGGGTGTCGCGCTTAAACGGTAATTTTTTTTGCTACGGGGATCCTTTTTAAGCCCATGACTCGTCAAAAATAACCTTAGAAAGAGAAGAAATCCATGGCATGATGTACGTTCCTTCGGTTTGGCCAATGCCTGGCTTCGGCAATAGCCTACATGAGAGCGGGTTTATTTCAAGTTATTTCTTGTGAAAACAGTATAATTTACATTGTATATGGACCATGTACAGTTTGGTGGAAATCCGAGGAGGTCGGCTCGGATAAGAAAACATAAAGGGTACGTCCTTTGCTGAATCGGCCAAAAATGGGTGACCTGCTTAAACGTCCATAACTTTTGCTACGGGGATCCGTTTTAAACCCATGACCCATAAAAAAACTTTAGAACGGGGAGCAGGACATGGCATGGTATCTTTATGGCAATGCACCATGCTTTGAGTGGGTTTCGATAAACTGCATGATGTACTTTCGTTCGGTTTGGCCAATGTATGGCTTCGGCAATATCTTGCAAGGGAGCGGGTTTATTTCAAGTTATTTCTTGTGAAAACATTATAGTTTACATTGTAGATGGACTATGTAAAGCTTGGTGGAGATCTGACGAGGTCGGTCCAGACGAGAAAACACAAAGGGTACCCCCTTTGCTGAATCGGCCAAAAATGGGTTTTGCGCTTAAACGTCAATAACTTTTGTTACAGGCATCCATTTTAAACACATGATTCGTCAAAACGAACCTTAGAATGAGGAGCACGCCATGGCATGGTATCTTTCTGACAATACACAATGATTTCAATGGGCTTTCTAATTTGCATGATCTACGTTCGTTCGGTTTGGCCAATGCATGGCTTCGGCAATATCCTGCACGGGCGAGGGTTTATTTCAATTTATTTCTTGTGAAAACCTTATAATTTACATTGTATATGGACCATGTACGGTTTGGTGGAAATCCGACGAGGTCGGTCCGGACGAGAAAACACAAAGGGTACCCCCTTTGCTGAATCGACCAAAAATGGGTGTCACACTTAAATGTCCATAACTTTTGCCACGGCGATCCGTTTTAAGCCCATGACACATTAAAACGAACCATAGAAAACGAGGAGAACTCTATGGCATGACCTATTTCTGGCAATACCCCATGATTTGAATGGGTTTCGATAAACTGTATGATGTACGTTTGTTCGGTTTGGCCAATGCGTGGCTTCGGCAATATCCTGCACGAGAGCGGGTTTATTTCAAGTTATTTCCTATGAAGACCTTATAATTTACATTGTAGATGGACCATGTACAGTTTGGTGGAAATATGACGAGGTCAGTCCAGACGGGAAAACACAAAGGGTACCCCTTTACTGAATGGGCAAAAAGGGGTTTCGCGCTTAAGCGTCCATAACTTATGCTATGGTGATCCATTTTGAACCCATGGCCCATAAAAACAAACCTTAGAATGAGAGAAATCCATGGCATGGTCTCTTTCTGGCAATGCACTATGATTTGAATGGGTTTCGATAAACTGGATGATGTACGTTCGTTCGGTTTGGCCAATGCGTGGCTTAGGCAATATCCTGCACGGGAGTGGGTTTATCTCAAGTTATTTCTTGTGAAAACCTTATAATATACATTGTAGATGGACCATGTACAGTTTGGTGGAAATCCGACGAGGTCGGACCGGACGAGAAAACACAAAGGGTACCCCTTTGCTGAAACGACCAAAAATGGGTGTCGCGCTAAAACGTTCATAACTTTAGCTACCGGGATCCGTTTTAATCCCATGACCCAACAAAACGACCCTTAGAATGAGAAGGAAGCCATGGTATGGTGTCTTACTGGCAATACACCATGATTTGAGTGGGTTTCGATCAACTGAATGACGTACGTTCGTTCGGTTTGGCCAATGCGTGGGTTAGGCAATATCCTGCACGAGAGCGGGTTTATTTCAAGTTATTTCTTGTGAGAACCTTATAATTTACATTGTAGATGGACCATGTACAGTTTGGTGAAAATCCGACGAGGTCGGTCTGGACGAGAAAACACAAAGGGTACCCCCTTTGCTGAATAGACCAAAAATGGGTTTCACGCTTAAACATCCATAACTTTTGTTACAGGCATCCGTTTTAAACCTATGACCCATAAAAACAAACCTTAGAATGAGGAGCAGGCTATGGCATGGTCTCATTCTGGAAATGCACAATGATATGATTGGCTTTCGATAAACTACATGATGTACGTTCGTTCGGTTTGGCCAATGCGTGGCTTCGGCAATATCCTGCACGAAAGTGGGTTTATTAGAAGTTATTTATGGTGAAAACCTTATAATTTACATTGTATATAGATCATGTACCGTTTGATGGAAATCCGACAAGGTCGCTCCGGACGAGAAAACGAAAAGGGTACCCCCTTTGCTGAATCGGCCAAAAATGCGTCTCGTGTTTAAACGTCCATAACTTTTGCTACGGGGATCCATTTTAAATAGATGACTCATCAAAATGAACCTTAGAACGAGGAGCACGTCATGGAATGGTCTCTTTCTGGAAATATACCATGATTTCAATGGGTTTCGATAAACTACATGATCAACGTTCGTTCGGTTTGGCCAATGCATGGCTTCGGCAATATCCTGCACGAGAGCGAGTTTATTTCAAGTTATTTCTTGTGAGAACCGTATAATTTAAATTGTAGATGGACCATGAATAGTTTGGTTGAAATCCGACGAGGTCGGTCTGGACGACAAATCACAAAGGGTACCCCTTTACTGAATCGGCCAAAAATGTGTTTTTCACGCTTAAACGTCTATAACTTTTGCTACGGAGATGAGTTTTAAACCCATGACCCGGAAAAAAAAACCTTAGAACGGGGAGCAGGCCATAACGTGGTATCTTTATGGCAATGCACCATGCTTTGAGTGGGTTTCGATAAACTGTATGATATACGTTCGTTCGGTTTGGCCAATGTGTGGCTTCGGCAATATCTTGCACGAGAGCGGGTTTTTTTCAAGTTATTTCTTGTGAAAACATTATAGTTTACATTGTAGATGGACTATGTAAAGCTTGGTGGAAATCCGACGAGGTCGGTCCAGACGAGAAAACACAAAGGGTACCCCCTTTGCTGAATTGGCCAAAAATGGGTTTCGCGCTTAAACGTCCATAATTTTTGTTACAGGCATCCATTTTAAACACATGATTCGTCAAAACGAACCTTAGAACGAGGAGCACGCCATGGCATGGTATCTTTCTGGCAATACACCATGATTTCAATGGGTTTGCTAAACTGCATGATCTACGTTCATTCGGTTTGGCCAATGCATGGCTTCGGCAATATCCTGCACGAGCGAGGGTTTATTTCAATTTATTTCTTGTGAAAACCTTATAATTTACATTGTAGATGGACCATGTACGGTTTGGTGGAAATCCGACGAGGTCGGCCCGGACGAGAACACACAAAGGGTACCCCCTTTGCTGAACCGGCCAAAAATGGGTGTCACACTTAAATGTCCATAACTTTTGCAACGGCGATCCGTTTTAAACCCATGACACATTAAAACGAACCATAGTAAACGAGGAGAACGCTATGGAATGGTCTATTTCTGGCAATACCCCATGATTTGAATGGGTTTCGATAAACTGTATGATGAACGTTCGTTCGGTTTGGCCAATGCGTGGCTTCGGCAATATCCTGCACGAGAGCGGGTTTATTTCAATTTATTTCTTGTGAAAACCTTATAATTTACATTGTAGATGGACCATGTACGGTTTGGTGGAAATCCAACGAGGTCAGTCCAGACGGGAAAACACACAGGGTACCCCTTTACTGAATAGGCCAAAAATGGGTTTCGCGCTTAAACGTCCATAACTTATGCTATGATGATCCATTTTGAACCCATGGCCCATAAAAACAAACCTTAGAACGAGATCAAGCCATGGCATGGTCTCTTTCTGGCAATGCACCATGATTTGAGTGGGTTTCCATAAACTGGATGATGTATGTTCGTTCGGTTTGGCCAATGCGTGGCTTAGGCAATATCCTGCACGAGAGAGAGTTATCTAAAGTTATTTCTTGTGTAAACCTTATAATATACATTGTAGATGGACCATGTACAGTTTGGTGGAAATCCGACGAGGTCGGTCCGGACGAGAAAACACAAAGGGTACCCCCTTTGCTGAATCGACCAAAAATGGGTTTCGCGCTTAAACGTCCATAACTTTTGTTACAGGCATCCATTTTAAACCTATGACCCGTAAAAACAAGCCTTATAATTAGGAGCAGGCTATGGAATGGTCTCGTTCTGGAAATGCACCATGATTTGATTGGCTTTCGATAAACTACATTACGTATGTTCGTTCGGCTTGGCCAATGCGTGGATTCGATAATATCCTGCACGAGAGCGGGTTTATTCCAAGTTATTTATTGTGAAAACCTTATAATTTACATTTTAGATCGATCATGTACAGTTTGGTGGAAATCCGACGAGGTCAGTCCAGACGGGAAAACACAAAGGGTACCCCTTTATTGAATGGGCCAAAAATGGGTTTCGCGCTTAAGCGTCCATAACTTATGTTGTGGTGATCTATTTTGAACCCATGGCCCATAAAAACAAACCTTAGAACGAGAGCAAGCCATGGCATGGTATCTTTCTGGCAATGCACCATGATTTCAGTGGGTTTCGATAAACTGGATGATGTACGTTCGTTCGGTTTGGCCAATGTGTGGCTTAGGCAATATCTTGCACGAGAGCGGGTTTATCTCAAGTTATTTCTTGTGAAAACCTTATAATATACCCTTGTAGATGGACCATGTACAGATTGGTGGAAATCCGACGAGGTCGGTCCGGACGAGAAAACACAAAGGGTACCCCTTTGCTGAATCGACCAAAAATGGGTGTCGCGCTAAAACGTTCTTAACTTTTGCTACCGGGAGCCATTTTAATCCCATGACCCAACAAAATGACCCTTAGAATGAGAAGGAAGCCATGGCATGGTGTCTTTCTGGCAATACACCATGATTTGAGTGGGTTTCGATCAACTGAATGACGTACGTTCGTTCGGTTTGGCCAATGCGTGGCTTCGGCAATATCCTGCACGAGAGCGGGTTTATTTCAAGTTATTTCTTGTGAGAACCTTATAATTTACATTGTAGATAGACCATGTACAGTTTTGTGGAAATCCGACGACGTCGGTCTGGACGAGAAAACACAAAGGGTACCCCTTTGCTGAATCGACCAAAAATGGGTTTCGCGCTTAAACGTCCATAACTTTTGTTACAGGCATCCGTTTTAAACCTATGATCCGTAAAAACAAACCTTAGAATGAGGAGCAGGTTATGGAATGGTCTCGTTCTCGAAATGCACCATGATTTGATTGGCTTTCAATAAACTACATTATGTACGTTCGTTCGGTTTGGCTAATGCGTGCCTTCGATAATATCCTGCACGAGAGCGGGTTTATTTCAAGTTATTTATTGTGAAAACCTTATAATTTACATTTTATATAGACCATGTACCGTTTGGTGGAAATCCGACGAGGTCGGCCCGGACGAGAAAACAAAAAGGGTACCCCCTTTGCTGAATCGGCCAAAAATGAGTTTCGCGTTTAAACGTCCATAATTTTTTCTACGGGGATCCATTTTAAACAGATGACTCATCAAAAAAAACCTTAGAACGTCGAGCACGCGATGGAATGGTCTCTTTCTGGCAATATACCATGATTTCAATGGGTTTCGATAAACTGTATGATGTACGTCCGTTCGATTTGGCCAATGCATGGCTTCGGCAATATCCTGCACGAGAGCGGGTTTATTTCAATTTATTTTCTGTGAAAACCTTATAAGTTACATTGTATATGGACCATGTATAGTTTGGTGGAAATCTGACGAGGACGGTCCGGACGAGAAAACACAAAGCGTACCCCTTTGCTGAATGGGCCAAAAATGGGTTTCGCGCTTAAGCGTCCATAACTTATGCTATGGTGATCCATTTTGAACCCATGGCCCATAAAAACAAACCTTAGAACGAGGAGCAAGCCATGGCATGATCTCTTTCTGGCAATGCACCATGATTTGAGTGCGTTTCGATAAACTGCATGATGTACGTTTGTTCGGTTTGGCCAATGCGTGGCTTATGAAATATCATGCACGAGAGCGGGTTTATCTCAAGTTATTTCTTGTGAAAACCTTATAATATACATTGTAGATGGACCATGTACAGTTTGGTGGAAATCCGACGAGGTCGGTCCGGACGAGAAAAAACAAAGGGTACCCCTTTGCTGAATTGACCAAAAATGGGTGTCACGCTAAAACGTCCATACCTTTTGCTACCGGGATCCTTTTTAATCCCATGACCCAACAAAACGACCCTTAGAACGAGATGGAAGCCATGGAATGGTCTCTTTCAGCCAATACACCATGAATTGAGTGGGTTTCGATCAACTGAATGATGTACGTTCGTTCGGTTTGGCCAATGCGTGGCTTCGGCAATATCCTGCACGAGAGTGGGTTTATTTCAAGGTATTTCTTGTGAGAACCTTATAATTTACATTTTAGATGGACCATGTACAGTTTGGTGGAAATTCGACGAGGTCGGTCTGGACGAGAAAACACAAAGGGTACCCCCTTTGTTGAATCGGCCAAAATGATTTTCGCGCTTAAAGGACCATAACTTTTGCTACGAGGATCCGTTTTAAACCCATGGACCATAAAAAAAAACCTTAGAACGAGAGAAATCCATGGCATGGTCTCTTTCTGGCAATGCACCATGATTTGAGTGGGTTTCGATACACTGCATGATGTACGTTCGTTCGATTTGGCCAATGTGTGCCTTCGGCAATATCCTACACGAGTGTGGATTTATTTCAAGTTATTTCTTGTGAAAACCTTATAATTTACATTGAAGATGGACCATGTACGGTTTGGTGGAAATCCGACGAGGTCGGTCCGGACGAGAAAACACAAAGGGAACCTGCTTTGCTGAATCGGCCAAAAATGGGTGTCACACTTAAATGTCCATAACTTTTGCAACGACGTTCCGTTTTAAGACCATGACACATTAAAATGAACCATAGAAAACAACGAGAACGCTATGGCATGGTCTATTTCTGGCAAAACCCCATGATTTGAATGGGTTTCGATAAACCGCATGATGTACGTTCGTTCGGTTTGGCCAATGCGTGGCTTCGGCAATATCCTGCACGAGAGCGGCTTTATTTTAAGTTATTTCTTGTAAAAACCTTATAATTTACATTGTAGATGGACCATGTACAGTTTGGTGGAAATCCGACGACGTCGGTCTGGACGAGAAAACACAAAGGGTACCCCCTTTGCTGAATCGGCCAAAAATGTGTTTCGCGCTTAAACGTCCATAAATTTTTCTACGGGGATCCGTTTTAAACCCATGAACCGTAAAAACAAACCTTAGAACGAAGGGCAGGCCTTGGGATGGTCTCTTTCTGGCAATGCACCATGTTTTGAATTGGTTTCGATAAACTGCATTATATACGTTCGTTCAGTTTGGCCAATGTATGGCTTCGGAAATATACTGCACGAGAGCGGGTTTATTTCAAGTTATTTCTTGTGAAAACCTTATAATTTACATTTTAGATGGACCATGTAAAGTTTGGTTGAAATCTGACGAGGTAGGTCCGGACCAGAAAACACAAAGGGTACCCCCTTTTGCTAAATCGACCAAAATGGGTTTTACGCTTAAAGGTCCGTAACATCTGCTACGGAGATCCGTTTTGAACCCATGACCCGTAAAAACAAACCTTAGAATGAGGAGCAAGCCATGGCGAGGTCTCTTTCTGGAAATGCACCATGATTTGAGTGGGTTTTGATAAATTGCATGATGTACGTTCGTTCGGTTTGGCCAATGCGTGGCTTTGGCAATATCCTACACGAGAGCTTGTTTATTTCTAGTTATTTCTTGTGAAAATCATATAATTTACATTGTAGATGGACCATGTACAGATTGGTGAAAATCCGACGAGGTCAGTTCGGACGACAAAACACAAAGGGTACCCCCTTTCTTATTCGGCCAAAAATGGATGTCGCGTTTAAACGTCCGTAACTTTTTCTATTGGGATCCGTTTTAAGACCATGACTCGTCAAAACAAACCTTAGAACTAGGAGCACGCCATGGCATGATTATTTTCTGGAAATACTCCATGATTTGAATGGGTTTTGATAAACTACATGATCTACGTTTGTTCGGTTTGGCAATATCCTGCACGAGAGCAGGTTTATTTCAAGATATTTTTTGTGAAAACCTTATATTTTACATTGTAAATGGACCATGTACAGTTTGGTGGAAATCCGACGAGGTCGGTCCGGAAGAGAAAACATAAAGGATACCGCCTTTGCTGAATCGGCCAAAAATGGGTTTCGTGCTTAAACGTCCATAACTTTTGCAACGGGGATCCGTTTTAAACCCATAACCCATAAAAAAATCCTTAGAACGAGGAGCAAGCCAAAGCAAGGTCTCTTTCTGGAAATGCACCGTGATTTGAGTGGGTTTCGGAAAACTGCATGATGTACATTCATTCGGTTTGGCCAATGTGTGGCTTTGCTAATATCCTGCATGAGAGCGGGTTTATTTCAAGTTATTTCTTGTGAAAACATTATAATTTACATTGTAGATGGACCATGTACAGTTTGGTTGAAATCCGACGAGGTCGGTCCGGACGACAAAACACAAAGGGTACCCATTTGCTGAATGGCCCAAAAATGAGTTTCGCGCTTAAGCGTCCATAACTTATGCTATGGTGATCCATTTTGATCCCATGGCCCATAAAAACAAACTTTAGAATGAGGATCAAGCCATGGCATGGTCTCTTTCTGGCAATGCACCATGATTTGAGTGGGTTTCGATAAACTGCATGATGTAATTACGTTCGGTTTGGCCAATGCGTGGCTTAGGCAATATCCTGTATGAGAGCGAGTTTATCTCAAGTTATTTCTTGTGAAAACCTTATAATATACATTGTAGATGGACCATGTACAGTTTGGTGGAAATCCGACGAGGTCGGTCCGGACGAGAAAACACAAAGGATAACCCTTTGCTGAATCGACCAAAAATGGGTGTCGCGCTAAAATGTTCATAACTTTTGCTACCATGATCCATTTTAATCCCATGACCTAACAAAACGACCCTTAGAACGAGAAGGAATCCATGGCATGGTCTCTTTCTAGCAATAGACCATGATTTGAGTGGGTTTCGATCAACTGAATGACGTACATTCGTTCGGTTTGGCCAATGCGTGGCTTCGACAATATCCTGCACGAGAGGGGGTTTATTTCAAGTTATTTCTTGTGAGAACCTTATAATTTACATTATAGATGGACCATGTATAGTTTGGTGGAAATCCGACGAGGTCGGTCTGGACGAGAAAACACAAAGGGTACCCCCTTTGCTGAATCTGTCAAAAATGGGTTTCACGCTTAAACGTCCATAACTTTTGTTACAGACATCCGTTTTAAACCTATGACCCGTAAAAACAAACCTTAGAACGAGGAGAAAGCTATGGCATGGTCTCATTCTGGAAATGCACCATCATTTGATTGGCTTTCGATATACTACATGATATACGTTCGTTCGGTTTGGCCAATGCGTTTCTTCGGCATATCCTGCACGAGAGTGGGTTTATTCCAAGTTATTTATTGGGAAAACCTTATAATTTACATTGTAGATATACCATGTACCGTTTGGTAGAAATCCAACGAGGTCGGTCCGGACGAGAAAACGCAAAGGGTACCCCCTTTGGTGAATCGGCCAAAAATGCGTTTCGCGTTTAAACGTCCATAACTTTTGCTACGGGGATCCATTTTAAACAGATGACTCATCAAAATGAACCATAGAACGAGGATCATGCCATGGAATGGTCTCTTTCTGGCAATATACCTTGATTTCAATGGGTTTCGATAAACAGCCTAATCTACGTTCGTTCGGTTTGGCCAATGCGTGGCTTCGGCAATATCCTGCACTAGAGAGGGATTATTTCAAGTTATTTCCTGTGAAAACCTTATAATTTACATTGTAGATAGACCATGTACAGTTTGGTGGAAATCCAACGAGGGCAGTCCAGACGGGAAAACACAAAGGGTACCCCATTACTGAATGAGCCAAAAATGTGTTTCGCGCTTAAGCGTCCATAACTTATGCTATGGTGATCCATTTTGATCCCTCGGACCATAAAAACAAACCTTAGAACGAGAGCAAGCCATGTCATGGTGTCTTTCTGGCAATGCACCATGATTTGAGTGGGTTTCGATAAACTGCATGATGTACGTTCGTTCGGTTTGGCCAATGCGTGGCTTAGGAAATATCCTGCACGAGAGCGGGTTTATCTCAAGTTATTTCTTGTGAAAACCTTATAATATACATTGTAGATGGATCATGTACAGTTTGGTGGAAATCCGACGAGGTCGGTCCGGACGAGAAAACACAAAGGGTACCCCTTTGCTGAATCGACCAAAAATGGGTGTCGCGCTAAAACGTTCATAACTTTTGCTACCGGGATCCGTTTTAATCCCATGACCCAAAAAAATGACCCTTAGAAGTAGAACGATAAGGGAGCCATGGCATGGTTTCTTTCTGGCAATACACCATGATTTGAGTGGTTTCGATCAACTGAATGATGTACGTTCGTTCGGTTTGGCCAATGCGTGGCTTCGGCAATATCCTGCACTAGAGCGGGTTTATTTCAAGTTATTTCTTGTGAGAACCTTATAATTTACATTTTATATGGATCATGTATAGTTTCGTGGAAATCCGACGAGGTCGGTCTGGACGAGAAAACACAAAGGATACCCCATTTGCTGAATCGACCAAAAATGGGTTTCACGCATAAACGTCCATAACTTTTATTACAGGCATTCGTTTTAAACCTATGACCCGTAAAAACAAATCATTGAACGAGGAGCAGGCTATGGAATGGTTTCGTTCTGGAAATGCACCATGATTTGATAGGCTTTCCATAAACTAAATGATGTACGTTCGTTCGGTTTGGCCAATGTGTGGCTTCGATAATATCCTGCACGAGAGCGGGTTTATTCCAACTTATTTATGGTGAAAACCTTATAATTTACATTTTAGATAGACCATGTACCGTTTGGTGGAAATCCGACGAGGTCGGTCCGGACGACAAAACAAAAAGGGTACCCCATTTGCTGAATCGGCCAAAAATGAGTTTCGCGTTTAAACGTCCATAACTTTTGCTATGGAGATCCATTTTAAACAGATGAATCATCAAAATAAACCTTAGAACGAGGAGCACGCCATGAAATGGCCTCTTTCTGGCAATATACCATGATTTCAATGGGTTTCGATAAACTGTATGATCTACGTTCGTTCGGTGGGGATCCATTTTAAACCCATGACCCATAAAAACGAACCTTAGAACGAGGAGAACGCTATGGCATGGTCTATTTCTGACAATACCCCATGATTTGAATGGGTTTCGATAAGCTGCATGATGTACGTTCGTTCGGTTTGGCCAACGCGTGGCTTCGGAAATATCATGCACGAGAGCGGGTTTATTTCAAGTTATTTCTTGTGAAAACCTTATAAGTTACATTGTAGGTGGACCATGTACAGTTTGGTGGAAATCCGACGAGGTCGGTCCGGACGAGAAAACACAAAGGGTACCCCCTTTGCTGAATGGGCCAAAAACGGGTTTCTCGCTTAAGCGTGCATAACTTATACTACGGTGATCCGTTTTGAACCTATGGCCCGTGAAAAAAACCTTAGAATGAGGAGCAAGCCATGGCATGGTATCTTTCTTGCAATGTGTTAGGACTGAAAGTCCTATGTGTTAAAAGTGGAATAAAGTATTTATAAGTGTGCATAATGTAATTCATTAATAGTTGTGTTATTAGATGGGCCCAAGCCCATAAGCCCATTAGGCCTTGTAAGCCCAAGTATATAAAGGTTTTTCTAGTTCATTTATTCAGGTCGGAAGGTTAGACAATTGTTAGACACTTAGACGTTTTTGATTCATTATTAGTTTTAGTCTCATAATTTTCCAGATCTCTAGTCAATAGGTTTACTTTTCTCTGATCAGAAATTCTTTATGTAAACCTGTAACCTTTGATTGCATATTAATCATATGATTAGAGGTTGTGGCTACATTACTGTAAATCTTTGATAATATTTGTTGTTGATTGCACTTTACTGGGATCTACAATTGGTATCAGAGTAAAGAGACTGAAGGTTTGATCCAGAAAAGGTTTGTCTAAAACTGTTAATTATTTTCTCTGGTTTTTGGTCGGCTACTTGGTAATCTGTGTTATCTGCGAAAATCGTTGTCTTTCTGGAAAATAGTAGTTGATTGATCTGGTTCCAGGAAAAGTGTTTTCTGGGTTACGGTTCATTATTATCGGTCGATTCTTTTTCTGTGTTTCTCGGTCTGTGTTACTAACCTGCTCATCGATTTTATCGGTCGAATTTCTGTTTATCGAGTTTATAGGTCTTCAATCGATCAAATTATCTGTTCTTCGTGATTATTTGTTCTCGACCGGCATAATTGACCGGTGTTTTATTGGACCAATATCCATTGTTCGACCGGTACTTTGTCTTTACCGGTCCTTTGGTTCGACCGATACATTGTCTTTACCGGTCGTTTGTTCGACCGGTATATTGCCTTTACCGGTACTTAGATTCGACCGGTACCCTGCTTTACCAGTCAATCCTATCAACCGATACCTTATTGTCCTCGACCGGTACCCTCCTTTACCGGTCCATCCATTCGACCGATATTTTGTTTAACCGGTGTGAGTGTTGACCGATAATTCTTTTCTCGACCGATTTTCTTGGTTTGCGCCTTTGCCTTCTCACGAAAACCGTGTGTTTGCGCCATAAGCTTATCGCGAAAACCCCTCTTTGTGCCAGTACCTACTCACGCAAAGTGGACCTTGCGCCACCCGTTAGTCGCACGAACTTTACTTTGCGCCACCCTCGAGTAGCGAAAACCTTTTCGACCGGTACTCTATTTCGACCAGTACATTTGTCGACCGAAAATCTTGGTCAACCGGTACCTTTGTGGACCGGTATCTCGTCTCGACCGAACTTTGGCTCGACCGAACTTGTCTTGCGCCATAAGTTGCTCGCGTAAAGCTTACTTTGCGCCACCCTTTGGTCACGCAAATATCACTTCGCGCGACCCGAACCTTGCGCAAACCTATATATATCCATATTGTTTTATTTTTGGATCATCCTGCTTGTCTCACGATCATTATAGTGCAGTTGAGATTAAATTTAATCCCGTTCAAGTTTCATCTCTCTTCAAAGCCGGAGCGAATACATTATTTTCGAATCGATCAAAATGGTGTGCCCACCAAGTCTGCGATACAAAAGAGATTATGAACGGTGGAAAGCTGATTTTTTGTATTTTGTAGATGAACATGAGGTGGGTCCCTATATCAGATTATCATTGACGAAAGGAGAGATGCAATCCCAAATTCAGACAGAAGCTTCTCCTGTGGAAAAGGAGAAAAGAGAGAGGGCTAATAATTTAGCTCGAAATTATATGACTGATAGTCTTTCTTGTGAACTTTTTCGTGACATTTTGAGTGAAATTTATAGTCAAATAAATAATTACAAAATGACAGGAAAAGAGTTATGGGATTGTACTGAATGGTTGATGCTAGGGCCAAAGAGTTTATTGAAAGGAAGAGAATTGGAAGCTGAAAACTCTGAGCTAAAAGGAAAGATTTCTATTTTGGAAGCTAAAACTCAGCAAAAAGTCTCTGTTGAAAGATATGAGGAAAAGATCTCTGAACTGAAAGATGCAAATGCTGATCTTCAAAAGCGAATATCTGATTTGGAGCAAAAGCATGCTAAAGATAAATTCGAGTTTGAGAAATCTTTCGCAAAGAAGTTCTCAGATTTTTCGAGAAAATGTGCTGATGAGAAGAAAGAAGTTGAGCTGAAATGCATAAAACTTTCTCAGCAAGTGTCTGATATTTAGAAAGTAATCATCCTTGAAAGATAAAAGTTTGCAAAAGAAAAGAAGGCCATCGAACAAAAGAATGTGGGATTCTTCAAAGAAATATCCGGCCAGAGAAACAATGCTGAGAAGGGATTTGAAGAAGAAAAAAGCATGTTTGAGGCTGAAATCAAAAAGCTTACTGAAAAGTTATCTGAACTATCTGATAATGCACTAAAAGAGCAGAAAACGAAGTCTGAGTTCACGAAGAAGTTTGACCTGCTTGTTACAGAAAGAGACAACTTTGCTTTGACGATTAAAGTACTTGAAAAGACTGCATCAAGTTCAAATCATAAAAATGTTTCATCAAAAAGGTCAATTAAATCATTTGATCAGATTCGTAGTACTAACCTTTTCTATGATAGAAATATAGATGGTTCAGGTACACATCAAAGAATAATGAGATACAAAGATGGGGAACTGGTTTGGAAGAAGAAACCAGTTGAAGACGAGCTGAAAGAAAGAGAATCATGTGTACATGCGTTTAATGACAAAAAGAACAATGCGCGTAAAAGTAAACCTGATCATATCTACTCGAGAAATCAATTAATCAGGTTGTCAGGTAAGAAACACTATTGCTCTTGTTGTCGTACACATGATCCTATTCACAAAACTAGAGATCATTTCTGGCATGGTTCTTATTCTATTTCCCCCACAAGAACTGCAACTAACATTCATGGACCCAAATACCAGTGGGTACCAAAGCCGAAAACTGATTCTTTGTTGCAGGCACCTACTGTCAAGGGGGAGTAGAAGAACAATGGCTTCTAAGTAAATCAACTTAGAACCCAGACTTTAACGAAGTTTGGCTTCTGATCACATGACAGATCAGGACCCGTTCTTCAACGTTCAGACCTGGATATTTTACAAATATCCAGGGGGAGCTTAAAAGACCGAAATCATTATATCATGATTTGAGGGGGAGCTTAAAAGTAAATATCTCCTGATCTAGATCTCTGATTGTTTGAAAGAAGAACAACTTTCGAACATGAAAAAAAAAACGTTTTCTTAAATGATCAAACCACTTCTCTATTCTCAAAAGATTTCATGAATTTAGAAGTGTGATTTTAAATGTTTTTCAAATTTTGAGCATTAATGTTTAACTGACAGTGTGTTTCTAAAGATCAATACTTGTGTATTATCTTTTCTATATACTGTCAAGTATTCACACACACCGGGTCAGTACTTATTTGAAATTGTTATTACCATGTCTCATAACGAACCAATTTTTCGATGGTAATACCCCCGTTTGAAATCCAATGTTGTTGAGCATCAATCATAATTTCTAATCTCGTGCTTTCATTGCAAAATTGTTTATATTCGTTCATATAAACAAAATATCCAATTCTTTGGTACCCTAACCATTTTATTTGATCTGATTGATACATTGTCAGATTCTCAAAACAATTCTCTTGATTTCATTTCATTCATTCAATATTCTTGTTTTGAGAAATCTTCAAAGTTCAAATGCTCAAATTTCATTCATATTTTTAAATGAGCATACTTTTTGACAGTGTTATCTTATATGTGCTTAACTGATCAAGTTAAATTGTTGAGCATACATTCTTTATAGGAATTACATGGGATTTGTGAGTGAGCTTAAACAGAAATTCCATGGATTCACGTAAACCAGTGTTTCCTACCCCGGAAGTTATCCTAGAGTGATTGAGGGGTGAGGGGTCTTAAATCAAAGAGTGGGGGAGATAACTCATCGGATTGAGTTTTTCTCATTGTGCTGAGCGGAAAAATGAAAAGTAGAGTTTGGTTAGAAGTGAACTTTAATGTTAAAAAGAAAGAGGGTGTGAGAACAGAGTTAAAAGAATATCAGAACTCTGTACCAACCACTTTCTGAGCCGGGCAGCCACATATTCTGATTGGTTCCCACTCTTTGGTGACCATCATTGAAAAGGCACCTAGCCCATGCCAACTCTTGCATTAACCCCACCAACCACTCGTTTCTTTCTTAACAAAGAAATGTTTCATTTTTCTTTGGGGACGCAACATATATGCTATCTGATCTTCACTCGGAAGATTTAGATATTGAAAAAGAAGGAAAGTTGCCCCACCTTCGCACCTTTTTCATGCACATTGAGTCCGTATAATATTTGTTGCTGTCTCAACAGTTTACACAATTTGAGCCTGATCAAGCTAAGTAGTTTCAATCATTCATACACTTGCACGAGCACACAAGAAATAAGTTTTCTTGTCATAACTTTCATAGAAATTCCTCTGTGATTTTTCGATGAGTGAATGGAAGCCCTAGGGGAGTGAACATCACAAAAGCTCCTTTCCAATGTACCTCTGTTGTACAAAGTGGCTCTGTGCTACTTACATGCATACTAACTATATCATTTGTTGATTCAGGTTTACAATTCCTAGTATATCTAAATTTGAAAAGATTCGGATATATACATTTCATGAATTGGCGGATACTCATATCAAAGGGTGGAGAATGTCAAATTATCATAAAGGGGAGATCAAAGAATGTGTTGAAATTGAAGAGTTTTGAAGATCATGATGCTCACAATCATCAAAAAGGGGGAGAGTTGTACAAAGTTCAATTTCAAAGTTATAAAGAAATAAAGTTCAAGTTTTTCAAGATTGGTTCAGTTTCTAAATGAAAATGATTCGTGAAAGTTTGCTTTTCCGAAGACAGTCTACAGATCAAAGAGATGAAGATTTCCATGATTGTATTTCTACTATCCCGTATCATGTGGTGGCTGCTACAAGTTTGTTTATCATTCCTCCTAAGCGCTGATTGAAACAAGTTCTTGAGATGAAAGCCTATTCAACTCGCGGTTCAAAGACAGATTATGTGTTTTAAACTGAAGATGCACAATGGAATGTCAAGTAACTCTCACATTATCTTTCTTGTGTGTTGATCCGATGTGATTGAGTTTTTATAGTTACAAGTTGCTTGACAGTGCGTTCAATCGAGGCTACTGTACAATGAATCTGGTTACAAAGTTGAAATTATGAAGACCAAGAGCTTTATTCAAGGGGGAGTGTGGAAAGACATGAAGACATGCAACACCAAAGTTCTTCAAAGATTCAAGAGGGAAAGAAGATCAAGGCCTGAAGTTTTTCTAGTTGTTAAATGCTTTATTCAACTTTAGGGGGAGATTGTTAGGACTGAAAGTCCTATGTGTTGAAAGTGGAATAAAGTATTTATAAGGGTGCATAATGTAATTCATTAATAGTTGTGTTATTAGATGGGCCCAAGCCTATAAGACCATTAGGCCTTGTAAACCTAAGTATATAAAGGCTTTTCTAGTTCATTTATTCAGGTCGGAAGGTTAGACAGTTAGACGTTTTAGATTCATTATTAGTTTTAGTCTCATAATTTTCCAGATCTCTAGTCAATAGGTTTACTTTTCTCTGATCAGAAATTCTTTCTGTAAACCTATAACCTTTGATTGCATATTAATCATATGACTAGAGGTTGTGCCTACATTACTGTTCATCTTTGATAATATTTGTTGTTGATTGCACTGTATTGGGATCTACACAATGCACCATGATTTGATTGGGTTTCGATAAACTACATGATATTGTTAAGTCCAAATATCGTATCCAAGATTTAATTAGAAAGTCAAAGTAACAAAGTCAACAATGTCAAAGTCTTGTATTAGTGTTGTATTAGTGTTGGTATAAATAGGGTTTAGGCTTTGTAAGTTTGGTAAGTATGTCATTGTAATATGTGTAACTGTGTGTGAGATATATGATGTTGGAGCTTTCATGTCTAAACTTTCTCTCTCTACATTCTCTCTCTATGATTTAGATAGATTTTGGGTTTAATAATTGGTATAAGAGCTAGTTCTAAATTGGAGAGAATTGAGAGAAGCATTTTTAAATCTGAATTCGAAAAACTATTCTGAAAATTGGTTTGATTTTCTGAAAAATTCTCAAGAACACGAGAGTTACTGGTCATCCGATTTTTTTAAAAAAAATCGTTTTTGATGCAAGAAAATGGAATTATTTGATTCGATTTGTGTTTTAGATTGTTTCTTTTATTGATTACATCTCGAATTTCAAACAAAATCGACGTCAATTTTTGAATTTTGGAATTTCTCAAGAAACGAGTTCGAACAATGTGTTCATCGAGTTCGATCCAATTTATGAGTTTAAGGGTGTAATTCGAGTTGAAATCGATTAGGTTTTGGTAGAAAAACATAATCGATCGAGTCTGTATAGTTTAATTCGTGAATTGCACTGTAATCAATTTGTAATTTTCATTTTGAAGAAGTTAGAGTTCACGAGTTTCTCACGCACTGTAATTGAATCAAAGTGATTCATTTTGTGATTCTTTGTCAAATTCAAGTATTGTAACATGTTCAAGCTATGAAATCGAGCATTCTGACATAGTTTCAAGATCAAAATCGAAGGATTCGATCGAATTGAAGCAAAAAAGTCGAGAACTCATCAGATCTGAACTTTGCGCCAGTTCATGTGAACTTTGCGCCAGTTCATCATATTTTGCGCGAGGTTCATTAGTGTTTGCACCAATTTGTTCAAGTTTTGCGTCAGTATCTTTTCGAGCAAAGTGTTCTTTTGCGTTACAAGTGCAAAACGCAAACCTTACTTTGCGCCAGAAGCACAAAGCGCAAATCTCAATTTGCGCCATCAGCCCAAAACGCAAACCTTACTTTGCGCCATAAGAACAAAGCGCAAACCTCATTTTGCGCGACAGCCTTAAAGCGCAAACTCTACTTTGCGCCAGCTTCTTATAGCGCAATTCTTACTTTGCGTCAGTAACTGTTAGCGCAAACAATGTCTTTTCATACTTAGTCAAATTTTTCAAAACTGTAATATGTCCTTTAAGTGTAGCGGGACCCCCGTGCTAAGTCTGCGGAGGGGACAAAAGTTCTTTTTGTGCAAGATTTCAATTTGATCTGATTTTTGATTTTCTGATATACAGTTTGGGAACGATCTTTCATATCAAGCTGTTTACTCATTAAAAATGGGATATTTTGCAGATCTTGAAGAGAAGAATAGAAAGCTTGAATTAGAGAAAGTTAATCTGGGTTACGCTGTTGACTTTCCCTCACAAAAGTCAAAAGAGTATTTTGCTGAAATTATCATACTGAAAGAAGAAATTAGCGCTTTCAAGACAATCAATGAAGATCTTCTGCAAAGAACTTCTGGGCTGAATGATGAGAAGATAATGAGATTGGAAACTGAGAATGCTGAGCTTAGAAAGAATATATCTGATTTAGAGCAAAAGCTTGCTGAAGATAAAGCTAATTTTGAGAGTGAAAAGAAAGGTTTTTCAAAGAAGTTCTCAGATTTCTCAAGAAAGTGTTTTGAAGAGAATAAGTCAGTTGATCTTAAGTGCATAAAACTTTCTCAACAAGTTTCCGATTTTGAGAAAGTACTTATTTTGAAAAGAGAGAAATTTGCCAAAGAAAAAAAGGTCGTTGAACAAAAGAATGTGGGATTCGTCAAAGAAATATCCGGTCAGAGAAACGATGCTGAGAAAGGGTTTGAAGAAGAAAGACGCATATTTGAGACCGAGATCAGAAAGCTAACTGCCAAGTTATCTGAACTATCTGCTAATGCACTGAAAGAGGAGAAAACGAAGTCTGAGTTCTCAAAGAAGATTGAGTTGCTTGTTAAAGAAAGAGACAACTTCGCTTTAAAGATCAAAGAGCTTGAAAAGACTACTTCAAGTTCAAATCAGAAATCTGTCCCTTCACAAAGGTCAGTTAAATCTTTTGATCAGATTCGTCAAACTAACATTTTCTATGATAGATATTTAGATGGTTCAGATACATCTCCAAGAAGAAGAAGTTACAAGGCAGAGGAACTGGTCTGGAAGAAGAAACCAGTTAAAGATGAGATAACAGATGAGCTGAAAGGAAAGACATCATGTGTACATACACAAAGCCAAGAAGAACAAAGTGTATAAAGGTAAACCTAACCATATCTACTCGAGAGATCAATTACTCAGGTTTTCAGGTAATAAATATTATTGTTCATATTGTTGTACACATGATCATATTCACAAGATGAGTGATCATTTCTGGTATGGTTCTTACTCAATATACCCCACAAGAACTGCAACTAACATTCATGGACCCAAATACCAGTGGGTACCAAAGCCGAAAACTGATTCTGTGTTGCAGGCACCTCAAGTCAAGGGGAGTAAGAGAACAAGGCTTTTGAACAAAACAGTTCAAAACCCGGACTTCAAAGTTGAAAGACTAAGGCTTCTAAGTACATCAGCTTAGAACCCGTACTTCAACGGAGTTTGACTTCTAAACACAACAGTTTAGGACTCGTACTTCAGTGATCAAAAGACCTTACTCTAGTAATACTTTGCATCCGATAAGATATGACGGTCAATAATTCACAAGGGAGTTGTATTGATCTCTATCCTGTGCTTTTTCATTGAAAAATATTTTTACGATATGACGGTCTACAATTTAAAAGGAAGTTGTATTGATCTCTATCTTGTGTTTTAACTGACATATTTCAGATGCATAATTTATAGGAGGAGTAAAGGTGATGGCTTCTGATCACATAACAGATCAGGACCCGTTCTTCAAATAACAATCTCCCCTTTGACTTGAATATTTTGCTAATATCCAGGGGGAGCTTACATGACCTAAATCATTCTATCATGATTTGAGGGGGAGCTTAAAAAGGTAAATATCTTCTGATCTAGATCACTGATTGTTTGAAAGAAGAACAACTTTCAAGCATGAAAAACAGTTTCTTAAATATTCAAACCACTTCTCTATTCTTAAACGATTTCATGAATTAAGAAGTGAGCTTTTAAATGTTTTTCAAATTTTGAGCTTAATGTTTAACTGACCGTGTGTTTCCAAAGATCAATACTCGTGTATTGTCTTTTCCATATACTGTAAAGTATTCACACACATTGTTTTAGTATTTCATTTGATTTGTTATTACCATGTCTCATAACGACCATATTTTTCGATGGTAATACCCTCGTTTGCTTTCATTGTTGTTGAGCATCAATTATCATTTCATTCATTGCGCGTTTATTGCAAAATTGTTTATATTCGTTCATATAAACAAAATATCCCGTTCTTTGATACCCTAACCATTTGATTTGATCTGATTGATATATTGTCGGATTCTCAAAATAATTCTCTTGATTTCATTTCATTCATTCAATATTCTTGTTTTGAGAAATCTTCAAAGTTCAAATGCTCAAACTTCATTCATAATTTTAAATGAGCATACATTCTGACACTGTTGTCTTTTTTAGCTTAACTGTTCAAATTAAACTATTGAGCAACGATTCTTCTTAGGAACTACATAGGATTCGTGTGTGAGCTTAAACAGAACTTCCATGGATTCACATAAACCTGTGTTTCCTACCCACGAAGTTATCCTTGAGTGATTGAGGGGTGAGGGGTCAATATCAAAGACTGGGGGAGATAACTCATCCGGTTGAGTTATTCTCATTGTGCTGAGCGGTAAAATGAAATGAGAGTTTGGTTAGAAGTGAGATTATATGTTAAAAAGAAAGAGGGTGTGAGAACAGAGTTAAAAGAATATCAGAACTCTGCACCAACCACTTTCTGAGTCGGGCAGCCGCATCTTCTGATTGGTTCACATTCTTTGGTGACCATCATTGAAAAAGGCAGTGAGCCCATGCCAACTCTTGCAATTACCCCACCAACCACTCATTTCTTTCCCAAAAACGAAATGTTTCATTTTCATTGGGGATGCAGCACATCTGCTATCTAATCTTCACTCGGAAGATTTAGATATTGAAATAGAAGGAAAGTTGCCCCACCTTCGCACCTCTTTCATGCACATTAAGTCCATGTAATATCTGTTGCTATCTCAACAGTTTACACAATTTGAGCCTTTATGCAACACAATCATTGTGCTACAATTCTTTCATACACAAGCACGGGCACACAGAAAATCTGTTTTTCTGTCAAAACATTCATAGATAAACCTTGTGTTTTTCAATGATTGAATGGATGTCCTGGGGAGTCATCCTCAAACCAGCTCCTTACATTGTACATTTGTTGTACACAGTAACTTTGTGTTACTGACAGGAATTCCTAACCGTTTCATTTGTTGATTCAGGGTTACCTCGTTCATTATGTCTGAATCTGAAAATATTTGGATATAAACATTTCATGAATTGATGATATTCAGATCAAAAAGCAGAGACTGTCAAAGGGGAGATTGTTATTTGATCACAAAGAGGGAAATCAAAGTCGGTGCTGAAATTGAATATGTTTGGATAATCATAATGCTCATAATCATCAAAAAGGGGGAGACATTTACAAAGATTAAATTTCCATGTCATGAAGAGATGTCAAAGTGAAAAGACTGGTGAAGAAATTTTGAAAGTTCAAGTCAATTCAGATGCTTCATATGATTCAAAGATAAATCAAGATTTATGAAAGTTTGTTTTTGGGAAGACAGTCCAGAGATCGCAAGAGATGAAGATACAAGATCAGAGATTCCTCAAAGCTGTTTCTATGTTCAAAGTTTGTGAAAGATTTTTCAAAGTCAAAGTTTCAAAGGTGTTTCAAGAATTCCGTTTCGTGTTCAAGACTTGTTGACTTTCAAAGCTTCAAAGAGAAAAATACTTTCCAAGATTCTTCAAAGGCTGAAAGATTAAAGATTGTTAAAGCTTCAAAATTCAATGTTGTCAGAGACAAAAGCTGAAAAATCAAGAGCTGAAGACAAGTGTCAAATTTTTATTAAATCTTGAATACAAAAGGGGAGATAGTTAAGTCCAAATATTGTATCCAAGATTTAATTAGAAAGTCAAAGTAACAAAGTCAACAATGTCAAAGTCTTGTATTAGTGTTGTATTAGTGTTGGTATAAATAGGGTTTAGGCTTTGTAAGTTTGGTAAGTATGTCATTGTAATATGTGTAACTGTGTCTGAGATATATGATGTTGGAGCTTTCATGTCTAAACTTTCTCTCTCTACCTTCTCTCTCTATGATTTAGATAGATGTTGGGTTTAATAGATATATGTTCGTTCGGTTTGGCCAATGCGTGGCTTCGGCAATATTTTGCACGAGAGCGAGTGTATTTCAAGTTATTTTTTGTGAGAACCTTAAAACTTATATTGTAGATGGACCATGTAAAGATTGGTGGAAATCCGACGAGGTCGGTCCGGACGAGAAAACACAAAGGGTACCCCTTTGCTGAATCGACCAAAAATGGGTGCCGCGCTAAAACGTTCATAACTTTTGCTACCGGTAGACATTTTAATCCCATGACCCAACAAAATGACCCTTAGAATGAGAAGGAAGCCATGGCATGGTGTCTTTCTGGCAATACACCATGATTTGAGTGGGTTTCGATCAACTGAATGACGTACGTTCGTTCGGTTTGGCCAATGCGTGGCTTCGGCAATATCCTGCACGAGAGCGGGTTTATTTCAATTTATTTCTTGTGAAAACCTTATAATTTACATTGTAGATGGACCATGTACAGTTTGGTGGAAATCCGATGAGGTCGGTCTGGACGAGAAAACACAAAGGGTACCCCCTTTGCTGAATCGGCCAAAAATGGGTGTCACGCTTAAACGTCCATAACTTTTTCTATGGGAATCCGTTTTAAGCCTATGACACATTTGAAATAACTTTAGAAAACAAGGAGAACGTTATGGTATGGTCTATTTCTGGCCATTCCCCATGATTTGAATGGGTTTCGATAAACTGCATGATGTACGTTCGTTCGGTTTGGCTAATGTGTGGCTTCGGCAATATCCTGTACGAGAGCGGGTTTATTTCAAGTTATTTCTTGTGAAAACCTTATAAGTTACATTGTAGATGGACCATGTACAGTTTGGTGGAAATCTGACGAGGTCGGTCCGGACGAAAAACACAAAGGGTACCCCCTTTGCTGAATGGGCCAAAAATGGGTTTCGCGCTTAAGCGTCTATAACTTATGCTACGGTGATCCATTTTGAACCTATGGCTCGTAAAAACAAACCTTAGAACGTGGAGCAATCCATGTCATGGTCTCTTTCTGGCAATGCACCATGATTTGAATGGGTTTCGATAAACTGCATGACGTACGTTCGTTCAGTTTGGGCAATGCGTGGCTTCGACAATATCCTGCACGAGAGTGGGTTTATCTCAAGTTATTTCTTGTGAAAACCTTATAGTATACATTTTTGATGGACCATGTACAGTTTGCTGGAAATCAGATGGGGTCGGTCCGGACGAGAAACACAAAGGGTACCACCTTTACTGAATCAGCCAAAAATGTGTTTCACGCTTAAACGACCATAACTTTTGCTACGGGGATCCGTTTTAAACCATGACCCGTAAAAACAAACCTTAGAACGAGTAGAAGGCCATGGCATGATCTATTTCTGGCAATACACCATGATTTGTGTAGGTTATAATCAACTGAATGATGTATGTTCGTTCGGTTTGGCAATGCGTGGCTTTGGCTATATCCAGCACGATAGTGGGTCTATTTCAAGTTATTTCTTGTGAAAACCTTATAATTTACATTCTATATGGACCATGTATAGTTTTGTGGAAATCCGACGAGGTCGGTCTAGACGTGAAAACACAAAGGGTACCCCCTTTACTGAATCGGCCAAAAATGTGTTTCACGCTTAAACGTCTATAACTTTTACTACGGGGATCCGTTTTAAACCCATGACCCGTAAAAAAACCATAGAACAGGGAGCAGGTCATGGCGTGGTCTCTTTATGGCAATGCACCATGTTTTGAGTGGGGTTCGATAAACTGCATGATGTACGTTCGTTCGGTTTGGCCAATGTGTGGCTTCGGCAATATCCTGCACGAGAGCGGGTTTCTTTCAAGTTATTTCTTGTGCAAACCTTATAGTTTACATAGTAGATGTACCATGTAAAGTTTGGTAGCAATCCGACGAGGTCGGTCCAGATGAGAAAACACAAAGGGTACCCCCTTTGTTGAATCGGCCAAAAATGTGTTTCGCGCTTAAACGTCCATAACTTTTGTTACAGGGATCCGTTTTAAACCCATGACCCGTAAAAACAAACCTTAGAATGAGGATCAAACTATGGCATGGTCTCTTTCTGACAATGCACCATGTTTTGAGTGGGTTTCGATAAACTGCATGATGTACGTTCGTTCGGTTTGGCCAATGTGTAGCTTCGACAATATCCTGCACGAGAGCGGGTTTATTTGAAGTTATTTATTGTGAAAACCTTATAATTTACATTTTAGATGGACCATGTAAAGTTTGGTGGAAATCCAACGAGGTCGGTCCGGACGAGAAAACACAAAGGGTACCCCCTTTGCTGAATCAGCCAAAAATGGGTTTCGTGCTTAAACGTCCATAACTTCTGGTACAGGGATCCGTTTTGAACCCATGACCCGTAAAAACAAACCTTCGAACTAGGAGCAAGCCATGGCAAGGTCTCATTCTGGAAATGTACCATGATTTGAGTGGGGTTTCGATAAACTGCATGATGTACGTTCGTTCGGTTTGGCCAATGCGTGGCTTTGGAAATATCCTGCACGAGAGCTTGTTTATTTCTATTTATTTCTTGTTAAAACCATATAATTTATATTGTAGATGGACCATGTACAGATTGGTGGAAATACGATGAGGTCGGTCCGGACGACAAAACTCAAAGGGTACCTCCTTTCTTATTCGGCCAAAAATGGAAGTCGCACTTAAACGTCCATAACTTTTTATATGAGGATCCGTTTTAAGCCCATGACCCATCAAAACAAACCTTAGAACTATGAGCCCACCATGGAATGGTCTCTTTCTGGAAATACTCCATGATTTGAATGGGTTTTGATAAACAACATGATCTACGTTCGTTCGGTTTGGCAATATCCTGCACAAGAGCAGGTTTATTTCAAGATATTTTTTGTGAAAACTTTATATTTTACATTGTAAATGGACCATGTACAGTTTGGTGGAAGTCCGACGAGGTCGGTCCGGAAAAGAAAACACAAAGGGTACCCCCTTTGCTGAATCGGCCAAAAATGGGTTTCGCGCTTAAACGTCCATAACTTTTGCTACGGGATCCGTTTTAACCCCATGACCCATAAAAACAAACCTTAGAACGTGGAGAAATCTAGGGCAAGGTCTCTTTCTGGCAATGCACCATGATTTGAGAGGGTTTCGATAAACTGCATGATGTACATTCGTTTGGTTTGGCCAAAGTGTGGCTTTGTTAATATCCTGCACTAGAGCGTGTTTATTTCTAGTTATTTCAGGTGAAAACCATATAATTTACATTGTAGATAGACCATGTACAGTTTGGTGGATATTCGGCGAGGTCGGTCCGGACGACAAAACACAAAGGGTACCCCATTTGCTGAATCGGCCAAAACTGGGTGTCGCGCTGAACCGTCCATAACTCTTTCTATGGGGATTCGTTTTAAACCCATGAACCATCAAAACAAACCTTAGATTGAGGAGCACGCCATGGCATGCTATTTTTCTGGAAATACACCTTATAATTCGTATGGTTTGACCATTGCGTGGCTTCGGCAATATCCTGCACGAGAGCGGGTTTATTTCAAGTTATTTATTGTGAAAACCTTATAATTGACATTGTAGATGGACCATGTACAGTTTGGTGGAAATCCGACGACGTCGGTCCGGACGAGAAAACACAAAGGGTACCCCCTTTGCTGAATCGACCAAAAATGGGTTTCGCGCTTAAACGTCCATAACTTTTGCAACGGGGATCCGTTTTAAACCCATGACCTATAAAAGAAACCTTAGAATGAGGACCAGTCCATGGCATGGTCTCTTTTTGGCAATGCACCATGTTTTGAGTGGGTTTCGATAAACTGCATGATGTACGTTCATTCGGTTTGGCCAATGTGTGGCTTCGGCAATATCCTATACGATAGCGGGTTTATTTCAAGTTATTTCTTGTGAAAACCTTATAATTTACATTTTACATGGACCATGTAAAGTTTGGTGGAAATCTGATGAGGTCGGTCTGGACAAGAAAACAGAAAGGGTACCCCATTTGCTCAATCGGCCAAAAATGGGTTTCGCGCTTAAACGTCCATAACTTTTGCTGTGGGAATCCGTTTTGAACCCATGACCCAAAGAAACAAACCTTAGAATGAGGAGAAAGCCAGGGCATGGTCTCTTTCTAGCAATGCATCATGATTTGAGTGGGTTTCGATAAACTACATGATGTACATTCGTTCGGTTTGGCCAAATCGTGGCTTTGGCAATATCCTTCATGAGTGCGGGTTTATTTGGAGTTATTTCTTCTGAAAACCTTAGATTTTACATTGTAGATGGATCATGTGTACTTTGGTGGAAATCCGACGAGGTCGGTCTGGACGAGAAAACACAAAGGGTACCCCCTTTGTTGAATCGAACAAAAGTGGGTGTCTCGCTTAAACGTCCATAACTTATGTTACGGGGATCCGTTTTACGCCCATGAACCATCAAAACGAACCTTATAACGAAGAGAAAGCCATATCTGGGTCTCTTTCTGGCAATACACCATAATTTGAGTGGGTTTCGATAAACTGCATGATGTACGTTCGTTCGGTTTGGCCAATGCGTGGCTTTGGTAATATTCTACACGAGAGTGGGGTTATTTCAAGTTATTTCTTGTGAAAACCTTATAATTTACATTGTAGATGGACCGTGTACAGTTTCGTGGAAATCCGACGATATCTGTCAGGACGAGATAACACAAATGGTACCCCCTTTGTTGAATCGGCCAAAAATGGGTGTCGTGCTTAAACGCCCATAACTTTTGCTACGGGCATCCGTTTTAATCCCATGACCGATAAAAAAAAACCCATAGAAATAGGAGCACGCCATGGCATGGTCTCTATCTGGAAATACTCCATGATTTGAATGGGTCTTGATAAACTACATGATCTACGTTCGCTCGGTTTGGCAATATCCTGCACGAGAGCTGGTTTATTTCAAGATATTTTCTGTGAAAACCTTATATTTTACATTGTAAATAGACCATGTATATTTTGGTGGAAATCCGACGAGGTCGGTCCAGAAGAGAATACACAAAGGGTACCCATTTTGCTGAATCGGCCACAAATGGGTTTCGCACTTAAACGTCCATAACTTTTGCTACGGGGATCCGTTTTAATCCCATGACCCGTAAAAACAAACCTTAGAACGAGGAGCAAGCCAGGGCAAGGTCTTTTTCTGGCAATGCACCATGATTTGAGTGGGTTTCGATAAACTACATGATGTATCTTCATTCCGTTTGGCCAATGCATGGCTTTGCTAATATCCTACACGAGAGCGTGTTTATTTCTAGTTATTTTTTTGTGAATACCATATATTTTACATTGTAGATGGACCATGTACAGTTTGGTGGAAATCCGACGAGGTCGGTCCGGACGATAAAACACAAAGGGTACCCCCTTTGCTGAATCGGGCAAAAATGGGTTTCGCGCTTAAACCTCCATAACTTCTGCTACAAGGATCCGTTTTAAACCCATGACCCATAAAAATAAACCTTAGAACGAGAAGCAGGCCATGGCATGGTCTCTTTCTGAAAATGCACCATGATATGAGTGGGTTTTGACAAACTGCATGATGTACGTTCGTTAGGTTTGGCCAATGCGTGGCTTTGGCAATATCCTGCACGAGAACATCTTTATTTCGAGTTATTTCTTCTGAAAATTTTATTTTTTACATTGTAGATGGACCATGTACAGTTTGGTGGAAATCCGACAAGGTCGGTCCAGACGAGAAAACACAAAGGGTGCCCCTTCTCCTGAATCGACCAAAAATGGGTGTCGCGATTAAATATCCATAACTTTTGCTACGGTGATACATTTTAAGCCCATGAACCATAAAAATGAACATTAGAAAAAAGAGAAAGCCATGTCAGGGTCTCTTTCTGGCAATGCACCATGATTTGAGTAGTTTCGATAAACTGCATGATGTACGTTCGTTCGGTTTGGCCAATGCGTGGCTTCGGCAATATCCTGCACGAGGGCGGTGTTATTTCAAGTTATTTCTTATGAAAACATTATAATTTACATTTTAGATGGACCATGTACAGTTTGGTGGAAATTCGACGAAATCTGTCTGGACGACAAAACATAAAGTGTACCCCCTTTACTGGATCGGCCAAAAATGGGTGTCACGCTTAAACATCCATAACTTTTGCTACGGGGATCCGTTTTAATCCCATGACCCATAAAAAAACCATAGAACTAGGAGAACGCCATGGCATGGTCTCTTTCTGGAAATACTCCATGATTTGAATGGGTTTTGATAAACTACATGATCAACGTTCGTTCGGTTTGGCAATATCCTGCACGAGAGCTGGTTTATTTCAAGATACTTTTTGTGAAAACCTTATATTTTACATTGTAAATAGACCATGTACATTTTGGTGGAAATCCGACGAGGTCGGTCCGGAAGAGAAAACACAAAGGGTACCCCTTTTGCTGAATCGGCCAAAAATGGGTTTCGCGCTTAAACGCCCATAACTTTTGCTACGAAGATCCGTTTTAATCCCATGACCCGTAAAAACAAACCTTAGAATGAGTATCATGCCAGGTCAAGGTCTCTTTCTGGCAATGCATCATGATTTGAGTGGGTTTCGATAAACTGTATGATGTACATTCATTCTGTTTGGCCAATGTGTGGCTTTACTAATATCCTACACAAGAGCGTGTTTATTTGTAGTTATTTCTTGTGAAAGCCATATAATTTTCATTGTAGATGGACCATGTACAGTTTGGTGGAAATCCGACGATGTCGGTCCGAACGAGAAAACACAAAGGGTACCCCCTTTGCTGAATCGGCCAAAAATGGGTTTCGTGTTTAAACTTCCATAACTTCTGCTACAAGAATCGGTTTTAAACCCATGACCCATAAAAACAAACCTTAGAACGAGGAGCAGGCCATCGCATGGTCTCTTTCTGGCAATGCACCATGATTTGAGTGGGTTTCGACAAACTACGTTATGTACGTTCGTTATATTTGGCCAATGTGTGGCTTTGGCAATATCCTGCACGAGAGCGTGTTTATTTTGTGTTATTTCTTCTGAAAACTTTATTATTTACATTGTAGATGGACCATGTACAGTTTGGTGAAAATCCGACGAGGTCGGTCCGGACGAGAAAACACAAAGGATACCCCTTTTGCTGAATCGACCAAAAATGAGTGTCGCGCTTAAATGTCCATAACTTTTGTTACGGGTATCCATTTTAAGCCCATGAACCGTCAAAATGAACCTTAGAACGAGGAGAAAGCCATGTCAGGGTCTCTTTCTGGCAATGCACCATGATTTGAGTAGGTTTCGATAAACTGCATGGATGTACGTTCGTTCGGTTTGGCCAATGCGTGGCTTCGGAAATATCCTGCATGAGAGCGGTGTTATTTCAAGTTAATTTATATGAAAACATTATAATTTACATTGTAGATGGACCATGTACAGTTTGGTGGAAGTTCGATGATATCTGTCCAGACGACAAAACACAAAGTGTACCCCCTTTACTGAATCGGCCAAAAATGGGTGTCACGCTTAAACGTCCATAACTTTTGCTACGGGGATCCTTTTAATCCCATGACACATTAAAACGAACATTAGAAAATGAGGAGCATGCCATGGCATGGGCTCTTTCTGGCAATACGCCATGATTTGAATGGGTTTCGATAAACTGCATGATGTACGTTCGTTCGGGTGGGCCAATGCATGGCTTTGGCAATTGTTAATCCAAGATCAATCCGATTCTAGTGAGAGAAAGTAGAGAGAGAAAGTTTGTGTCATGGATCTCACTTCATATTCATAGATTGCTCTCAAAGAGAATGTTTTCAAATGATGTGTAACGAGAATTACAAAGCTAAATCACTATTTAAACCCACTAACTAAACTAAAACTTAATGACTAAGGAAACAAATACAACTTTGACTTTTACAAGACTTTGACATTGTTGACTTTTACATTTTGACTTTTCTAATTAAATCTTGGATACAATATTTAGACTTAACAATCTCCCCCTTTGTATTCAAAATTTAATAAAAATTTGACACTAGTCTTCAACTCTTGATTCTTCTTTTTTTGTCTCTTGAACATTGAACTTTGAAGCTTTAACAGTCTTTAGACTTTTGGCCTTTGAAGAATCTTTAACACTTTGTAGCTTTGAAAGTCAACATGTCTTGAACACGAAACGGAATTCTTGAAAAACTCCTTTGAAACTTCAAATCTTTGAAACATCTTTGAAAACTTTTGAAACTTCTTTCATCTGTGAGAAATCTTTCAAAAACTGTATCTTCATCACCTTCTTCTCTTGACTGTCTTCAGAAAAAACAAACTTTCACAAATCTTGATTTATCATTGAATAATCTTTCTTCAGAATCTTTTGACTTTGAATTAGCGGAAGCATTTTGAATTGACTTTTGAACTCTCAGAATTTCTTCACAAGTCTTTTCACTTTTGACAACTCTTCATGGCTTTGAAATTGAATCTTTATAATTGTCTCCCCCTTTTTGATGATTGTGAACATCATGATCATCAAAACATCTTCAATTTCAGCACAATCTTTGATTTCCCCCTTTGTGAACAAATAACAATATCCCCTTTGACAGTCTCCGCCCGTTGATCTGAATAGCCGTCAATTCATGAAAGGTATATATCTGAATCTTTTCAAATTAGGACATAATGAACGTGGTAACCCTGAATCAACAAATGAAACAGTTAGGAATGCCTGTCAGTAACACAAAGTTACTGTGTACAACGAATGTACAATTTAAGGAGTTGGTTTGATGATGACTCCCCAGGACTTTCATTCAATCATTGAAAAACACAAGGTTTATCTATGAATGTTCTGACAGAAAAACAAATTTTCTGTGTGCTCGTGCTTGTGTATGAAAGAATTTAAGCACAATGATTGTGTTTCATAAGGCTCTGTTGGGTATAAATATGCTAAGTATGGTTTATGCTGCTGATTAATGTTGCTAAGTGATTACTTCTGCTAGACTATCAAGATTACTACTGTAGATCCCAGTACAGTGCAATCAGCAGCAAATAATATCAAAGATGAACAATATATGAGTCACAGCAACTAGTCATATGATTGATATAAAATCAAAGGGTTACAGGTTTACAGTAAGGATTTCTGATCAGAGAGAGTAAACCTATAGACTAGTAATTTGGAAATAATGAGACTAACTATAATTGAAAGTAAATCAGCCTTTATATATCCAGGCTTTACAAGATAATGGGCTTATGGGCTTGGGCCTATCTAATTAATCAACTATTAATGAATAAAGCATTTATCAACTATTAATCAACTTTATTCCACTTTCAACACATAGGACTTTCAGCCCTAACAATCTCCCCCTAAAGTTGAATAAAGCATTTATCAACTTGAAAACTTCACGCCTTGATCTTCTTTCCCTCTTGAATCTTTGAAGAACTTTGGTGTTGCATGTCTTCATGACTTTCCACGCTCCCCTTTGAATAAAGCTCTTGATCTTCATAGTATCAACTTTGTAACCAGATTCAATGTACAGTAGACTCGACTGAATGCACTATCACGTAGCTTTCAACTGTAGAAACTCAATCACATCGGATCAGCACACAAGAAAGATAATGTGAGAGTAACGTGACTTTCCACGGTGCATATTCAGTTTAAAACAAAGAATCTGTCTTTGAATCGCGAGTTGAATAGACTTTCAGCTTAAGAACTTGTTTCAATCAGCTCGTAGGAGGAAATGACTTAGCAAACACTATATGATAACAAACACCATATGATACGAGAGAGAATCAATACAATCCTTGAAAAATTGAAACATCATATTCATCTCTTTGATCTCTAGACTGTCTTCAGAAATAACTTTCTTTCTTTAAAACTTTGATCTTGAACTTTTTCTCCCCCTTTTTGATGATTGTGAGCATCATGATCATCAAAACTTCTTCAATTTCAGCACTATCTTTGATCTCCCTTTATAATAATTTAACATTCTCCCACCTGTGATCTGAGTATCCGTCAATTCATGAAATGTATATATCCGAATCTTTTCAAATTCAGATATACTAGGAATTGTAAACCTGAATCAACAAATTATACAGTTAGTATGCCTGTAAGTAGCACTGAGCCACTTTGTACAGCGGATATACATTAGAAAGGAGTTTTTGTAATGTTCACTTCCCAGGGCTTCCATTCAATCATCGAAAAACCACAAAGGAATTTTCTATGAATGTTATGACAAGAAAACTCATTCCTTGTGTGCTCGTGAAAGTGTAGAAATGATTGAAGCTACTTAGCTATGTCAGGCTCAAATTGTGTAAATTGTTGAGACAACAACAAATATTACACGGACTCAATGTGCATGAAAAAAAGGTGCGAAGGTGGGGCAACTTTCCTTCTTTTTCAATATCTAAATCTCACGAGTGAAGACTAGATAGCAGATATACTGCGTCCCCAAAGAAAATGAAACATTTCTTTGTTAAGAAAGAAACGAGTGGCTGGTGGGGTTATAGCAAGAGTTGGCATGGGCTAGGTGCCTTTTTCAATGATGATCACCAAAGAATGTGAACCAATCAGAATATGTGGCTGCTCGACTCAGAAAGTGGTTGGTGCAGAGTTCTGATATTCTTTTAACTCTGTTCTCACATCCTCTTTCTTTTTAACATTATGCTCACTTCTAACCAAACTCTCTTTTCCATTTTTTTCGCTCAGCACAATGAGAAAAACTCAATCGGATGAGTTATCTCCCCCAATCTTTGATTTATGACCCCTCACCCCTCAATCACTCAAGGATAACTTCCGGGGTAGGAAACACTGGTTAACATGAATCCATGGAAGTTCTGTTTAAGTTCTCACACACAACCCATGTAAGTCCTAAAAAGAATAGTATCTCAACAGTTTAACTTGAACATTTAAGCTCAAATAAGATAACATTGTCAAAAAGTATGCACAGGAGATTTGAGCAATTGATCTTTGAAAAACTGACAATGTATCAATCAGATCAACTAAACAGGTTAGGGTATCAAAGAACTGGATATTTTGTTTATATGAACAAATATAAACAATTTAGCAATGAAAGCACAAAATTAGAAATTATGATTGAAACTCAACAACATTGAATTTCTAACGGGGGGTATTACCATCGAAAAATTGGTTCAGTATGAGACATGGTAATAACAAATTGATAAAGTACTGAACCTGTGTGTGTGAATACGGTACAATATAAAGACAAGATAATACGCAAGTATTGATCTTTTGAAACAAAAGTCAGTTAAACATTAAAGCTCAAAATTGAAAAACATTTAAAATCACACTTCTTAATTCATGAAACCTTTTGAGAAATAGAAGTGGTTTGAACATTTCAGAAACTGTTTTTCATGCTTGAAAGTTGTTCTTCTTTCAAACAATCAGAGATCTAGGATTAGAAGATATTTACCTTTTAAGCTCCCCCTCAAATCATGATAGAATGATATAGATCTATTAAGCTCCCCCTGGATATTTGCAAAATATCCAAGTCTGAACGTTGAAGAACGGGTCCTGATCTGTCATGTGATCAGAAGCCAAACTCCGTTGAAGTACGGGTTCTAAGCTGATTTACTTAGAAGCCTTAGTTCTTCTAATCCCCCTTGACAGTAGGTGCCTGCAACAAAGAATCAGTTTTCGGCTTTGGTACCCACTGGTATTTGGGTCCTCGAATGTTAGTTGCAGTTCTTGTGGGGGAAATAGAATAAGAACCATACCAGAAATGATCACTGGTTTTGTGAATGTGATCATGAGTACGACAATAAGAACAGTGGAATTTATTACCTGACAACTTGAAGATGTGATCAGGTTTACCTTTACTGGCATTGTTCTTCTTTGCATTAAACGCATGTACACACGATTCTCTTTCTTTCAGCTTATCTTTAACTGGTTTCTTCTTCCAGACCAGTTCTTCTTCTTTGTATCTCCTTCTTCTAGGATGTGTACCTGAACCATCTATATTTCTATCATAGAAAAGGTTAGTCTTACGAATCTGATCAAAAAATTTAACTGACCTTTGTGAAGAGACAGGTTTCTGATTTGAACTTGATACAGACTTTTCAAGCACTTTAATCGTTGAAGCGAAGTTGTCACTTTCTTGAACAAGCAGGTCAATCTTCTTCGTGAACTCATACTTCGTTTTCTGCTCTTTTAGTGCCTTCTCAGATAGTTCAGATAACTTAGCAGTAAGCTTTTTGATTTCAGTCTCAAACATGCTTCTCTCTTCTTCAAATCCCTTCTCAGCATTGTTTCTTTGGCCGGATATTTCTTTGAAGAAACCAACATTCTTTTGTTCAATGACCTTCTTCTCTTTGGAAAACTTATCTCTTTCAAGAATGATTACTTTCTGAAAATCAGAAACTTGCTGAGAAAGTTTTATGCATTTCAGCTCAACTTCTTTCTTCTCGTCAACACATTTTCTCGAGAATTCTGAGAACTTCTTTGCGAAAGATTTCTCAAACTCGGATTTATCTTGAGCATGTTTTTGCTCCAAATCAGATATTTTCTTTTGAAGCTCAGCATTTGTATCTTTCAGATGCTCAATCTGCTCCTCAGAACTTTCAACAGATGATGCTTGTTGGATTTGGACAAATTGAACTTCCAGATCAGAAATCCGTCTTTTTAGTTCAGAGTTCTCAGTTTCCTAAAACTTTACTCTTGAATACATCTTTGGTCCTGTCATTATCTTTTCAAGATGTTCCCACAACTGTTTTCCTGTAGCCTTTTTACTATCTAAACTTATAGAAATCTCTTTTGAAATCACCTCGGAAATTCCTTGCAAAATAAAAGCTTGAGTCAATTTATCAGCTTCAAATCTCTTTCTTTGCTCATCTGTGTAATCCTTAAATGGTAGTGTGTACACTTCGTGTTCCGTTCTTCCATTTTCTCCCATAAAATAACAAATATTTGTCGGAGTTTCCATTCTTCCTTCCCTTAGAGATAATCTGATATAATCACCCAAGTCAAGTTTATCAATGAAGTCTAAGAACTGAATCCTCCATTTGTCATATTCTCCTCTATAAAGAACCGATGGCATCTCATCAATACTTATTGAAAGAGCTTCGCTTGAAGGCATTCCTTTTGATATACAGGAACTGAACTTGACAAGAGATGGTACTCTAAAGTGCAAGGACCAAAAGTGACAAATTGTGAAACTTGAAAGTTTAGGGTCACTAATGACAAGCTACTGAACCCTTGAAGTACGGGGCCTAAAAGAAATGCACAGCAAAATGATCGTGAGACAAAAAAATTTGACCCTTTTTCCTCTTTTTTTTTTTTAACAAACCCGGTCGAGTAGGGTACCGGTCAAGCAAAGGACCGGTATAGACAAAGTACCGGTCGAACCAAAAGGACCGGTATAGACAACGTACCGGTCGAACAAGAGGACCGATAAACCAAGGTATCGGTCAAAGGGAGGTATCGGTCAAACCAATATACCGGTCGAACTAATATCGGTCAAGCGGATTGACCGGTAATGCAGAGTAGCGGTCGAAGCTAGGTGTCGGTCGAACAAAGGACTGTACCGGTCGAACAAACGACCGATAATGACAAAGCACCGGTTGAATGAAAGACCGATGATGACAATATTCCGGTCGAACAGAGGTTTTCGACAAAGCACCGGTCGAACCAAACTATCGATCGATAACTGATTTTTAACAAAACAAGCGATAGACCGATAAAATCAACACACCGATAAACAGATAAGCCCGATAAAATCGAAGAACACCCGAAGAACACGATGAACACAGACTGATATTGATAACCCAGATATTCAATCGAGCCCAGAAATTGACTTCGAGGAGCAAATAATCAGATTCAAACACATATGCAGAAATCGACCGATAAACAGAAAATCAACAGTAAACTTAAACCCAGTAAGCTTAGACCGATAAAAAACTTTTTCCAGAAAACAATAGACCGATAAAACTTAAAGAAATCAACCCAGATCGATATAAAACTTAGACCGATATTATGCACATAAACAGTAATCGATAAACAAAAATATCAATCGATCCAGATCAACAAAAAACTTAGCAGATTAAGCAGATAATCGAATAGGGTTTTTAGACAAACCTTTTTCTGGATCAAACCTTTAGTCTCTTTCCTCTGATACCAATTGTAGATCCCAGTACAGTGCAATCAGCAGCAAATAATATCAAAGATGAACAATATATGAGTCACAACAACTAGTCATATGATTGATATGAAATCAAAGGGTTACATGTTTACAGTAAGGATTTCTGATCAGAGAGAGTAAACCTATAGAATAGTAATTTGGAAATAATGAGACTAACTATAATTGAAAGTAAATTAGCCTTTATATATCCAGGCTTTACAAGATAATGGGCTTATGGGCTTGGGCCCATCTAATTAATCAACTATTAATGAATTACATTATGCACCCTTATAAATACTTTATTCCACTTTCAACAAATAGGACTTTCAGTCCTAACAACTACTGCTAGTAGAATTAATACTGCTTGAAGAGTTAGTGCTGCTACTTGAATAGTTAGTACTGCTTGGAGAGTTAGTACTGCTAGTAGTTAGCACTGCTGAAGATTAATGCTGCTGAACATGGTTAATACTTCTGAAGATAATTAGTGATGTTTCTAAAGATAAAGATGATTTGGAGATAAAGACAAGTTGGAGATAAGACTGAAGATAATTATGGTATTGATGCTGAAGATCAATTGTATTTTGATAATTACCTTGTATTCAGTCTTGTATATATAGTATAGAAGTATTTGATAGTAAAAAATTATTATTGACTCATATGTTTTGTTAGAGAGAATTAACCTCAAGACTAGTTTAGATCCTTTCTGTAGAGAAGTATAGAACGTCTGTTGAGTCTGTTCATCAAGTTGTGTGTAATCATCAAGTTGAATCAATATAAACTTGTGATTTGAGTTTGATATATTGTTTCATTGATTGTTAGTGTTAAAGTGTTTTTCCGCAACTTCTTTAACATTGATTCTGAGTGTGTGTGAATTAAATTCATGTTTGAATTTCGATCCTGACAAGTGGCATCAGAGCGTTGTTAAACTCAAAAAAACAACAATCATCATGGACGGTTCAAGTGATAGTGTTCTGGTCTCAAAGGTTCCAATGCTCTGATCTAATGAGTTTGGCATGTGGAAGATTAGGATCAGGCAATACATCCTTCTCACAGATTACTCTATGTGGGACATCATTGAGAATGGCCCATCTAATGAAGGAAAGATTGGAGCAGATGGAAAAAGAATCCCACCAAAGACAGATGGAGAGAGGAAGATAAGGCAGACAGAGATGAAAACTTTGAGCACACTGCTCTTGGCTATTCCTAATGAGTATCAACACCAATTCTGCAACTGCACTGATGCCCAGATGCTTTGGAATGCTCTAGAGAAGAGATTCTTTGGTACCAAAAGTACCAAGAGAAATCAGAAGGCAATATTGAAGCAACTGTATGAAAACTTTATGTCAACTAAGAATGAGTCCATGACTCAAACTTTTGACAGGTTTAACAAACTGATTGATGAACTAGCTACTGTTGGAGTGCAGATTGATCAAGATGATGTAAACAGAAAGTTCTTAAGGTTCCTTGGAGATGAATGGACCATGTATATTGTCTCCTTCAGATAGGATGACAAGCTGGAGGACAAAGAACTAGACGATCTGTATAATGACTTAAGGGTGTTTGAGGCTGAAGTTAAAGCCAAGAAAAGACCATCTGGATATACTCATAATGCTGCTCTTTTATCATCTTCTTCTTCTACTGTTTCTGCTGCTAATACAGAATCAGTTAGTACTGCTTATGTATCTAAGCAGGATGTATCTAATGACTCTGTATTAGAAGCTTTTCTTGCTAGTCATGCTAATTCTGGTTTAATTAATGATGATCTTGAACAAATTAATGCAGATGACCTTGAGGAGATGGATATAAAGTGGCAGATGGCCATGCTAACTATGAGGGTCAATAGATTCATAAAGAGGACTGGAAGGAACAACTTTTCTCAGAGGAGAGAAGATGGTGTTGGGTTTGACAAGTCAAAGGTGGAGTTCTACAAGTGTCACAAGATGGGACACTTTGCAAAAGAATGCAGAGGAGGAACTCCTCAACAATATGGCAGCAACCACCAGCAAGCACATTCCTCAAGCTTCCAAAACAACAGAAACTCCACTCAAGCTCTTGTTTCTCAAGAAGGAATGGGATTTGATTGGAGTGATCAAGCAGAAGAAGTTGTTCAGAATCAAGCCCTGATGGCAGAAGTCTTAGAATCTTCAAGCACAAATATTCCAATAGAGGTAAAAACTAAATTGTGCACTGAAGAGTGTCTTCAGACTATTAAAAAGTACAGGGATCATAACCAAAGCATGTGTGACGACCTTAAAAGGTTAGAAAGAGATATAAGAGAGTATAAAGTGATTGTTGAAAAATTTGAAGATCAAATCAAGGCTTACAAGGCCAATGAACTTCAGCATTACTATGACACAAATTACTGGAAGTGGGAGAAAGATCAATTAGAGATTCAAATAGAAAAATCTAAAGAGGAGTGTGAGAAGATAAAGAGTGAGTATGAGAAAGCTAAGCTTGACATTGAGAAGTTTTCTTATGCTTCCAAAGCTATGGACTCTTTGCTTAAAGCTCAAGTTCATGATAAGATCAAGAGTGGTATAGGATACAATGCAACACCTCCACCTTATAACAATAATTATATCCCTCCCTCTTCAGATCTCTTAGAGAACCAAAATAAGGAGGACTTACCTATAGGAACAACAGAAATAGATCCTATAGATAGTGAGGTGGTTGAAGAAGAGAATGAGGAAGAGAATTCTGAGAATAAGAATGCAGAAGAGATTCTTGCAGAAAATCATATCCTTACCAATGAAGGGGAAGGGGTAAACCATTCATCAAGAGTGAACAGGTGGATAGCTCAAAGATAGAAAAGGGAAAGGTACAGGGAGTCCACTATATGCAGACCACAGTTGTGAATCCCTGTACATGTAAACAGCATCAGCCCCAAAAACATGATAAAACAAGGGGTAATCAAAGAAACTGGAATAATCAGTGGGCACAAAAACAAGGGGTTGATCTGAGTAAAATCAATAGACCAAAACCTTGCTTTATTTGTGGAAAGCTTAACCATATTGCCAAATACTGTTATTTCAATCCTATGAACCAGAGGATAAACTTTCAAAGACATATACAAAATCCTGTTGGTTATAGGAATCAAAGAAGGAATCATATGGCTGAAAATGTAAAAAGAGCACCTTTAAAAGCTCATTTTCAAAACAAGTTTGCAAAATCAAAGAAAAATACTCCAAATAAGTCAAGGAGTAACTTAAAGAAAAATAAAGCAAACAACTTTGTTCAGGTTTGGGTTCCAATAGTAAAGAAATATGTTAGTACTGCTACTTCAAATAGTACTGCTGACAAAAATAATGTTGCTGCAAGCAATACTACTGCTAACAATGTTAGTACTGCTAATCCAATCAGTACTGCTAATCCAATTAGTACTGCTAATGATGTTAGTACTGCTAACAAAGTTAGTACTGCCAATCAAGTTAGTATTGCTTCCAGTAACAGACCCATTATTGTGACAAAGTATTCAAGCTGTAAGATTCCCCAGTCTGAAAAGCTCATCAAAACTGATTGTGAATATGTTGATGAGAATGGGAAACCCAATACCACTTTGGCTTGGGTTCATACTAAAAACTAACTGTTCCACTTTATGTGCAGGGCAACCAACAGCAAAAAGGGAAGAGCATTTGGCATATTGATAGTGGTTGCTCTAGGCACATGACAGGCAACAAGTCTTGCCTACAAAACTTCAAAAGAATTGATGGAGGACATGTTGCATTTGGTGATAATCCATCTGGAGGAAAGATTAGTGGAAAAGGTATTGTGTCAAAGGGTAAAGATGACCTTTGAGGATGTCTACTATGTTGAACAATTGAGATACAACCTGTTAAGTGTATCACAGGTTTGTGACAAGAAACATAGTATATTGTTTACTGATACTGAATGTATTATCCTTGCTAAAGGGTTCAAGGTAGTTGATGAAAGTATGATACTACTGAGAACACCAAGAAAGGACAATGTTTATTGTTTGGATTTAGAGAATGTATCTAATGATTCATCATTTAATTGTCTATTTTCAAAAGCTTCTGTTGATGAATCATCTCTTTGGCACAGAAGGATGTGTCACATGAACTTTAAAACAATGAATAATCTTGTGAAAAACAATCTTGTAAGAGGTTTACCACAAAAGGTATTTTCATGTGATGATCATTGTGTTGCATGTCTTAAAGGCAAACAGCACAAAACTTCTCATAAGTCCAAAGAGATAAATACAATCTCTTCACCTCTTGCTTTATTGCATATGGATATGTTTGGTCCTACAAATGTGATGAGTATTGGCAAGAAATCTTACTGCTTAGTTATTGTTGTTGATTTCTCTAGATTCACTTGGGTCTATTTTCTGAGGACAAAGGATGAGACAAATGGACTGATCAAATCCTTTATTCTCAGAGTTGAAAACCAAACAAATCAAAGAGTTAAAATCATCAGGTCTGATAATGGAACTGAATTTAAAAACCATGATCTAAACATCTTATGTGAGGAAAAAGGTACTGAGAGACAATACAGTGCTCCTAGGACCCCTCAACAGAATGGAGTTGCTGAGAGGAAAAATAGGACACTGATTGAAGCTGCAAGATCCCTGTTGGCAGATTCAAAACTGTCAGTTACATTTTGGGCAGAAGCAATTAATACTGCTTGTTATGTTCAAAACAGGGTTCTAATAGTTAAATCTCAAGGCAAGACACCATATGAACTTTTTAACAAGAAGAAACCTTTTATTGGATTTTTCAAACCATTTGGGTGTCCTTGCACAATTCTTAATACCAAAACTCACTTAGGAAAGTTTGATAACAAAGCAGATGATGGATTTCCGGTTGGTTACTCATCCCAAAGTAAGGCTTACAGAGTATTTAATACCTCTTCTAGAATAATTGAGGAAAGTGACAATGTCAAATGCAATGAGAATAATTCTTTGGGTTTCAGTTATGAGAATAATTCTTTGGGTTTCATTTATGAGAATAATGCAGGAACAGGGACAGAATCAGTACATGACAAAAGACAAGAGTTTGTGCTATTCCCAATCTCTACAGCAGATCCTACTAAACTCTGCGTTCAAGAGAAGAAAGATACTTCAGATTCAAAGGATACAGAAACTGCTCAGAGTGAAGAGGAGAGAGGTGAAAAGGAGGATCAACTTTTGACTTCAGAACAACTAGAACCTGAGATGCCTGCATTGGCAGAAGATGATACTAATGATGAGAACTCCTCAGTGTTTGGTGGCAGCTCTCCTGAAAAGAATGACTCTAATCTGGATGCAGAGATTAATGAAGAGGCTATTCATCAAACAAAAGTGCATAAAGATCATCCTCCTCAGTTGGTGATTGGTGACATCAATTCTCCAATCATCACAAGGAATCAGAGTAAGTTGGGAGGATTAAAAGACATACAATCAGGCTTACTATCTTGCTTTCTATCTCAGGTTGAGCCCAAAAAGGCACATGATGCAATGAAAGACCCAAGCTGGATAGAAGCAATGCAAGAGGAGCTGCTGCAATTTGTACTGCAAAATGTATGGGATTTGGTAGAACTGCCTAAAGGACACAGAGTTATACGGACAAAATGGATTTTCAGAAACAAGAAGGATGAGAGAGGAATAGTGATCAAGAACAAGGCTAGATTGATAGTGTTGAATCATAAATTGTATTCAAGATTAAAGTTAAAGTTAAGAGTTTAAACTGCAATTGTGCTAAAGTTAATTAGAGGGTTTATTATGTAATAAGTTAATAGTTATTAGCTATTGGTCCCAAGCCCATTAGAAAGCCCATTAAGGTTAAAGCCCATATGGCCTGGGTATTTAAAGTTATGTTTAGTTTAGTTTTAGGAAAGAACTCTGATAATTTTCTAAATAGTCGCTATACGTTTTCTCTGTATTCAAAGGGTATCAAGAACACTCAAGGGTTTCATTGTTTATTCAAGGGATTGGTACGTTATTATTAATCTTTATATCTCTTGATTATTATTGTGTTGCTTGATTACTTGATTGATTGTTTACCAACTAGAATAAATCTGGGATAACAATTGGTATCAGAGCCTAAAGAATCAAGTTTTAGGATTAAATCTATATTTTTTTTTCGAATTTACTGTTCATCGAAAAAATACTGTTCATCCGATTTCATGAATCTGTTATCGAATCCGGTCGATTAGTATTTGATTATTTGTGTTTTTGTGTTACATTCAATCGAAGGATTGCTTATTTGTTGGTTTAATTGTGTTCATCGGTCGATTAAAATTTCTGGGTTTGGTTTGGTCGAATCCCAGATATTCATCGTGTTCTTCGGTCAATTCATCGTGATTATCGGTCTTATGAGTTAATCGATCATATCTGTTACTGTGGTTATCAATATTATTGCTTTGACCGATAGTTATTCGACCTGAGTCTTCGACCGAGAGTTTGTAAACACCGGTCCTTACTTCGACCGGGTAGTTGTGATCTCCGGTCATTCCCTTCGACCGAACCTTAGCATTCCCCGGTCTTTGCTTCGACCGGGTAGGTGCATCGACCGGACCTTAGTGGTTTTCGGTCTAGTATTCGACCGATACTTTGCTACTTTGGTCTTCGCCTTTCGACCGGATACCTTGTTACTCCGGTCTTGCCATTCGACCGGATACTTGTTACTCCGGTCTTGCCATTCGACCGGGTACTTGCATACTCCGGTCTTTCCTTCGACCGGTACAGTTCATTCTTCGAAGCACATCCCCGGTCAATTTTTGCAAACTGTGATAGGGTATCTAATTGTCATTCTTCGAAGCACATCCCCGTGCTAAGTCTGCGAAGGGGGACAAAAGTTTTGTGCTTGATCAAAATCTTTCTAATTTCATTCTTCAGTATTATTGTGTGTGGTTTATACTGATTAAAAGGACTACATTTAATTATTTTTGGAAATTTATTTTTCTGAAAATTTTTTAGTGTGATTTTTACTCTTGATTCTAACGATCTCATCTAGTTGGTTGTTTTGGTACAGATAAGTTTAATTACTAACAAGTGGTACAGCTAAGATGTCGAATCAGCTAATGATGTCTGAAGGTTACAACCTTGATTTTAACAACATGACTCTTTCTGAAGTAAGAGCAAAGGCTAAACAACTTGTTGGACGGTTATCAACATCATCTCGCATGATTGATGAGTATGACAAAGAGGACAAAATGCTCAAAGCTGAGAACAAGGATTTACAGATTCAGAACTCATCTCTTCTTATTCAGATCAATGCTTTAAAAGAAAATTTAAAAGATTCTGATTCTTTAATTGACTTTGCAGGAATAATTGAGTCTAAAGAAAAAGAGATCTTCGATCTTCAAGTAAAGTTGAAAAGATCTTAGTCAAGCTCTACATGGTCTAAGAAGGATGCAATGCAAAGAGAGCTTGAGGAGCTTAGAAGGAGTACAAGTGTTACAAGAGATACTAGTACAGGACTAAGACAGATAAATTCTCAACTCTGTGCAGACAAAGATAAGTTTAAAGATAAAGTTCCCAGTCTTGAGGTTGAGATTAATACGCTGAAAGAAAAGGCAACCCAAGACAGAGACAATACAATAGCTCAAGATGAAATACTGAAGATAGAGAAAGAAAGAAAAGACTTTGCCAAGAAATTCTCTGATTTCTCCAGAAAAGCCTTTGAAGAGAAGAAAGCATTAGAGCTTAGATGTGTTAAGATTTCTCAACAAGTTTCAGACTTTGAGAAGGTTATCATTCTTGAAAGAGAAAAGGCTGAGAATGAGAAGAAGAAAGCTGAGCTGAAGGATACAAATACAGACTTTTTTGAAGAAAAGAAGATATTTGAGACCGAGATAGCCAAAATGACAGGAAAGCTAGCTGAATTGTCAACAAACATCATGAAGGAGAAGAATGCAAAATCTGAGTTGCATAAGAAGTTTGATTTGATTGAAACGGAAAGAAATAGTTTGTCTTCAAAGATAAAAGAACTTGAAGAGATAGTATTCAAGGTGAAGTTGACTGAGCACAAGACGCCAGAGTCAATAGCTCAATCACCAAGAGATGATCTAGCTGATTCAGATAGTTCATTAAAAACAGCTTCAAGTTCACATTTTTCAAATGTTTTCTATAATCCTTTCTATGATTTAGATGATTGTCTTACTTCTAAATCTACTGATCAGATTCGTCCTTCTAACCTTTTCTATGACAAAAATGTTGATGGTTCAGGTAACTTCAAGAAGACTAAGTCTCAAAAGAAAAGCTTCTGGAGAAGGCATGATGAGAAAGAAAGAGGAAACTGGATCTGGAGAGTTAAAGGATCCTCGGATGAGAAGAAGAAAGAAGAATCATTTGTGCATACATCAAATGCTAAATGGAACTATGCTACAAAAGGTAAAACTTTTGGCAAACCTGATCTGGTTTACACAATCCATCAATTGATCAGGTTAGCACAAAAGAAAATTAGTTGTTCCTACTGTGGCTCAAATGACTTTGTAAGAAAAGATTATGTGAATAACTGGTATGGTTCTTATTTCATATCTCCTACTAGAACTGCAACTAACCCGTTAGGACCCAAATACCAGTGGGTACCAAAAGCTAAATCTGTGTTGCAGGCACCCAATGTTTAAGGGGGAGGAAGAACAATGGCTTTTGAACAACACAGTTCAAAACCCGGACTTCATCGTCAAAAAGAAGGCTTCTAAGTAAATCAGCTTAGAACCCGTACCTCAACGGACTATGTCCTCTAATCGCATCAGATTAGAACCCGCACTTCAATGTTTTTTTTTTCTGCTTTATATTGTTAGAAAAAAAACTTTCAGTTAAGGGGGAGAATATCTGTGATTTTAACAGATTTTTGGATACTTAAATGCTTATCTGACCGTGTGTTCTTAAAGATAAATACTTGCGTTTTATCTTGTCAATATACTTTGTCAAGTTTTCATACACATAACGGTTCAGAACATTCTATTTGACTTTGTTATTACCATGTATCAAAAGTTAAATCTTTCTATGGTAATACTCACGTTATTTGTATTCACTGTTGATTGAATCAAACGTCATTTCATGTGATTTCATTGAAAATATGTTTATATATTGTTCATATAAACAACATTCGTTTTTGATTCTCCAAAATCTTATTCTTCATGATAAAATGATATGAGCTTAATTGTCAAACTCTTTTTGTTTGAGGGGGAGAATTGCATCGTCAAACATCTTCTGTTTTGACATCTCCGAATATTATATTCTTCATGTAACAAGTGGTATTTGTGCTTACATGTACAAAAAGCCTGTTGAACAGCATGTTATTTTAGGAAAATACATGGGATTCAGTGTGAGAACTTAACAGAACTTCCATGGATTCACGATAACCAGTGTTTCCTACCCAGGAAGTATTCCCTGAGTGATTGAGGGGAGAAGGGTCAAAAGAATTGAGTGATGGTGTGTGAAAAGGTAAAATGAAAAAGAGAGATTGGTTAGAAGTGAGCATTAAAAGAAAGAGGGTGAGAGATCAGAGTAAAAGAATATTAGACTCTGCACCAAACCACTTTCTGAGCCGGGCAACCACATAATCTGATTGGATCACATTCTTTGGTGACCATCATTGAACAAGGCAACTAGCCCATGCCATCTCTTGCTTACAACCCCACCAGCTACTCATTCTTTTCTCAAAAAGAGAATGTTTCACATTTTCTGGGGACGCAGCACATATGCTATTGGTTCTTCATTTGGAAGATACTAATATTGAAAAAGAAGGAAAGTTGCCCCACCTTCGAACCCTTTCTCATGCACATTGAGTCTTTGTATAATTTGTTGCTGTCTCAAAAAGTTTACATATTTTGAGCCTAAAATGAAAAGCAAACATCTGTGCTTAATTTTTTCATATACATGCACGAGCACACAGAAATTTGTTTTCTGTCAGAACGTTCATAGATAACCATGTGTTATTCGATGATTGAATGGAAGACCTGGGGAGTCTACATCAAACCAGCTCCTTATATAGTAACTTTGTGTTACTCAGTAACTTTGTGTTACTAACAGGCATTCTAACTGAGTCATTTGTTGATTCAGGGTTACACCTATTAAACTGTTTGAATTTGAAAAGATTCGAATGGTTACTACTTTCTATTTTAATCTGAAAAGATTGAAATAATCACTCTTTCCATCTGGGAAGACTGCTCTTATTTCCATACAGAGCTCGTTACATGATGAAGACTATGCTTACATGATGATCATACACAAAGGGGGAGATTGTCTAGAAAAAGGGGGAGATTGTTTTGCCAAGTTTTGATGATGTTGATTCTTACCACTCATCAAAAAGGGGGAGAAGATATAAAAAGGGGGAGAAGATACAAAAAGGGAGAATACAATCTGAAGATATGAAGATATTCAAATTTTCAAAGATTTTAAAGATTTGAAGATTGTTTAAAGATATCAAGTTTTGAAGTTTTGAAGCTATCAACGTCATATCTGAAGATTCTCAAGAGAAAAGTGAAGACAAGAGAAGACCCGAAGACAATTGCAAAAAAAATTTAATCTTGAATCCAAAGGGGGAGATTGTTGGATCATAAATTGTATTTAAGATTAAAGTTAAAGTTAAGGGTTTAAACTGCAATTGTGCTAAAGTTAATTAGAGGGTTTATTATGTTATAAGTTAATAGTTATTAGCTATTGGGCCCAAGCCCATTAGAAAGCCCATTAATGTTAAATCCCATATGGCCTGGGTATTTAAAGTTATGTTTAGTTTAGTTTTAGGAAAGAACTCTGATAATTTTCTAAATAGTCGCTATACGTTTTCTCTGTATTCAAAGGGTATCAAGAACACTCAAGGGTTTCATTGTTTATTCAAGGGATTGGTACGTTATTATTAATCTTTATATCTCTTGATTATTATTGTGTTGCTTGATTACTTGATTGATTGTTTACCAACTAGAATAAATCTGGGATAACAGATAGCACAGGGGTACACTCAAGAAGAAGGAATTGATTATGAAGAGGTTTTTGCACCAGTGGCTAGGATTGAGGCAATTAGGCTGTTTTTAGCCTATGCTTCTTTAATGAAGTTCAAAGTCTACCAAATGGATGTGAAAAGTGCTTTTCTATTTGGCAAAATTGAAGAAGAAGTATATGTCTGTCAGCCATTAGGGTTTGAAAATCCCAAGTATCCTGACAGAGTATACAAATTGAAAAAAGCACTGTATGGACTACATCAAGCACCAAGAGCTTGGTATGACACCTTGTCTACCTATCTCTTGGAAAATGATTTTGAGAGAGGAACCATTGACAAGACTCTGTTCATTCAAAGGAAGAAGAAGGACATTCTGTTTGTGCAAATCTATGTGGATGACATCATCTTTGGATCTACAAAAGATCAATTGTGCAGAGATTTTGAAGAATTAATGCATAAGAGATTCAAGATGAGTTCTATGGGTGAACTTACTTTCTTCCTTGGGCTACAAGTTAAGCAGCAACAAGATGGAATCTTCATAAGACAAACCAAGTATGTGCAGGACATTTTAACCAAGTTTGGGTTCTCAGATTCCAAGCCTGCAAGCACACCCATGGAGACACACAAACAGATTACTGCAGATCTTGAGGGGGAGTATGTGGATGTTCATTAATACAAATCCATGATTGGATCTCTCATGTATCTCACAGCTTCTAGACCAGATATCATGTTCCCTGTTTGTGTATGTGCAAGATTTCAAGTTAGTCCAAAGCAATCACATTTTCAAGCAGTCAAGAGGATATTCATATATCTCAAAGGTCAACCCAGATTAGGACTTTGGTATCCTCATGACTCACCATTTGACCTCCTTGCATATTCAGATAGTGATTTGGGTGGAGCTAACTTGGACAGAAAGTCTACAACAGGAGGATGTCAGTTTTTGGGTGCAAGACTAGTATCATGGAAGTATAAGAAGCAAACCACAGTGTCCAGTTCAACAACAGAAGCAGAATACATAGCTGCTGCAAGCTGTTGCTCACAAGTGTTATGGATTCAGAATCAAATGATGGACTATGGTATGACATTTCTTCACACTACTATTTTCATAGACAACAGCAGTGCTATTAGCATTGTTAATAATCCTGTCAAGCATTCAAAAACAAAGCATATAGAAATAAGGTACCACTTTATCAGAGACTGTAATGAGAAGAAGCTAATTCAGGTTCAGAAAGTACACACAAGTAACTAGTTTGCTGATCTATTCACAAAAGCTTTTGATGTAGGTAGATTCACATTCTTGGTCACAAGTGTGGGTATGATGAACAATGAATAAGTATATTCTCATTCTCTTTATGTACCTATATAGATTCCTCCTTAGTTACTTTCATTAAATTGGTGCTATTAACCCCTGTGTGTTTAAGTGTTTCAGATTGTTTTGATTGGATACTGGGCACTTCTCGTTCAGTTAATACTGCTCACTGCATTACTCATAATAATAGTTCAAAAATGGTTAAGTATGGTTACTACTGCTAGGTGGTTTATACTACTAGTGCAAAGTTACTACTGCTTGCCTTTTTTTTATACTGCTAATCATTGTTACTACTGCTGGTACATTTTAATACTGCTAGTATGTGTTAGTACTGCTAGTCTGTGTTAATACTGCTAGTCTGTGTTAGTACTGCTAGTCTGTGTTAATACTGCTAGTCTGTGTTAGTACTGCCAGTATGTGTTACTACTGCTATTATGAGTTAATACTGCGAGTCCGTTAATACTGCTAGGGTAATTAGTACTGCTTCTAAATTACTCCCTTCACCTATAAATACCCTGTGTGACCGCCAAATTACAAACGACTCTTTGAATTTCCTACTAGTGTACTCTCTCTCTCTCTCTTGTTCTCTTGAATTCTCTCTTACTAGTGCGTAACCCTAGCTTCGACCAATCGCTCAAGAAGATGGTTGAACTGATGTTTGTCGATGAACACAATGAATTGGCAATGCTACTCAAACCAAAGCAAACAGAGGGATTTCATCAGATTGTGGATTTCCTAAGATCCTCACACATAGCCCACACATTAACTGTCAATCCCACAATCTGTGTGGAACACCAAAGGCAGTTTTGGGATAATGCTGCTATTCATACTGAAGATGGCAATCAGGTCATCAAAACAAGGGTATGTGATAAACCCCTGACAATCACAGAAGGAGCTATTCGCATTCATCTACGACTAGATGATGCCTCAGGTATAACCTCTTTACCCAAGGAATATCTCTTCCAAGCTCTTAGTAATATGTGGTATGAAGGTCCCACTGATGTCTTCAAAATTTTCAAGAACAGATTCTCACCACAGTGGAGATTCTTTATTCGTACCCTTCAGCACTGTATTTCAAGGAAAACAACTGGCTGGAGTGAGTTCAGCAGTACCATTGCTTATGCTATGGTCTACCTAGCAACCTCCAGGAAGTTCATTTTTTCACCAATGATATTAAATGACTTACTGTCAAACCTGGATACCAAAACAAAATCTTTTTATATGTATCCCAGTTTTGTGCAAGCTTTACTGAATAAAGAGTTGACGGATTTACCTCATTTTAATGAGGTATATATACCAAAGGTCCCGAAAGGGAAGGTGTTTTCTAATATGAGGAGGCCTAGTAAGGACTTCTCAGGTATTGACACACCATTGTTCTCCACAATGATGGGTGTGTCTCCATCCCATGGTGAGGCATCAGTGTCAAAGCCCTCATCTGATAACCAAACTGATGACCTACCCACACCACTCATTTCTATTAACATCCCTCAGTCCCTTCTTAAAAAGCCAACATTACCTATCACTCACACTTATATAAGGAAAAAGGTAAAGAAGGTTCCTTCCCTTCTTGTACCTTCACCCACAAAGCCTTCAAGCCCTCTAATGAAGCATTCTCCATTAGAGAATATCCAAAGGGAAACCACAGGGGTGTCTCCCAACCCCAAGAAGGTGCTCAATAAGGAGAAGGAAGAGCATATGGGCTGTAAGGCTCACACTACTGACTTTGCACAAAGTGCAGGGAAGGACAGTGTGAACATATCTAAGACCTTCCCTATGGCAACTTTGGGTGAGCAATCATCCAAAGGTCCCAGGTGCCAAGAAACCAAGGGGGTAGAGGGTGCTTCTGCTAGGCAGAAGACCTCTACTACTAAAAGATCCAAGGATCCTTCAAGGGTGGTAAACACACACAAAGGAGGTGAGGACATATATAACTACCAGGAATTGATGGATACTATGGGAAACATTAATCTTGATGTCATCAATCAAGGCTCAGATATAGAGGAGATGAAATTGATAATTCTGTCTCAACAAGTGCAGATTACCAAATTGAAGAAGATGGTGATGAAGTTGGTATAGAAAAAGAAAAGAAAGAAGTATGTCTTGAAAAGAGGGGAGATGCTTTCAACAAGGGGGAGAAACAAGATGAAGGGGAGAAACACAATCCTATTGGTATGGAAGCTCAGTTTGAGGGGGAGTTGAATAAGGAAACAGAAAATAGCAAAGCAGCAGTAACTGAAAAAGAAGTAGAAACAGAGAAAACTGCAGCAGAAACATCATTGTCCAGAGAGGAAATGGAGATTGCAGAAACCTTGGTCAAAGCTAAGAATGACACTCCCAAAGCCACTCAAAAGGCTAAGGTATTAATAATCAAAGAAGGAGGTTTAGAAAAGAAAGAAAAAGAGGTCAGTATGGAGGATGCAAAGAAGAAGGGAAAGGAGAATATGGTTGAATCTGAGAAACCTTTAAAGAAAAAGAATCAGATAGAGTTAGATGAAGAAGTGGCCAAACAGTTTCAAGCAGAGTTGGAAAAGGAAGAAGAAATTCAATCTGCCAAAGACAGAGAACTTGCACTAGATATGGCTAAAATGTTGAATGAAGAGTTTCAAAAGAGTTTGAAGACTGCAGCTGCTGCCAAGATAGTTACAAAGAAGGCTTCAAGGCAAAGGCTGGCATTAAAGCAAAGACAGAGACAACCGTCAAAGACCTTCCTGGCTAATCAAGAAAGGAGGAAAATGATAAACTTCCTAAAAGAAGCTCTTGGAGTTCCTGAAGGAATGTTTACTAACATGGCCTATGGTAGGATAGAGGAGTTGTATTCAAAGGAGATGGAAAATCTGAAAGGGGACTTCACTCAAAGGGTTGAGTTTGAAAGACAAATGAAAGAGAGACATGATCTCAATATCCAACAACCCTTCCCTGAGAGTGAGGAAACCACTCCTTCAAAAGAAAAGGCTGAAGAAAAGAAGGAAGAACATGCTGATGTGGAAGTCAAATCTGCCAAGAGAGTGAAAACAATAGCTTCCAAGAAACTGTCTAAGAAGCCAAGGATTGCAGAAGCTGAGAAAGAAACAGAACCATCTGTTACAAGTCAAGACGAGCAATCAAGTCAAAGTGCACAACAACCAAGTCAATCTAATGTGCATTTTGAACTTTACATGACTGTAACAGATAATGATCCAGTGAAGGCAGATCCCATTTCAGTCCAAGCCCCTGAAATCATCCACTGGGATATTCTTGAATACTTGACAGTATATGGACAAGATAATACACAAGTATTGATCTTTGGAAACACGCGGTCAGTTAAACATTAAAGCTCAAAAATGAAAAACATTTAAAATCTCACTTCTAAATTCATAAATTCTTTTGAGAACCAGAAGTGGTTTGAACATTTAAGAAAGCGTTTTTCATGCTTGAAAGTTGTTCTTCTTCCAAACAATCAGAGATCTAGATCAGAAGATATTTACCTTTTTAAGCGCACCCTCAAATCATGATAGAATGATTTAGGCCATGTAAGCTCCCCTTGGATATTAGCAAAATATCCAAGCCTGAACATTGAAGAACGGGTCCTGATCTGTTATGTGATTAGAAGCCATCACCTTTACTCCCCCTATAAATTATGCAACAGTAGATTTATCAATGAAAACAAGATAGAGATCCACACCTCCTTTTCGAATGTAGTCCGTCATATCAGTAAGCTTTAGCAGTGAAAAAGTACAGGATAGAGATCTACAATTCCTTCGGGAATGTAGTCCGTCATATCTCTCTAATGCATTTTTCAGAAAAGAAAGTACTCCCCCTTGATGGTTGATTTCTGTTAGTCCTATATTCAAGTTCTAGTTGATAACAAACAATCAAGATGATAATTCGAAATCACAAGTCTTTGATAAAACCACCAAGATTACAAATTCTCTCTCACTACTCTCTCTCTAGAATGATATACAATAACTCTCTTCTCTAATATGCTCTCTCTACTTCTGATTGATAACTAATTTCAACAACAAGGAAACAAGGTATTTATACCTCCATACAAAATACAAAGAAACAAACAAAATACAAATGTTGACTTTGACTTTTATTAACAAATGACTTTGACTTTCACTAGAGAGTTGACTTTCAGCCTTTGACTTCTTGAACTTTGATCTTCAATCTTTATGATCTTGAATCCAATAAATCTGTGCTCTAACAATCTCCCCCTTTGGATCAAGATCATTACTAAAAGATTTAGCAATACGATCTTTTCTCTTTAAGCTCGATTTGATTAAGCTCCCCCTTTGATCAACCTTTATCTTCTCTTGTAATCTCTCCTTTGATACAAACATGATTTACAAACTCCCCTTAACACAATGAAATTCTTCTTGATAAGCTTTGTTCTTCAAAAACATTCAGCAATCTTCCTCAAAATCTGATTGCTTCAGCAAATTATCTTCAACAAACTGAAATCTTTGAACGCTTTAACATATCTTTGAACAACAATCTTCCATTAACAATAAATTCTTGAACATTTTCTCTCAACTTTAACATAACAGACTCAAACATTTCTTGTATTCTTCTCTCCCTTTTTGATGATTTGAGCATCTATATCATCAAAATTGTTCTTCCAAAAAATGTCTTTGACCATTCTGATCTGTCAAACTGAGCCTCTGATTCGTTGATCCGTAACCATGTATTTATCTAGATCTTTTCAAATCCAGACAAGTTAGAAATGTGTAACACCTGAATCAACAAATGAATCAGTTAAAATGCCTGTCAGTAACACGAAGTCACTATGTGTAACGAATACACAATATAAAGGAGCTTTTTGATGTTCACTCCCCCAGGGATTCCATTCAATCATCGAAACACCACAAAGGAAATTTCTATGAATGTTATGAAAAGAAACAAATTCTTTGTGTGTTCGTGCACGTGTAGAAAGAATTAAGCACGGATAATTGCTTTTATAAAAGCTCAACATAGTGTAAACCACTGAGACAACAATAGATAAACACTGACTCAATGTGCATGATTGAAGTGCGAAGGCGGGGCAGACTTCCTTTTTTTCAATATCCAGATTTTCCAAATGAAAATCAGATAGATTATATGTTGTGTCCCCAGAAAAATATGAAACATTTTCTTTTTGAGAAAAAATGAGTGGTTAGTGGGGTTTTAAGCAAGAGTTGGCATGGGCTATTTGCCTGTTTCAATAATGTTCACGAAGAATTGTGAAACATTAGTAATGTGGCTGCCCGGCTCAGAAAGTAGATGGTGTAGAGTTTGATATTCTTTTACTCTGATCTCACACCCTCTTTCTTTTTATCATTAAGCGCACAACAAACCAAACTCTCTTTTCCATTTCACCTCGTCACACCCACACTCATTTCTTTTCGACTACTCACACTCAATCTCTATGGAGTAACTTCTTGGGTAGAAATCACTGGTTAACGTGATTCCATAGAAGTTTTAATTAAGTCCTAGCACAAAGAATCTATAATATCCTAATAAGCATGTGTTGCTCAAAATGGTTTAACTTTAATAGTTAAAGCTCAAATACAAATGTCAGATGAATGTATGCTCATAAAATAATCATGAAGATATGAGCATTTTAAACATTGAAAATATTTCAAACAAGTAAATGGAAATGAATGAACATGAATACAAGAGACTTGTTTGAAAATCTGACATTGTATGAAAAATGATCATAATCAAATGATATAGCAATCAAGGCTTATGGTCAAGAATAATGGACATTTTCTATACGAACCAAGATATAGACATTCTTGAAATGACGTTCAGAAATGAAATATCGCTCAAAATTCAATGAAATACAAGCGGGGTGTCTTACCATCGAAAATATGTTTCAATTATGAGACATGGTAAGAACAATTTGAACAAAAATTCAAACCGGTGTGTGTGAATACATGAAAGTATATAGAAAAGACAATACACAAGTATTTATCTTTGGAAACACACGGTTTGTAATCATTTAAGCACAAATAAAATGAAAACATTTAAAATCACACTTCCAATTCATGAAAACTGTTTAAGAATCGGGAAGTGGTTTGAACATTTTTCGGTCCAACAATACTTATCAAGTTTATAGAATACGACACAATAATGATTACCAACCTGTATTGATATATAACAAAGGTTACAAGGTTGATCGATTCAAGCTCTAGATTGTGTTCTCTGTATTTCTCTCTTTTACACCTTTCTGTGTGTGTTCTATGTTAATCTGATATGAGAGAGTTGTTGAGAGAGATAATATCATATCTGATCTCAGGTCTATTTCTAGCTTCTAACACACTCTACCTAATCAACCACTTGCAACATTAAACAATAATATAACTTTAACTAATATAATATAATATCTAACATTTAGATATTATATATCTAACTAAACTAAACTATTAACTAACTAAGATAACAAACTAAAAACAATAACAAACAATTACTTTGACATTTATTACAAACAAACATAGACTTTAATATCGAGAGTCAACGTTCCGGCTTTAGCTTCAGATTGCGATCTTTAGTTTGGATGATCTTGAATCTAATAGATATCTGATCTAACAATCTCCCCCTTTGGATCAAGATCATTACTAAAAAGATTTTAGCAATTCAGTCTTTTTGTTCAGCTCAGAAGATGCAATCTCTTTCTCTAGCTCTGAAATCAACATGTCTTCAGAATACTTGCTTTTAAAGATTTCAATCTTGGACGTGATTCTTGAAACATGTGATCTTTGACATTTCTTGTGTAGTCATTCTCCCCCTTTTTGATGATAAGTGCACCGACTTCATCAAAACTTTGAGTAAGAAATGCCAACCACTTGGAGCCACTGATCCGTCAATTCAATAGATATTCACCCAGATCTTTGCAAATCCAAACAAAATAGTCGTGTAACACCTGAATCAACTAATGAATCAGTTAACATGCCTTTCAGTAACACTAAGTCACTATGTGTAATCAATACACATTGGAAAGGAGCTGTTTGATGATGACTCCCCCAGGGCTTCCATTTAATCATCGAAACATCATAAAGGTAATTTCTATAAACGTTATGACAAAGAAACTAATTCCTTGTGTGTTTGTGCTTGTGTTGAAAGAATTAAGCACTTGATGATTGCTTATTAGGCTTAAAATTTGTGTAAACCACTGAGACAACAGTAAGTTAAACACAGACTCAATGTGCATGGTTGAAGTGTGAAGGTGGGGCAGACTTCCTTCTTTTCAATATCCAGATTTTCCAAATGAAAATCAGATAGCAAATGTGTTGCATCCCCATAGAAAGTGTGAAACACTTTCTATTTGAGAAGAAATTGAGTAGTTGGTGAGGTTTGATCAAGAGTTGGCATAGGCTAGTTGCCTGTTTCAATAATGTTCACCAAAGAATTGTGAAACACTAGTAATGTGGCTGCCCGACTCAGAAAAAGTTGGTGCAGAGTTGTGATCTTCTTTTAACTCTGTTCTCACACGCTATTTCTTTTAAACATTTTGCTCACTCTAACCAAACTCATTTCTTTTCGACTTCTCACACTCAATCACTATGGATTAACTTCTTGGGTAGAAATCACTGGTTAAGGTGATTCCATAGAAATTGTGTTAAGTCCTAGCACAAAGATTCCGTATATCCTATAAAGAATATGTTGCTCAAACTGATTTATTATTATGTAAGCTCATGTAAAACATTTAAATTACAGTCCCAAAATATAAAATCTGTTGAAAAATCGGGAAGTGGTTTGAACATTTTAGAACAATGTTTTCAAATGATTGAAAGTTGTCCTTCTTTCAACCATATATGAGATGAAGATATAGAATTATACCTTTACGTACGATCTTCCATCTCATGAAGCTAAGCTTTAAGTCATAAACATATGAACTTGTAAGCATCTCTCAAAAATTCTGCAAAAGTCTTATGTCAAGTCAAAGTAAAATTTATTCACTTAAATTAAAAAGACAAAAAGCAGTAAAACTTTTTAAAATACGAGTTCTGATCAGAAATAATCAGAAGTCATATCCGTACTCCCCTTTTGTCTTGAAGAGATCCCCCTAAATTCTTGCATTACAAAAAAAATTTGGCAATAAAAGGTACATGTAAAATTTTATGAGCTCCCCCTCGAAGTAATATTGACCACTTGTCAATTTCTTCTCATACTTTCCCTTGGTTCATGAACAGAATAGAGAAGTGCAGATATCAATCAGAGATAAGAATGAAGAAATGATGAAAAAGTATACAATTTAGAAAACTTTGATAGGTAACTACTGATTAAATCTTTAGATTTAGCATACCAAGCTTAGAGACAAGAAAGGTAAACCTCTTTTCGTCTAAAGGTTTGGTAAACAAATCGGCAAGTTGATAATCAGTTTTTACAAAGAAAGGTTCAATTGTTCCCTTTTCAACATGATCTTTGAACAGGATTCGCTGATATTGCGATGACGCTCTTGGAGTCATAGTATATCGGGATCTTGTTGAAGTGGAAACCATAGTCGCGCAATTGAGTTCTCATCCATAAGACCTGAGAACAGCAGCTAGCAGCATCTACATATTCTGCTTCGGTCGTGGAGGTTGAAACACAAAGTTGCTTCTTCGATGCCCAACTTACGAGCTTGTCACCGAGGAACTATACATGTCCCGACGTGCTTTTCCTGTCTAACATACAACCTGCATGATCTGCATATGTGTAGGCTGTTAGTTCAAAACTAGTATCTTTAGGATACCACAGACCAAGATCTGAAGTGCCCTTTAGATACCTAAATATGCGCTTCACAGCAGACATATGGATTTCTTTAGGATTGGTCTGATATCGTGCACATAAGCATGTTGAAAACATTATATCTGGCCTACTATAAGTAAGATACATTAAAGAACCTATCATCCCTCGATAAGTCCTAACATCAACAACCTTTCCCGAATGATCGGTGCCAATCTTAGTACCTGGTACCATTTGGGTACCAATCGGTTTTGAATTTTCCATTAGGAACTTCCGAAGAATATCCATAATGTATTTTGATTGATTGATAAAAATACCCGATGAAAATTGTTTTATTTGTAAACCGAGAAAGAAATTCATCTCTCCCATCATGTTCATCTGAAATCTAGACACCATGAGGTATGTAAAGTTCTTATAGTACTTAGAATTTGTAGAGCCAAAGATAATATCATCTACATAGATTTGAATTAAAATGATATCGGATTTTTCCTTTTTGATAAACAAAGTGGTATCCACCGTTCCTTTTGAAAAACCAGACTTGACTAGAAAATTGGAAAGGACATCATACCAAGCTCGAGGAGCTTGTTTCAGACCGTAGAGTGCTTTGTCGAGAATGTAGACGTGATTCGGCTTCTCTTGATTGACAAAACCTTCTGGCTGAGAGACGTAGACTTCTTCCTTTAGAATTCCATTATGTAATGTTGTCTTCACGTCCATTTGAAAGACCGTTGTCAGGATCGAATTCTTAACAAGAATAAATTCTTAGAAACCAATATCAAAGAAATTGCGGAATAACACTTTGATATTCAATGACACAGTAAACAAAACAGTAAGTATAATGAACAACTTGTAAACTTGTATTGAATGATTGAAGTTACAAGATTACACACACAACCTCAATCTTGAAGAACAAGCTCTTTCAAGACGAATTCTACTTCTCTAGAATTAGGAACTATGTCTTGAGGTTTTTTCTCTCTCTAGAACAAAAACTCAGAATTAATTCTAAACTATTCTATACATATACTGAATAAAAGATAATTACTAAGCATAAAAAGATCTTCAGAATAATCTTCATAATTATCTTCAGCTTTCCATGTTTATCTTTAACCGCGATCTCTTCAGCATTATCTTCACATTATCTCAGAAGCAGCATTAATCACCTTGGAAGTATTAACTGAGACTTGGCAGCATTAACTACTAAGCAGCACTAACCTCTCGCAGTACTAACTAGCTAAGCAGTACTAACTTTGTTCAAGCAGCACTAACTTTGACTAGCAGTATTAATTCTACTAGAAGTAGTAATACCTAGCAGCATTATCTTTGAAATCCTCTGGCAGTAGTAATTCTGTACTAGCAGCATTAAACACTTAAGCTTTTCTTCAGTTCCCAACAATCTCCCCCTAACTTGACTTTTAGAAAGAGAAGTCAAGTTCTTCAGATTTTCTTCAAGATGCTCCCAAAACTCCATCATGGCTTAAATTCCAGTATTTGCATCCAACCCCAAACTCTGATTAATTGTTCTTTGGATCAAATATTTTGCCATTTCAGAATCTGGAATACATCCTTAGCTTCTTCTTCAGTATGGCATGAAGCTTCAGTCTGCTATGGTTGTATACTCTATCCACTAGGAAGTACTCAGTGTGATTCAAATCCAAAGTCACTGCATATACTCCACTAGTTTCATATAGAGTCCAATTATTCACTGTTTGAAAGACATTCCTTATTATCTCCTCCACTTCATCAGGTTTGAACATCATGCACAGATACTCCATCATCAGCTTTGTGATTGAAATCACTGGAGCTTTCAGTTCATCTGCATATAACTTCATCCCTATCTCAAACATTTCTTCAATATCATACCTTGAGCAGGTTCTGACAATCTTGTTCCAAGTGTTGTACACTTCATATTTCTCATCTTTTCTCTTCAGTCTGATATACTCTTAGCCATCTACCTCCAAAACATCCCAGTGAATGACTTCAGGAGGTTTAACTCCTACAGGTTCTGCTAAAATTCGTTCAGGCACTTTGTCCATCACTACCATGTACATTTTGACATCCTCAGTACTTACAGGTTCTTTCATTGTAGATGACTCAGGTGCCTCTTCTTCTTCAGCGACCTTTTCAGCCTCTTCTTCCACTAATCTAGGCTTCTTTGTTGGCTTTCTCCTGGCAATCATCTTTGTTTCTTCCTTCTCTGGAGTTTCTTGCTCATTAGGGAATGGTTTTTGTAAGAAATCATTGCTCTCTTTCATTCTTTTCTCCATTTCAACCCTCGCAATATCATCCCCTTGGATCTTTATCATCTCAGCATCATACATCTTCTTGAGTTTCTCAAAAGACATCTTTGAGAACATCTCTACCTTGACATCTACTGCACCCTTGAGGAAAGTAATCATTTTCTTTCTCTCTTGAGCACCAAGGTATGTCTTTGAAGGTTGTCTTTTCCTTGCAGCAATTTTAATCTTGGTAGGCTTCCTCAAAGATGTGGCTTTCTGCTTGGCTTGTTCTGTTGCTAAGCTTTGTTGATAGGCTTTGTTTAACTCTGCAGCCATTGCTTTAGCTATCTCTCTATCCTTTTGCACTTGCATGGTTTCTGCTTCTTCAAGCTCAGTCTGTATTTTCCTAGCTAGAGCTTCATCTGAATCAATCAATTTCTGCTTTTTCATTGCTTGATCAGGTTCAACTAGCTTTGTTTTACCCTTTTCTTTGCTTATCACCTTCTCAGATCTAGATTTTATTGCAGCATCATCTCTTTCTTTTATGATAACTCCTTTGGCCTTTGAAGTGACCTTGGGAGTATCATGTTTTGCTTTGATTAGAGTTTCTGCAATTTCAAGATCTGTGAGCACTTCTTTCATTGTTTCTGCTGCTTCCTGTGTTTCTGCTTCTTGTGCAACCTTTTCTGCAGTTACTTGCTCCCCCTCAAACTTTGCATTCTCTTGCTCCCCCTTTGCTTGTGCATCTTCTATATTGTCATCAGCTTCTGACTCCCCCTTTTTGGGAGCATCAGACACTGGTTTCCTCTTTCTGAGTACAAATTGCTTCTTCTTCTTTCGGAGAATCAATTTCCTTACCATTTGCTTCAAGTTGAGGATCTGTTCTTGTTGTGACAGAACTATGAGTTTAAGCTCTTCAATCTCTTGGCCTTGTTTGATCACATCCATATTGATGTTTCCCATTGTTTCCATCAATTCGTCATAGTTATATCTTTCCTTACCTTCTCCAGGAGTGTTACCCCCTTTTGAATGATCATTGGATCTTTTAGTAGTGGAAGCCTTCTGCCTAGCAGAAGCACTATCCACCCCCTTGGTTTCTTGGCACCTGGGACCTTTGGATGATTGCTCACCCAAAGTTTCCATGGGGAAGGTCTTAGAGATGTTACCACTGTCCTTCTCTATGCTAGCAGAAGTAGTGGCAGCCTTCTCACCCATATGCTCTTCCATCTCCTTAGAGAGCACCTCCTGAGGGTTGGGAGACACCCTATTGGTTTCCCTTTGGATATTCTCTAAAGGAGACTCCTCCCTTAGAGGGCTTAAAGGCTTAGTGGGTGAAGGTACAAGAAGAGAAGGAGCCTTCTTTACCTGTTTTCTTTTATAGGTTTGGGTAATTGGAGATGTGGGCTTATGAAATAGAGACTGGGGAATAGATATAGAGTGGGAAGGTTGGGATTGGCTAGCAGTGGGATGGTCTAATAGGGGTCTTGACCCTGCTGCCATACCTTCTTGTGGTTGGGACACCACCATCATTGTTGAGAACAATGGGGTGTCAACTCTTTCCGAGTCCTTAGCAGATCTTCTCATGTTTGAGAAGCCCTTGCCTTTAGGTGGTTTAGGTACATATACCTCATCAAAGTGAGGTATATCCGTCAATTCATTTGTTATAACTGCCTGAACAAACCTGGGATACATGAAGAAACTCTTCTTGTTGTCCAGGTTTGAGACAAGATCATTGAAGATCATCAGAGAAAAATTGTATTTTCTAGCAGTGGATAAACATACCAATGCATAGGCAATTGGACTGCTAAATTGGCTCCAGCCAGTAGTTTTCTTTGAAATACAGTGCATCAGGGTATGAACAAAGAACCTTCATTGGGGTGAAAATTTAGCTTTGAAAATTTTGAAAATCCCCATTTGGCCTTCATACCCCATTCGTGAAAGAGTTGAGAATAGTTCCTCATTAGGAATAGAGGTTATACCTGCAGCATCGTCTAGATGTAGACAGATGCGTAGTACCTCTTCAGTAACTGTTAGGGTTTTTTCACACGCCCTAGTCTTTATCATTTGCACACCATTCTCAGTAACAACGGTAGCATTATCCCAGAATTGCCTCTAATGCTCTATGAAGATGGTAGGAGACACAGTGAGTGCATGAGCGATGTGACTTATCCTCAGAAAGTTGACTATCTGGTGAAAACTTTCGGCTTGTTTGGCTTTTGGAGCATCGCGATTTCATTGTGCTCGTCGATGAATGTCATGGATGCCATTGAACTTGAATGTTTTTGCCTGAAAACTTGTTACTTGAGAGAAAAGGGTTAGAGTGCAAGTGAACAGTATGCAAAGAGTCGTTATGAACTTTTTAGGCGGGCAAAGGGTATTTATAGTATTCGGGACATAAGCAGTATTAACCTAGAGCAGTATTAACTGAGAGCAGTATTAACTAACTAGCAGTATTAACTGAGAGCAGTATTAACCACTAGCAGTATTAACTGTGCACTAGCAGTATTAAAACTGTACTGGCAGCACTAAAACTGTACTGGCAGTAGTAACTATACTTACACTTTTAAGCTTGTGATGAACTGAGTACTGCTATACTTTTCCTAAAAAAGAAGATTAGTAACACCAAGCATAAACTATATACAGGTATTGAACCACTTTTTAAGTAGGGGCTTATTCAGAGTTGATCATTCCCACACTTGTTACCAAGAAAGTGAATCTACCCACATCAAAGGCTTTGGTGAATAGATCAGCAAACTGGTTATCAGTATGAACCTTTACAACTTGAATGAGCTTCTTTTCATTGCAGTCTCTTATAAAGTGATACCTGATCTCAATGTGCTTTGTCTTTGAGTGCTTGACAGGATTGTTAACAATGCTAATAGCACTGCTATTATCAATAAAAATTGGAGTGTGTAGAAAGGTTACCCCATAGTCCAACATTTGATTTTGAATCTATAAGACTTGAGAACAGCAACTTGCAGCTGCTATGTACTCTGCTTCTGTTGTTGATGTGGACATTGTGGTTTGTTTCTTGCACTGCCATGATACTAGTCTTGCACCCAAAAACTGGCAGCCTCCAGAAGTAGATTTTCTGTCCAAGTTTGCTCCACCTAGGTCACTGTCTGAGTATGCAAGTAGGTCAAATGATGAGTCATGAGGATACCAAAGTCCCAATCTAGGTTGCCCTTTGAGATATCTGAATATCCTTTTAACAGCTTGATAGTGTGATTGCTTTGTCCTTACTTGAAATCTTGCACACACACAGACTGGAAACATTATATCTGGCCTAGAGGCTGTAAGATACATGAGAGAGCCAATCATGGATCTATAATGATGAACATCCATATCCTCCCCCTCAAGATCTGCTGTTATCTGCTTGTGTGTCTCCATAGGTGTGCTAGCAGACTTTGAATCTGAGAAACCAAACTTGGTTAAAATGTCCTGCACATACTTGGACTGACAGATAAAAATACCATCTGACTTCTGTTGGACTTGGAGTCCAAGGAAGAAAGTAAGTTCCCCCATGGAACTCATTTTGAATCTTTGATGCATTAGTTCCTCAAACTCCCTGCACATACTGTCTCTTGTGGATCAAAAGATGATATCATCCACATAGATTTGGACCAGCAAGATGTCCTTCTTCTTTTTCTTGATGAACATAGTCTTATCAATGACTCCTCTTTCAAAGCCATTTTCCAAGAGATAGGATGACAGAGTGTCATACCATGCTCTTGGTGCTTGATGCAGTCCATAAAGTGCTTTCTTCACTTTGTATACTCTGTCTGGATAGCTTGGATTTTCAAATCCTGGTGGTTGACAGACATATACTTCTTCTTCAATTGAGCCACAGAGAAATGCACTTTTGACATCCATTTGATAGACTTTGAACTTCATATAAGAAGCATAGGCCAGGAACAATCTGATTGCTTCTATCCTAGCCACTGGTGCAAAAACTTCTTCATAATCTATTCCTTCTTCTTGTGTATACCCTTGAGCCACCAACCTTGCTTTGTTCTTTATTACTATCCCTCTTTCATCTCTCTTATTCCTGAAGACCCATTTTGTGCCTATTGCTCTTTGACCTTTAGGGAGGTCTACCAGATCCCAAACATCTTGCAACTTGAATTGTAGCAGCTCTTCTTGCATGGCTTCTATCCAGCTGGAATCTTTCATAGCATCATAAGCCTTCTTAGGCTCAAGTTGGGTTAGAAAGCAAGAAAGCACTGTATGCTGTTGGTCTTGCATATCTTGTAGCCTGCTTTGATTTCTAGTCATCATAGGAGAAGAGATATCTCCTATTACCAGCTGACGAGGATGATTCTTTTGTATTCTTGTTTGATGACTAGGTTCTTCATTGAGTCCCACCTCTAGATTGGAGTCATTCACTTTAACTGAGGTGATTTCAGCAGCTACTTCTAGTTCTTTATTTTCTTGTCTCTCCTCATCTCTTCTTTCTTCTTCACTCTGATTTGGTTCAGTAGATGGCTCCTTTTCACAACCTTCAACAGGATCCACTGTAGGTATGGGAAAAATCACAGACTGAGGTATACTGTCTTGAACTTGTGTAGTCCCTGATCCTCCATTTCCTGAACCTGTATAGTCATTACTACTGAAACCAAAAGAGTTAGTTAGTGAATTAATGTCAAATAGCCACTGAGGACCAGATCCAATAGGATTTGGTGTGTTCTCATTGCATTTGACATTCTCACTTTCTTCAATAATTCTAGAAGAAGAATTAAAAACTCTGTATGCCTTACTCTGAGATGAGTAACCAACAAGAAATCCATCATCTGCCTTGCTCTCAAACTTTCCTAAGTGAGATTTGGTATTGAGAATTGTACAAGGACACCCAAAAGGTTTAAGGAAACCAATAAATGGTTTTCTATTGTTAGAGCATAAATCTGTTGGATTCAAGATCATAAAGTTTGAAGACCAAAAGATCAAGAAGTCAAAGCTAGAAAGTCAACTCTCATCAAAGTCAAAGTCTTTTGTTAATAAATGTCAAAGTCAATGTATGTGTAATTTGTTTCCTTGTATTTGATAGAGGGTATAAATACCTTTGTCCTTGTCTTTGTAATCAGAAGTACACACGCATATTAGAGAAGAACATATTTGTATATCTTTCTAGAGTGAGAAAGTAGAGAGAGAAAGTTGTAAGTTTGTAATCTTGATGATTGAGATCAATGACATATGAATTTAGATTCTCATCTTGATTACTTGTTAGTGATTAGAACTTGAATATCTGGGAATAACAATTGGTATCAGAGCAGATCCAAAGTGAAAATCAGATCAAGAAAATCAAGAAACGAGTTACTGTTCATCGTCTCTGTGTTCGTTACTGTTCAAAATCGAATTCTGAGTTTCAGAGTGTTTTTGGAACAAATTTGTGTTAGGAAGTGATCGAAAAGTGTATTAGATCGAGTTTTTGTAATCAATTTCAAGTACTGTACTGTAATTCATTCGATTTTGTAAGTTTTTGTTAAGTTTTTCTTCGAGTTGTAAAGTTACTGTTTCATCGATTTTTGAACTGTAAAGTTGTTGTTTGTAAATTTCTTGAGTTGTAATTCGTTCCAGTATTGTAATCGAGCAACAATTCAAAGTTTCAGACCAATTCACAAAAGTTTAGATCGAAAACAGATGGAAAACTCAATTTTTGGGTCGACTTTCTGAAGAACGCGCTAGATCTCCAGAAAGCGCAAGGTTCATCCGCAAGAACGCGCAATTCGAAGGAAAGTTTTTGGTCAAAACGCGCAAGCAACGACTAGCGAGTTCTAGAAACACGCTAGTTGGATTCTGCGAGTTTGGAAAAGTGAGAAAAATTTCTAAGGACCAGAACGCGCACGTAGTGATCTGCGAGTTCTACAAACGCGCTAATCAAAGGGTGCAAGTTTGAGCTGAAATAGTGTTTAGCGAGTTCTTCGACGTGCGAGTTTGGTGGTTTGCGAGTTCTTCGACGTGCGAGTTTAGTAAACGCGCCAGCTTCTGCTAGCGAGTTTTAGCGTGAACAGTTGTTAGCGAGTTTAGGCACTTGCGAGTTTTATCGATCTGCGAGTTTGCTTGTGAGTTCATCTGCGAGTTTGCCTGCGAGTTTGTTTGCGAGTTTGCTTGAGAGTTTATCAAACGCGCAAGTTTAGATCTGCGTGTTTCTCAGTCTACAAGTTTTAAGCTTGAATAGGGACTTGCGAGTTTCTATACTTAGAATATTTTTCTGAGAAATTTTGAAAACTGTAATATGCCCTTTAATAGTGAAAAAAATTTTCTCTAGCGGGACCCCCGTGCTAAGTCTGCGGAGGGGGACACAAGTTCTTTCTGTGATCAAAATCTCTGATTTTTTTTTTAAGATTTCTGTATTTTTCTTGTGATTTCATATTGGATTAACGATCATTTTTGTCAAGTTCTTTTTGTGACAGGTATTCAAGATGGGATATTTTTCTGATGATGATGAAAAGAAGATTAAAGAGCTCAAAATGGAGAATCAAAGTCTTACTTCCTTCGTTGATTATTACAAAAAGAGGTCAAAACGATTTAATGATGAAAGGAAGCTACTAAGAGAAGAAGTCAGTACGTTAAAGAAAATAAATGAAGATATGATGAAACAGACTTCTGGACTTAATGAAGATAAGGTAATAAGTTTGGAAACTAAGAACACTGAGCTGAAAAATAAAATCTTTGCCTTGGAATATCAGATTATCCAAATCCAGCAGCAAGCATCTGTTGAAAGTTATGAAGAGACGATTAAGAGTCTGGAAGATGCTAATGCTGAGCTTCGAAAGAAAATATCTGATTTGGAACAAAGGATGGTCAAAGATAAAGATGATTTTGAGACTGAAAATACATCATTTGCAAAAAATTCTCCGAGTTTTCCAGAAAATGTGCTGACGAGAAGAATACGGTTGAGCTTAAATGCATTAAGCTTTCTCAACAAATTTCTGAGTTTGAGAAAGTAATTATTCTGGAAAGAGAAAAATTTGCAAAGGAAAGAAAGATCATAGAGCAAAAGAATGTTGGGATATTCAAAGAAATATCTGGTCAGAGGACAAATGCTGAAAATGGTTTTGAAGAAGAAAGAAATATTTTTGAGTCAGAGATAAAGAAGCTAACTGCAAAGCTTTCTGAGCTATCTACAACTGCATTGAAAGATCAACAAGCGAAGTCTGAATTCAAGAAAGAGGTTGATCTGCATATCAAAGAGAAGAACAGTCTATCTTTAAAGATTAAAGAGCTTGAAAAGATTGTTTCTAAGGTGGTGGTGACTGAGCAAACGCCTCCAGAGTCACAAATCCACACACCTAGAAATAATTCAGCTGACTTTAAAAAGACAGCCTCAAGCTCACACATGAAACCTGTTTCTTCAAGAAGGTTAGTCAATTCATTCAATCAGATCCATACTTCTAATATTTTCTATGATCAAAATGTAGATGGTTCGGGTACACAAAAAAGACGAAGAAGATATAATGAAGAGAAGCTGATATGGAAAGTAAAACCAGTTGAAGATGAGAAGAATGATGAGAAAAAGAAAGAAAAGAAGAAAGCAAACAAATCATTTGTATCTACATCAAATGCAAAGAAGAACAAAGTGCTAAAAGGTAAACCTGATTTTGCTTACTCAAGAGATCAAATGTTCAGGTTATCTAAGAAAAGGTATTGTTCTTACTGTAATACATATGATTTTGTTCATAAAGCTAGTGATCATTACTGGTATGGTTCTTATTCCGTTACTCCCATTCGAACTGCAACTAACACACATGGATCCAAATACCAGTGGGTACCAAAACCAAAACCTGATTCTGTGTTGCAGGCATCTACGGTTAAGGGGGAGTAAGAGAACCAAGGCTTCTAAGTAAATCAGCTTAGGACCCGTACTTCAACGAAGATTGACTTCTAAACACAACAGTTTAGGACTCGCTCTTCAATGATGAAAAAGAAATGCTACTCCCGAGATGATAAGAGAGTGTACTCAGATACTTAGAAGAGGAAATCAACCTTTAAGGGGGAGTACATATTTTTTCTGAAATTTTTGCATCAGATAGATATGACGAACTACATTCCAAAAGGAGTTGTAGATCTCTATCATGTGTTTTATAACTGACATATTTTTAGATGCATAATTTCAGGGGGAGTAAAAGAAATATGACTTCTGTTTATTTCAGATCAGAACTCGTACTTTTAAAGTTTTATTGCTTTATGTCTTTTATTTTCTATGAATAAAATTGATTTTGACTAGACTTTGAGACTTACAGGATGAGAGAAGCTGACACGATCATATCTACATGACTACAACTGATTTTCTGAGATTTAAGACTGAAGCGAAATGGTAAATTTCTTATCTTAATCTCAAATATATCTGAAAGAAGGACAACTTTCAGGTATAGAAAACATATTCTTAAATGTTCAAACCACTTCCCGATTTTTAATCAGATTTTATACTTTGGAAGTGTGATTTTAAATGTTTTCATTTTTATTTTGTGCTTACATTTTTACAAACCGTGTGTTTCCAAAGATAAATACTTGAGTATTGTCTTTTCTATATACTTTCAAGTATTCACACACACTGGTTTGAATCTTTGTTCAACATGTTCTTACCATGTCTCAAAATTGAAACAATTTTTCTTCGATGGTAAGACACTCCATTTGTATTCAAAGAATTTTGAGCGATATTTCATTTCGAAACGGTCATTTCAAGAATGTCTATATTTTGTTTCGTATAGACAAATATCTGTTATTCTTGACCATAAGCCTTAATTGATATAGCATTCATTTATGATCATTTTAATACAATGTCAGATTTTCAAACAAGTCTTTTCTATTCATATTTATTCATTCAATATACTTGTTTGAAAATATTTCAATGTTTTAAAAATGCTCAAATCTTCATGATTGTATTTTATGAGCATATATACATCTGATATATGTATTTGAACTTTAACTGATAAAGTTAAACCATTTGAGCAACTCATGCTTTATAGGAAACTTGGGTTCTTTGTGCTAGGAATTAACTAAACTTCTATGGATTCATGTTAACCAGTGTTTCCTACCCATGAAGTTAATCCTTTAGTGATTGAGTGTGAGGAGTCTAAAAGAAATGAGTGTGGGTGTGATGAGGTAAAATGGAAAAGAGAGTTTGGTTAGTAGTGAGCTTATTGATTAAAAAGAAAGAGGGTTTGAGATCAGAGTAAAAGAATATTAAACTCTGCACCAACTACTTTCTGAGCCGAGCAGCCACATTACTAGCGTTTAACAATTCTTTGGTGAACATTATTGAAACAGGCAAATAGCCCATGCCAACTCTTGACAAAACCCCACCAGCTACTCATTTTCTTCTCAAAAAGAAGATGTTTCACATTTTCAAGGGGACGCAGCATATAATCTATCTAGTTTTCATTTGGAAAATCTGGATATTGAAATAGAAGGAAGTCTGCCCCACCTTCGCACTTCAATCATGCACTTAGAGTCTGTGTTTATCTACTGTTGTCTCAGTGGTTTACACTATGTTGAGCCTTATAAAAGCAATTTTCGTACTTAATTCTTTCTACACTTGCACAAGTACACAAGGAATTTGTTTCTTTGTCATAACATTCATAGAAATTGCCTTTGTGGTATTTTGATGATTGGATGGAAGCCCTGGGGGAGTGAACTTCAAAAAGCTCTTTTATATTGTGTATTCGTTACACACAGTGACTTTGTGTTACTGACAGGCATTTTAACTGATTCATTTGTTGATTCAGGTGTTACATTCTTATTTTGTCCGGATTTGAAAAGATCTGGATAAATACATTGTTCGAATTGGCAAAGAATCAGAGGCTCAGATGAGAATGGTCAAAGACATTTCTTGATGAAAGTTTTGATGATGTTGATGCTCAATTCATCAAAAAGGGGGAGAAGAGTTCAAATCAAGAAATGTTGGTTGAAAAGTTTGAAGAAATGTTGGTTGAAAAGTTTGAAGAAATGTCCGAAATTCAAGATATGGGAGAATTATTCAAGTTTGTTGAAAGATGAAAGATTTCAGTTTGTTGAAGATAATTTGCTGGAGCAAAGTGTGCTAAATCTGAAAATCTTAAGATATTTTTCTTTTCAAGTCTGAAAAAGGTTTGTGTACAACCTTGAGAAAGATTGTTACTATTTTTGATGATCAGACGTTAGGAAGATTGCTGAAAGTTTTTGAAGATACTGTTCTTATCAGAGAAGGGGAGATTGTAAAGATTTCATACAAATAGGGGGAGTATGAAAGTTGGTTGAAAAAGTTATGTTTGTATCAAAAGGGGAGATTTTAAGAGAAGATACAGATTGATCCAAGGGGGAGTTTATTCAATCGAGCTTACTCAAAGTGAAGATTTAATTGCTAAATCTTTCAAAAATGATCTTGAATCCAAAGGGGGAGATTGTTAGAGCATAAATCTGTTGGATTCAAGATCATAAAGTTTGAAGACCAAAAGATCAAGAAGTCAAAGCTGGAAAGTCAACTCTCATCAAAGTCAAAGTCTTTTGTTAATAAATGTCAAAGTCAATGTATGTGTAATTTGTTTCCTTGTATTTGATAGAGGGTATAAATACCTTTGTCCTTGTCTTTGTAATCAAAAGTACACACGCATATTAGAGAAGAACATATTTGTATATCTTTCTAGACTGAGAAAGTAGAGAGAGAAAGTTGTAAGTTTGTAATCTTGATGATTGAGATCAATGACATATGAATTTAGATTCTCATCTTGATTACTTGTTAGTGATTAGAACTTGAATATCTGGGAATAACATCTATTGTTTAAAAGCTCATATGGGGTCTTGTTCTTTGGCTTGACCACTAGAACTCTGTTTTGGACATAACAGACAGTATTAACTGCTTCATCCCAGAAAGTAATTGGCAGTTTTGAATCTGCTAACAGAGATCTAGCAGCCTCAATTAGTGTCCTATTCCTTCTCTCAGCAACTCCATTTTGTTGTGGAGTCCTAGGAGCACTATATTGTCTCTCAATGCCTTTTTCTTCACAAAAGATGTTTAGATCAAGATTTTTAAATTCAGTTCCATTGTCTGATCTAATGACTTTTACTTTTTGATTTGTTTGGTTTTCAATTCTTAGGATAAAGGATTTGATCAGTCCACTTGTCTCATCCTTAGTCCTTAGAAAATATACCCACGTGAATCTAGAGTAATCATCAACAATAACTAGGCAATATGATTTCTTCCCTATGCTCATCACATTTGTAGGGCCAAACATCTAGAGTATTTAATTTTTTGGACTTATGAGAAGTTTTGTGTTGTTTGCCTTTAAGACAAGCAACACAATGATCATCACATGAAAAGACTTTTGATGGTAAACCTTTTACAAGGTTGTTTTTAACAAGTTTGTTCATTGTCTTGAAATTCATGTGACACATCCTTCTGTGCCATAGAGAGGATTCATCCACAGAAGCTTTTGAAACAAGACAGTTCAGGGATGAATCACTTGAAACATTGTCCATATCTAGACAATAAACATTGTCCTTTCTTGGAGTTCTAAGTAGTATCATGCTTTCATAAACTACCTTGAATCCTGGAGCAAGAATCATACATTATGTATTTGTAAATAATATACTATGTTGTTTGTCACAAACCTGTGATACACTTAACAGGTTGTACTTTAATTGATCAACATAGTAGACATCCTCAAATGTCATCTTACCTTTTGTAACATTACCTTTTCCACTTATTTTTCCACCTGCAAGATTCTCTCCAAATGCAACATGTCCTCCATTGATATGCTTGAAATCCTGAAGGCATGACATGTTGCCTGTCATGTGCCTAGAGCAACCACTATCAACATGCCAGATGCTCTTCCCCTTGAGCTGTTGGTTGCCCTCAGTGGAGGGGTCAGACACCTCTGCCATAAGAGCTTGATTCTGAATGTCTTCCTCAGCTTGGTCACTCCAGTCAAATCCCATTCCTTGTTGAGAAACAAGGGCTTGAGCAGAGTTCTTGTTTTGATTGTAGCCTCCATTCTGAGCTTGTTGGTGGTTGTTATTTGTCACACCACTTCTGCACTCTCTGGCAAAGTGTCCCTTCATGTGGCACTTGTAGCATTCCACCTTTGTCTTGTCAAACCCAGCTCCATCTTTTCTTCTTTAAGAGAAATTGTTCCTCCCAGTTCTTTTAATAAACTTCTTCACCCTCATAGATAACATGGCCATCTGCCATTTAATGTCCATCTCCTCCAGATCATCAGGGTGAAGTTGTTCCAGATCATCATTAATCAAGGAGTTGTTGCTGTGACTAGACAGAAAGGCTTCAAAGACAGTTTCAGTGCCTTTTTCTGAATTCCCTCCACTGGCAGCACTAACTACTTCAGGGTTGGCAGTAGTATCAGTAGATGCTGATAGAAGTGCAGCATTGTGAATATACCCAGTGGGCTTCTTCTTGGCTTTTACCTCAGTTTCAAAAACTCTTAGATCATTATACAGATCATCAAGTTCCTTCTCTTCCAGATTATCACTCTGTTTATATGAGACAGTGTACATAGTCCATTCATCCCCAAGAGATCTGAGGAACTTCCTGTTGATATCATCTTGCTCCATCTTCACTCCAACAGTAGCCAGTTCACCAATAAGCTTGTTGAAACTGTCAAAAGTTTGAGTCATAGATTCATTCTTTGAAGAAGTGAAGTTCTCATACTGTTGCTTCAGAACATCCCTTTGATTTCTTTTGATGCTCTTAGTTCCAGCAAATCTTTTCTCTAGAGCATTCCAGAGAATCTGAGCATCAGTGGAGTTGCAAAATTGATGTTGATATTCATTGGGGATGGCCAAGAGCAGAGTGCTCAAGGCCTTCATCTCTGTCTGCCTGATCTTCCTCTCACCATCTGTCTTTGGTGGAGGCCTTTCCCCATCTGGTCCAATCTTTCCTGCTTCAGAAGGGCCATTCTCAATGATATCCCACATTGAGTAGTCAGTAAGAAGAATGTATTGCCTGATTCTGATCTTCCACATGTCAAACTCACTGGGTTTGAGCATTGGGACCTTAGAGACAAGTGTACTGTTTGATTCTGCAAAGTTTTCCATGATGAATGAGTGAATGTTTCTGAGAGAACAGCCTCTGATACCACTTGTCAGGATCGAATTCTTAACAAGAATAAATTCTCACAAACCAATATCAAAGAAATTGCGGAATAACACTTTGATATTCAATGACACAGTAAACAAAACAGTAAGTATAATGAACAACTTGTAAACTTGTATTGAATGATTGAAGTTACAAGATTACACACACAACCTCAATCTTGAAGAACAAGCTCTTTCAAGACGAATTCTACTTCTCTAGAATTAGGAACTATGTCTTGAGGTTTTTTCTCTCTCTAGAACAAAAACTCAGAATTAATTCTAAACTATTCTATACATATACTGAATAAAAGATAATTACTAAACATAAAAAGATCTTCAGAACAATCTTCATAATTATCTTCAGCTTTCCATGTTTATCTTTAACCGCGATCTCTTCAGCATTATCTTCACATTATCTCAGAAGCAACATTAATCACCTTGGAAGTATTAACTAAGACTTGGCAGCATTAACTACTAAGCAGCACTAACCTCTAGCAGTACTAACTAGCTAAGCAGTACTAACTTTGTTCAAGCAACACTAACTTTGACTAGCAGTATTAATTCTACTAGAAGTAGTAATACCAAGCAGCATTATCTTTGAAATCCTCTGGCAGTAGTAATTTTGTACTAGCAACATTAAACACTTAAGCTTTTCTTCAGTTCCCAACAACCGTGAAGTTCTTGTGGGTTGCGTAGGCTAGAAACATTCTAATTACCTCTAATCGCGCCACAGGAGCATATGTCTCGTCATAGTCGATTCCTTCCTCTTTTATGTATCCTTTGGCTACTAGTCTTGCCTTGTTTCGGATAACGGTACCATCTTTGTCCTTTTTGATCTTGAACACCCATTTCGTACCTATTATGGTTTTACCTTGAGGCTTTGGTACGAGTCTCCAGACTTGAAGTGCATCGAACTGATTCAACTCTTCTTGCATTGAGATCACCCATTCTAGATCAGCAAGTGCCTTTGATACGCGTGTTAGCTCGAACTTGCTCAGAAAGGAGTCATGCATGCACATATTGATTGATGCTGACGTAGTTTGCACCGTTTTTGATGGATCGCCAATGATCTGGCTTATCAGGTGCTCTTTGGTCCATTTATGTTCATGAGGCAGTAGATTATATGAATGTATGTCAATTGTATCATCTATAAATCCACTTGTACCTTTCTCAGCTTGTTCAGGAGGAATGATGATTGCAGTTGAAGTGGTAGGTTCAGAAGGCTCAACAGGTACAGCTTGTTCCGGATGTGGATGGATCTGTACAGAACATCCTACTAGTTCAGCTACTTTTGTCTATTCATCACATGGAACTTCTTCAACTGTTGGAGTCGGAATTTGAATTGGAATTTCTTGTTGAATCGGGGCGTTGGATTCAATAGGAACATCTGAACTGGTTGGATGAGTAGTCGTTAAGTCTTCCACCCTGTCAACCATAACAGATTTCTTTACATTAGATCCAAGAAATTCATCATAAAACAATTCAAATAACAAGTCTAAATCAGATATATCATTAGTTGACGTTGATGCTTCATCTGATTTATTCTGTTGAGACGCAGGTTTTGGACTGAGTTGATCGGAAGCTAGTACTCCGGTTATAACGGGTTCTGAACTGTGTTGTTCGGAAGCCATCTCTTCATCAAACGTGACGTTGATGCTTTCAATCACCGTCTTTGACTTCTTCAGATAAACACGGAACGCAGTTGATGTCGAGGAATAACCAATGAAGATCCCTTCGTCCTCCTTGGCACTGAACTTGTTGAGACTCTCCCTATCGTTTAGCATGAAACACTTACACCCAAATATTTCAAAATATTTGATTGTCGGTGTTCGGTTATTGATTAACGCATAAGGAGTCTTCTTGAATCTTCGATGTATCATGGATAAATTCTGTGTGTAACACGCAGTCGATACAGCTTCTGCCCCCAAAAATAGAGGTAAGTCTGATTGACTTAGCATAGTACGAGCAACCTCGACTAGCGTACGATTTCTTCTTTCGACCACTCCATTTTGTTGAGGCGTACGAGCAGCAGAGTATTGATGTGAAATCCCGACAGATTCGAGATATTCTTCAACCTTTTGGTTCTTGAACTCTATGCCGTTGTCTGTTATTAGAAACTTGACCGGTTTCTGCAGATTCACCTGGGTCATCTTTAGGAATGTGATGAGAACATCTGGTGTCTCATCCTTTGAACATAGAAACTTGACCCATGTGTATCGCTAGTAATCGTCCATAATCACGAGTATGTACTTCTTTCCGCCTAGACTCTGAGTTCGCATCGGACCGCATAAGTGCACATGCAATAACTCTAACGGAGCGCTTGTACTCGGTTCATGCTTTGGTTTATGAGGTGCCCTCTTCATCTTTCCCTTTTCACATGTTGCACAAAGATGTTCTCTTTCATATTTGAGCGCTGGAAGTCCTTTGACGAGCTTTCCACTGACCAGATTGTTGATGTACCTGAAGTTGAGGTGAGAGAGCCTTCGATGCCATCGGCAACTTTGTCGCTTCGATGCTTTCGTCAATAGACAAACCTGTTTGTCAGTCTAGATTTTTGACAAGTTTATTGTGTAGAGATCTGACTTTCTTGTTCCGACCAAGAGTTCCTCGCCTTCTTCAGTGCGAACTGAACACGTCTTGGCTTTGAAATTGACCTCTAAGCTTTTGTCACAGAACTGCCCGATACTGAACAGGTTGTGCCGTAAGCCTTCTACATATCTCACCTTCTTGATCGTGACATTTTCATGTTGTACATCACCATATCCCATTATTGGAGAAAACTGGTCATTGCCGAATCTGACTGATCCGCAATACTTCTCTTTAAAATTGGACAACATATCTTTTTGTCCAGTCATATGCTTGGAGCATCCGCTATCTAAGTACCACATATGACGGATCTGCACAAGAGAAATAATGAAACAATTGATTTAAATAGACTTAAAACAAAGATGGAATTAAGACTCTTGAGCATTGAGGAGCGGGTCTTGAACTGACGTGTTCAAAAGCCATATTCTCTTCTTAAGCACGGGTTCTAAACAAACGTGTTAAGAAACCATTGTTTTATCTTTGAAGTGCGGGTCTTGAACTGTTGTATTCAAAAACCTATTTTCTTTGAGGAACGAGTCCTAGACTGTTTTGTCTAGAAGTCATATCTGTAAGCTCCCTTTTTAAACTTTGTGTGCCTGCAACACAGATTTAGCCTTAGGTACCCACTTGAATTTGGGTCCTACTGTGTTAGCACAAGATTTTGGTACCCATTTCAAATTGGGTCCTCTTTTTTTTTGAAATGCATTTGAAGAATTAGAATGAGATGAATGCACATGATTATTGCCAAACCAATCTTCAGAATCTTGACAAGAAGTAGAAACATGTTTATCATAAATAGAAGACTTTCTAGCAGATAAAGATAACTGAAATAATTGCTTTATTGTATATTGTTTACGAGAAACAGCAAGTTTTGAGTTCAAAATATCAACATCAGCAATTAAGACATCTTTACTAGGCGAAGTTTCACTACAATTAACACTAGAAAACGATTTAACGGTCTTGTCAAGCTTCTGTTTCGGTTGCCACACAGATTTAACTTCTGGCCTTTGCTTGCTTAGATCTGAAACATGTGAAACTGTTGAGTTAGACTTTTGAGCAACAAACGAATGCTTCTTCTTCGGATTACTAGTAGTGTTCGGTTTCTGTGAATGCTTAGATGTAATCTTACCTTTAGAAATTTTAGCTTTCACAGAGACTGAGTTATCAACTTTCGTTGATTTTGCAATGTTAACAGGCATACTGGTTTTTCCTAAAGATTTCTTAGCAAAAGATGAATGGTTAGGAAGTTTTGCATTAAAGTCAAATTGATTAGAACAATCATCTAAACCACCGTCAGCGTTCAGAAAATCAAACCCTTTATTTGCTAAACCAAACATATCCTCAGAGTTTGAAGCCTTAGAAATAATAACATTTTTGAACACAGTTGAAAAAACTTTTTGTTCAATAATCATCAAAAGTCTTTCATCTGTTAAATAACTCTCGAGTTCAGAAGTTTTATTTTCTAAAACGAGAGGAGGGACATATAGTTTACCTTGAATAGGCTTCGCCTCCATTTCTTTTTCAGAATAACTTTGAAAGAAATCACTTGAAAGAGTTTTCTTCTTTTGATATATTGGATTTTCATTATAACTATTATTCATCTTCGCATAATAAAATGGAAGGTGAACTTTAGATGATTTCAATCGTTTTTCAGTTTCGTTGGCTTCATCCTCTTCTGATTGTTTAGTCCAGAAAGTTTTAAACTCAGGGATTCGTCGAGCTAATTTCATAGAAAGATGATCATAAAGTGTAGGCACTTCAGACATTCCTTTTTGAAGACAGTGAGGATTCTTATAACCGATTCCCCATCTCTCTATTTCCTCTTTGGGTTTGTTCAGATGAATAGTCTGTTCAGTTTGACCCATTTTGTATAACTTCTCTTCCAAACTTTTTAATTTACCAAGTAAAGAAAAGTTTTCTTTGGCACAAGAAGAATGCAATTTTGTAAGCTCATATATATCAATCTCACTTTTTGTCAGTTTAGTCTTGAGTTCATAATTCTCTTTAAGAATTATTGTCTTTTCCTTTGCGTTGGTGTCATTATCTCTATGTAAAACCTCAACCAATACTTTCTTCTCAGCAATTTCATTGCTAAGTTTCTGTATTAGTTGGTTTTTGTCAGTTATAACACCATTTTCTCGCTCAAGATTCGACTCTAACTCTTGTTGTTTTAAATTCATGGCATGCATTTTATTCATGAAATCTGAATATGATAAATCACATACCTCCTCTTCTTCATCATCTGAATCAACTTCAGCATCTGATTCTTGCTTTCCCATCAAGCACATGTTGACGGCTTCATCCTTCTCTTCATCCTCTTCTTCCTCGTCTGAATGATCAAGCCAGTATTCATCTTCAGCCATCAGTGCCTTACCAGCCTCATGTTGCTTTGCAAGAAGCATCTTGTTCTTGTAATAATCGGAGTTTCTGACTTTTAGTCTTCGACAGTCTCTGGCATAGTGACCTGTTTTGCCACAGTTGTAGCACGTAGGTGGTTCTGTCTGACTGGATCCTTCAACTTTAAACTTTCTCTCTTCTGGTTTCCTCTCCTCTATTCTTTTCCCTTCAAATCTCTTTCCTTCATATCTACTTCCTTCAACCCTTTCCTTGTGGATGTAGTTGTTCGGACCAGAAGAATATCTCTGACTGTTTGAACTCGGCTTCGTGTAGAACTTTTTCTGAAAAGCATTTGACAACAGAATCATTACTTGCTTCAGTTGTTCATTTTCATCCATGTCTGAGTTTGCATAAGCTTCATCTTCTTCTGATTCATACATAATTGTCTTGTTCTTCTTCTTCCTGATAACAAGAGCAACGGTGTCTTCAACAGTCTTTCCTTTCTGCCTCTTCTCATCTAGAATTTCATCCACCTCTTCTTCATTTTGTCTGAGGGTATCATACACCTCATGAAGTGGAATCTCATTCAGATCCTTGATCTGCTTCATCTGTCTGGCAAATCTTTTCCATTCCGGTTGTAGAATACTCAGGAATTTGACGTTCAGCTCAATTTGAGATTTGTGGACCTTATTCTTGCTTAATTCATTCAGCAAAGTCACAAACCTGTCATAGGTTTCTTCTACAGATTCTCCCACTTTGCCTCTAAATTCTTCATAATTATTTAGGCAGTTGGAGATTTTCAGCCGATTCCCAACCTTCGAGCCCAGCATCATCTTCTCAAGCTGATCCCACATTTCTTTGCCGGATGCCTTGTAGTTGTCAATCTTTACATAGATTTCGTTTGGAATTCCTTGTAGAATGTATGACTTAGCTAACCTGTCGCCTTTAGCTCTTCTGAGGTTATCATCTTCTAACTCATGATACTTAAGTTCAACCTGAGTCGGCACGGTTCCAACCAAACGAGTCGTCAGGACTGGTTTCATAACCCCTTCTTCTATAGATTTCCTGATGAAATCACACAGCTCATGTATGTCAACAAAGTTCAGAAACCTATCTTTCCACTGTTTGTATTCTTCTTTAAAGAGAACTGGTGGCTTGGTGTCAGTTCCGATTGCAAGGGCTTCTCTAGATGTCATTTTGAAGAATAATCTAAGTCTGGAAAAAACTTTGCGTTTTGAGAATGTTTGCGCGAGAGGTTGATGGCGCAAAGTGAGGTTTGCGTGTCAAGTGGGTTGCGCAAACTGAGGTTTGCGTATCACGTAGGTTGCACAAAGTGAGCTTTGCGTTTCAAGAGGGTTGCGCAAAGTGAACTTTGCATTTCAAGTTGGATGCGCAAAGTGAGCTTTGCGTTTCGAGCTTTGTGAAAAGAAGATCACTTGTACTGAGGTTTTTGTGATGTGTTGAGTTGCGCAAAGTAGGCTTTGCGTATCAAGTGCGTTGCGCAAAGTGGACTTTGTGTATGACGTTGGTTGCGCAAAGTAGGTTACGCAAAGTGAGCTTTGCGTGTGTTCGTCCTCTGGTTTGCACAAGTTCGACCTGTACTTCGAAAATCAACTAAAAACTGTATTTCTTCGTCGATTAGCAATACTAAACTCTACCAAAATGACTACAAACACTTCTAGAATAAATTGCTATCACTCGATCTCGATAAAAATCACTTTTTCAAAATAAATTTGATTGCACAGTGACTTTTTCAAAACGAACTCAGACCACAAAAATCACAAAATGGAACTCGATTAAAGCTTTATACTAAAATTAAACACTCACAACTCGATCTAGCACCCTAATCGATCACAACCTGATCGATTTTAACACCTAAAACACCTTAAATCTCGAAAAAGATTTTTCAAACAAGAACACAGAGTCGTTTTTCTTAAAACTTGATTTTGATCTATTATCAGGCTCTGATACCAATTGTCGGTCCAACAATACTTATCAAGTTTATAGAATACGACACAATAATGATTACCAACCTGTATTGATATATAACAAAGGTTACAAGGTTGATCGATTCAAGCTCTAGATTGTGTTCTCTGTATTTCTCTCTTTTACACCTTTCTGTGTGTGTTCTATGTTAATCTGATATGAGAGAGTTGTTGAGAGAGATAAGATCATATCTGATCTCAGATCTCTTCCTAGCTTCTAACACACTCTACCTAATCAACCACTTGCAACATTAAACAATAATATAACTTTAACTAATATAATATCTAACATTTAGATATTATATATCTAACTAAACTAAACTATTAACTAACTAAGATAACAAACTAAAAACAATAACAAACAATTACTTGACATTTATTACAAACAAACATAGACTTTAATATCGAGAGTCGACGTTCCGGCTTTAGCTTCAGATTGCGATCTTCAGTTTGGATGATCTTGAATCCAATAGATATGTGATCTAACAACATTTAAGAACATATTTTCTATATTTGAAAGTTGTCCTTCTTTCAGATATTTTTGAGATTAAGATAAGAAATTTACCTTTTCGCTCAATCGTAATTCTTAGAAAGTCAGCTGAAAAATTATAATGATATGATCTTGTAAGCTTCTCTCATCCTGCACAAGTCTCAAAGTCTAGTCAAAACAAATTTTATTCACAAAATTTATTCGAATCCTCATATCATGACAAGAGTAAAGGTCTTTAATCGTTGAGGTACGGGTCCTAAGCTGATGTGCTTAGAAGCCATAATCTTGACATTGAGGTGCGGGTCTTGAACCGTGTTATTCAAGAGCCATAATCTTGACATTGAAGTTCGGGTTTTGAACTGCTATGTTCAAAAACCATTGTTCTTTTACTCCCCCTTAACTTGAGGTGCATGCAACACAAAATCACTTTTTGACTTTGGTACGTACTGTATTTGGGTCCATGAATGTAAGTTGCAGTTCGTGTGGGGGTAACCGAGTAAGAACCATACCAGAAATGATCACTGGTCTTGTGGATATGATCATGTGTACAGCAGTAAGAACAATAAAATTTATTACCTGAAAACCTGAATAATTGATCTCTTGAGTATATAAGGTCAGGTTTACCTTTATGCTCTTTGTTCTTCTTTGCTTTGTATGTATGTATATTCTTCTTTGCTTTGTGTGTATGTATACATGATGTCTTCTCTTTCAGCTCATTTGACATCTCATCTTTAACTGGTTTCTTCTGCCAGACCAATTTCTCTTTCTTGTAACTTCTTCTTCTTGGAGATGTTCCTGAACCATCTACATATCCATCATAGAAAATGTTAGTTTGAAGAATCTGATCAAAAGATTTAACTGACCTTTGTGAAGAGACAGATTTCTGAGTTGATCTTGAGGCAGACTTCTCAATCTCTTTGATCTTTGAAGCAAAGTTGTCTCTTTCTTTCACAAGCTGGTCAATCTTCTTCGAGAACTCAGACTTCGTTTTCTGCTCTTTCAGTGCATTAGCAGATAGTTCAGCTTTTTGATTTTAGACTCAAGGATGGATCGTTCTTCTTCAAATTCTTTATCTGAATCATTTCTTTAGCCTGATAGTTCCTTGAAGAATCCCACATTCTTTTGTTCAACGACCTTCTTCTCTTTGGCAAACTTCTCTCTTTCCAAGATTAGTACTTTCTCAAAATCGGAAACTTGTTGAGAAAGCTTTATGCATTTAAGCTCAACTGACTTCTTCTCTTCAAAACACTTTCTTGAGAAATCTGAGAACTTCTTTGAAAAACCTTTCTTTTCACTTTCAAAATTAGCTTTATCTTCAGTAAGCTTTTGCTCCAAATCAGATATTTCCTTTCTAAGATCAACATTCTCAGATTCCAATTTCTTAACTTTCTGCTCATTGCTCTCAACAAAGAGTGTATGCTGAATTTTAGCTTCCAACTCAGAAATCTTTCCTTTTAGATCTGACACAACCGTTGGCCCTAACATCGTCCATTCAATATAGTCCCAAATCTCCTTTCCTGTTGACTTGTATAAATCTTTTCCTGTCAACTGATAGATATTTATGTGACCATTAATCTCATGACGAATACTAATCAACAAAAAAGTTCGAGCCATATTATCAGCATTCTTTCTTTTCTCCCGATCCTCAGTACAATCTTCTGTTGGAGTACGAGATTTCATCTCTCCTTCAGTCAATGACAGTCTGATATAGCAACTCAGCTCATGTGTATCTACAAATTTGAAAAAATCAATTTTCCATGCTCGTATCTTCCTCTAAGCAAAATTGGAGAACTCATCCTATTTCAAACAGAATTTGAAAAATGATCGTTAGTTGAAATGAATCCAAAAACAAAATTTAGACAATCTAAAATTTTCTCTCTCAGAAAACTTTGAATGAGAAACAGCTTGATAAAACAAATGATCGTTCCCAAACAATTCAGAAATTTTGACTGAAAGTCAAAATCAGATCAACACTAAAAAATAAATTCTGAAATTTTCAAAGCACTTGAATTATCAAATATATTCACAACCTGCAAAACAGAAATTCAAAAATCGGATCAAATTGAAATCTTGCACAAAATTTAAAATTTGAACCGCTCCACTAATTTTTGAAAACCAATCACAATTATTCTCACAAATGAACTTTGCGAGAGAAGTCTAAAATGCAAACCTTAGTTTGTGTGAGTAACTATTGACGCAAAAATATTATGGCAAAGACGCAAACCTCAAGACCACCGTCCTACGATGAACTTGCAATAAAAAAAATGATTTCCATTTGAATGAAGTGGTTTGCGTGAGACATTACTTGCGCAAACGTATGGTTTGCGTGAGTGCTTGAAAGCGCAAACCATGATCCACTATCAAACTCATCATCCAATCATTTGAACTTTGCGTGAGGTATTTGTGTGAGTAAAATGCATACCACCGAAATGCGTTTCCAATCAAAACTAAGTCACCGACCCACTACCAAAACTTCATCCAATCACAAATCTAGAATGAACCGTCCCACTTATACACTTTGATAACAACTCAAATGAATTTTAAAAAAAATTTGATTTCACCACCCCCATTAAAAATTTTCCATCCAATCAAAACTATGAAATGCTGCAGAAGATGTGTTTTGCGTGAATGAGCACTTGCGCAAAGTTAAACTTTGCGTGATTCACTTTTGGCGCAAAGTCCGGCTATTCACTAGATTCCACCGCCGGCCACTGTTTTGAGTGGCTCAAATCTGATAAAACACATGGTGCAAATCTGCAGATTGAATTCTTTGAAAAACTTTCATTCTTTACGCAAGATTCATTTGTTGACACTTCAACCTTTTACAAACTACAAAAAACAATATTAATTCCTTGATTTTAAAGATCAAACACATTTTTATTACAACTCCACAAAAAAAAATTGGATCAAAATCCCATATTTACTCAAAAACTCTTGAAGACCTTCAAGAACACCAAGAACTTCAACATGTCAAACATGAAATCTAGACATTAAAACTTGAAATCTTTGATGAATTCATGTCGAAATTAGCGTGAAGAACGATAATCTCTCAATCTCTCGAACCGAATCCCGCTCTGATACCAATTGTTAATCCAAGATCAATCCGATTCAAGTGAGAGAAAGTAGAGAGAGAAAGTTTGTGTCATGGATCTCACTTCATATTCATAGAATGCTCTCAAAGAGAATGTTTTCAAATGATGTGTAACGAGAATTACAAAGCTAAATCACTATTTAAACCCACTAACTAAACTAAAACTTAATGACTAAGGAAACAAATACAACTTTGACTTTTACAAGACTTTGACATTGTTGACTTTTACATTTTGACTTTTCTAATTAAATCTTCGATACAATATTCAGACTTAACAGCAATATCCTGCACGAGATCGGGTTTATTTCAAGTTATTTCTAGTGAAAACCTTATAATTTACATTGTAAATGGACCACGTACAGTTTGGTGTAAATCCGACGAGGTCGGTCGGGACGACAAAACACAAAGGGTACACCCTTTGCTGAATCGGCCAAAAATGTGTTTCACGCTTAAACATCCATAAATTTTGAAACAGGGATCCGTTTTAAACCCACGAACCAAAAAAACAAACCTTAGAATGAGGAGAAGGCCATGGCATGGTCTCTTTTTGGCAATGCACCATAATTTGAGTGAATTTCAATAAACTGCATGATGTACGTTCGTTCGGTTTGGCCAATGCATGGCTTTGGCAATATCCTACACGAGAGCGGGTTTATTTCAAGTTATTTCTTGTGAAAACCTTATAATTTACATTTTAGATAGACCATGTACAGTTTGGTGGAAATCCGACGAGGTCGGTCCGGACGAGAAAACAGAAAAGTTACCCCCTTTGCAGAATCGGACAAAAATGAGTTTCGCGCTTCAACATCAATAACTTTTGCTACGGGGATCCATTTTAAACACATGACCCATCAAAACGAACCTTAGAACAAGGAGCACGCCAGGGCATGGTCTCTTTCTGGCAATACTGTTGGGAACTTAAGAAAAACTTAAGTATGGTTAATGCTGCTGGTTCAAAGTTAGTACTGCTAGAGATATTCAAGGTTAATACTGCTAAGTATTACTACTGCTAGTAATTAATACTTCTAGTCATAGTTAGTGCTGCTTGAACAAAGTTAGTACTGCTTAGCTAGTTAGTACTGCTAGTAGTTAGTGTTGCTTAGTAGTTAATGCTGCTTGAAGAGATTAATGCTGTTGAGCATGGTTAGTACTGCTAGAGTTAATACTCCTCAAAGTATTAATGCTGCTTATGATTAATACTGCTTATATGATGAAGATTCGCATGAAAGGATAACAGCTGGAGATATACATGGAAGCTTAGAGATATACATGGAAGATATACTGAAGATATGTTTATTTTATTGTAATTATCTTTTTGATTAGTATATGTATAGAAGATACAGAATAGTTTTAGTAAGGGATTAATTCTAAGTTTAAGAGAGAAATCAACCTCAAGGCATAGATCCTAATTCTAGAGAATTAGAATTCGTATTGGTGAGCCTGTTCATCAATATTGAGGTTGAGTGTGTAATCTTGTAACTTCAAAGCATTCAATACAAGTTTACAGTTTGTTCTTCATATTTACTGTGTTGATTTACTGTTTCATTGAATATCAAAGTGTTATTCCGCAAACTTCTTTGATATTGTTTCTGAGAATTAATTCTTGTTAAGAATTCGATCCTGACAAATACACCATAATTTCAAAGGGTTTCGATAAACTGCATGATCTACGTTCGTTCCGTTTGGCCAATGCATGGCTTCGGCAATATCCTGGACGAGAGCGAGTTTATTTCAAGTTACTTCTTGTGAAAACCTTATAATTTACATTGTAGATGGACCATGTACAGTTTGATGGAAATTCGACGAGGTCGGTCTGGACGACACAACACAAAGGGTACCCCTTTTGCTAAATCGGCCAAAAATGGGTGTCACGCTTAAACGTCCATAACTTTTTCTACGGGGATCCGTTTTAAGCCCATGGCCCAAAAAAACGAACCTTTGAATTTGGAGCAAGCCATGGCATGGTCTCTTTCTGGCAATGCACCAAGATTTGAGTGAGTTTCGATAAATTGCATGATGTACGTTCGTTCGGTTTGGCCAATGTGTGGCTTCGGGAATATCCTGCATGAGAGCGGGTTTATTTCAAGTTATTTTTTGTTAAAACCTTATAATTTACATTGTACATGGACCATGTACAGTTTGGTGGAAATCCGAAGAGGTCGGTCCGGACAAGAAAACACAAAGGGTACCCCCTTTGCTGAATCGGCCAAAAATGAGTTTCGCGCTTAAATGTCCATAACGTTTGCTACGGGGATCCGTTTTGAACCCATGACCCGTAAAAACAAACCTTAGAAAGAGGAGTAGGCTATGGCATGGTCTCTTTCTGGCATTGTACTATGATTTGAGTGGGTTTAGATATACTACATGATGTACGTTCGTTCGATTTGGCCAATGTGTGGCTTTGGCAATATCTTGCACGAGAACTGGTTTATTTCAAGTTATTTCTTGTGAAAACCTTATAATTTACATTGTAGATAGACCATGTATAGTGTGGTGGAAATCCGACGATGTCGGTCCGGACAACAAAACACAAAGGGTACACCATTTGCTGAATCGGCCAAAAATGAGTTTCGCGCTTAAATGTCCATAACTTTTGCGACAATGATCCGTTTCGAACGCATGACCCGTAAAAATAAAACTTAGAATGAGGTGCAAGTCGTGGCATGGTCTCTTTTTGGAAATGCACCATGATTTGAGTGGGTTTCGATAAACTGCATGATGTACGTTCGTTCGATTTGGCCAATGTGTGGCATTGTCAATATCCTACACGAGAGCGGGTTTATTTCAAGTTATTTCTTGTGAAAACCTTATAATTTACATTGTAGACGAACTTTGTATAGTTTGGTAGAAATCCGACGAGGCCGGTCCGGACGACAAAACACAAAGGGTGCCCCCTTTGCTGAATCGGCCAAAAATGGGTGTCACGCTTAAACTTCCATAACTTTTGCTACGGGGATCCGTTTTAAACCCATGACCCATAAAAACAAACCTTATAACGAGGAGCAGGCCATGGCTTGGTCTCTTTCTAATAATGCACCATTTTTTGAGTGGGTTTCGATAAACTGTATGATGTACGTTCGTTCGGTTTGGCCAAGGCGTGGCTTCGGTAATATCTAGCACGAGAGCGGGTTTATTTCAAGTTATTTCTTGTGAAAAACTTATAATTTACATTGTAGATGGACCATGTACAGTTTGGTGGAAATCCGACGAGGTCGGTACGGACAACAAAACACAAAGGGTACACCCTTTGCTGAATCGGCCAAAAATGGGTTTCGCGCTTAAACGTCCATAACTTTTGCGACGAGGATCCGTTTTGAACCCATGACCCGAAAAAACAAAACTTATAATGAGGTGAAAGTTGTGGCATGGTCTCTTTCTGGCAATGCACCATGATTTGAGTGGGTTTCGATAAACTGCATGATGTACGTTCGTTCGATTTGGCCAATGCTTGGCATTGTCAATATCCTACACGAGAGCGGGTTTATTTCAAGTTATTTCTTGTGAAAAGCTTATAATTGACATTGTAGAAGGACTTTGTATAGTTTGGAAGAAATCCGACGTGGCCGGTCCGGACGACAAAACACAAAGGGTGCCGCCTTTGCTGAATCGGCCAAAAATGGGTGTCGCGTTTAAACGTCCATAACTTTTGTTATGGGGATCCATTTTAAGCCCATGACCCATCAAAACAAACCTTAGAACGAGGAGAACTCCATGGCATGGTCTCTTTCTGGAAATACACCATGATTCGAATGGGTTTCGGCAAACTTTATGATCAACGTTCGTGCGGTTTGGCAATGCGTGGATTCGGCAATATCATGCACGAGAGCAGGTTTATTTCAAGTTATATCTTGTGAATCCCTTATAATTTACATTGTATATGGACCATGTATAGTTAGGTGGAAATCCGACGAGGTCGGTCCGGAAGAGAAAACACAAAGGGCCCCTTTGCTGAATCGGCCAAAAATGGTTTTCGCGCTTAAAGGTCCAAAATTTTGCTATGGGGATACGTTTTGAACCGATGACCCGTAAAACAAACTTTATAATGAGGAGAAAGCCATGACATGGTCTCTTTCTGTCAATACACCATGATTTGAGTGGGTTTCGATAAACTGCATGATGTACGTTCGTTCAATTTCGCCAATGCGTGCCTTCGGCAATATCCTGCACGAGAGCAGATTTATTTCAATTTTTTTCTTGTGAAAACCTTATAATTTACATTGTAGATGGACCATGTACAGTTTGGTGGAAATTCGACGAGGTTAGTCCGGATGAGAAAACACAAAGGGTACCCATTTGCTGAATCGGCCAAAAATGGATTTTGCGCTTAAACTTCCATAAATTTTGCTACAAGGATCCGTTTTAAACCCATGACCCGAAAAAACAAACCATAGAACGTGGAGCTGCCCATGGCATGGTCTCTTTTTGTCAATGCAGCATGATATGAGTGGGTTTTGATAAACTACATGATGTACGTTCTTTCGGTTTGGCCAAGGCATGGCTTCGGCAATATCCTGCACGACAGCGGGTTTATTTCAAGTTATTTCTTGTGAAAACCATATAATTTACATTTTTGATGGAACATGTACAGTTTGGTAGAAATTCGACGAGGTCGGTCCGGACGACAAAACACAAAGGGTAACCGCTTTGCTGAATCGGCCAAAAATGGGTGTCGCACTTAAACGTCCATAACTTTTGCTATGGGGATCCTTTTTAAGCCCATGACCCGTCAAAACAAACATTAGAACGAGGAGCACGCCATGGTATAGTCTCTTTCTGGAAATACACCATGATTTGAATGTGTTTCGATATACTTCATGATATACGTTCGTGCGGTTTGGCCAATGCGTGGCATCGGCCATATCATGCACGAGAGCGGGTTTATTTTAAGTTATTTCTTTTGAAACCCATATAATTTACATTATAGATGGACCATGTATAGTTTGGTAGAAATCCGACGAGGTCGGTCCGGAAGAGAAAATACAAAGGGTACCCCCTTTGCTGAATCGGCCAAAAATGGGTTTCGCGCTTAAACTTACATAAACTTTGCTACAAGTTTCCGTTTTAAACCCATGACCCGTAAAAACTACATGAGTAGCTTTCGATAAACTACATGATGTACATTCGTTCGGTTTGGCCAATGCGTGGCTTCATCAATATCCTGCACGACAGCGAGTTTATTTCAAGTTATTTAAAGTGAAAACCTTATAATTTACATTGTAGATGGACCATGTACAGTTTGGTGGAAATCCGACGAGGTCGGTCCGGACGAGAAAACACAAAAGATACCCCATTTGCTGAATCGGCCAAAAATGGGTTTTGCGTTTAAACGTCCATAACTTTGCTCCGGGGATCACTTTTAATCCCATGACCCGTAAAAAAACACCTTAGAACGAGGAGCAAGTGATGGCATGGTCTCTTTCTGGCATTGTACCATGATTTGAGTGGGTTTAGATATACTACATGATGTACGTTCGTTCGATTTGGCCAAGGTGTGGCTTTGGCAATATCTTGCACGAGAGCTGGTTTATTTCAAGTTATTTCTTGTGAAAACCTTATAATTTACATTGTAGATGGACCATGTATATTGTGGTGGAAATCCGACGATGTCGGTCCGGACAACAAAACACAAAGGGTACACCATTTGCTGAATCGGCCAAAAATGGGTTTCGTGCTTAAACGTCCATAACTTTTGCGACAACGATCCATTTTGAACGCATGACCCGTAAAAATAAAACATAGAATGAGGTGCAAGTCGTGGCATGGTCTCTTTCTGGCAATGCACCATGATTTGAGTGAGTTTCGATAAACTGTATGATGTACGTTCGTTTGGTTTGGCCAAGGCGTGGCTTTGGCAATATCCAGCACGAGAGCGGGTTTATTTCAAGTTATTTCTTGTGAAAAACTTATAATTTACATTGTAGATGGACCATGTACAGTTTTGTGGAAATCCGACGAGGTCGGTACGGACAACAAAACACAAAGGGTACACCATTTGCTGAATCGGCCAAAAATGGGTTTCGCGCTTAAACGTCCATAACTTTTGCGACGAGGATCCGTTTTGATCCCATGACCCGTAAAAACAAAACTTAGAATGTGGTGCAAGTCGTGGCATGGTCTCTTTCTGGCAATGCACCATGATTTGAGTGGGTTTCGATAAACTTCATGATGTATGTTCGTTCGATTTGGCCAATGCGTGGCATTGTCAATATCCTACACGAGAGTGGGTTTATTTCAAGTTATTTCTTGTGAAAAGCTTATAATTTACATTGTAGAAGGATTTTGTATAGTTAGGTAGAAATCCGACGAGGCCGGTCCGGGCAACAAAACACAAAGGGATCCGTTTTACACCCATGAACCAAAAAAACAAACCTTAGAACGAGGAGCACTCCATGGCATGGTCTCTTTCTGTAAATACACCATGATTTGAATGGGTTTCGATAAACTTTATGATCAACGTTCGTGCGGTTTGGCCAATGTGTGGATTCGGCAATATCATGCACGAGAGCAGGTTTATTTCAAGTTATTTCTTGTGAATCCCTTAAAATTTACATTGTAGATGGACCATGTACAGTTAGGTGGAAATCCAACGAGGTCGGTCCGGAAGAGAAAACACAAAGGGCCCCTTTGCTGAATCGGCCAAAAATGGTTTTCGCGCTTAAACGTCTAAAATTTTGCTACGGGGATACATTTTGAACCGATGACCCATAAAAACAAACTTTATAATGAGGAGAAAGCCATGACATGGTCTCTTTCTGGCAATGCACCATCATTTCAGTGGGTTTCGATAAACTGCATGATGTACGTTCGTTCAATTTGGCCAATGCGTGCCTTCGGCAATATCCTGCACGAGAGCAGATTTATTTCAATTTTTTTCTTGTGAAAACCTTATAATTTACATTGTAGATGGACCATGTACAGTTTGGTGGAAATTCGACGAGGTTAGTCCGGATGAGAAAACACAAAGGGTACCCATTTGCTGAATCGGCCAAAAATGGATTTTGCGCTTAAACTTCCATAATTTTTGCTACAGGGATCCGTTTTAAACCCATGACCCGTAAAAACAAACCTTAGAACGAGGATCAGGCCATGGCATATTCTCTTTCTAGCAATACACCATGATTTGAGTGGGTTTCAATATATTGCATGATGTACTTTCGTTCGGTTTGGCCAATGTGTGGCTTCGTCAATATCCTGCACGAGAGCGGGTTTATTTCATGTTATTTCTAGTGAAAACCATATAATTTTTCTTTGTATATGGACCATGTACAGTTTGGTGGAAATCCGACGAGGTCGGTCCGGACGATAAAACACAAAGGGTACACCCATTGCTGAATCGGCCAAAAATGGGTTTCGCACTTAAAAGTCCATAACTTTTGCAACAGGGATCCGTTTTAAACCCATGAACCAAAAAAATAAACCTTAGGACGAGGAGCAAGCCATGGCATGGTCTCTTTTTGGCAATGCACCATGATTTGAGTGGGTTTCGATAAACTGCATGATGTACATTCGTTCCGTTTGCCAAGGTGTGGCTTCGGCTATATCCTTCACGAGAGCAAGTTTATTTCAAGATATTTTAAGTGAAAACCTTATAATTTACATTATAGATGGACCACGTACAGTTTGGTGGAAATTCGACGAGGTCGGTCCGGACGATAAAACACAAAGTGTACACCCTTTGCTGAATCGGTCAAAAATTGGTTTCACGCTTAAACGTTCATAACTTTTGCAACGGGGATACATTTTAAACCCATGAATCGAAAAAACAAACCTTAGGATGAGGAGCAGGCCATGGCATGGTCTCTTTTTAGCAATGCACCATGATTTGAGTAGGTTTCGATAAACTACTTGATGTACGTTCGTTCGGTCTGGCCAAAGCTTGGCTTCGACGATATCCTGCACGAGAGTGGGTTTATTTCAAGTTATTTCTTGTGAAAACCATATAATTTACATTGTAGATGGACCATGTACAGCTTGGTGGAAATCCGACGAGGTCGCTACGGACGACCAAACACAAAGGGTACACCCTTTGCGAAATTGGCCAAAAATGTGTTTCACACTTAAACGTCCATAACTTTTGCAACGGGGATCCGTTTTAAACCCATGACCCGAAAAAACTAACCTTAGGATGTGGAGCAGGCCTTGGCATGGTCTCTTTTTCACAATGCACCATGATTTGAGTGGTTTTGATAAACTGCATGATGTACGTTCGTTCAGTTTGGCAAAAGCGTGGCTTCGGAAATATCCTGCACGAGAGCGGGTTTAATTCAAATTATTTCTTTTGAAAACCATATAGTTTACATTTTTGATGGACCTTGTACAGTTTGGTAGAAATCCGACGAGGCCGGTCCGGACGACAAAACACAAAGGGTGCCCCCTTTGCTGAATCGGGCAAAAATGGGTGTCGCGCTTAAACGTCCATAACTTTTGCTATGGGGATCCATTTTAAGCCCATGACCCGTCAAAACAAACCTTAGAACGAGGAGCACGCCATGGTATTGTATCTTTCTGGAAATACAACATGATTTGAATGGGTTTCGATATACTTCATGATCTACGTTCGTGCGGTTTGGCCAATGCATGGCTTCGGCAATATCATGCATGAGAGTGGGTTTATTTCAAGTTATTTCTTTTGAAACCCTTATAATTTACATTGTAGATGGACCATGTACAGTTTGGTGGAAATCCGACGAGGTCGGTGCGGAAGAGAAAACACAAAAGGTACCCCATTTGCTGAATTGGCCAAAAATAGGGTTCGTGCTTAAATGGCCATGACTTTTGCTACGAGGATACGTTTTAAACCCATGACCCGTAAAAAAAACCTTAGAATGAGGAGCAAGCCATGGCATGGTCTCTTTCTGGCAATGCACCATGATTTGAGTGGGTTTCGATAAACTCTATGATGTACGTTCGTTCGATTTGGACAATGCGTGCCTTTGGCAATATCCTGCACGAGAGCGGATTTAATTCAAGTTATTTATTGTGAAAACCTTATAATTTACATTGTAGATGGACCATGTACAGTTTGGTGGAAATTCGACGAGGTCGGTCCGGACGAGAAAACACAAAGGGTTCCCCCTTTGCTGAATCGGCCAAAAATGGGTTTTTGCGCTTAAACTACCATAAATTTTGCTACAGGGATCCGTTTTAAACCCATGAACCGTAAAAACAAACCTTAGAACGAGGAGCAAGCCCTGGCAAGGTCTCTTTCTGGCAATGCACTATAATTTGAGTTGGTTTCAATAAACTGCATGATGTACGTTCGTTCGGTTTAACCAATATGTCGCTTCGGCAATATCCTGCATGAGAGCAGGTTTATTTCAAGTTATTTCTGCTGAAAACCTTATAACTTTAATTGTAGATGGATCATGTACAATTTGGTGAAAATCCGACGAGGTCGGTCCGGACGATAAAACAAAAAGGGTACACCCTTTGCTGAATCGGCCAAAAATAGGTTTCGCGCTTAAACGTCCATAACTTTTGCAACGGGGATCCGTTTTAAACCCATGAACTGAAAAAACAAACCTTAGGACGAGGAGCAGGCCATGGCATGGTCTCTTTTTGGCAATGCCCCATGATTTGATGGGTTTCGATAAACTGCATGATGTACGTTCGTTCGGTTTGGCCAAGACGTGTCTTTGGCAATATCCTGGACGAGAGCGGGTTTATTTCAAGTTATTTCTAGTGAAAACCTTATAATTTACATTGTATATGGACCATGTATAGTTTGGTGGAAATTCGACGAGGTCGGTCCGGAAAAGAAAACACAAAGGGTACCCCCTTTGCTGAATCGACCAAAAATGGATTTCGCACTTAAACGTCCAAAATTTTGCTACGGGGATACATTTTGAACCTAAGACCCGTAAAAACAAACTTTTGAATGAGGAGAAATCCATGGCATGGTCTCTTTCTGGCAATGCACCATAACTTGAGTGGGTTTCGATAAACTGCATGATGTACGTTCGTTCGATTTGGCTAATGTGTGCCTTCGGCAATATCCTACACGAGAGTGGATTTATTTCAAGTTATTTCTTGTGAAAACCTTATAATTTACATTGTAGATGAACCATGTAGAGTATGGTGGAAATTCGACGAGGTCAGTCCGGACGAGAAAACACAAAGGGTACCCCCTTTGCTGAATCGGCCAAAAATGGGTTTTGCGCTTAAACTTCCATAAATTTTGCTACAGGGATCCGTTTTAAACCCATGACCCATAAAAACAATCCTTAGAACGAGGAGCAGGCCATGGCATGGTCTCTTTCTAGCAATGCACCATGATTTGAGTGGGTTTCAATAAACTGCATGATGTACTTTCGTTCGGTTTGGCCAATGTGTGGCTTCGTCAATATCCTGCACGAGAGCAGGTTTATTTCATGTTATTTCTAGTGAAAACCTTATAATTTTCATTGTATATGGACCATGTACAGTGTGGTGGAAATCCGACGAGGTCGGTCCGGACGATAAAACACAAAGGGTACACCTATTGCTGAATCGACCAAAAATTGGTTTTACGCTAAAAAGTCCATAAATTTTACAAAAGAGATCCGTTTTATACCCCTGAACCGAAAAAACAAACCTTAGAACGAGGATCAAGCCATGGCATGGTCTCTTTTTGGCAATGCACCATGATTTAAGTGGGTTTCGATAAACTGTATGATGTACGTTCGTTCCGTTTGGCCAAGGCGTGGCTTCGGCAATATCCTGCACGAGAGCGGGTTTATTTCAAGTCATTTCTTGTGAAAACCTTATAATTTCCATTGTAGATGGACCATGTATAATTTGTTGGAAATCCGACGAGGTCGGTCCGGACGAGAAAACACAAAGGGTACCACCTTTGCTGAATCGGCCAAAAATGGGTGTCGCGCTTAAACTTCCATAACTTTTGCTATGAGGATCCGTTTTAAACCCATGACCCATAAAAACAAATCTTATAATGAGAAGAAGTCCAAGACATGATCTCTTTATGGCAATGCATCATGTTTTGAGTGGGTTTTGATAAACTGAATGATGTACGTTCGTTCGGTTTGGCCAATGTGTGGCTTCGGCAATATCCTACACGAGAGCAGGTTTATTTCAAGTGAAAACCTTATAATTTACATTGTAGATGGACCACGTACAGTTTGGTGGAAATCCGACGAGGTCGGTTCGCACGATAAAACACAAAGTGTACACCCATTGCTGAATCGGCCAAAAATGGGTTACGCGCTTAAACGTCCTTAACTTTTGCAACGGGGATCCGTTTTAAACCCATGAACCAAAAAAACAAACCTTAGGACGAGGAGCAGGCCATGGCATGGTCTCTTTTTGGCAATGCACCATGATTTGAGTGGGTTTCAATAAACTGCTTGATGTACGTTCGTTCGGTGTGGCCAAGGTGTGGCTTCGGCAATATCCTACATGAGAGTGGGTTTATTTCAAGTTATTTCTTGTGAAAAACTTATAATTTACATTGTAGATGGACCATGTACATTTTGGTGGAAATCCGACGAGGTCGCTACGGACGACCAAACACAAAGGGTATCCCTTTGCTGAATCGGCCAAAAATGGGTTTCGCGCTTAAATGTCCAAATTTTTGCTACGGGGATACGTTTTGAACCGATGACCCGTAAAAACAAACTTTAGAATGAGGAGAAAGACATGGCATGGTCTCTTTCTGGCAATGCACCATGATTTGAGTGGGTTTCGATAAACTGCATGATGTACGTTCGTTCAATTTGGCCAATGTGTGCCTTCGGCTATATCCTACACGAGAGTGGATTTATTTCAAGTTATTTCATGTGAAAACCTTATAATTTACATTGTAGATGGACCATGTACAGTTTGGTTGAAATTCGACGAGGTCAGTCCGAACGAGAAAACACAAAGGGTACCCCCTTTGCTGAATCGGCCAAAAATGGGTTTTGCGCTTAAAATTCCAAAAATTTTGCTACAGGGATCCGTTTTAAACCCATGACCCATAAAAACAAACCTTAGAACGAGGAGCAGGCCATGGCATGGTCTCTTTCTAGCAATGCACCATGATTTGAGTGGGTTTAAATAAACTGCATGATGTACGTTCGTTCGGTTTGACCAATATGTGGCTTCGGCAATATCCTGCACGAGAGTGGGTTTATTTCAAGTTATTTCTACTGAAAACCTGATAATTTTCATTGTAGATGGATCATGTACAATTTGGGGGAAATCCGACGAGGTCGGTCCGGACGATAAAACACAAAGGGTACACCCTTTGCTGAATCGGCCAAAAATAGGTTTTGCGCTTCAACGTCCATAACTTTTGCAACGGGGATACAATTTTAACCCATGAACCGAAAAAACAAACCTTAGGACAAGGAACAGGCCATGGCATGGTCTCTTTTTGGCAATGCACCATGATTTGATGGGTTTCGATAAACTGCATGATGTACGTTCGTTCGGTTTGGCCAAGGCGTGGCTTTGGCAATATCCTGTACGAGAGCGGGTTTATTTCAAGTTATTTATAGTGAAAAGATTATAATTTACATTGTAGCTGGACCATGTACAGTTTGGTGGAAATCCGACGAGGTCGGTCCGGAAAAGAAAACAGAAAGGGTACCCCCTTTGCTGAATCGGCCAAAAATGGTTTCGCACTTAAACGTCCAAACTTTTTCTACGGGGATACGTTTTGAACCCAAGACCCGTAAAAACAAACTTTAGAATGAGGATAAATCCATGGCATGGTCTCTTTCTGGCAATGCACCATGATTTGAGTGGGTTTCGATAAACTGCATGATGTACGTTCGTTCGATTTGGCCAATGTGTGCCTTCAGCAATATCCTACACGAGACTGGATTTATTTCAAGTTATTTTTCTGAAAACCTTATAATTTACATTGTAGATGGACCATGTACAATTAGGTGGAAATTCGACGAGGTCAGTCCGGACGAGAAAACACAAAGGGTACCCCCTTTGCTGAATCGGCCAAAAGTGGGTTTTGCGCTTAAACTTCCATAAATTTTGCTACAGGGATTCGTTTTAAACCCATGACCCGTAAAAACAAACCTTAGAACGAGGAGCAGGCCATGGCATTGTCTTTTTCTAGCAATGCACCATGATTTGAGTGGGTTTCAATAAACTGCATGATGTACTTTCGTTCGGTTTGGCCAATGTGTGGCTTCGTCAATATCCTGCACGAGAGCGGGTTTATTTCAAGTCATTTCTTGTGAAAACCTTATAATTTACATTTTAGATGGACCATCTATAATTTGTTAGAAATCCGACGAGGTCGGTAAGACATGGTCTCTTTATGGCGATGCATCATGTTTTGAGTGGGTTTCGATAAATTGCATGATGTACGTTCGTTCGGTTTGGCCAATGTGTGGCTTCGGCAATATCCTGCACGAGAGTAGGTTTATTTCAAGTGAAAACCTTATAATTTACATTGTAGATGGACCACGTACAGTTTGGTGGAAATCCGACGAGGTCAGTCCGGACGATAAAAAAAAAAAGGTACCCCCTTTGCTGTATCGGCCAAAAATGGGTGTCGCGCTTAAACGTCCATAACTTTTGCTATGGGGATCCATTTTATGCCCATGACCCGTCAAAACAAACCTTAGAACGAGGAGCACGCCATGGCATTGTCTCTTTCTGGAAATACACCATGATTTGAATGGGTTTCGATATACTTCATGATCTTCGTTCGTGCGTTTTGGCCAATGCGTGGATTCGGCAATATCATGCACGAGAGCGAGTTTATTTCAAGTTATTTATTTTGAAACCCTTATAAATTACATTCTAGATGGACCATGTACAGTTTGGTGGAAATCCGACGAGGTCGGTCCAGAAAAGAAAACACAAAAGGTACCCCCTTTGTTGAATTGGCCAAATATAGGTTTCGCGTTTAAACATCCATGAATTTTGCTACGAGGATATGTTTTGAACCCATGACCCGTAAAAAAAACTTAGAATGAGGAGCAAGCCATGGCATGGTCTGTTTCTGGCAATGCACCATGATTTGAGTGGTTTTCGATAAACTGCATGATGTACGTTCGTTCAATTTGGCCAATGCGTGCCTTCGGCAATATCCTGCACGAGAGCGGATTTATTTCAAGTTATTTATTGTGAAAACCTTATAATTTACATTGTAGATGGAACATGTACAGTTTGGTGGAAATCCGACGAGGTCGGTCCAGACGAGAAAACACAAAGGGTACCCCCTTTGCTGAATCGGCCAAAAATGGGTTTTGCGCTTAAACTTCCAAAAATTATGCTACAGGGATCCGTTTTAAACCCATGACCCGTAAAAACAAACCTTAGAACGAGAAGCAAACCCTGGCGTGGTCTCTTTCTGGCAATGCACCATAATTTGAGTGGGTTTCAATAAACTGCAAAATGTACGTTCGTTCGGTTTGGCCAATATGTGGCTTCGGTAATATCATGCACTTGAGCGGGTTTATTTCAAGTTATTTCTACTGAAAACCTTATAATTTTCATTGTGGATGGATCATGTACAATTTGGTGGAAATCCGACGAGGTCGATCTGGACGATAAAACACAAAGGGTACACCCTTTGCTGAATCGGCCAAAAATAGGTTTCGCGTTTAAACATCCATAACTTTGGCAACGGGGATACGTTTTAAACTCATGAACCGAAAAAACAAACCTTTGAATGAGGTGGAATCCATGGCATGGTTTCTTTCTGGCAATGCACCATGTTTTGAGTGGGTTTCGATAAACTACATGATGTACGTTCGTTCAATTTGGCCAATGCGTGCCCTCGGCAATATCCTGGACGAGAGCGGGTTTATTTCAAGTTATTTCTTCTGAAAACCTTATAATTTACATTGTAGATTGGTGGAAATCCGATGAGGTCGGTCCGGACGACAAAACACAAAGGGTACCCTCTTTGCTGAATCGGCTAAAAATGGGTTTCGCGCTTAAACATCCATAACTTTTGCTACGAGGATCCGTTTTAATCCCATGACCCGTTAAAAAAACACCTTCAAACGAAGAGCAAGCCATGGCATGGTCTCTTTCTGGCATTGCAACATGACTTGAGTGGGTTTCAATAAACTGCATGATGTACATTCGTTCGGTTTGGGCAATGCATGGATTTGGCAATATCCTGAACGAAAGCGGGTTTATTTCAAGTTAGTTCTTGTGAAAACCATATAGTTTACATTGTAGTTGGAACATGTATAGTTTGGTGGAAATCGGACAACGTCGGCCCAGACGAGAGCGGGTTTATTTCACGTTATTTCAAGTGAAAACTTTATAATTTACATTCTAGATGGACAATGTACAGTTTGGTGCAAATCCGACGAGGTCGGTCCGAACGAGAAAACACAAAAGATACCCCCTTTGTAGAATCGACCAAAAATGGGTTTTGCGCTTAAACGTCCATAACATTTGCTCCGGGGATCCGTTTTGAACCCATGACCCGTAAAAACAAACCTTAGAATGAGGAGAAAGCCATGGCATGGTCTCTTTCTGGCAATTGACCATGATTTGAGTGGGTTTTTATAAACTGCATGATTTACGTTCGTTCGGTTTGGCCAATGCGTGTCTTTGGCTATATCGTGCACGAGAGCGGATTTATTTCAAGTTATTTCTTGTGAAAACATTATAATTTACATTGTAGATGGACCATGTACAGTTTGGTGGAAATCCGACGAGGTCGATCCGGACGACAAAACCCAAAGGGTACCCCCTTTGCTGAATCGGCCAAAAGTGGGTGTCGCGCTTAAACGTCCATAACTTTTGCTATCAAAACAAACCTTAGAACGAGGAGCCTACCTTGTCATGGTGTCTTTCAGTAAATACACCATGATTTGAATGGGTTTCGATAAACTGCATGATCTACGTTCGTTTGCTTTGTCCAATGCGTGGCTTCAGCAACATCCTGCATGAGAGAGTGTTTATTTCAAGTTATTTCTTGTGAAAACCTTATAATTTACATTGTAGATGGACCATGTACAGTTTGGTGGAAATCCGACGAGGTCGGTCCCGAAGAGAAAACATAAACGGTACCCCCTTTGCTGAATCGGCCAAAAATGGGTGTCGCGCTTAAACTTCCATAACTTTTGCTATGGGGATCCGTTTTAAACCCATGACCCATAAAAACAAATCTTATAATGAGAAGAAGGCCAAGACATGGTCTCTTTATGGCAATGCATCATGTTTTGAGTGGGTTTCGATAAACTGAATGATGTACGTTCGTTCGGTTTGGCCAATGCGTGGCTTCGGCAATGTCCTGCACGAGAGCAGGTTTATTTCAAGTGAAAACCTTATAATTTACATTGTAGATGGACCACGTACAGTTTGGTGGAAATCCGACGACGTCGGTCCGCACGATAAAACACAAAGTGTACACCCATTGCTGAATCGGCCAAAAATGGGTTACGCGCTTAAACGTCCTTAACTTTTGCAACGGGGATCCGTTTTAAACCCATGAACCAAAAAAACAAACCTTAGGACGAGGAGCAGGCCATGGCATGGTCTCTTTTTGGCAATGCACCATGATTTGAGTGGGTTTCAATAAACTGCTTGATGTACGTTCGTTCGGTGTGGCCAAGGCGTGGCTTCGTCAATATCCTGCATGAGAGTGGGTTTATTTCAAGTTATTTCTTGTGAAAACCTTATAATTTACATTGTAGATGAACCATGTACAGTTTGGTGGAAATCCGACGAGGTCGCTACGGACGACCAAACACAAAGGGTACCCCTTTGCTGAATCGGCCAAAAATGGGTTCCGCGCTTAAATGTCCAAAATTTTGCTACGGGGATACGTTTTGAACCGATGACCCGTAAAAACAAACTTCAGAATGAGGAGAAAGACATGGCATGGTCTCTTTCTGGCAATGCACCATGATTTGAGTGGGTTTCGATAAACTGCATAATGTACGTTCGTTCAATTTGGCCAATGTGTGCCTTCGGCTATATCCTGCACGAGAGTGGATTTATTTCAAGTTATTTCATGTGAAAACCTTATAATTTACATTGTAGATGGACCATATACAGTTTGGTTGAAATTCGACGAGGTCAGTCCGAACGAGAAAACACAAAGGGTACCCCCTTTGCTGAATCAGCCAAAAATGGGTTTTGCGCCTAAAATTCCATAAATTTTGCTACATGGATCCGTTTTAAACCCATGACCCATAAAAACAAACCTTAGAACGAGGAGCAGGCCATGGCATGGTCTCTTTCTAGCAATGCACCATGATTTGAGTGGGTTTCAATAAACTGCATGATGTACTTTCGTTCGGTTTGGCCAATGTGTGGCTTCGTCAATATCCTACACGAGAGCGGATTTATTTCATGTTATTTCTAGTGAAAACCTTATAATTTTCATTGTATATGGACCATGTACAGTTTGGTGGAAATCCGACAACGTCGGTCCGGATGATAAAACACAAAGGGTACACCCATTGTTGAATCGACCAAAATGGGTTTCGTGCTTAAAAGTCCATAACTTTTGCAACGGGGGTCTATTTTAAACCCATGAACCGAAAAAACAGACCTTAGGACGAGGATCAATCCATGGAATGGTCTCTTTTTGGCAATGCACCATGATTTTAGTGGGTTTCGATAAACTGCATGATGTACGTTCGTTCCGTTTGGCCAAGGCATGGCTTCGGCAATATAATGCACGAGAGCGGGTTTATTTCAAGTCATTTCTTGTGAAAACCTTATAATTTACATTGTAGATGGACCATGTATAATTTGTTGGAAATCCGACGAGGTCGGTCCGGACGAGAAAACACAAAGGATACCACCTTTGCTGAATCGGCCAAAAATGAGTGTCGCATTTAAACTTCCATAACTTTTGCTATGGGGATCTGTTTTAAACCCATGACCCATAAAAAAAAACCTTATAACGAGAAGCAGGACAAGACATGGTCTATTTATGGCAATGCATCATGTTTTGAGTGGGTTTCGATAAACTGCATGATGTACGTTCGTTCGGTTTGGCCAATGTGTGGCTTCGGCAATATCCGGCACGAGAGTAGGTTTATTTCAAGTGAAAACCTTATAATTTACATTGTAGATGGACCACGTACAGTTTGGTGGAAATCCGACGAGGTCAGTCCGGACGATAAAAAAAAAAGGTACCCCCTTTGCTGTATCGGCCAAAAATGGGTGTCGCGCTTAAACGTCCATAACTTTTGCTATGGGGATCCATTTTATGTCCATGACCCGTCAAAACAAACCTTAGAACGAGGAGCACGCCATGGCATTGTCTCTTTCTGGAAATACACCATGATTTGAATGGGTTTCGATATACTTCATGATCTTCGTTCGTGCGGTTTGGCCAATGCGTGGATTCGTCAATATCATGCACGAGAGCGAGTTTATTTCAAGTTATTTATTTTGAAACCCTTATAATTTACATTGTAGATGGACCATGTACAGTTTGGTGGAAATCCGACGAGGACGGTCCGGAAAAGAAAACACAAAAGGTACCCCTTTGTTGAATTGGCCAAATATAGGTTTCGCTTTTAAACATCCATGAATTTTGCTACGGGGATATGTTTTGAATCCATGACCCGTAAAAAAAACTTAGAATGAGGAGAAATCCATGGCATGGTCTGTTTCTGGCAATGCACCATGATTTGAGTGGGTTTCGATAAACTGCATGATGTACGTTCGTTCAATTTGGCCAATGCGTGCCTTCGGCAATATCCTGCACGAGAGCGGATTTATTTCAAGCTATTTATTGTGAAAACCTTATAATTTACATTGTAGATGGAACATGTACAGTTTGGTGGAAATCCGACGAGGTCGGTCCGGACGAGAAAACACAAAGGGTACCCCCTTTGCTGAATCGGCCAAAAATGGGTTTTGCGCTTAAACTTCCAAAAATTATGCTACAGGGATCCGTTTTAAACCCATGACCCGTAAAAACAAACCTTAGAACGAGGAGCAAACCCTGGTGTGGTCTCTTTCTGGCAATGCACCATAATTTGAGTGGGTTTCAATAAACTGCAAAATGTACGTTCGTTCGGTTTGGCCAATATGTGGCTTCGGTAATATCATGCACTTGAGCGGGTTTATTTCAAGTTATTTCTACGGAAAACCTTATAATTTTCATTGTGGATGGATCATGTACAATTTGGTGGAAATCCGACGAGGTCGATCTGGACGATAAAACACAAAGGGTACACCCTTTGCTGAATCGGCCAAAAATAGGTTTCGCGTTTAAACATCCATAACTTTTGCAACGGGGATACGTTTTAAACCCATGAACCGAAAAAACAAACCTTTGAATGAGGTGGAATCCATGGCATGGTTTCTTTCTGGCAATGCACCATGTTTTGAGTGGGTTTCGATAAACTACATGATGTACGTTCGTTCAATTTGGCCAATGCGTGCCTTCAGCAATATCCTGCACGAGAGCGGGTTTATTTCAAGTTATTTCTTCTGAAAACCTTATAATTTACATTGTAGATGGACCATGTACAGATTGGTGGAAATCCGATGAGGTCGGTCTGGACGACAAAACACAAAGGGTACCCTCTTTGCTGAATCGGCTAAAAATGAGTTTCGCGCTTAAACATCCATAACTTTTGCTACGAGGATCCGTTTTAATCCCATGACCCGTTAAAAAAAACAGCTTCAAACGAAGAGCAAGCCATGGCATGGTCTCTTTCTAGCATTGCAACACGATTTGAGTGGGTTTCAATAAACTGCATGATGTACATTCGTTCGGTTTGGGCAATGCATGGATTTGGCAATATCCTGCACGAAAGCGGGTTTATTTCAAGTTAGTTCTTGTGAAAACCATATAGTTTACATTGTAGTTGGAACATGTATAGTTTGGTGGAAATCGGACAAAGTCGGCCCGGACGATAGCGGGTTTATTTCACGTTATTTCAAGTGAAAACCTTATAATTTACATTGTAGATGGACAATGTACAGTTTGGTGCAAATCCGACGAGGTCGGTCCGGACGAGAAAACACAAAAGATACCCCCTTTGTAGAATCGGCCAAAAATGGGTTTTGCGCTTAAACGTCCATAACATTTGCTCCGGGGATCCGTTTTGAACCCATGACCCGTAAAAACAAACCTTAGAATGAGGAGAAAGCCATGGCATGGTCTCTTTCTGGCAATTCACCATGATTTGAGTGGGTTTTTATAAACCGCATGATTTACGTTCGTTCGGTTTGGCCAATGCGTGTCTTTGGCTATATCGTGCACGAGAGCGGATTTATTTCAAGTTATTTCTTGTGAAAACATTATAATTTACATTGTAGATGGACCATGTACAGTTTGGTGGAAATCTGACGAGGTCGATCCGGACGACAAAACCCAAAGGGTACCCCCTTTGCTGAATCGGCCAAAAGTTGGTGTCGCGCTTAAACGTCCATAACTTTTGCTATCAAAACAAACCTTAGAACAAGGAGCCTACCTTGGCATGGTGTCTTTCAGTAAATACACCATGATTTGAATGGGTTTCGATAAACTGCATGATCTACGTTCGTTTGCTTTGTCCAATGCGTGGCTTCAGCAACATCCTGCACGAGAGAGTGTTTATTTCAAGTTATTTCTTGTGAAAACCTTATAATTTACATTGTAGATGGACCATGTACAGTTTGGTGGAAATTCGACGAGGTCGGTCCGGAAGAGAAAACATAAACGGTACCCCCTTTGCTGAATCGGCTAAAAAAGGGTTTCGCGCTTAAACGTCCATAACAATTTCTACGGGGATCCATTTTAATCCCATGATCCGAAAAAAAAAACTTAGAACGAGGAGCAAGCCCTGCCATTGCACCATGATTTGAGTGGGTTTCGATATACTGCATGTTGTACGTTCGTTTGTTTTGGCCAATGGATGGTTTTTGCAATATCCTGCACGAGAGCGTGTTTATTTCAAGTTATTTCTTGTGAAAACCTTATAATTTACATTGTATATGGACCATGTACAGTTTGGTGGAAATCCGACGAGGTCGGTCCGGACGAGAAAACACAAAGGGTACCCCCTTTGCTAAATCGGCACAAAATGGGTTTTGCGCTTAAACTTCCAAAAATTTTGCTACAGGGATCCGTTTTAAACCCATGACCCATAAAAACAAACCTTAGAATGAGGAGCAGGCCATGGCATGGTCTCTTTCTGGCAATGCACCATGATTTGAGTGTGTTTCAATAAACTACATGATGTACGTTCGTTCGGTTTGGCCAATGCGTGGCTTCGGCAATATCATGCACGAGAGCGGGTTTATTTCAAGTTATTTCTTGTGTATCCCTTATAATTTACATTGTAGATGGACCATGTACAGTTTGGTGGAAATCCGACGAGGTCGGTCCGGAAAAGAAAACACAAAGGGCACCCCCTTTGCTGAATAGGCCAAAAATGGGTTTCGCGCTTAAACGTCCAAACTTTTGCTACGGGGATACATTTTGAACCCATGACCCGTAAAAACAAACCATAGAATGAGGAGAAAGCCATGGCATGGTCTTATTCTGTCATTCTGTTAGACCACAGTCTCATTGGATTCTAGATCATCCAAACTGAAGATCGCAATCTGAAGCTAAAGCCGAAACGTCGACTCTCAATGTTAAAGTCTATGTCTATTTGTAATAAATGTCAATGTAATTCAATGTATTTGTTTATAGTATTGTAATAGTTAACTTAGTTTAAATATCTATTTCTAATAGATATTAGATTTAGTTAACTTAGTTAGATAAAGTTATTTAGTTAGTTTAGTTAGTTTCTAGTTTGTTTGATATTATCTAGGATAATATCTAGATATCAAAGTATCTAGATATTAAGTTAGGTAGTGTGTAAAACACACTAAGCTTAGATTAGCTGTGTCATCTCACTATCTCTCCAAGATTATCAGATCAATAGATCACACACAAACACACACAAGAAGGTGAAAAAGAGAGAAAACTTTGAGAACACAAAGAAAAGATTAATCTGATCAACCTTGTAACCATTTCTATATATCAATACAGGTTGGTAATCGTTATTGTGTTGTTGTTTATAAACTTGTTAAGTAGTATTGTTGGACCGACAATTGGTATCGGAGTCTGATTAAGATCAAAACAAGTTTTATAAAGAAAAACGTCTCTGTGTTCTTCAAGAAAATCGAGTTTGTGATTTTGAATGTTTTAGGTGTTAGAATCGATCAGAGTGTGATCGATTTACATGCTAGATCGAGTTGTTGCTATTTAATTTCAGTTTAAAGCTTCTATCGAGTTCCAATCTGTGGATTATAAGTGAAAATAGTCGACTGGAAAAACTTACTGTGTCATCGATCTTATTTCGAAAAAGAGTGTTTTAGTGAGATCGAGTGCTTAAATTCAGTTCTAGAAGTGATTCTAGACATATTGGTAGTGTTTGGTTGTGCTAATCTTTGCAGGAACAAAGATTTAGACGAATTTTGCAAGTTCAGGACGAATAACCCGCAAACCAGAGGAAGAATAACACGCAAAGTCTCACTTTGCGCGTCCCAAAGCAATCGCAAAGTCCCACTTTGCGCGTCCTTCATCAAACGCAAAGTCCAACTTTTCGCGTCTCAAGTGACCCGCAAACCTCTACTTTGCGCCTCTCAAGCCAAACGCAAAGCTCAACTTCTCGGTTCCCAAGTGACCCGCAAACCTCCATCTTGCGCGTCCAACTAGACCCGCAAACCTCATTTTGCGCGTCCCATTAGAAACGCAAACCCCCCGTGCTAAGTCTGCCTAGGGGGACAAAATTTCTTGAGTGATCAAATTTTATTTGGATTAACGTTCATATCTTTCAAGTTTTCTCTTATTCAATACAGGATGACATCCAAAGAAGCCCTTGCAATAGGAACTGACACCAAGCCACCAGTTCTCTTCAAAGGAGAATACAAACAGTGGAATGATAGGTTTCTAAACTTCATTGACAGACACGAGCTGGGTGATTATATCAGAACATCTATTGAAGACGGGATTATGACACCACCAATGACGACTCGTGTGATTGATAACGTGCCTACTCAGGTTGAACTGAAGTATCACGAGCTACAAGATGATAACCTCAGAAGAGCCAAAGGCGACAAATTATCAAAGTCATACATCTTACAGGGGATCCCAAATGAAATATACGTCAAGATTGACAGTTACAAGGCTTCAGGTAAAGAAATGTGGGATCAGCTCGAGAAAATGATGCTGGGTTCAAAAATTGGAAATCAGCTGAAGATCTCCAACTGCCTAAATAACTATGAAGAATTTAGAGGCAGGGTGGGAGAAACCTTAGAAGAAACCTATGACAGGTTTGTGACATTGCTGAATGAACTTAGCAAGAACAAAGTTCACAAATCTCAAAATGAGCTGAATATCAAGTTCATTAGTATTCTTCAACCTGAATGGAAAAGATTTGCTCGTCAGATGAAGCAAATTAAAGACTTGAATGAGATTCCACTTCATGAGGTGTATGAAACCCTCCGTCAGAATGAAGAAGAGGTGGATGAAATTCTGGATGAGAAGAGACAGAGAGGAAAGGTAGTTGAAGACACAGTCGCCCTTGTAGTCAGAAAGAAGAAGAACAAGGCGACTGTATATGAATCAGATGAAGAAAATGAAGGTTGTGCAAACTCAGGATCAGATGAAAATGATCAGCTGAAACAAGCAATGATGATGCTGACTAATGCCTTTCAGAAAAGGTTCTACACTAAGCCAACATCAAATAATCAGAGATATTCATCTGGTCCGAACAACTACATTCATAAAGAAATGATTGAAGGAAGCAGATACGAAGGGAAGAGATTTGATGGGAGAAGATCAGAGGAGAGGAAACCAGAAGAGAGAAGGTTTCAGTCAGAAGGAAAGAGGATTGAGGAGAGGAGACCGGAAGAAAGGAAATTCAAAGCTGAAGGATCAAGTCAGACAGAACCGCCTACATGCTACAACTTTGGTAAACCAGGTCACTTTGCCAAAGACTGCCGCAGATCTAAAGTCAGAAATTCAGACTACTACAAGAACAAGATGCTTCTTGCAAAACAACAAGAGGCAGGCAAGGCACTGATGGCTGAGGACGAATACTGGCTCGATCACTCAGATGATGAAGAAGAAGATGATGAAGATAGAGAAGAAGCCGTCAACATGTGCTTGATGGGCAAGATAGAATCAAATGCTGAAGCTGATTCTAACAATGAAGAAGAGGAGGTATGTAATCTTTCTGATTTAGAATTCATGAATAAAATGCATGCCATGAGTATGAAACAAAGAGAGTTAGAATCTAATCCTAAACATGATAATGGTGTCATGACAGACAAAAACCAGTTGATACAGAAACTTAGCAATGAAATTGCTGAGAAGAATGTATTAATTGAGGTTTTACATAAAGAAAATGACACCAATGCTAAGGAAAAGACAATAATTCTAAAAGAGAATTATGATCTTAAATCTCAACTGCTAAAAGGTGCAGTAGATATTTTTTAGCTTAAAAAGTTGCATGCTTCTTGTACAAAAGAGAACTTTTCTTTGTTAGGAAAACTAAAAAGTTTGGAAGAGAAGTTGTATAAAATGGGTCAAACTGAACAGACTATTTTTCTAAACAAACCCAAAGAGGAGATAGAGAGATGGGGAATCGGTTATAAGAATCCTCACTGTCTACAAAAGGGGATGTCTGAAGTTCCTGGACTTTATGATCATCTAAATATGCAATTAGCCCGCAGACTCCCCGCGTTTAAAACCTTTTGGACTAAAGTGTCAAAAGAGGATGAAGCCAATGAAACAGAAAAACGGAACACAAGCACGAACACACAAGGAATTAGTTTCTTTGTCATAACGTTTATAGAAATTACCTTTGTGGTGTTTCGATGATTAAATGGAAGCCCTGGGGGAGTCAACATCAAAACAGCCCCTTTCCAAAGTGTATTCGTTACACACAGTGACTTAGTGTTACTGACAGGCATTCTAACTGATTCATTAGTTGATTCAGGTGTTACACATCTAATTTGTCTGGATTTGCAAAGATCTGGATGAATCTCTTATGAATTGACGAATCAGGGGATCTAACCGCAAGATTGACATTTCTTACAACAAATTTTGATGAAGTCGTTGCACTTAACATCAAAAAGGGGGAGAATGACTACACAAGAAATGGCAAAGATCACATGTTTCAAGAATCACGTCGAAGACATGTTGATTTCAGAGAAAGAGATTGCATCTTCTGAGCTGAACAAGAAGACTGAATTGGATAAATCTTTTTATTAAATGATCTTGATCCAAAGGGGGAGATTGTTAGACCACAGTCTCATTAGATTCCAGATCATTCAAACTGAAGATCGCAATCTGAAGCTAAAGCCGGAACGTCGACTCTCAATGTTAAAGTCTATGTCTATTTGTAATAAATGTCAATGTAATTCAATATATTTGTTTATAGTATTGTAATAGTTAACTTAGTTTAAATATCTATTTCTAATAGATATTAGATTTAGTTAACTTAGTTAGATAAAGTTATTTAGTTAGTTTAGTTACTTTCTAGTTTGTTTGATATTATCTAGGATAATATCTAGATATCAAAGTATCTAGATATTAAGTTAGGTAGTGTGTAAAACACACTAAGCTTAGATTAGCTGTGTCATCTCACTATCTCTCCAAGATTATCAGATCAATAGATCACACACAAACACACACAAGAAGGTGAAAAAGAGAGAAAACTTTGAGAACACAAAGAAAAGATTAATCTGATCAACCTTGTAACCATTTCTATATATCAATACAGGTTGGTAATCGTTATTGTGTTGTTGTTTATAAACTTGTTAAGTAGTATTGTTGGACCGACACATTGCACCATGATTTGAGTGGGTTTCAATAAACTGCATGATGTACATTTGTTCGGTTTGGGCAATGCATGGCTATGGCAATATCCTGCACTAGAGCGGGTTTATTTCAAGTTAGTTCTTGTGAAAACCATATAGTTTACATTGTAGATGGAACATGTATAGTTTGGTGGAAATCGGACAACGTCGGCCCGGACGAGTGCGGGTTTATTTCAAGTTATTTCAAGTGAAAACCTTATAATTTACATTGTAGATGGACTTTGTACAGTTTGGTGGAAATCCTACGAGGTCGGTCCGGACGAGAAAACACAAAAGATACCCCCTTTGCAGAATCGGCCAAAAAAGGGTTTTGCGCTAAAACGTCCATAACATTTGCTCTTGGGATCCGTTTTGAACCCATGACCCGTAAAAACAAACCTTAGAATGAGGAGAAAGCCATGGCATGGTCTCTTTCTGGTAATTCACCATGATTTGAGTGGGTTTTTATAAACTGCATGATGTACGTTCATTCGGTTTGGCCAATGCGTGTCTTTGGCTAGATCGTGCACGAGAGCGAATTTATTTCAAGTTATTTCTTGTGAAAACATTATAATTTACATTGTAGATAGACCATGTACAGTTTGGTGGAAATCCAACGAGGTTGATCCGGACGACAAAACCCAAAGGATACCCCCTTTGCTGAATCGGCCAAAAGTGGGTGTCGCGCTTAAACGTCCATAACTTTTGCTATGGGGATCTGTTTTAAGCCCATGACCTGTCAAAACAAACCTTAGAACGAGAATCCCGCCTTGGCATGGTGTCTTTCAGTAAATACACCATGATTTGAATGGGTTTCGATAATATGCATGATCTACGTTCGTTCGGTTTGGCCAATGCGTGATTTTAGCAACATCCTGCACGAGAACGGATTTATTTCAAGTTATTTCTTGTGAAAACCTTATAATTTAATTTGTATATGTACCATGTACAGTTTGGTGGAAATCCGACGAGGTCGGTCCGGACGAGAAAACACAAAGGGTACCCCCTTTGTTGAATCGGCCAAAAATGGGTTTTGCGCTTAAACTTCCATAAATTTTGCTACAAGGATCCGTTTTAAACCCATGACCCGTAAAAACAAAACTTAGAACGAGGAGCAAGACCAGGAATGGTCTCTTTCTGGCATTGCACCATGATTTGAGTGGGTTTCGATATACTGCATGTTGGACGTTCTTTCGTTTTGGCCAATGCATGGCTTTGGCAACATCCTGCACGAGAGCAGGTTTATTTCAAGTTATTTCTTGTGAAAACCTTATAATTTCCATTATAGATGGACCATGTACAGTTTGGTGGAAATCCGACGAGGTCAGTCCGGACGAAAAAACACAAAGGGTACCCCCTTTGCTGAATCGGCACAAAATTGGTTTTGCGCTTAAACTTCCATAAATTTTGCTACAGGGATCCATTGTAAATCCATGACCCATAAAAACAAACCTTAGAACGAGGAGCTGTCCATGGCATGGTCTATTTCTGGCAATGCACCATGATTTGAGTGTGTCTCAATAAACTGCATGATGTACATTCGTTCGGTTTGCCCAATGCGTGGTTTCGGCAATATCCTGCACGAGAGCGAGTTCATTTCAAGTTATTTATAATGAAAACCATATAATTTTCATTGTATATGGACCATGTACATTTTGGTGGAAATCCGACGAGGTCGGTCCGGACGAGAAAACACAAAGTGTAACCCCTTTGCTGAATCGGCCAAAAATGGGTTTCGCGCTTAAACGTCCATAACTTTTGCTACGGGGATACGTTTTGAACCCATGACCGTAAAAACAAACCTTAGAATGAAGAGCAAGCCATGGCATCGTCTCTTTCTGGCAATGCACCATGATTTGAGTGGGTTTCGATAAACTGCATGATGTACGTTCGTTCGATTTGGCCAATGTGTGGCTTCGTCAATATCCTGCACGAGAGTGAGTTTATTTCAAGTTATTTAAATTGAAAACCTTATAAGTTACATTGTTGATGTACCATGTACAATTTGGTGGAAATCCGACGAGGTTGGTCCGGACGAGAAAACACAAAAGATACCCCCTTTGCTGAATCGGCCAAAAAAGGGTTTTGCGCTTAAACGTCCATAACTTTTGCTCCGGGGATCAGTTTTAATTACATGACCTGTAAAAAAACACCTTAGAATGAGGATCAAGCAATGGCATGGTCTCTTTCTAGCATTGCACCATGATTTGAGTGGGTTTAGATATACTACATGATGTACGTTCGTTCGGTTTGGCCAATGTGTGGCTTTAGCAATATCCTGCACGAGAGCGGGTTTATTTCAAATTATTTCTTGTGAAAACCTTATATATTTCATTGTAGATGGACCATGTATAGTTTGGTGGAAATCCGACGAGGTCGGTACGGATGACAAAACACAAAGGGTACACCCTTTGCTGAATCGGCCAAAAATGGGTTTCACGCTTAAACGTCCCTAACTTTTGCAATGGGGATCCGTTTTAAACGCATGACCCGAAAAAACAAACCTTAGAACGTGGAGCAGGCCTTTGCATGGTCTCTTTTTGGCAATGCACCAAGATTAGAGTGGGTTTTGATAAACTGCATGATGTACGTTCGTTCGGTTTGGCCAATGCGTGGCTTCGGCAATATCATGCACGAGAGCGGGTTTACTTCAAGTTATTTCTTTTCAAACCCTAATAATTTCATTGTAGATGGACCATGTACAGTTTGATGGAAATCCGACGAGGTCGGTCCGGAAGAGAAAACACAAAGGGTACCCCCTTTGCTGAATTGGCCAAAAATGGGTTTCGCGCTTAAACGTCAAAAATTTTTCTACGGGGATACGTTTTGAATCGATGACCCGTAAAAACAAACTTTAGAATGACTAGAAAGCCATGGCATGGTCTCTTTCTAGCAATGCTTCATGATTTGAGTGGGTTTCGATAAACTGCATGATGTACGTTCGTTCGATTTGACCAATATGTGGCTTCGGCAATATCCTGCACGAGAGCGGGTTTATTTCAAGTTATTTCTACTGAAAACCTTATAATTTTCATTGTAGATGGATCATGTACGAGGTCAGTCCGGACGATAAAACACAAAGGGTACACCATTTGCTGAATTGGCCAAAAATAGGTTTCGCGCTTAAACGTTCATAACTTTTGCAACGGGGATACGATTTAAACCCATGAACCGAAAAAACAAACCTTAGGACGAGGTGCAGGCCATGGCATGGTCTCTTTCTGGCAATGCACCATGATTTGAGTGGGTTTCGATAAACTGCATGATGTACGTTCATTCGATTTGGCCAATGCGTGCCTTCGGCAATATGCTACACGAGAGTGGATTTATTTCAAGTTAATTCTTGTGAAAACCTTATAATTTACATTGTAGATGGACCATGTACAGTTTGGTGGAAATTCGACGAGGTCAGTCCGGACAAGAAAACACAAAGGGTACCCCCTTTGCTGAATTGGCCAAAAATGGGTTTTGCGCTTAAACTTCCATAAATTTTGCTACAGGGATCCGTTTTAAACCCATGACCCGTAAAAACAATCCTTAGAACGAGGACCAGTCCATGGCATGGTCTCTTTCTAGCAATGCACCATGATTTGAGTGGGTTTCAATAAACTGCATGATGTACTTTCGTTCGGTTTGGCCAATGTATGGCTTCGTCAATATCCTGCACGAGAGCGGGTTTATTTCATGTTATTTCTAGTGAAAACCTTATAATTTTCATTGTATATGGACCATGTACAGTTTGGTGGATATCCGACGAGGTCGGTCCGAACGATAAAACACAAAGGGTATACCCATTGCTGAATCGGCCAAAAATGGGTTCCGCGCTTAAAAGTCCATAACTTTTGCAACGGGGATACGTTTTAAACCTATGAACCGAAACAACAAACCTTAGGACGAGGATCAAGCCATGGCATGGTCTCTTTTTTTCAATGCACCATAATTTGAGTGGGTTTCGATAAACTGCATGATGTACGTACGTTCCGTTTGGCCAAGGCGTGGCTTCGGCAATATCCTGCACGAGAGTGGGTTTATTTCAAGTCATTTCTTATGAAAACCTTATAATTTACATTGTAGATGGACCATGTATAATTTGTTGGAAATCCAACGAGGTCAGTCCGGACGAGAAAACACAAAGGATACCACCTTTGCTGAATCGGCCAAAAATGGGTGTCGCGCTTAAACTTCCATAACTTTTGCTATGGGGATCCGTTTTAAACCCATGACCCATAAAAACAAACCTTATTACGAGAAGCAGGACAAGACATGGTCTCTTTATGGCAATGCATCATGTTTTGAGTGGGTTTCGATAAACTGCATGATGTACGTTCGTTCGGTTTGGCCAATGCGTGGCTTCGACAGTATCCAGCACGAGAGCAGCTTTATTTCAAGTGAAAACCTTATAATTTACATTGTAGATTGACCACGTACGGTTTGGTGGAAATCTGACGAGGTCGGTCCGCACGATAAAACACAAAGTGTACACCCTTTGCTGAATCGGCCAAAACTAGGTTTTGCGCTTAAAAGTCCATAACTTTTGCAACGGGGATCCATTTTAAACCCATGAACCGAAAAAACAAACCTTAGAACGAGGAGCAGGCCATGGCATGGTCTCTTTTTGGCAATGCACCATGATTTGAGTGGGTTTCGATAAACTGCTTGATGTACGTTCGTTCGGTTTCGCCAAGGCGTGGCTTCGGCAATATCCTGCATGAGAGTGGGTTTATTTCAAGTTATTTCTTATGAAAACCTTATAATTTATATTGTAGATGGACCATGTACAGTTTGGTGGAAATCCGACGAGGTCGATACGGACGACCAAACACAAAGGGTACCCCCTTTGCTGAATCGGCCAAAAATGGGTTTCGCGCTTAAACGTCGAAAATTTTGCTACGGGGATACTTTTTGAATCGATGACCCGTAAAAACAAACTTTAGAATGAGGAGAAATCCATGGCATGGTCTCTTTCTTGCAATGCACCATGGTTTGAGTGGGTTTCGATAAACTGCATGATGTACGTTCGTTCAATTTGGCCAATGTATGCCTTCGGCAATATACTGCACGAGAGCAGATTTATTTCAATTTGTTTCTTGTGAAAACCTTATAATTTACATTGTAGATGGACCATTTACAGTTTGGTGGAAATTCGACGAGGTCAATCCGGACGAGAAAACACAAAGGGTAGCTCTTTGCTGAATCGGCCAAAAATGGATTTTGCGCTTAAACTTCCATAAATTTTGCTACAGGGATCCGTTTTAAACCCATGACCCATAAAAACAAACCTTAGAATGAGGAGAAGGCCAAGGCATGGTCTTTTTCTAGCAATACACCATGATTTGAGTGTGTTTCAATAAACTACATGATGTACTTTCGTTCGGTTTGGCCAATGTGTGGCTTCGTCAATGTCCTGCACGAGAGCGGGTTTATTTCATGTTATTTTTAGTTAAAACCTTATAATTTTCCTTGTATATGGACTGTTAAGTCTAAATATTGTATCCAAGATTTAATATAGAAAGTCAAAGTTGTAAAAGTCAACATAGTCTTTGTGTTGTTAAAGTCAAAGCTAGTTTAGTTTACTTTGTCATTAAGTCTTGTATTAGATAGTGAATATATATAGGTTTGTGTTTGTAATAATGGAGTAACGAACTAGAGCTTATGCATTCATTGTAATATTCTAGAGTTGTAATATTCAAGATCTACTTTCTCTCTCTAGATTCTCTCTCTAGTTCTTGAACTTTATTAGATAAATCTTGAGTAATTAGCTTGATAGATTGGGATTTATGATTAACAATTGGTATCAGAGCCATACCAAACTTTTCAGAAATGATTTGATCAGAGTTTGAATTGAAATTTGTGTGATTTGCATTGAAAATTCGTTATTTTCAGAAAAAATTTCAAGAAAATGGTTTTTTACTGTTTCATACGAATTTTGAGTGAAAATTGTTTTTAATGCAAGAAAATGGATTTCTTGTGTTCGTTTTATGTTTGTGATTGATTGTTGTTTTGATTCCATCTCGAAATTCGAACAAAATCGGTTTCAATATTTGTTTTTTTGAGATTTTCGTGAAAACGAGTTCAGTTACTGTTCTTGATTGAAAATATTCGATTTGATGTTTTTAATCGAAAATTGATTGCATGTGTGTGTTTAGAACTGTTTTTCGATGATGCTGACAAATTTTTGAGTTCAATTGTGCAGGTTTCAATCGATTTGAGAAAGAATCTGACAAAAACACGGTTTGCATTTCATTCATGATGCTTTGCGCCTCATTCATAAACTTTGCGTGTCCTTCATAAAATTTTGCGGGTCATTCATAAATTTTGCATAAATTTCAGGTTTTCGATTCAAGTTGGAACCGCAAAGCTCTTCTTCGCGCATCAAGTTCAACCCGCAAAGTTTACTTTGCGTTTCAAACAGGACCCGCAAAGCTCATCTTGCGTTTCAAGGCTGACCCGCAAACCATAGCTTTGCGTTTCAAGCCTGACCCGCAAACCACAACTTTGCGTTTCGGTCAACACACGCAAACCTCCTTTCTCTAAATAAAAAAAAAACGAGTCTGGAAATTTTTTTTGGTCTTCTTTGAAAATATTTTTTTTCTACTCTGCGAAATATCAAGTATTGTTCAAATTTCAATTTTCACGAAATATTTTTTTTAAGATTTCAATTTGATCTGATTGTTGTTTTTCTGATATATAGTTTGGGAACGATCTTTCCTATCAAGTTTTTTTCAAGATGTCAATTTACTACATATCTGATATATCTGATATTGAAGCTGAGCGAAATGATCTGAAATTTAAAAATTCAGAGTATCTCAGAAGGATTCGGGAGTTGGAACTGAAATTGTACAACTGTATTAAAACTCCTGAATGTATAAATTGTACTAAAAATAGTTCTAATTTTTCAGGTATCCTTTATGAGAGGGATAAAGAGATAAAGGAGAAAGAGAGAGAGATTATGAATCTTCAAAGTCAACTGAAGACAACTGAACAGAAATCACCTGAGCTACAAGCAGAATCAGTTGAGCTTCAAAACAAGTTGAAGGCTTTCGAAGCGAATATATTTGTTTTGGAATCTGAAAACACTGAGCTTAAAAAGAATTTATCTGTTTTGGAAAAACAACTTTCTGATAATAAAGCTGATTTTGATTCTAAAAGGAAATTTTTTTCGAAAAAGTTCTCAGATTTTTCAAAGAAATGTTTTGAAGAGAAGAAGTCGTTGGAGCTTAAAGGCTTAAAACTTTCTCAACAAATCTCCGATTTCGAGAAAGTACTGATTTTAGAAAGAGAGAAGTTTGAAAAAGAGAAGAAGGCCATAGAACAAAAGAATGTAGGGTTCTTTAAAGAATTATTCGGCCAGAGAATAGAGTCAGAAAAAGGATTTGACGAAGAAAGATCCATTTTTGAATCTGAAATCAAGAAGCTAACTTCAAAGTTGTCTGAACTGTCTGCTGCTGCGCTGAATGAACAAAGGACGAAGTCTGAATTCACAACAAAGATTGACCAACTTGTGAAAGAAAGAGACACATTTGCTTCAAAGATCAAAGAGCTTGAAAAGTCTGTTTCAAGTTCAAATCAGAAATTCGTCTCTTCACAAAGGTCAGTCAAATCCTTTAATCAGATTTGTCGCACTAACCTTTTCTATGATTAATTTTTAGATGGTTCAGACACTTATCCGAGAACAAGTTTCAAGAAAGAGAAACTGGTGTGGAAAAGGAAACCAGTCAAAGATGATAAGGAAAATGAGCTGAAAGAGAAGAAATCATGTGTACTTATACATAAAGCAAAGAAGAACAAAGCACCTAACGGTAAGAAATTTTATTGTTCTATTTGTTGTACACATGATCTTTTTCACAAAACTAATGATCATTACTGGTATGGTTCTTACTCTGTATCCCCCACACGAACTGCAACTAACATTTCTGGACCCAAATACCAGTGGGTACCAAAACCGAAATCTGATTCTATGTTGCAGGCACCTCACTCCAAGGGGGAGTAAGAAAGACAATGGCTTTTGAACACAACAGTTCAAAACCCGGACTTCAAAGCTGAAAGACAATGACTTCTAAACACAACAGTTTATGACTCGGACCTCAGTGATCAAAAAGACCTTACTCCTGTATGCTTGCATCCGATGGATATTGATGGTCTTCATCCCAAGAGAATTGATCTGATCTCTATCCTATACTTTTTCAATGCTAGATTTTTCTGATATTGATGGTCTAACAATTCAAAAGGAGTGTTTGATCTCTATCCTGTTTTAAATGATATATTTCAGATGCTTAATTTAAGGGGGAGTAAAGGTGATGACTTCTGGTTATTTCAGATCAGAACTCATTCTATAAACCATTTTACTGCTTTTTGTCTTTTATTTTTGAATAAATAATATGAATAAAGTGGCTTCTGATCACATGACAGATCAGGACCCGTTCTTCAATGATCAAAGATGGATATTGTGCTAATATCCAGGGGGAGCTCAAAAGATTTAAATCATTTGATCATGATTTGAGGGGGAGCTGAAAAAGGTAAAAATCTTCTGATCTAGATCTCGGATTGTTTGAAAGAAGAACTTTCGAACATGAAAAACAATTTTCTAAAATGTTCAAACCACTTCTTATTCTCAAATGATTTCATGAATTTAGAAGTGTGATTTTTAAATATTTTTCAATTTTTGCGCTTTAATGTTTAACTGACCGTGTGTTTCCAAAGATCAATACTTGTGTATTATCTTGTCCATATACTGTTAAGTATTCACACACACCGGTTCAGTATTTTCTTTGAAATTGTTATTACCATGTCTCAAATGCGAACCAATTTTTCGATGGTAATACCCCCGTTTGAAGTTCAAAATTGTTGAGTATCATTCATCTTTTTCATATTTGTGCTTTTATTGATAAATTGTTTATATTTGTTCATATAAACAAAATATCCAATTCTTTGATACCCTAACCAATTTTGATTTGATCTGATTGATTCATTGTCAGATTCTCAAAAACAATTCTCTTGACTTCATATTCATTCATTCAATATCCTTGTTTTGAGAAAATCTTCAAAGATCAAATGCTCAAATTCCATTCATATTTTTAAATGAGCATACATACACTGACATATGATTTCTTGTGCTTTACATGTCAAGAAAAACCATTGACCAGCATGTAATTTTTAGGAACATGGGATTCAGTGTGAGTGCTTAATAGATCTTCCATGGATTCACGATAACCAGTGTTTCCTACCCTGGAAGAAATCCTTTGAGTGATTGAGGGGAGAGGGGTCTAAAAGAATTGAGTGTGGGAGTGAGCAGAGGTAAAATGGAAATGAGAGATTGGTTAGATGTGAGTATAATGATAAAAAGAAAGAGGGTGTGAGATCAGAGTTAAAAGAATATCAGAACTCTACACCTACCACTTTCTGAGCCTGGCAGCCACATTACTTATTGGTTCACATTTCTTTGGTGACCATCATTGAAATAGGCAAATAGCCCATGTCATCTCTTGTATACAACCCCACCAGCTACTCATTCTTTTCTTAAAAAGAGAATGTTTCACATTTTCTGGGGAAGCAGCACATAATCTATCGGATCTTCTCTTGGAAGATACTGATATTGAAAAAGAAGGAAAGTTGCCCCACCTTCGACCCTTTCTCATGCACATTGAGTCCATGTATTATCATTGCTATCTCAGTGATTTACATATTTTGAGCCTTTATGAAACACAATCATTGTGCTAATTCTTTCAAAACACAAGCACGAGCACACAGAGAATATGTTTTTCTGTTAGAACATTCATAGAATTACCTTGTGTTTTTCAATGATTGAATGGAAGTCCTGGGGAGTCAACATCAAACCAGCTCCTTACATTGTACATCCGTTGTCCACAGTAACTTCGTGTTACTGATAGGCATTTCTAACTGTTTCATTTGTTGAATCAGGGTTACACGCTCATTATGTCTGAATTTGAAAAGATTCGGATATAAACAGTTCATAATTCGGCTCTTCAGATCAAAGCACAATATTAATCAAAGGGGAGATTATTTCAAAGGGGTTATCAAAGTCTGAGCTGAAATTGAAGAAATTTTGATGATCTGATGCTCACATCATCAAAAAGGGGGAGAATTATTCAAAGATCAATTTCAAGAGTTCAAGTTCAAAGTTCATGTCAGAATTTCAAATTGCTTCCGCTGATGTTTCAAAGACTGATTCTTCTTCAAAAGATTCTGATTCTGAAAACAAGATTTTCAAGATTCAAGAATGTTTGTTCATCCAAAGATGGTTCAGAGATCAAAGTGATGAAGATACAAGTTTGATCAAAGTCGAAATATTTTTCAGAGTTAAAGTTTACAAAGCTGTTTTCAAAGTTTCAAGTTTCCAGTTTTGTTCAAGGCTTGTTGACTTTCAGAGCTTCAATGTGAAAAAGACTTTTCAAGATTCTTCAAAGGCTGAAAAAGTAAAGATTGTGAAAGCTTCTATTAGACAAAAGTTGAAGAATCCAGAGCTGAAGATCAGTATAAAATTTTTATTAAATCTTGAATACAAAGGGGGAGATTGTTAAGTCTAAATATTGTATCCAAGATTTAATATAGAAAGTCAAAGTCGTAAAAGTCAACATAGTCTTTATGTTGTTAAAGTCAAAGCTAGTTTAGTTTACTTTGTCATTAAGTCTTGTATTAGATAGTGAATATATATAGGTTTGTGTTTGTAATAATGGAGTAACGAACTAGAGCTTATGCATTCATTGTAATATTCTAGAGTTGTAATATTCAAGATCTACTTTCTCTCTCTAGATTCTCTCTCTAGTTCTTGAACTTTATTAGATAAATCTTGAGTGTTTCGTTCTAAACGATAGGGAGAATCTCAACAAGTTCAGCGCCAAGGCAGATGAAGGAATCTTCATTGGATACTCCTCATCATCAACTGTATTCAGAATCTACTTCAAGAAGTCAAAGACGGTGATTGAAAGCGTCAACGTCACCTTTGATGAAGAGATGGCTTCCGAACAATACTGTTCAGAACCCGTTTTAACCGGAGTACTAGCTTCTGGGAAACTCAGTCCAGAACCTGCATCTCAACAGAACAAATCAGATGAAGCTTCAACATCAACTAACCATTTATCTGATTTAGATTTATTATTTTAATTGTTTTATGACGAATTTCTTGGAACTAACATAAAGAAATCTGTTTTGGTTGACAGGATAGAAGAGCCAACGCCTACTCATCTAACCAGTTCAGACATTCCAAATGAATCAAGTACCCCGATTCATCAAGACGTCACAATTCAAATACCAACTCCTACAGTTCAAGAAGTGCCAAGTCATGCAGAGTCAGAAGAAGCTGAACCAGCAGGATGTACCGTACATATCCAACTACAACCGGACCAAGCTGTACCTGCTGAGTCTTCTGAACCAACAACTTCAACTGAAGCAACTATCATAACTCCTCCCAATCAAACTGAAGAAGGTGCAAGTGGATTTATAGATGACACAACTGACATTCATTCCTATAATCCACTACCTCATGAACGTAAATGGACCAAAGCGCACCCTGCAAGTCAGATCATAGGTGATCCATCCAAGTCGGTGCAAACTAGGTCAACGTCAATCAACTGGTGCATGCACGACTCCTTTCTAAGCAAGATTGAGCCAACTCGAGTATCAGAGGCTCTTGCGGATCCAGATTGGGTAGTCTCTATGCAAGAAGAATTGAATCAGTTCGACGCACTACAAGTCTGGAGACTCGTACCAAAGCCTAAAGGTAAAACAATAATCGGTACGAAGTGGATCTTCAAGATTAAAAAGGACGAAGCTGGTACTGTCATCAGAAACAAGGCGAGACTAGTAGCCAAAGGATACAGACAAGAGGAAGGATTAGACTATGACGAGACATACGCTCCTGTGGCGCGTTTAGAGGCAATCAGAATGTTCTTAGCCTACGCCGCCCACAAGAACTTCACGGTCTTTCAAATGGACGTGAAGACAGCATTCCTGAACGGAATTCTGAAAGAGGAAGTATACGTCTCTCAGCCAGAGGGATTTGTCAATCAAGAGAAGCTGGACCACGTCTACATTCTCGACAAAGCTCTCTACGGTCTGAAACAAGCCCTTCGAGCCTGGTATGATGTCATTTCCACTTTTCTAGTCAAGTCTGGGTTTTTAAAAGGTACGGTGGATACCACCTTGTTCATAAAGAAAGAAAAAGCCGATATCATTTTAATACAAATCTATGTCGACGATATTATTTTTGGTTCAACTAATACTAAGTACTGTAAGAATTTTGCAAACCTTATGGTGTCTAGATTTCAAATGAACTTGATGGGAGAGATGAACTTCTTTCTCGGGCTTCAAGTAAAACAATTTTCTACGGGTATCTTTATCAATCAATCTAAGTACATTATGGAAATTCTCCGGAAATTCCAAATGGAAAATACAAAACCGATTGGTACCCTAATGGCACCAGGAACTAAGATTGGCACCGATCCTTCGGGAAAGGCTGTTGATATTAGGACCTACAGAGGAATGATAGGTTCTTTAATGTATCTTACTAGTAGTAGACCAGACATAATGTTTTCAACATGTCTTTGTGCCCGATATTAGGCTAATCCAAAAGAAATCCATTTGACTGTTGTCAAGCGTATATTCAGGTATCTGAAGGGCACCGCAGATCTCGGTCTGTGGTATCCCAAAGATACTGCTTTTGAACTAACAGCGTACACAGATGCAGATCATGCAGGTTGTATGTTAGACAGGAAGAGCACGTCAGGACACGTACAGTTCCTCGGTGACAAACTAGTAAGTTGGGGATCGAAGAAGCAACTTTGCGTTTCAACCTCCACGGCCGAAGCAGAATATGTAGCTGTTGCTAGCTGTTGTTCTCAAGTATTATGGATGTGAACTCAATTACGCGACTACGGTTTCCACTTCAACAAAATCCCGATCTACTGCGACTCCAAGAGCGCCATCACAATAACAGCGAATCCTGTTCAACACACAAAAACCAAACATATCGACGTCAGGTATAATTTTATCAAAGATCATGTAGAAAAAGGAAACATAGAACTTTTCTTTGTAAAAACAGATTATCAACTTGCAGATTTGTTTACCAAGGCGTTAGATGAAAAGAGATTCAACTTTCTTATCTCTAAGCTTGGTATGCTAAATCTTAAGACATAATCAGTAGTTACCTATAAAAGTTCACTATTGTTTACTTTTTCCTCATATCTTTATGCTTAATTGTGAATGATATCTGTATTTCATATGTTAATGTTCATGATTCTAGGGGGAGTATGAGAAGAAACTCATACTTGGTCAATATTAATTTGAGGGGGAGCTCATAAGATTTCTGCACTTACGTTTTATGACAAATTTTTGTAATGCAAGATTTTAGAGGGAGCTCTTCACGTCAAAGGAGTTCGGACATGACTTCTGATTATTTCAGATCAGGACTCATACTTTAAAAAGTTTTACTGTTTTTTGTCTTTTCAATATAAGTGAATAATTATTACTTTGACTTGACATTAGACTTTTGCAGAATTTTTTAGAGAAGCTTACAAGTTCATATTTCTATGACTTAAAGCTTAGCTTCATGAGATGGGAGATCATACGTAAAGGTATAATTCTATATCTTCATCTCATATATGGTTGAAAGAAGGACAACTTTCAATCATAGAAAACATTGTTTTTAATGATCAAACCACTTCCCGATTTTTCATCAAATTTTATATTTTGGGAGTGTATTTTTAAATGTTTTCATGATCAATATTGTGCTTTAACTGAAATAGTTAAACCAATCTGAGCATCACGTGCAGCTAGGAAAACAAGGAATCATTGTGCTAGGAATTAACACAACTTCTATGGAATCACCTTAACCAGTGATTTCTACCCAAGAAGTTAATCCTTTGTGATTGGGTGTGCAAATAGAAAAGGAATGAGTGTGATTAGAGAAAGCAAAAAGTTTAAAAGAAAGAGCGTGTGAGAACAGAGTTAAAAGAATATCAAAACTCTGCACCAACTTTTTCTGAGCCGGGTAGCCACCATTCTAGTGATTCACAATTCTTTGGTGATCATTATTGAAACATGCAACTAACCCATGCCAACTCTTGATCAAACCTCACTATCTACTCATTTTCTTCTCAAAAAGAAAGTGCTTCACATTTTCAAAGGGGACGCAGCACATATGCTATCTGATTTTCATTCGGAAAAACTAGATATTGAAAAGAAGGAAGTCTGCCCCACCTTCGCACTTCAATCATGCACATTGAGTCTGTGTTTAACTTACTGTTGTCTCAGTGGTTTACACAAATTTTGAGCCAAATAAGCAATCATCAGTGCTTAATTCTTTCAAACACAAGCACGAACACACAAGGAATTAGTTTCTTTGTCATAACGTTTATAGAAATTACCTTTGTGGTGTTTCGATGATTAAATGGAAGCCCTGGGGGAGTCAACATCAAAACAGCTCCTTTCCAATGTGTATTCGTTACACTCAGTGACTTAGTGTTACTGACAGGCATGATAACTGATTCATTAGTTGATTTCAGGTGTTACATATCTAATTTGTCTGGATTTGCAAAGATCTGGATGAATCTCTTATGAATTGACGAATCAGGGGCTCTAACCGCAAGATTGACATTTCTTACAACAAATTTTGATGAAGTCGTTGCACTTAACATCAAAAAGGGGGAGAATGACTACACAAGAAATGGGAAAGATCACATGTTTCAAGAATCACGTCAAAGACTGAATTCTATTGAAGACATGTTGATTTCAGAGAAAGAGATTGCATCTTCTGAGCTGAACAAGAAGACTGAATTGGATAAATCTTTTTATTAAATGATCTTGATCCAAAGGGGGAGATTGTTAAGACACAGTCTCATTGGATTCAAGATCATCCAATATAAAGATCGCATTCTGAAGCTAAAGCCGGAACGTCGACTCTCGATAATAAAGTCTATGTCGTGTGTAATAAATGTCAATGTAATTCAATGTAATGTATTTCTTTATTATTGTAAAAGTTAACTTAATATCTATTTGTTAGATATTAGGTAACTTAGGTAACTATATTAGTTTAGTTAGTTTCTAGTTTCTAGATTTAATATCTAGAATTAATATCTAGATATTATCTAGATAGTGTGTTAGACACACTTAGAGTAGATTAAGATGTATCTCAATCTCTCTCAACAAAAATCAAAACAAGAAAAACACACAAACACACACATCAAGGTGAAAAAGAGAGAAAACATTGAGAACACAAAGCAAAGCTTAATCGATCAACCTTGTAATTGTTATTTTATATATCAAACAGGTTGGTAATCATTGTGTTGTTATTCTATAAACTTGTTATAAAGTATTGTTGGACCGACAGGAAATATCCTGCATAAGAGCGGATTTATTTCAAGTTATTTCTTTTGAAAACCATATAATTTACATTGTTGATGGACCATGTACAGTTTGGTCGAAATCCGACGAGGCCGGTCCGGACGACAAAACACAAAGGGTGACCCCTTTGCTGAATCGGCCAAAAATGGGTGTCGCGCTTAAACGTCCATAACTTTTGGTATGGGGATCCATTTTAAGCCCATGACCCGTCAAAACAAACCTTAGAACAAGGAGCACTCCATGGTAATGTCTCTTTCTGGAAATACACCATGATTTGAATGGGTTTCGATATACTTCATGATCTACGTTCGTACGGTTAGGCCAATCTGTGGCTTCGGCAATATCATGCATGAGAGTGGGATTATTTCAAGTTATTTCTTTTGAAACCCTTATAATTTACATTGTAGATGGACCATGTACAGTTTGGTGGAAATCCGACGAGGTCGGTCCGGAAGAGAAAACACAAAAGGTACCCCCATTTGTTGAATTGGCCAAAAATAGGATTTGCGCTTAAACGTCCATGACTTTTGCTACGGGGATACGTTTTGAACCCATGACCCATAAAAAAACTTAGAATGAGGAGCAAGCCATGGCATGGTCTCTTTCTGGCAATGCACCATGATTTGAGTGGGTTTCGATAAACTGCATGATGTACGTTCGTTCGATTTGGCCAATGCGTGCCTTCGGCAATATCCTGCATGAGAGCGGATTTATTTTAAGTTATTTCTTGTGAAAGCCTTATAATTTACATTGTAGATGGACCATGTACAGTTTGGTGGAAATCCGACGAGGTCGGTCCGGACAAGAAAACACAAAGGGTACCCCCTTTGCTGAATCGGCCAAAAATGGGTTTTGCGGTTAAACTTCCATAACATTTGCTCTTGGGATCCGTTTTGAACCCATGACCCGTAAAAACAAACCTTAGAATGAGAAGAAATCCATGGCATGGTCTCTTTCTGGCAATTCACCATGATTTGAGTGGGTTTTTATAAACTGCATGATGTACGTTCATTCGGTTTGGCCAATACGTGTCTTTGGCTAGATCGTGCACGAGAGCGGATTTATTTCAAGTTATTTCTTGTGAAAACATTATAATTTACATTGTATATAGACCATGTACAATTTGGTGGAAATCCAACGAGGTCGATCCGGACGACAAAACCCAAAGGGTACCCCCTTTGCTGAATCGGCCAAAAGTGGGTGTCGCGCTTAAACGTCCATAACTTTTGCTATGGGATCTGTTTTAAGCCCATGACCTGTCAAAACAAACCTTAGAACGAGAATCCCGCCTTGGCATGGTGTCTTTCAGTAAATACACCATGATTTGAATGGGTTTCGATAAACTGCATGATCTACGTTCGTTCGGTTTGGCCAATGCGTGATTTCAGCAACATCCTACACGAGAACGGGTTTATTTCAAGTTATTTCTTGTGAAAACCTTATAATTTAATTTGTAGATGGACCATGTACAGTTTGGTGGAAATCCGACGAGGTCGGTCCGGACGAGAAAACACAAAGGGTACCCCCTTTGCTGAATCGGCCAAAAATGGGTTTTGTGCTTAAACTTCCATAAATTTTGCTACAGGGATCCATTTTAAACCTATGACCTGTAAAAACAAAACGTGGAAGGAGGAACAAGCCCAGGAATGGTCTCTTTCTGGCATTGCACCATGATTTGAGTGGGTTTCGATATACTGCATGTTGTATGTTCGTTCGTTTTGGCCAATGCATGGCTTTGGCAACATCCTGCACGAGATCAGGTTTATTTCAAGTTATTTCTTGTGAAAACCTTATAATTTCCATTATAGATGGACCATGTACAGTTTGGTGGAAATCCGACGAGGTCAGTCCGGACGAAAAAACACAAAGGGTACCCCCTTTGCTGAATCGGCACAAAATTGGTTTTGCGCTTAAACTTCCATAAATTTTGCTACAGGGATCCATTGTAAACCCATGACCCATAAAAACAAACCTTAGAATGAGGAGTTGGCCATGGCATGGTCTATTTCTTGCAATGCACCAAGATTTGAGTGTGTTTCAATAAACTGCATGATGTACATTCGTTCGGTTTAGCCAATGCGTGGTTTCGGCAATATCCTTCACGAGAGCGAGTTCATTTCAAGTTATTTCTATTGAAAACCTTATAATTTTCATTGTATATGGACCATGTACATTTTGGTGGAAATCCGACGAGGTCGGTCCGGACGAGAAAACACAAACTGTAACCCCTTTGCTGAATCGGCCAAAAATGGGTTTCGCGCTTAAACGTCCATAACTTTTGCCACGGGGATTCATTTTGAACCCATGACCGTAAAAACAAACCTTAGAATGAAGAGCAATCCATGGCATCGTCTCTTTCTGGCAATGCACCATGATTTGAGTAGGTTTCGATAAACTACATCATGTACGTTCGTTCGGTTTGGCCAATGCGTGGCTTCGTCAATATCCTGCACGAGAGTGAGTTTATTTCAAGTTATTTCAATTGAAAACCTTATAAGTTACATTGTTGATGTACCATGTACAATTTGGTGGAAATCCGACGAGGTCGGTCCGGACGAGAAAACACAAAAGATACCCCTTTGCTGAATCGGCCAAAAAAGGGTTTTGCGCTTAAACGTCCATAACTTTTGCTCCGGGGATCAGTTTTAATTACATGACCTGTAAAAAAACACCTTAGAATGAGGATCAAGCGATGGAATGGTCTCTTTCTGGCATTGCACCATGATTTGAGTGGGTTTAGATATACTACATGATGTACGTTCGTTCGGTTTGGCCAATGTGTGACTTTGACAATATCCTGCATGAGAGCGGGTTTATTTCAAATTATTTCTTGTGAAAACCTTGTATATTTCATTGTAGATGGAACATGTATAGTTTGGGGGAAATCCGACGAGGTCGGTACGGATGACAAGACACAAAGGGTACACCCTTTGCTGAATCGGCCAAAAATGGGTTTCACGCTTAAACGTCCTAACTTTTGCAACGGGGATCCGTTTTAAACGCATGACTCGAAAAAACAAACCTTAGAATGTAGAGCAGACCTTTGCATGGTCTCTTTTTGGCAATGCACCATGATTTGAGTGGGTTTTGATAAACTGCATGATGTACGTTCGTTCGGTTTGGCCAATGCGCGGCTTCGGCAATATCATGCACGAGAGCGGGTTTATTTCAAGTTATTTCTTTTGAAACCCTAATAATTTCATTGTAGATGGACCATGTACAGTTTGATGGAAATCCGACGAGGTCGGTCCGGAAGAGAAAACACAAAGGGTACCCCCTTTGCTGAATTGGCCAAAAATAGAATTCGCGCTTAAACGTCAAAAATTTTGCTACGGGGATATGTTTTGAATCGATGACCCGTAAAAACAAACTTTAGAATGACTAGAACGCCATGGCATGGTCTCTTTCTGGCAATGCTCCATGATTTGAGTGGGTTTCGATAAACTGCATGATGTACGTTCGTTCGATTTGGCCAATGCGTGCGTTCGGCAATATCCTGCACGAGAGTGGATTTATTTCAAGTTATTTCATGTGAAAACAATATAATTTACATTGTAGATGGATCATGTACAGTTTGGTGGAAATTCGACGAGGTCCGTCCGGACGAGAAAACACAAAGGGTACCCCATTTGCTGAATTGGCCAAAAATAGGTTTTGCGCTTAAACTTCCATAAATTTTGCTACAGGGATCCGTTTTAAACCCATGACCCGTAAAAACAAACCTTAGAACGAGGAGCAGGCCATGGCATGGTCTCTTTCTAGCAATGCACCATGATTTGAGTGGGTTTCAATAAACTACGTGATGTACGTTCGTTCGGTTTGACCAATATGTGGCTTCGGCAATATCCTGCACGAAAGCGGGTTTATTTCAAGTTATTTCTACTGAAAACCTTATAATTTTCATTGTAGATGGATCATGTACGAGGTCAGTCCGGACGATAAAACACAAAGGGTACACCCTTTGCTGAATCGGCCAAAAACAGGTTTCGCGCTTAAACGTTCATAACTTTTGCAACGGGGATACGATTTAAACCCATGAACCGAAAAAACAAACCTTAGGACGAGGAGCAGGCCATGGCATGGTCTCTTTCTGGCAATGCACCATGATTTGAGTGTGTTTCGATAAACTGCATGATGTACGTTCATCCGATTTGGCCAATGCGTGCCTTCGGCAATATCCTACTCGAGAGTGGATTTATTTCAAGTTATTTCATGTGAAAACCATATAATTTACATTGTAGATGGAACATGTACAGTTTGGTGGAAATTCGATGAGGTCCGTCCGGACGAGAAAACACAAAGGGTACCCCCTTTGCTGAATTGGCCAAAAATAGGTTTTACGCTTAAACTTCAATAAATTTTGCTACAGGGATCCGTTTTAAACCCATGACCCGTAAAAACAAACCTTAGAACAAGGAGCAGAACATGGCATGGTCTCTTTCTAGCAATGCACCATGATTTGAGTGGGTTTCAATAAACTACATGATGTACGTTCGTTCGGTTTGACCAATATGTGGCTTCGGCAATATCCTGCACGAGAGCGGGTTTATTTCAAGTTATTTCTACTGAAAACCTTATAATTTTCATTGTAGATGGATCATGTACGAGGTCAGTCCGGACGATAAAACACAAAGGGTACACCCTTTGCTGAATCGGCCAAAAATAGGTTTCGTGCTTAAACGTTCATAACTTTTGCAACGGGGATACGATTTAAACCCAAGAACCGAAAAAACAAACCTTAGGACGAGGAGCAGGCCATGGCATGGTCTCTTTCTGGCAATGCACCATGATTTGAGTGTGTTTCGATAAACGGCATGATGTACGTTCATTTGATTTGGCCAATGCGTGCCTTCGGCAATATCCTACTCGAGAGTGGATTTATTTCAAGTTATTTCATGTGAAAACCATATAATTTACATTGTAGATGGACCATGTACAGTTTGGTGGAAATTCGACGAGGTCCGTCCGGACGAGAAAACACAAAGGGTACCCCCTTTGCTGAATTGGCCAAAAATAGGTTTTACGCTTAAACTTCCATAAATTTTGCTACAGGGATCCGTTTTAAACTCATGACCCGTAAAAACAAACCTTAGAACAAGGAGCAGAACATGGCATGGTCTCTTTCTAGCAATGCACCATGATTTGAGTGGGTTTCAATAAACTACATGATGTACGTTCGTTCGGTTTGACCAATATGTGGCTTCGGCAATATCCTGCACGAGAGCGGGTTTATTTCAAGTTATTTCTACTGAAAACCTTATAATTTTCATTGTAGATGGATCATGTACGAGGTCAGTCCGGACGATAAAACACAAAGGGTACACCCTTTGCTGAATCGGCCAAAAATAGGTTTCGCGCTTAAACGTTCATAACTTTTGCAACGGGGATACGATTTAAACCCATGAACCGAAAAAACAAACCTTAGGACGAGGAGCAGGCCATGGCATGGTCTCTTTCTGGAAATGCACCATGATTTGAGTGGGTTTCGATAAACTGCATGATGTACGTTCATTCGATTTGGCCAATGCGTGCCTTCGGCAATATCCTACTCGAGAGTGGATTTATTTCAAGTTATTTCTTTTGAAAACCTTATAATTAACATTGTAGATGGTCCATGTACAGTTTGGTGGAAATTCGACGAGGTCAGTCCGGACGAGAAAACACAAAGGGTACCCCCTTTGCTGAATTGGCCAAAAATGGGTTTTGCGCTTAAACTTCCATAAATTTTGCTACAGGGATCCGTTTTAAACCCATGACCCGTAAAAACAATACTTAGAACGAGGAGCAGTCCATGGCATGGTCTCTTTCTAGCAATGCACCATGATTTGAGTGGGTTTCACTAAACTGCATGATGTACTTTCGTTCGGTTTGGCCAATGTATGGCTTCGTCAATATCCTGTACGAGAGCGGGTTTATTTCATGTTATTTCTAGTGAAAACCTTATAATTTTCATTGTATATGTACCATGTCAAGTTTGGTGGATATCCGACGAGGTCGGTCCGAACGATAAAACAGAAAGGGTACACCCATTGCTGAATCGGCCAAAAATTGGTTTCGCGCTTAAAAGTCCATAACTTTTGCAACGGGGATCCGTTTTAAACCCATGAACCGAAACAACAAACCTTAGGACGAGGATCAAGCCATGGCATGGTCTCTTTTTGGCAATGCACCATAATTTGAGTGAGTTTCGATAAACTGCATGATGTACGTTCGTTCCGTTTGGCCAAGGCGTGGCTTCGGCAATATCCTGCACGAGAGCGGGTTTATTTCAAGTCATTTCTTGTCAAAACCTTATAATTTACATTGTAGATTGACCATGTATAATTTGTTGGAAATCCAACGAGGTAAGTCCGGACGACAAAACACAAAGGATACCACCTTTGCTGAATCGGCCAAAAATGGGTGTCGCGCTTAAACTTCCATAACTTTTGCTATGGGGATCCGTTTTAAACCCATGACCCATAAAAACAAACCTTATAACGAGAAGCAGGACAAGACATGCTCTCTTTATGGCAATGCATCATGTTTTGAGTGGGTTTCGATAAACTGCATGATGTACGTTCGTTCGATTTGGCCAATGCGTGGCTTCGGCAATATCCTGCACGAGAGCAGCTTTATTTCAAGTGAAAACCTTATAATTTACATTGTAGATGGACCACGTACTGTTTGGTGGAAATCCGACGAGGTCGGTCCGCACGATAAAACACAAAGTATACACCCTTTGCTGAATCGGCCAAAATTTGGTTTCGCGCTTAAAAGTCCATAACTTTTGCAACGGGGATCCGTTTTAAACCGATGAACCGAAAAAACAAACCTTAGGACGAGGAGCAGGCCATGGCATGGTCTCTTTTTGGCAATGCACCATGATTTGAGTGGGTTTCGATAAACTGCTTGATGTACGTTCGTTCGATTTGGCCAAGGCGTAGCTTCGGCAATATCCTGCATGAGAGTGGGTTTATTTCAAGTTATTTCTTGTGAAAACCTTATAATTTACATTGTAGATGGACCATGTACAGTTTGGTGGAAATCCGACGAGGTCGCTACGGACGACCAAACACAAAGGGTACCCCCTTTGCTGAATCGGCCAAAAATGGGTTTCGCGCTTAAACGTCGAAAATTTTGCTACGGGGATACATTTTGAATCGATGACCCATAAAAACAAACTTTAGAATGAGGAGAAATCCATGGCATGGTCTCTTTCTGGCAATGCACCATGGTTTGAGTGGGTTTCGATAAACTGCATGATGTACGTTCGTTCAATTTGGACAATGCGTGCCTTCGGCAATATCCTGCACGAGAGCAGATTTATTTCAATTTGTTTCTTGTGAAAACCTTATAATTTACATTGTATATGGACCATGTATAGTTTGGTGGAAATTCGACGAGGTCAGTCCGGACGAGAAAACACAAAGGGTAGCTCTTTGCTGAATCGGCAAAAAATGGATTTTGCGCTTAAACTTCCATAAATTTTGCTACAGGGATCCGTTTTCAACCCATGACCCATAAAAACAAACCTTAGAACCAGGAGAAGGCCAAGGCATGGTCTTTTTCTAGCAATACACCATGATTTGAGTGTGTTTCAATAAACTGCATGATGTACTTTCGTTCGGTTTGGCCAATGTGTGGCTTTGTCAATATCCTGCACGAGATCGGGTTTATTTCATGTTATTTCTAGTTAAAACATTATAATTTTTCTTGTATATGGACCATGTACAGTTTGGTGGAAATCCGACGAGGTCGGTCCGGACGATAAAACACAAAGGGTACACCCTTTGATGAATCGGCCAAAAATGGGTTTCGCGCTTAAACGTCCATAACTTTTGCAACGGGGATCCGTTTTAAACCCATGAATCGAAAAAACAAACCTTAGGACGAGGATCAGGCCATGGCATGGTCTCTTTTTAGCAATGCACCATGATTTGAGTGGGTTTCGATAAACTTCTTAATGTACGTTCGTTCGGTTTGGCCAAGGCTTGGCTTCGGCAATATCCTGCACGAGAGTGGGTTTATTTCAAGTTATTTCTTGTGAAAACCTTATAATTTACATTGTAGATGGACCATGTACAGTTTGGTGGAAATCCGACGAGGTCGCTACGGACGACCAAACACAAAGGGTACACCCTTTGCTGAATCGGCCAAAAATGGGTTTCCCGCTTAAACGTCGAAAATTTTGCTACGGGGATATGTTTTGAATCGATGACCCACAAAAACAAACTTTAGAATGAGGAGAAATCCATGGCATGGTCTCTTTCTGGCAATGCACCATGGTTTGAGTGGGTTTCGATAAACTGCATGATGTACGTTCGTTCAATTTGGCCAATGCGTGCCTTCGGCAATATCCTGCACGAGAGCAGATTTATTTCAATTTGTTTCTTGTGAAAACCTTATAATTTACATTGTATATGGACCATGTATAGTTTGGTGGAAATTCGACGAGGTCAGTCCGGACGAGAAAACACAAAGGGTAGCTCTTTGCTGAATCGGCCAAAAATGAATTTTGCGCTTAAACTTCCATAAATTTTGCTACAGGGATCCGTTTTAAACCCATGACCCGTAAAAACAAACCTTAGAACGAGGAGAAGGCCAAGGCATGGTCTTTTTCTAGCAATACACCATGATTTGAGTGTGTTTCAATAAACTACATGATGTACTTTCGTCCGGTTTGGCCAATGTGTGGCTTCGTCAATATCCTGCACGAGATCGGGTTTATTTCATGTTATTTCTAGTTAAAACCTTATAATTTTCCTTGTATATGGACCATGTACAGTTTGGTAGAAATCCGACGAGGTCGGTCCGGACGATAAAACACAAAGGGTACACCCTTTGATGAATCGGCCAAAAATGGGTTTCGCGCTTAAACGTCCATAACTTTTGCAACGGGGATCCGTTTTAAACCCATAAATCGAAAAAACAAACCTTAGGACCAGGAGCAGACCATGGCATGGTTTCTTTTTAGCAATGCACCATGATTTGAGTGGGTTTCGATAAACTTCTTAATGTACGTTCGTTCGGTTTGGCCAAGGTTTGGCTTCGGCAATATCCTGCACGAGAGTGGGTTTATTTCAAGTTATTTCTTGTGAAAACCTTATAATTTACATTGTAGATGGACCATGTACAGTTTGGTGGAAATCCGACGAGGTCGCTACGGACGACCAAACACAAAGGGTACACCCTTTTGAAACGGGGATCCGTTTTAAACCCATGAGCCGTAAAAACTAACCTTAGGATGTGGGGAAGGACTTGGCATGGTCTCTTTTTCACAATGCACCATGATTTGAGTGGTTTTGAAAAACTGCATGATGTACGTTCGTTCGTTTGGCCAATGCGTGGCTTCGGCAATATCATGCATGAGAGTGGGTTTATTTCAAGTTATTTCTTTTGAAACCCTTATAATTTACATTGTAGATGGACCATATACAGTTTGGTGGAAATCCGACGAGGTCGGTCCGGAAGAGAAAACACAAAAGGTACCCCCATTTGTTGAATTTGCCAAAAATAGGGTTTGCACTTAAACGTCCATGACTTTTGCTACGGGGATACATTTTGAACCCATGACCCATAAAAAACCCTTAGAATGAGGAGCAAGCCATGGCATGGTCTCTTTCTGGCAATGCACCATGATTTGAGTGGGTTTCGATAAACTGCATGATGTACGTTCGTTCGATTTGGCCAATGCGTGCCTTCGGCAATATCCTGCATGAGAGTGGATTTATTTCAAGTTATTTCTTGTGAAAACCTTATAATTTACATTGAAGATGGACCATGTACAGTTTGGTGGAAATCCGACGAGGTCGGTCCGGACGAGAAAACACAAAGGGTACCCCCTTTGCTGAATCGGCTAAAAATGGGTTTTGCGCTTAAACTTCCATAAATTTTGCTACAGGGATCCGTTTTAAACCCATGACACGTAAAAACAAACCTTAGAACGAGGAGCAAGCCCTGACATGGTCTCTTTCTGGCAATGCACCATAATTTGAGTGGGTTTCAATAAACTACATGATGTACGTTCGTTCGGTTTGGCCAATATGTGGCTTCGGAAATATCCTGCATGATAGCGGGTTTATTTCAAGTTATTTCTACTGAAAACCTTATAATTTTTATTGTAGATGGATCATGTACAATTTGGTGGAAATCCGACGAGGTCGGTCCGGACGATAAAACACAAAGGGTACACCCTTTGCTGAATCGGCCAAAAATAGGTTTCGCGCTTAAACGTCCATAACTTTTGCAACATGGTTACGTTTTAAACCCATGAACCGAAAAACAAACCTTAGGACGAGGATCAAGCCATGTCATGGTCTCTTTTTGGCAATGCACCATGATTTGAGTGGGTTTCGATAAACTGCATGATATACGTTCGTTCCGTTTGGCCAAGGCGTAGCTTCGGCAATATCCTGCACGAGAGCGGGTTTATTTCAAGTCATTTCCTATGAAAACCTTATAATTTACATTGTAGATGGATCATGTATAATTTGTTGGAATTCCGACGAGGTAGGTCCGGACGAGAAAACACAAATGGTACCCCCTTTGCTGAATCGGCCAAAAATAAGTTTCGCACTTAAACGTGCAAAATTTTGCTACGGGGATACGTTTTGAACCCATGACCCATAAAAATAAACTTTAGAATGAGGAGAAATCCATGGCATGGTCTCTTTCTGTCAATGCACCATGATTTAAGTGGGTTTCGATAAACTGCGTGATGTACGTTCGTTCGATTTGGTCAATGCGTGCCTTCGGCAATATCCTGCATGAGAGTGGATTTATTTCAAGTTATTTCTTGTGAAAACATTATAACTTACATTGTAGATGGACCATGTACAGTTTGGTGGAAATTCGACGAGGTCAGTCCGGATGAGAAAACACAAAGGGTACCCCTTTGCTGAATCGGCCAAAAATGGGTTTTGCGCTTAAACGTCCATAAATTTTGCTACAGGGATCCGTTTTAAACCCATGACGCGTAAAAACAAACCTTAGAACGAGGAGCAGGCCATGGCATAGTCTCTTTCTAGCAATGCACCATGATTTGAGTGGGTTTCAATAAACTGCATGATGTACTTTCGTTCGGTTTGGCCAATGTGTGGCTTCGTCAAAATCCTGCACGAGAGCGGGTTTATTTCATGTTATTTCTAATGAAAACCTTATAATTTACATTGTATATGGACCATATACAGTTTGGTGGAAATCCGACGAGTTCGATCCGGACGATAAAACACAAAGGGTACACCCATTGCTGAATCGGCCAAAAATGGATTTCGCGCTTAAAAGTCCATAACTTTTGCAACGGGGATCTGTTTTAAACCAATGAGCCAAAAAAACAAACCTTAGGACGAGGATCAAGCCATGGCATGGTCTCTTTTTGGCAATGCACCATGATTTGAGTGGGTTCCGATAAACTGCATGATGTACGTTCGTTTCGTTTGGCCAAGGCGTGGCTTCGGCAATATCCTGCAAAAGTGCGGGTTTATTTCAAGTCATTTCTTGTGAAAACCTTATAATTTACATTGTATATGGACCATGTATAATTTGTTGGAAATCTGACGAGGTCGGTCCGGACGAGAAAACACAAAGGGTACCACCTTTGCTGAATCAGCCAAAAATGGGTGTCGCGCTTAAACTTCCATAACTTTTGCTACAGGGATCCGTATTAAACCCATGACCCATAAAAACAAACCTTATAACGAGAAGCAGGCCAAGGCATGGTCTTTTTATGGCAATGCATCATGTTTTGAGTGGGTTTCGATAAACTGCATGATGTACGTTCGTTCGGTTTGGCCAATGCGTGGCTTCGGCAATATCCTGCACGACAGCAGGTTTATTTCAAGTGAAAACCATAAAATTATCAATGTAGATGGACCACGTATAGTTTAGTGGAAATCCGACGACGTCGGTCCGGACGATAAAACACAAAGTGTACACCCTTTGCTGAATCGGCCAAAAATGGGTTACCTACTTAAACATCCATAATTTTTGCATCGGTGATCCGTTTTAAACCCATGAACCAAAAAAACAAACCTTAGGACGTGGATCAGGCCATGGCATGGTCTCTTTTTGGCAATGCACCATGATTTGAGTAGGTTTCGATAAACTGCTTGATGTACGTTCGTTCGGTTAGGCCAAGGCGTGGCTTCGGCAATATCCTGTACGAGAGTGGGTTTATTTCAAGTTATTTCTTGTGAAAACCTTATAATTTACATTGTAGATGGACCATGTACAGTTTGGTGGAAATCCGACGAGGTCGCTACGGACGACCAAACACAAAGGGTACACCCTTTGCTGAATCGTCCAAAAATGGGTTTCACGCTTAAACGTCCATAACTTTTGCAACGGGGATCTGTTTTAAACCCATGACCCGAAAAAACTAACTTTAGGATGTGGGGAAGGCCTTGGCATGGTCTCTTTTTGGCAATGCACCATGATTTGAGTGGTTTTGATAAACTTCATGATGTACGTTCGTTCGGTTTGGCCAAGACGTGGCTTCGGAAATATCCTGCACGAGAGCGGGTTTATTTCAAGTTATTTCTTTTGAAAACCATATAATTTACATTGTAGATGAACCATGTACATTTTGGTAGAAATCCGACGAGGCCGGTCCGAACGACAAAACACAAAGGGTACCCCCTTTGCTGAATCGGCCAAAAAAGGGTGTCGCGCTTAAACGTCCATAACTTTTGCTATGGGGATCCATTTTAAGCCCATGACCCGTCAAAACAAACCTTAGAACAAGGAGCACGCCATGGCATTTTCTCTTTCTGGAAATACACCATGATTTGAATGGGTTTCGATATACTTCATGATCTACGTTCGTGTGGTTTGGCCAATGCGTGGCTTCGGCAATATCATGCACGAGAGCGAGTTTATTTCAAGTTATTTATTTTGAAAACCTTATAATTTACATTGTAGATGGACCATGTACAGTTTGGTGGAAATCCGACGAGGTCGGTCCGGAAGAGAAAACACAAAAGGTACCCCCTTTGTTGAATTTGCCAAATATAGGTTTCGCGCTTAAACGTCCATAACTTTTGCTACGGGGATACGTTTTGAACCCATGACCCGTTGTTGGTTCCAGTTTAGATGTTCTTTAACTTGATTTAACCTTTTACTACACACAGATTATATAACTAGAGTGCGGAAGCGTTTAAGATGTGTAGAAGAGATTGAACATGCAAGGTAGTAAACACATAGGTAATTAATGAACAGGAAGTAAGTATTACATGAAAGTTACTCAAAGAATTGTTTCATTAATTACCCAAAAACACCAAGAACACGCACTGGTATGTGCAAAAAGGTGCTCAAGGATTATACAGACTTCTGTTTTTGTGTGTGCTCTCTCGTTCTAAGAGCTCTAAGGTGGTGCTCCTTAATATAGCAGAAGGATGCACCCCTTAGTACAAGACAAGAACTGACATTCCATAAACGGAATGCCACCTGTAAAGTAAACATCGTGGGACGCCCATTACTTTGATCTTGAGGATCTTCGTACAGCAGGTCTCACGTGTTCTGCATGTGGTCTTGTCTTGAACTCTAAGAAAAACTTCAACAGCTGATATCCAGAGGTTGGCCTTCATAGAGGCTCTGTGAGTGATCACAGAGGCTCTGTAATCCAAGTATCATTCAGGTTCTATTCTGATAGATCTTATGCGGGGTAACCTCCAAGCTTTGCACCTTCTGTGGTGTATTTGAGTGTTCAGCGGCAGGCTTCTGCGATTTCCATACTTAGCCTCTTTTTCAATACTTCTATACAAAGTGAGTGGAGCTAACACCCGTAAAAAAAACTTAGAATGAGGATCAAGCCATGGCATGGTCTGTTTCTGGCAATGCACCATGATTTGAGTGGGTTTCGATAAACTGCATGATGTACGTTCGTTCGATTTGGCCAATGTGTGCCTTCGGCAATATCCTGCGCGAGAGCAGATTTATTTCAAGTTATTTCTTGTGAAAACCTTATAATTTACATTGTAGATGGACCATGTACGGTTTGGTGGAAATCCGACGAGGTCGGTCCGGACGAGAAAACACAAAGGGTACCCCCTTTGCTGAATCGGCCAAAAATGGGTTTTGCGCTTAAACTTCCAAAAAATTTGCTAGAGGGATCCATTTTAAACCCATGACCCATAAAAACAAACCTTAGAACGAGGATCATACCCAGGCATGGTCTCTTTCTGGCAATGCACCATAATTTGAGTGGGTTTCAATAAACTGCAAAATGTACGTTCCTTCGGTTTGGCCAATGTGTGGCTTCGGCAATATCCTTCACTTGATCAGGTTTATTTCAAGTTATTTCTACTGAAAACCTTATAATTTTCATTGTAGATGGATCATGTACAATTTGGTGGAAATCTGACGAGGTCGATCCGGACGAAAAAACACAAAGGGTACACCCTTTGCTGAATCGGCCAAAAATAGGTTTCGCGTTTAAACGTTCATAACTTTTGCAACGGGGATTCGTTTTAAACCCATGAACCGAAAAAACAAACCTTAGAATGAGGAGGAAGCCAAGGCATGGTTTCTTTCTGGCAATGCACCATGATTTGAGTGGGTTTCGATAAACTACATGATGTACGTTCGTTCAATTTGGCCAATGCGTGTCTTCGGCAATATCCTGCACGAGAGCGAGTTTATTTCAAGTTATTTCTTCTGAAAACCTTATAATTTACATTGTAGATGGACCATGTACAGATTGGTGGAAATCCGATGAGGTCGGTCCGGACGACAAAACACAAAGGGTACCCTCTTTACTGAATCGGCTAAAAATAGGTTTCGCGCTTAAACGTCCATACCTTTTGCTACGAGGATCCGTTTTAATCCCATGACCCGTAAAAAAACACCTTCAAACGAGGAGCAAGCCATGGCATGGTCTCTATATGGCATTGCAACATGATTTGAGTGGGTTTCAATAAACTGCATGATGTACATTCGTTCGGTTTGGGCAATGCATGGATTTGGCAATATCCTGCACGAGAGCATGTTTATTTCAAGTTAGTTCTTGTGAAAACCATATAGTTTACATTGTAGATGGAACATGTATAGTTTGGTGGAAATCGGAAAACGTCGGCCCGGACGAGAGTGGGTTTATTTCAAGTTATTTCAAGTGAAAACCATAAAATATTCATTGTAGATGGACAATGAATAGTTTGGTGGAAATCCGACGAGGTCGGTCTGGACGAGAAAACACAAAAGATACCCCCTTTGCAGAATCGGCCAAAAATGGGTTTTTCGCTTAAACGTCCATAACATTTGCTACGGGGATCCGTTTTGAACCCATGACCCGTAAAAACAAACCTTAGAATGAGGAGAAAGCCATGGCATGGTCTCTTTCTGGCAATTCACCATGATTTGAGTGGGTTTTTATAAACTGCATGATGTACGTTCGTTCGGTTTGGCCAATGCGTGTCTTTGGCTATATCGTGCACGAGAGCGGATTTATTTCAAGTTATTTCTTGTGAAGACATTATAATTTACATTGTAGATGGACCATGTATAGTTTGGTGGAAATCCGACGAGGTCGATCCGGACGACAAAACCCAAAAGGTACCCCCTTTGCTGAATCAGCCAAAAGTGGGTGTCGCGCTTAAACGTCCATAACTTTTGCTATGGGGATCTGTTTTAAGCCCATGACCTGTCAAAACAAACCTTAGAAGGAGGAACCTGCCTTGACATGGTGTCTTTCAGTAAATACACCATGATTTGAATGGGTTTCAATAAACTGCATGATCTACGTTTGTTCGCTTTTGCCAATGCGTGGCTTCAGCAACATCCTGCATGAGAATAGGTTTATTTCAAGTTATTTCTTGTGAAAACCTTATAATTTACATTGTAGATGGACCATGTACAGTTTGGTGGAAATCCGTCGAGGTCGGTCCGGAAGAGAAAACATAAAGGGTATCCCATTTGCTGAATCGGCTAAAAAAGGGTTTCGTGCTTAAACGTCCATAACAATTTCAACGGGGATCCATTTTAATCCCATGATCCGAAAAAATTGCACCATGATTTGAGTGGGTTTCGATATACTGCATGATGTACGTTCGTTTGTTTTGGCAATGCATGGCTTTGGCAATATCCTGCACGAGAGCGGGTTTATTTCAAGTTATTTCTTGTGAAAACCTTATAACTTACATTGTATATGGACCATGTACAGTTTGGTGGAAATCCGACGAGGTCGGTCCGGACGAGAAAACACAATGGGTACCCCCTTTGCTGAATCGGCACAAAATGGGTTTTGCGCTTAAACTTCCATAAATTTTGCTACAGGGATCCGTTTTAAGCCCACGACCCGTAAAAACAAACCTTAGAACGAGGAGCAGGCCATGGCATGGTCTCTTTCTGGCAATGCACCATGATTTGAGTGTGTTTCAATAAACTACATGATGTACCTTCCTTCGGTTTAGCCAATGCGTGGCTTCGGCAATATCCTGCACGAGAGCGAGTTCATTTCAAGTTAATTCTAGTGAAAACCTTATAATTTTCATTGTAGATGGACCATGTACAGTTTGGTGGAAATCCGACGAGGTCGGTCCGGACGAGAAAACACAAAGTGTAACCCCTTTGCTGAATCGGCCAAAAATGAGATTCGCGCTTAAACGTCCATAACTTTTGCTACGGGGATACTTTTTGAACCCATAATTTTAAAAACAAATCTTAGAATGAGGAGCAAGCCATGGCATGGTCTCTTTCTGGCAATGCACCATCATTTGAGTAGGTTTCATTAAACTACATGATGTACGTTCGTTCGGTTTGGCCAATGCGTGCCTTCGACAATATCCTGCACGAAAGCGGGTTTATTTCAAGTTATTTCTTGTGAAAACCTTATAGTTTACATTGTAGATAGACCACGTACAGATTGGTGGAAATCCGATGAGGTCGGTCCGGACGACAAAACACAAAGGGTACCTCCTTTGCTGAATCGGCCAAAAAAGGGTTTCGCGCTTAAACGTCAATAGCTTTTGATACGGGGATCCGTTTTAATCCCATGACCAAAAACACCTTATAACGAGGATCAAGCCATGGCATGGTCTCTTTCTGGCATTGCACCATGATTTGAGTGGGTTTCGATAAACTGCATGATGTACGTTCGTTCGGTTTGGCCAATGCGTGGCTTCGTCAATATCCTGCACGAAATCGAGTTTATTTCAAGTTATTTCAGTTGACAACCTTATAAGTTACATTGTAGATGGACCATGTACATTTTGGTGGAAATCCGACGACGTCGGTCCGAACGAGAAAACAAAAAAGATACCCCCTTTGCTGAATCGGCCAAAAATCGGTTTTGCGCTTAAACGTTCATAACTTTTGCTCCGGGGATCAGTTTTAATTTCATGACCTATAAAAAAACACCTTAGAACGAGGATCAAGCGATGGTATGGTCTCTTTCTGGCATTGCACCATGATTTGAGTGGGTTTAGATATACTACATGATGTACGTTCGATCGGTTTGGCCAATATGTGGCTTTGGCAATATCCTGCACGAGAGCGGGTTTATTTCAAGTTATTTCTTGTGAAAACCTTATAATTTACATTGTAGATGGACCATGTATAGTGTGGTGGAAATCCGACGAGGTCGGTCCGGACGAGAAAACACAAAGGGTACCACCTTTGCTGAATCGACCAAAAATGGGTGTCGCGCTTCAACTTCCATAACTTTTGCTACGGGGATCCGTTTTAAACCCATGACCCATAAAAACAAACCTAATAACGAGGAGAAGTCCATGGCATGGTCTCTTTCTGATAATGCACCATGTTTTGAGTGGGTTTCGATAAACTACATGATGTACGTTCGTTCGGTTTGGCCAAGGCCTGGCTTCGGCAATATCCTGCACGAGAGAGGGTTTATTTCAAATTATTTCTTTTGAAAACCTTATAATTTACATTGTAGATGGACCATGTACAGTTTGGTGGAAATCCGACGAGGTCGGTACGGATGACAAAACATAAAGGTACACCCTTTGCTGAATCGGCCTAAATTGGGTTTCACGCTTAAACGTCCATAACTTTTGCAACGGGGATCTGTTTTAAAGCCATGACCCGAAAAAACAAACCTTAGAATGCTTAGAAGGGCTTTGCATGGTCTCTTTTTGGCAATGCACCATGATTTGAGTGGGTTTTGATAAACTGCATGATGGACGTTCGTTCGGTTTGGCCCTTTGCTGAATAGGCCAAAAATGGGTTTCACGCTTAAACGTCCAAACTTTTGCTACGGGGATACGTTTTGAACCCATGACCCGTAAAAACAAACCTTAGAATGAGAAGAAAGCCATGGCATGGTCTCTTTCTGGCATTGCACCATGATTTGAGTGGGTTTCAATAAACTGCATGATGTACATTCGTTCGGTTTAGGCAATGCATGGCTTTGGCAATATCCTGCACTAGAGCGGGTTTATTTCAAGTTACTTCTTGTGAAAACCATATAGTTTACATTGTAGATGGAACGTGTATAGTTTGGTGGAAATCAGACAACGTCGGCCCGGACGAGAGCGGGTTTATTTCAAGTTATTTCAAGTGAAAACCTTATAATTTACATTGTAGATGGACAATGTACAGTTTGGTGGAAATCCGACGAGGTCGGTCCGGACGAGAAAACACAAAGGGTACCACCTTTGCTGAATCGACCAAAAATGGGTGTCGTGCTTCAACTTCCATAACTTTTGCTACGGGGATCCGTTTTAAACCCATGACCCATAAAAACAAACCTTATAACGAGGAGAAGGCCATGGCATGGTCTCTTTCTGATAATGCACCATGTTTTGAGTGGGTTTCGATAAACTACATGATGTACGTTCGTTCGGTTTGGCCAAGGCGTGGCTTCGGCAATATCCTGCACGAACGCGGGTTTATTTCAAGTTATTTCTTTTGAAAACCTTATAATTTACATTGTAGATGGACAATGTACAGTTTGGCGGAAATCCGACGAGGTCGGTCCGGACGAGAAAACACAAAAGATACCCCCTTTGCAGAATCGGCCAAAAAAGGGTTTTGCGCTTAAACGTCCATAACATTTGCTCCGGGGATCCGTTTTGAACCCATGACCCATAAAAACAAACCTTAGAATGAGGAGAAATCCATGGCATGGTCTCTTTCTGGCAATTCACCATGATTTGAGTGGGTTTTTATAAACTGCATGATGTACGTTCATTCGGTTTGGCCAATGCGTGTCTTTGGCTAGATCATGCACGAGAGCGGATTTATTTCAAGTTATTTCTTGTGAAAACATTATAATTTACATTGTAGACAGACCATGTACAATTTGGTGGAAATCCGACGAGGTCGATCCGGACGACAAAACCCAAAGGGTACCCTTTTTGCTGAATCGGCCAAAAGTGGGTGTCACGCTTAAACGTCCATAACTTTTGCTATGGGGATTTGTTTTAAGCCCATGACCTGTCAAAACAAACCTTAGAACGAGGAGCCCGCCTTGGCATGGTGTCTTTCAGTAAATACACCATGATTTGAATGGGTTTCGGTAAACTACATGATCTACGTTCGTTCGGTTTGGCCAATGCGTGGCTTCAGCAACATCCTGAACGAGAGCGGGTTTATTTCAAGTTATTTCTTGTGAAAACCTTATAATTTACATTGTAGATGTACCATGTACAGTTTGGTGGAAATCCGACGAGGTCGGTCCGGAAGAGAAAACACAAAGGGTACCCCATTTGCTGAATCGGCTAAAAAAGGGTTTCGCGCTTAAACGTCCATAACATTTTCTACGGGGATCCATTTTAATCCCATGATCCGAAAAAAAAAAACCTTAGAACAAGGATCAAGCCATGGCATGATCTCTTTCTGGCATTGCACCATGAGTTGAGTGGGTTTCGATATACTGCATGATGTACGTTCGTTCGTTTTGGCCAATGCGTGGCTTCGGCAATATCCTGCACGAGAGCAGGTTTATTTCAAGTTATTTCTTGTGAAAACCTTATAATTTACACTGTAGATGGACCATGTACATTTTGGTGGAAATCCGACGAGTTCGGTCCAGACGAGAAAACACAAAGGGTACCCCCTTTGCTGAATCGGCACAAAATTGGTTTTGCGCTTAAACTTCCATAAATTTTGCAACAGGGATCCGTTGTAAACCCATGACCCGTAAAAAAACCTTAGAACGAGAAGCAGGCCATGGCATGGTCTATTTCTGGCAATGCACCATGATTTGAGTGTGTTTCAATAAACTGCATGATGTACGTTCGTTCGGTTTGGCCAATGCGTGGTTTCGGCTATATCCTGCACGAGAGCGAGTTCATTTCAAGTTATTTCTAATGAAAACCTTATAATTTTCATTGTAGATGGACCATGTACAGTTTGTGGAAATCCGACGAGGTCGGTCCGGACGAGAAAACACAAAGTGTAACCCCTTTGCTGAATCGGCCAAAAATGGGTTTCGCGCTTAAACGTCCATAACTTTTGTTACGGGGATACGTTTTGAACCTATGACCGTAAAAATAAACCTTAGAATGAGTAGCAAGCCATGGCATGGTCTCTTTTGGGGAATGCACCATGATTTGAGTGGGTTTTGTTAAACTACATGATGTACGTTCGTTCGATTTGGCCAATGCGTGCCTTCGGCAATATCCTGCAAGAGAGCGGGTTTATTTCAAGTTATTTCTTGTGAAAACATTATAGTTTACATTTTAGATGGACCATGTACAGATTGGTGGAAATCCGATGAGGTCGGTCCGGACGACAAAACACAAAGGGTACCTCCTTTGCAGAATCGGCCAAAAATGGGTTTCGCGCTTAAACATCAATAACTTTTGTTATGGGGATCCGTTTTAATCCCATGACCTGTAAAATAACACCTTAGAACGAAGATCAAGCCATGGCATGGTCTCTTTCTAGCATTGCATCATGATTTGAGTGGGTTTCGATAAACTACATGTTGTACGTTCGTTCGGTTTGGCCAAAGCGTGGTTTCGGCAATATCCTACACGAGAGCAGGTTTATTTCAATTTATTTCAAGTGAAAACCTTATAATTCACATTGTAGATGTACTATGTACAGTTTGGTGGAAATCCGACTAGGTCGGTCTAGACGATAAAACACAAAGTGTACACCCTTTGCTGAATCGGCCAAAAATGGGTTTTGCGCTTAAACATCCATAACTTTTGCTACGGGGATCCGTTTTAAACACATGACCCATAAAAATAAACCTTAGAACAAGGAGCAGGCCATGGCATGGCAAGGTCTCTTTCTGGCAATGCACCATGATTTGAGTGGGTTTCGATAAACTGCATGATGTACGTTCGTTCGGTTTGGCCAATGCGTGGCTTCGTCAATATCCTGCACGAGAGTGAGTTTATTTCAAGTCATTTCAATTGACTACCTTATAAGTTACATTGTAGATGGACCATGTACAATTTGGTGGAAATCCGACGAGTTCGGTCCGGACGAGAAAACACAAAAGATACCCCCTTTGCTGAATCGGCCAAAAATGGGTTTTGCGCTTAAACCTCCATAAATTTTGCTCCGGGGATCAGTTTTAATTACATGACCTGTAAAAAAACACCTTAGAATGAGGATCAAGCGATGGCTTGGTCTCTTTCTGGCATGCACAAAGATTTTAGTGGGTTTAGATATACTACATGATGTACGTTCGTTCGGTTTGGCCAATGTGTGGCTTTGGCAATATCCTGCACGAGAGCGGGTTTATTTCAAATTATTTCTTGTGAAAACCTTATATATTTCATTGTAGATGGACCATGTATAGTGTGGTGAAAATCCGACGAGGTCGGTCCGGACCAGAAAACACAAAGGCTACCACCTTTGCTGAATCGACCAAAAATGGGTGTCGCGCTTAAACTTCCATAAATTTTGCTACGGGGATCCGTTTTAAACCCATGACCCATAAAAACAAACCTTATAATGAGGAGAAGTCCATGGCATGGTCTCTTTCTGATAATGCACCATGTTTTGAGTGGGTTTCGATAAACTACATGATGTACGTTCGTTCGGTTTGGCCAAGGCGTGGCTTCGGCAATATCCTGCACGAGAGCGGGTTTATTTCAAGTTATTTCTTGTGAAAACCTTATAATTTACATTGTAGATGGACCATGTACAGTTTGGTGGAAATCCAACGAGGTCGGTACGGATGACAAAACACAAAGGGTACACCCTTTGCTGAATCGGCCAAAAAACAGGGATCCGTTTTGAACGCATGACCCAAAAAAAAACCTTAGAACGTGGAGCAGGCCTTTGCATGGTCTCTTTTTGGCAATGCACCATAATTTGAGTAGGTTTTGATAAACTGCATGATGTACGTTCGTTCAGTTTGGCCAAGTCGTGGCTTCGGCAATATCTTGCACGAGAGCGCGTTTATTTCAAGTTATTTCTTGTGAAAACCATATAATTTACATTGTAGATGGACCATGTAAAGTTTGGTAGAAATCCGACGAGGCCGGTCCAGAGGGCAAAACACAAAGGGTGCCCCCTTTCCTGAATCGGCCAAAAATGGGTGTCGTGCTTAAACGTCCATAACTTTTGCTATGGGGATCCATTTTAAGCCCATGACCTGTCAAAAGAAACCTTAGAACGAGGAGCATGCCATGGAATGGTCTATTTCTGGAATTACACCATAATTTGAATGGGTTTCGATAAACTTCATGATCTACGTTCGTACGGTTTGGCCAATGTGTGGCTTCAGCAATATCGTGCATGAGAGCGGGTTTATTTCAAGTTATTTCTTGTGTATCCCTTATAATTTACATTGTATATGGACCATGTACAGTTTGGTGGAAATCCGACGAGGTCGGTCCGGAAGAGAAAACACAAAGGGTACCCCATTTGCTAAATAAGCCAAAAATGCGTTTCGCACTTAAACGTCCAAACTTATGCTACGGGGATACGTTTTGAACCCATGGCCCGTAAAAACAAACCTTAGAATGAGGATAAATCCATGGCATGGTCTCTTTCTGGCAATGCACCATGATTTTAGTGGGTTTCGATAAACTGCATGATGTACGTTCGTAAGATTTGACCAATGCGTGCCTTCTGCAATATCCTGCACGAGAGCGGATTTATTTCAAGTTATTTATTGTGAAAACCTTATAATTTACATTGTATATGGACCATGTACAGTTAGGTGGAAATCCGACGAGGTCAGTCCGGACGAGAAAACACAAAGGGTACCCCATTTGCTGAATCGGCCAAAAATGGGTTTTGCGCTTAAACTTCCTTAAATTTTGCTACAGTGATCCATTTTCAACCTATGACCCATAAAAACAAACCTTAGAACGAGGAGCAGGCCATGGCATGGTCTCTTTCTGGCAATGCACCATGTTTTGAGTGGATTTCGATAAACTGCATGATGTACATTCGTTTCGTTTGGCCAAGGCGTCGCTTCGGCAATATCCTGCACGAGAGCGGATTTATTTCAAGTCATTTTATGTGAATACCTTATAATTTACATTGTAGATGGACCATGTATAATTTGGTGGAAATCCGAGGAGGTCGGTCAGAACCAGAAAACACAAAGGGTACTACCTTTGCTGAATCGGCCAAAAATGGGTGTCACGCTTAAAAAAAATTTGCTACGGGGATTCGTTTTAAACACATGACCCATAAAAACAAACCTTATAACGAGGAGAAGTCCATGGCATGGTCTCTTTGTGATAATGCACCATGTTTTGAGTGGGTTTCGATAAACTACATGATGTACGTTCGTTCGGTTTGGCCAAGGCATGGCTTCGGCAATATCCTGCACGAGAGGGGTTTATTTCAAGTTATTTCTTGTGAAAACCTTATAATTTACATTATAGATGGACCATGTACAGTTTGGTGGAAATCCGAAGAGGTCGGTACGGATGACAAAACACAAAGGGTACACCCTTTGCTGAATCGGCCAAAAATGGGTTTCACGCTTAAACGTCCATAACTTTTGCAACGGGATCCGTTTTAAACGCATGAGCCGAAAAAACAAACCTTAGAACGTGGAGCAGGCCTTTGCATGGTCTCTTTTTGGCAATGCACCATGATTTGAGTAGGTTTTGATAAACTGCATGATGTACGTTCGTTCGGTTTGGCCAAGTCGTGGCTTCGGCAATATCTTGCACGAGAGCGGGTTTATTTCAAGTTATTTCTTGTGAAAACCATATAATTTACATTGTAGATGGACCATGTAAAGTTTGGTAGAAATCCAACGAGGCCGGTTCGGACGGCAAAACACAAAGGGTGCCCCCTTTGCGGAATCGGCCAAAAATGGGTGTCGCGCTTAAACGTCCATAACTTTTGCTATGGGGATCCATTTTAAGCCCATGACCTGTCAAAAGAAACCTTAGAACGAGGAGCATGCCATGGAAATGTCTATTTATGGAAATACACCATCATTTGAATGGGTTTCGATAAACTTCATGATCTACGTTCGTACGGTTGGGCCAATGCGTGGCTTCGGCAATATCGTGCACGAGAGCGGGTTTATTTCAAGTTATTTCTTATGTATCCCTTATAATTTACATTGTAGATGGACCATGTACAGTTTGGTGGAAACCCGACGAGGTCGGTCCAGAAGAGAAAACACAAAGAGTACCCCATTTGTTGAATAGGTCAAAAATGCGTTTCGCACTTAAACGTCCAAACTTTTGCTACGGGGATACGTTTTGAACCCATGGCCCGTAAAAAAAACCTTAGAATGAGGAGAAAGCCATGGCATGGTCTCTTTCTGGCAATGCACCATGATTTTAGTGGGTTTCGATAAACTGCATGATGTACGTTCGTACGATTTGGCCAATGCGTGCCTTCTGCAATATCCTGCACGAGAGCGGATTTATTTCAAGTTATTTATTGTGAAAACCTTATAATTTACATTGTATATGGACCATGTACAGTTAGGTGTAAATCCAACGAGGTCAGTCCGGACGAGAAAACACAAAGGGTACCCCATTTGCTGAATCGGCCAAAAATGGGTTTTGCGCTTAAACTTACTTAAATTTTGCTACAGGGATCCGTTTTAAACCCATGACCCATAAAAACAAACCTTAGAACGAGGAGCAGGCCATGGCATGGTCTCTTTCTGGCAATGCACCATGTTTTGAGTGGGTTTCGATAAACTACATGATGTACGTTCGTTCCGTTTGGCCAAGGCGTGGCTTCGGCAATATTCTGCACGAGAGCGGATTTATTTCAAGTAATTTTATGTGAGCACCTAATAATTTACATTGTAGATGGACCATGTATAATTTGGTGGAAATCCGACGAGGTCGGTCCGAACAAGAAAACACAAAGGGTACCACCTTTGCTGAATCGGCCAAAAATGGGTGTCGCGCTTAAACTTCCATAAGTTTTGCTACGGGGATCCGTTTTAAACCCATGATCCATAGAAACAAATCTTATAACGAGGAGTAGGCCAGGGCATTGTCTCTTTCTGGAAATGCACCATGTTTTGAGTGGGTTTCGATAAACTGCATGATGTACGTTCGTTCGGTTTGGCCAATACGTGGCTTCGGCAATATCCTGCATGAGAGTAGGTTTATTTCAAGTTATTTCAAGTGAAAACCTTATAATTTACATTGTAAATGGAACACGTACAGTTTGGTGGAAATCCGACGAGGTCGGTACGGACGACAAAACACAAAGGGTACACCCTTTGCTGAATCGGCCAAAAATGGGTTTCACGCTTAAACGTCCATAACTTTTGCTATGGGGATTCATTTTAAGCCCATGACCCAAAAAAACAAACCTTAGTACGTGGATCAGGCCTTGGCATGGTCTCTTTTTGGCAATGCACCATGATTTGAGTGGGTTTTCATAAACTACATGATGTACGTTCGTTCGGTTTGGCCAAGGCGTGGATTCGAAAATATCCTGTACAAGAGCGGGTTTATTTCAAGTTATTTCTTGTGAAAACCATATAAATTACATTTTATATGGAGCATGTACAGTTTGGTAGAAATCCGACGAGGCCGGTCCGGACGACTAAACACAAAGGGTGCCCCCTTTGCTGAATCGGCCAAAAATGGGTGTCGCGCTTAAACGTCCATAACTTTTGCTATGGGCATCCATTTTAAACCCATGACCCATCAAAACAAACCTTAAACGTCCATAACTCTTTCTGGAAATACACCATGATTTAAATGGGTTTCGATATACTTCATGATCTACGTTCATGCAGTTTGGCTATTGCGTGGCTTCGGCAATATCATGCACGAGCGCGGGTTTACTTCAAGTTATTTCTTTTGAAACTCTTATAATTTACATTGTAGATGGACCATGTACAGTTTGGTGGAAATCCGACGAGGTCGGTCTGGAAGAGAAAACACAAAGGGTACCCCCTTTGCTGAATTGGCCAAAAATAGGTTTCGCGCTTAAACGTCCATAGCTTTTGCTAAGGGTATACGTTTTGAACCCATGAGCCGTAAAAACAAACCTTAGAATGAGGAGCAAGCCATGGCATGGTGTCTTTCTGGCAATGTACCAAGATTTGAGTGGCTTTCGATAAACTACATGATGTACGTTCGTTCGATTTGGCCAATGCGTGCCTTCGGCAATATCCTGCACGAGAGCAAATTTATTTCAAGTTATTTCTTGTGAAAACCTTATAATTTACATTGTAGATGGACCATGTACAGTTTGGTGGAAATCCGACTAGGCCGGTCTGGACGAGAAAACACAAATGGTACCCCCTTTGCTGAATCGGCCAAAAATAGGTTTTGCGCTTAAACTTCCATAAATTTTGCTACAGGTTTCCGTTTTATACCCATGCCCCGTAAAAACAAACCTTAGAACGAGGAGCAGGCCATGGCATGGTCTCTTTCTGGCAATGCACCTTGATTTGAGTGAGTTTCAATAAACTGCATGATGTACGTTCGTTCGGTTTGGCCAATGTGTGGCATCGGCAATATCCTGCACGAGAGCGGGTTTATTTCAAGTTATTTCTAGTGAAAACCTTATAATTGTCATTGTAGATGGATCATGTAAAATTTGGCGGAAATCCGACAAGGTCGGTCCGGACGATAAAACACAAATGTTACATCCTTTGCTGAATCGGCCAAAAATAAGTTTCGCGCTTAAACGTCCATAACTTTTGCAACGGGTATACATTTTAAACCCATGAACTGAAAAAACAAACCTTAGGATGAGGAGCTGTCCATGGCATGGTCTCTTTTTGGCAATGCACCAAGATTTGAGTGGGTTTCGATAAACTGCATTATGTACGTTCGTTCGGTTTGGCCAAGGCGTGGCTTCGGCAATATCCTGCACGAGAGCGGGTTTATTTCAAGTTATTTCTAGTGAAAAACTTATAATTTACATTGTAGATGGACCATGTATAGTTTGCTGGAAATCCGACGAGGTCGGTACGGACGACAAAACCCAAAGGGTACCCCCTTTGCTGGATCGGCCAAAAATGGGTTTCACGCTGAAACGTCCATAACTTTTGCAACGAGGATCCGTTATAAACCCATGACACGAAAAAAAAAACCTTAGGACGTGGATCAGGCCTTGGCATGGTCTCTTTTTGGCAATGCACCATGATTTGAGTGTGTTTCGATAAACTGCATGATATACGTTCGTTCGTGTCAGGATCGATTTCTCAACAAGAATAAAGTCTCAGAAACTAATATCAAAGAAGTTGCGGAATAACACTTTGATATTCAATGACAGTAAACAAAACAGTATATAATCAACAACTTGTAAACTTGTATTGAATGCTTGAAGTTACAAGATTAAACACACAACCTCAATATTGATGAACAGGCTCACCAATACGAATTCTACTTCTCTAGAATTAGGATCTATGCCTTGAGGTTGATTTTTTCTAAAACTTAGAATGAATGAATAATTCCTAAACTATTCTATCAATTCTATACATATATTGAATAAAGGATAATTACAATAAATAAAACATCTTCAGTATATCTTCTATCATTATCTTCAATCCTTCCATGAATATCTTGATTCTTTCCAGCTGTCATCCTTTCCATCCGAATCTTCAATTCATAAGCAGTACTAATCATAAGCAGTACTAACTATGCTCAGCAGCATTAATCTCTTCAAGCAGCATTAACTCTGAACTAGCAGTATTAATCTTGTTGAGCAGTACTAACTTTGTTCCAGCAGCATTAACTTCTACTAGCAGTAGTAATACTCAGCAGTATTAACTTTGAAGTCTTCTAGCAGTATTAAAACTGAACTAGCAGCATTAACCATACTTAAGCTTTTCTTCAGTTCCCAAGAATCTCCCCCTAACTTGACTTTTAGGAAGAGAAGTCAAGTTCTTCAGATCTGATCTTCAAGATGCTCCCAAAACTCCATAATGGCCTAAATTCCAGTATTTGCTTCCAACCCCAAACTCTGATTAATTGTTCGTTGGATCAAATATTTAGCCATTTCTGAATCTGGAATACACCTTAGCTTCTTCTTCAGCATGGCATGAAGCTTTAGTCTGCTATGATTGTACACTCTATCCACTAGGAAGTACTCAGTATGATTTAAATCCAAAGTCACTGCATATACTCCACTAGTTTCATATAGAGTCCAATTGTTGACTGATTTGAACACATTCCTGATCACATGCTCTACTTCATCAGGCTTGAACATCATACACAAATACTCCATCACCAGTTTTGTAATTGAAATCTCTGGAGCTTTCAGTATATCTGCATACAACTTCATTCCTATCTCAAACATTTCTTCAAGATCTGACCTAGAGCATGTTTTTACAATCTTTGCCCAAGTATTGAACACCTCATACTTTTCATCCTTCCTTTTTAGCCTTATGTATTCCTTTCCATCCACTGTCAATGTATCCCAGAGAATGACCTCAGGAGGCTTAACTCCTACAGGTTCTGCTGAAATTGGTTCAGGCACTTTGTCCATCACTACCATATACATATTTACTCATCTGTGTTTGATGGCTCTTTCTGTTTAGATGACTCAGGTGCCTCTTCTTCTTCAGCAACCTTCTCAGCCTCTCCTTCAACTATTCTAGGCTTCTTGGTTGACTTTCTCCTTGCCATCATCTTGGTTCTCTTTAAAGTCCTTAGACTTTCACCAAGAGTTGCTTCTTTCTTTGGTGGTGTTTCTTGCTCATCTGGAAAGGGCTTTTGTATCAGGAAGTCATTACTTTCTTTCATCCTCTTCTCCATCTCCACCCTAGCAGTTTCATTCCCCTGAAGCTTTAACATCTCTGAATCATACAGCTCTTTAATCTTCTCAAAAGACATCTTTGAGAACATCTCCTTTCTGACTCCTACAGCACCTTTGAGAAATATAATCATCTTGTTTCTCTCTTGGGTACCTAGGAATGTCTTTGAGGGTTGTCTCTTCTTTGCAGCTGTTTTTACCACCATTGATTTCTTCAGAGTTGCAGCTTTCTTCTGTGCAATTTCAGTTGCCAGGCTTTGTTGATAAGCTTCATTCAGTTCAGCAGCTAGAGCCTTAGCCATCTCCCTGTCTTTGTCTACTTGAACCCTCTCTTCATGCTCAATATCAGCTTGTATCTTTCTGGCCAAAGCTTCATCTGATTCAACCAACTTTTGCCTTTTGATTGGTTGATCAGATTCCACTAGCTTAGCTTTGCCCTTTTCTTTGCTCATCACCTTCTTTTCTACATTTATTTTCTTGAGCACTTCCCCTTGTTCTTTGATGACTACTCCTTTGGTCTTTGAGGAGACCTTGGGAGTATCATGCTTGGCTTTGAGTAAGGTTTCTGCAATCTCCAGCTCTGTTATAACTTCTTTCACTGTTTCTGCTTGTTCTTTGATTTCTTTTTGCACTGATTCTCTTTCTGTTTCTGCTTCCTGCTCCCCCTCAACATCAAATCTCTCCCCCTCACCACCATATTTTATCCCATCAAGCTCCCCCTCTTTTGTAGCTTCTTCCATGTTGATCTCCCCCTTTTTGGGAGCATCATTCCCAGATTTCCTTTTTCTTTGTTCAAATTGCTTTCTCCTCTTCTTCTGCACAAGCCTGGTCACCATCTTCTTCAACTTAGCAATGTGTACTTGTTGTGACAGGATTACCACCTTCATCTCGTCAATCTCTTTCCCTTGTTTGATGACATCCATATTAATGTTGCTCATTGTTTCCATCAATTCATTGTAGTCATATTTGTCCTCACCTTCTCCAGGAGTATTACCCCCTATTGAAGGATCATAGGATCTTTTTGTAGTGGAAGTCTTCTGCCTAGCAGAAGCACTGTCCACCCCCTTGGTTTCTTGGCACCGGGGACCTTTGAATGATTGCTCATTCAAAGTTGCCATGGGGAAAGTCTTAGAGATGTTACTACTGGCCTTCTCTGTGCTAGCAGAAGTAGTGGCAGCCTTCTCACCCATATGCTCATCCATCTCCTTTGAGAGCACCTCCTGAGGGTTGGGAGACACCCTGTTGGTTTCCCTTTGGATATTCTCTAAAGGAGAATTCTCCCTTACAGGGCTTAAAGGCTGAGTGGGTGAAGGTACAAGAAGGGAAGGAGCCTTCTTTACCTGTTTTCTTTGATAAGTTTGGGTGATTGGTGAAGTTGGTTTATCAAGAAGAGACTGAGGAATTGATTTAGAGTGGGAAGGTTGGGATTGGCTAGCAGTGGGTTAGTCTAATGGGGGCCTTGACCCTACTACCATACCTTCATTAGTTTGGGACACCACCATCATTGTAGAGAACAATGGGGTGTCTACTCCTTCCGAGTCCCCAGCAGATCTTCTCATATTTGAGAAAACCTTGCCTTTAGGGGGTTTTGGTACATATATCCCATCAGAATGAGGAATATCCGTCAATTCGTGGGTGATAACTGCTTGAACAAACCTGGGGTACATATAAAATCTCTTTTTGTTTCCCAAGTTTGAGACAAGATCATTGAAAATCATTTGGGAAAAATTATACTTTCTGGCAGTGGCTAAGCATACCAAAGCATAAGCAATGGTGCTACTGAACTCACTCCATCCAGTAGTCTTTTTAGAGATACAATGCATTAGGGTATGGACAAAGAAACGCCATTGAGGTGAAAATTTTGCTTTTAAGAACTTGAACACACCCAATGGGCCTCTATACCCCATTCTTGTAAGAGTAGAAAACAGTTCATCATTAGAGATAGAAGTTATACCAGAGGCATCATCTAGACGTAGACTGATGCGAATTACCTCTTCAGTAACTGTTAATGGCTTGCCACACACCGTCGTCTTGATCATTTGCACACCATCCTCAGTAACAATGGTGGCATGTGCCCAGAATTGCCTTTGATGCTCGATATAGATTGATGGAGATACTGTCAGTCCATAGGCGATATGGCTAGCTTTCAGAAAATCCACTATCTGATTAAATCCTGCATCTTGCTTTGGCCTTTGGAGCATCGCGATTTCATTGTGCTCGTCAATGAATGCCATTGATGCCATTGATCTTTGAAAGTTCTTGCCTGAACACTTGATACTTGAGAGAGAGAGGGTTTAGAGCGCAAGAGAATAGTATGCAAAGAGTCGTTATGAACTTTTTAGGCGGGCAAAGAGTATTTATAGTATTCGGGACATAATCAGTATTAACCTAGAGCAGTATTAACTAACAAGCAGTACTAACGGCTAGCAGTATTAACCACTAGCAGTATTAACTAACAAGCAGTACTAACGGCTAGCAGTATTAACCACTAGCAGTATTAACTGAGAGCAGTATTAACCACTAGCAGTATTAACTGAGAGCAGTATTAACCACTAGCAGTATTAACTAACTAGCAGTATTAACTGAGAGCAGTATTAATTACTAGCAGTATGAACTGTGTACTGGCAGTATTAACCATACTTACTCTTTTAATCTTGTGATACACTGAGTACTGCTATACATATTCTGAAAAAGAAGATTATTAACACCAAGAATAACCAATATACAGGTATAGAACCACTTTTTGAGAAGAGGCTTATTCAGAGTTGATCATTCCCACACTTGTTACCAAGAAAGTGAATCTACCCACATCAAAAGCTTTAGTTAATAGATCAGCAAACTGGTTATCAGTGTGAACTTTTACAACTTGAATAAGTTTCTTTTCATTACAGGCTCTTATGAAGTGATACCTGATCTCAATGTGCTTTGTCTTTGAGTGCTTGACCGGATTAATCACAATTCTAATAGCACTGCTATTATCAATAAAAATTGGAGTGTGTAGAAAGGTTACCCCATAATCCAGCATTTGATTCTGAATCCATAAGACTTGAGAACAGCAACTTGCAGCTGCTATGTACTCTGCCTCTGTTGTAGATGTGGATATTGTGGTTTGTTTCTTGCACTGCCATGAAACTAGTCTTGCACCCAAAAACTGACATCCTCCAGAAGTAGATTTTCTGTCCAAGTTTGCTCCACCTAGATCACTATCTGAGTATGCAAGTAGGTCAAAGGATGAGTCATGAGGATACCAAAGTCCCAATCTGGGTTGCCCTTTGAGATATCTGAATATCCTCTTAACAGCTTGATAGTGAGATTGCTTTGGCCTAACTTGGAATCTTGCACATACACAGACTGGAAACATTATATCTGGCCTAGAGGTTGTAAGATACATGAGAGAGCCAATCATGGATCTATATAGATGAACATCCATATCCTCCCCCTCAAGATCTGCTGTTATCTGCTTGTGTGTCTCCATAGGTGTGCTGGCAGGTTTTGAATCTGAGAAACCAAACTTGGTTAGAATGTCCTGCACATACTTGGACTGACAGATGAAGATTCCATCTGACTTCTGTTGAACTTGGAGTCCAAGGAAGAAAGTAAGTTCCCCCATGGAACTCATCTTGAACCTTTGATGCATTAGTTCCTCAAACTCCTTGCACATGTTGTCTCTTGTTGATCCAAAGATAATATCATCAACATAGATTTGGACTAGCAAGATATCCTTCTTCTTTCTCTTGATGAATAGAGTCTTATCAATGACTCCTCTTTCAAAGCCATTTTCCAAGAGATAGGATGACAGAGTGTCATACCATGCTCTTGGAGCTTTATGTAGTCCATAAAGTGCTTTCTCCAATTTGTATACCCTGTCTAGATAGCTTGGGTTCTCAAACCCTGGTGGTTGACAGACATATACTTCTTCTTCAATTGAGCCATAAAGAAATGCACTTTTCACATCCATTTGATAGACTTTGAATTTCATATAGGAAGCATAAGCCAGGAATAATCTAATTGCTTCTATCCTGGCCACAGGTGCAAATACTTCATCATAGTCTATTCCCTCTTCTTGTGTATACCCTTGAGCCACCAACCTTGCTTTATTCCTTATCACTATACCTCTTTCATCTCTCTTATTCCTGAAGACCCATTTTGTTCCTATTGCTCTTTGGCCTTTAGGAAGGTCTACCAGATCCCAAACATCTTGCAGCTTGAATTGCAGTAGCTCTTCTTGCATTGCTTCTATCCAACTGGACTCTTTCATAGCATCATGTGCCTTTTTAGGCTCAAGCTGGGATAAAAAGCAAGATAGCACTGTATGCTGTTGGTCTTGCATTTCTTGAAGCCTACTTTGATTTCTAGTCATCATAGGAGAAGATATATCTCCTATTACCAGCTGTGGAGGATGATTCTTTTGTATTCTGGTGTGATGACTAGGTTCTTCATTAAGTCCCACCTCTAGATTAGAGTCATTCAACTCAACTGAAGTGTTTTCAACAGCTACTTCTGGTTCTTTAGTTTCTTGAGTCTCCTCATCTCTACTTTCTTCTACACTCTGACTTGGTCCAGTAGATGGTTCCTTTTCACAGTCTTCAACAGGATCCACTGTGGGTATGGGAAAGATCACAGATTGAGATATACTTTCTTGAGATTGTGTAGTCCCTGATCCTCCACTCCCTGTACCTGCATAATCATCACTACTGAAACCAAAAGAGTTAGTTAGTGAGTCAATGTCAAATAGCCACTGAGGACCAGATCCAATAGGATTTGGTGTGTTCTCATTGCATTTGACATTGTCACTTTCTTCAATTATTCTGGAAGAAGAGTTAAAAACTCTGTAAGCCTTACTCTGAGATGAGTAACCAACAAGAAATCCATCATTTGCTTTGCTATCAAACTTACCTAAGTGAGATTTGGTATTGAGAATAGTACAAGGACACCCAAATGGTTTAAAAAATCCAATGAAAGGTTTTCTTTTATTTAAAAGCTCATATGGAGTCTTGTTCTTTGGCTTGACCACTAGAACTCTGTTTTGGACATAACAAGCAGTATTAACTGCTTCAGCCCAGAAGGTAATTGGCAGTTTTGAATCAGCCAACAGAGATCTAGCAGCCTCTATTAGTGTCCTATTTCTCCTCTCAGCAACTTCATTCTGTTGAGGAGTCCTAGGAGCACTATATTGTCTCTCAATGCCTTTCTCTTCACAGAAGGTATTTAGATCAAAAATTTTAAACTCAGTCCCATTATCTGATCTAATGACTTTTACTTTTTGATTAGTTTGGTTATCAATTCTTAGGATAAAGGATTTGATCAGTCCACTTGTCTCATCCTTAGTCCTTAGAAAATATACCCAGGTAAATCTAGAGTAATCATCAACAATAACCAAGCAATAAGATTTCTTGCCTATACTCATAACATTTGTAGGACCAAACAGATCCATATGCAGTAATTGGAGACAAGAAGAAATTGAATTTATCTCTTTGGTCTTATGAGAAGTTTTGTGTTGTTTGCCTTTAAGACATGCAACACAATGATCATCACATGAAAATACTTTTGAAGGTAAACCTCTTACAAGGTTGTTTTTAACAAGTTTGTTCATTGTCTTGAAATTCATGTGACACATCCTTCTGTGCCAAAGAGAGGATTCATCCACAGAAGCTTTTGAAACAAGACAGTTCAGGGATGAATCACTATTAACATTGTCCATATCTAGACAATACACATTGTCCTTTCTTAGAGTTCTAAGTAGTATCATGCTTTCATCAACTACCTTGAACCTTGGAGCAAGGATCATACACTCAGTATTTGTAAATAATATGCTATGTTGTTTGTCACAAACCTGTGATACACTTAACAGGTTGTATTTCAATTGATCAACATAGTAGACATCCTCAAATGACATCTTACCTTTGGTAACATTACCTTTTCCACTTATTTTACCACCAGTAAGATTATCTCCAAAAGCAACATGTCCTCCATTGATATGCTTGAAATCCTGAAGGCATGACATGTTACCTGTCATGTGCCTAGAGCAACCACTATCAACATGCCATATGCTCTTTCCTTTGAGCTGTTGGTTGCCCTGCACATAAGATAAATCACTTAGTATGAATTAGGAACCCAAGCCAAAGTGGTCTTGGGTACCCCTTTCTCATCAAAATACTTGCATTCTTTCTTGACAAGATTTTTAAACTTTGACTCCTCATTTTTGGAGTATTTTGTCACAATGATAGGCTTGGAAACATTTTTGCTAGAAGCAGTACTGGTTTTAGAAGTACTAACTGCCTTAGCAGCACTTGCATGCTTAGCAGTACTAACCTTGTTAGAAGTAGTAATTGTGTTAGCAGCAGTAACTGTGTTAGCAGTATTAACCTTTGAAGAGGTACTAACAGTATTAGCAGTATTAATATTTTCAGCAGTACTAACACTGGTAGCAGCAGTAATGCTTCCAGCAGCACTATCCCTGTCAGCAGTACTAACATTTTTAGTGCTTCTAGGCACCCATATTTTAATGCTTTCTTTTAAAACCTTTTTCCCTATGGGGCCTTTGGTTTCAACAGATTTCTTCATCACATGTTTCTTTGAAAGTTCATCTGTTGGTTAATAGGGTTGAAGAAACAATACTTAGCCAAATGATTCAGCTTGCCACATATGAAACAAGGTTTTGGTCTATTGATTTTATTCAGATCAACTCCTTGTTTCTGAGCCCATTGATTATTCCAGTTTCTTTGGTTACCTCTTTTTATACCAGAATTTAGGCTCTTAGTTTTATTGCAAGCACACTGTTTACAAGGTCCAGGATTCACAACCGTGGTTTGTTTGTAATGGACCTTGTTATCCTTTCCTTTGGTCTTCTCTATCTCCTTAGACTTGACCCAGATTTTCCCACATCCCTCATTGGTGATAATGTTGTTTTCTAATGGTATCTCTTTACTCACAGCATTATCCCTATTCTCACTGGCAGTACTAATTGTTTCAGGGTTGGCAGTAGTATCAGTAGATGCTGATAGAAGTGCAGCATTGTGGATATAACCAGTGGGCTTCTTCTTGGTTTCTACCTCAGTTTCAAAAACTCTTAGATCATTATATAGATCATCAAGTTCCTTCTCTTCCAGATTGTCACTCTGCCTATATGAGATAGTGTACATAGTCCATTCATCCCCAAGAGATCTGAGGAACTTTCTGTTGATATCATCTTGCTCCATCTTCACTCCTATAGTAGCCAGTTCACCAATGAGCTTGTTGAACCTATCAAAAGTTTGAGTCATAGACTCATTCTTTGAAGAAGTGAAGTTCTCATACTGCTGCTTTAGAACATCTCTTTGATTTCTTTTGATGCTTTTAGTTCCAGCAAATCTTTTCTCTAGAGCATTCCAGAGAATCTGAGCATCAGTGCAGTTGCAAAATTGATGCTGATATTCATTGGGGATGGCCAAGAGCAGAGTGCTCAAGTCCTTCATCTCTGTCTGTCTGATCTTCCTCTCACCATCTGTCTTTGGTGGAGGTCTTTTCCCATCTGGTCCAATCTTTCCGGCTTCAGAAGGACCATTCTCAATGATATCCCACATTGAGTAGTCAGTGAGAAGAATGTATTGTCTAATTCTGATCTTCCACATGTCAAACTCACTGGGTTTGAGCTTTGGAACCTTTGAGACCAGAGTACTGTTTGATTCTGCGAAGTTTTCCATGATGAGTGAATAGTTGTCTCTGAGAGAACTGGCTCTGATACCACTTGTCAGGATTGATTTCTCAACAAGAATAAAGTCTCAGAAACTAATATCAAAGAAGTTGCGGAATAACACTTTGATATTCAATGACAGTAAACAAAACAGTATATAATCAACAACTTGTAAACTTGTATTGAATGCTTGAAGTTACAAAATTAAACACACAACCTCAATATTGATGAACAGGCTCACCAATACGAATTCTACTTCTCTAGAATTAGGATCTATGCCTTGAGGTTGATTTTTTCTAAAACTTAGAATGAATGAATAATTCCTAAATTATTCTATCAATTCTATACATATATTGAATAAAGGATAATTACAATAAATAAAACATCTTCAGTATATCTTCTATCATTATCTTCAATCCTTCCATGAATATCTTGATTCTTTCCAGCTGTCATCCTTTCCATCCGAATCTTCAATTCAAAAGCAGTACTAATCATAAGCAGTACTAACTATGCTCAGCAGCATTAATCTCTTCAAGCAGCATTAACTCTGAACTAGTAGTATTAATCTTGTTGAGCAGTACTAACTTTGTTCCAGCAGCATTAACTTCTACTAGCAGTAGTAATACTCAGCAGTATTAACTTTGAAGTCTTCTAGCAATATTAAAACTGAACTAGCAGCATTAACCATACTTAAGCTTTTCTTCAGTTCCCAACAGTTCGATTTGGCCAATGCGTGCCTTCAGCAAAATCCTGCATAAGAGCGGGTTTATTTCAAGTTATTTCTAGTGAAAACCTTATAATTTTCATTGTAGATGGACCATGTACAGTTTGGTGGAAATCCGATGAGGTCGGTCCGGACGACAAAACACAAAGGGTACCCAATTTGCTGAATAGGCTAAAAATGGGTTTCGCGCTTAAACGTACATAACTTTTGCTACGGGGATCCGTTTTAATCCCATGACCCGTAAAAAACACCTTTGAACGAGGAAAAAGCCATGGCATGGTCTCTTTCTGGCACTGCACCATGATTTGAGTGAGTTTCAATAAACTGCATGATGTACTTTCGTTCGGTTTGGGCAATGTGTGGCTTTGGCAATATCCTGCATGAGAACGGGTTTATTTCAAGTTATTTCTTGTAAAAACCATATAATTTAAATTGTAGATGGAACATGTATAGTTTGGTGGAAATCGGACAAGGTTGGCCCGGACGAGAGCGGGTTTATTTCAAGTTATTTCAAGTGAAAAGCTTATAATTTACATTGTAGATGGACAATATACAGTTCGGTGGAAATCCGACGAACTCGGTGCGGACGAGAAAACACAAAAGATACCCCCTTTCATAATCGGCCAAAAAAAGGTGTTGCGCTTAAACGTCCCTAACATTTGCTCCTGGGATCCGTTTTGAACCCATGACTCGTAAAAACAAACCCTAGAATGAGGAGAAAGCCATGTCATGGTCTCATTCTGGAAATTCACCATGATTTGAGTGGGTTTTTATAAACTGCATTATATACGTTCGTTCGGTTTGGCCAATGCGTGTCTTTGGCAATATCGTGCACGACAGCGGATTTATTTCAAGTTATTTCTTGTGAAAATATTATAATTTACATTGTAGATGGACCATGTACAGCTTGGTGGAAATCCGACGAGGTCGATCCGGACGACAAAACACAAAGGGTACCCCCTTTGCTGAATCGTCCAAAAGTGGGTGTCGAGCATAAACGTCCTTAACTTTTGCTATGGGGATCCGTTTTAAAACCATAACCCGTAAAAACAAACCTTAGAACGAGGAGCAGGCCATGGTATGGTCTCTTTTTGGCAATGCACCATGATTTGAGTGGGTTTTGATAAACTGCATTATGTACGTTCGTACGGTTTAGCCAAGGCGTGGCTTCGGAAATATCATGCACGAGAGAGGGTTTATTTTAAGTTATTTCTTGTGAAAACCTTATAATTTACATTGTAGATGGACCATGTACAGTTTGGTGGAAATCCGACAAGGTCAGTACGGACGACAAAACTCAAAGGGTACACCCTTTGCTGAATCGACCAAAAATGGGTTTCACGCTTAAACGTCCATAACTTTTGCAACGAGGATCCGTTATAAACCCATGACACGAAAAAACAAACCTTAGGACGTGGATCAGGCCTTGGCATGGTCTCTTTTTGGCAATGCACCATGATTTGAGTGTGTTTCGATAAACTGCATGATGTACGTTCGTTCGATTTGGCTAATGTGTGCCTTCGGCAAAATCCTGCATGAGAGCGGGTTTATTTCAAGTTATTTCTAGTGAAAACCTTATAATTTTCATTGTATATGGACCATGTACAGTTTGGTGGAAATCCGATGAGGTCGGTCCGGACGACAAAACACAAAGGGTACCCAATTTTTGCTGAATAGGCTAAAAATGGGTTTCGCGCTTAAACGTACATAACTTTTGCTACGGGGATCCATTTTAATCCCATGACCCGTAAAAAACACCTTTGAACGAGGAAAAAGCCATGGCATGGTCTCTTTCTGTCATTGCACCATGATTTGAGTGGGTTTCAATAAACTGCATGATGTACTTTCGTTCGGTTTGGGCAATGTGTGGCTTTGGCAATATCCTGCACGAGAGCGAGTTTATTTCAAGTTATTTCTAGTGAAAACCTTTTAATTTTCATTGTAGATGAACCATGTACAGTTTGGTGGAAATCCGACGAGGTCGGTCCGGACGAGAAAACACAAAGTGTAACCCCTTTGTTGAATCGGCCAAAAATGGGTTTCACGCTTAAACGTCCATAACTTTTGCTACGGGATACGTTTTGAACCCATGACCGTAAAAACAAACCTTAGAATGAGTAGCAAGCCATGACATGGTCTCTTTCTGGCAATGCACCATGATTTGAGTGGGTTTCGTTAAACTGCATGATGTACGTTCGTTCTATTTGGCCAATGCGTGCTGAAAGTCCAAGAATCACTAAATCTCTAGAGAGAGAAAGTAGAGAGCTCCAAATGTGTACGTTCTATTAAAAATGATCTGAAAGTTACAAAAACTAAGGCCCAAGGGGACTTAGATACCCCTAGCCTTAACAACACAGATAAGCACTTTAAGCACAGTAAAGACTAAGAAAATAATTACAATGATTACTACAAAATCAGTATTAACAATCTCCCCCTTAGTAATCATTGGCGCAGTGGTCTTCAAAAATAATCTTCTGAATCAGCATTGACCGACTAAGCGACTTTGGAGAATCATTGACGCTCTTCTCTTTGACGAAGTCTATTCAATCCAACTAAAACTTCCAGTCGTCTTAGGGTTGAGCGGAGATTCAATCTCTCGTGAATTGTATTCAATGTCCTCTTGAGAAGTTGTTCAGACGTTGTTCCAACTGAAGCTTGATCACCTTCAAAGTTCCATCTGAGTAATGACTAATTTCTTCAAATCTGAGAAATCATTTTTTACTTGAGCCATTATTGTAGACAACTCCATATGGATCTTGAATTATGATGAATAAAGGATAAGAATCTAAGTCTGGCAAGCTTCGATTGGGTCTTTGAAGATTTACAACTGGCTGAAAGCTTTCAACAGCCATCTGAAAATCAAATACTCTGAAAAATCTGATTTGTCGTCGAATGAATCTCTTGATAACAAACAGTGCCTGAGAAACATCCTGAGTTCTATGATAAAGATTCCTGAAATGATCATATAAAAACAATATCATCAATAGAAAGATCTGAAAAATTTGCCTCTGAGAAGGTATATCGGTTGCAATCTCTTCTTTCCACTACGAATTCCGGATACCAGATATTAACTAACTTGTTTATTGTGACGCTGATAACTCGGACAATCAGATGTGGAGAAGACACGCTAATGTTTCTACGGCACTGGCACTTGATGAGCATCAAGTATTCATATTGATATGCCTCTGCCTCCTTTTCAACACCAAGAATAGCATAAATGTTGATCGGCCTTCTTCTAGAAACGAAAATATTTATCTGAGTGTCTTCTAGAAAAGATGATCTTTGCCTTGAAGCCATATATCTTTGATGAAGACTTCTTTGTATTTCCTGCCTGGTCAAAGTTGGTCCTTCTTCTAGATTAGACGGTGGAATCACAGGTTCAGAAGGAAGAACATCAGCTTGTGCTCTAGATGACTGACCAGCTTCAAATGTGCTTGAAGGAGCAGTGGTAGTCGGAGCAGTGTCATCAGCAAGAGTCGAAGTATCTGGAGCAGTTTCTGGAACTTGAGTGGTTTCAGTACCTTGAATAATTTCAGGAACCTCTTCTTGAGAAGGAAGATCTCTGTACAACATATCTGTAATCTCTTCATCCTTAGCATCCATAAACACAGAATCATCTTCAGTGTCGGATAAGATGATGATGTCATCACATTCCTCTTCTTTCACCTTACAAAGCTTCCCGAACCTGACATCATCATCGTCATCTGAGTTTATCTCAATGAAGTTTGCAAAGAAGTTTCTCATATCATTAGCAATCTCCGAATCATCTATCTCATGTGTCCTTACTACAGTGTCTGGATCCTCGTAAACAACTATCTGCATATCATTCTGAATATTTTATTCAGAAATATTCAATACATTTGCCATGGAAGATAAATCTACACTTTGAATCAACACATTCACAAGATCATCAACGTTGCAATCTTGTACATTGTCCACATTCTTTTCAGTATTACCAGCCACATCTTCTTGTGACTGATCCTCTCTAGCATACGAACCCTCCATCCTCTGTCTCTTATGCATCACCCCCTCATGACCTTGAGGATCGGAATCATCCTGGTCATGTCGACGTTTAAGAGACGAACCGGCTTCAGTTCTGCAATTTTGTTCATGATGATCAAAGCGATCAGAAAGAGATGTAAGAGCTTGAGTCAATAGAGAAATTCCTTCCTTGATCTCCGAGAAATTCGTCCGAGCTTCAGTCCGAAAAGAAGTGAATTATTTGTATAACGCAGAGACTCTGTCAGGAGCAGAAGAAGACGTAGAAGCTGGAATCGGAGTCGGAGTTGGAGTGGGTTGAAAAGTCCGTAAGAGAAAGCAAGTCTTTGTCTTGTTGAGCAGGCGACGACATAGACAGAAGTCGAGCATATAACATATCTGATAACTCGGATATCGGAAGATCGGATACTTGAGTACTTGAAGTCGATACAGGAGGAACTGAAGAAGACACACCAAGAGATTGCGTGAACGATGGAGGTAGAGAAATAGACATGATTGCAGGAGCAGATATTTGAACAGCAGAAGACGGATCTCTAATAACAACCCCAGATGGGCGTCTGAAAGGAATCACTGCAAGGATTGAAGAGGTATCAATTTCTGGCATTTTACCCTTGAAGAAAGCACGCAATTTCTGAATTTCCGCTTGCTTGTGCTCTTCAAACTGCTCACTAATCTTTTGAATTAACTCATTCAAAGTAGAGAATTTCTCAGAAGAAACCCGCGCTTGAACAGAAGAAAGCTCTACAGCTGAAACGGTTGTAGACTGAATAGCCGCAAGAGAAGTTGTTGAAGCTTGACTCTGTATCGGAGCTGAGGCTTGAGCAAATGCTATATCCAATTCATCTACTTGAATACAAGCAACTGAAGGATTAACAGGAACAGATTCATCTTCTGATACAACATCTCTTGAAACATCTACTTCTGGTTCCTTGGATTACCTTGTATAAACCTGAAGACTCGGTTGATCAGCATCATCATCATCATCATCATCACCATCATTGTCATCATCTTCACTGCAAGAAATATCATCATGAATATCATCATCAGCATCTCTATTTTCATCTTCATCAGCAATAACATCAGAATCAACAGCAGTAACAACAATATCATCATCATCATCTTCTTCAATGTCAATAGCAGTAGCAGTACGAGCATTAGGATCAAGATCAGCAAGAACATCATCAACTTGTTGAGTTGCAACTACTTCTTGTTCTGCAGAAACTTCAACTTCTTGCTCAACAGCTGTTTCAATTTCAATCTCTTTATCAGCAACAGCTTCTTCAACTTCAACCTCTTGAACAGCAGCAGCATGTGTGTCATGAGATGGCTCATTTTATGCAGCTTCCACAAAGTCATTCTCCATGCAGTACTCAATGACGCTATCATCGGTCATATCAGTGTAGTTTGCAATTAAAGCATATGGAATGGTCATGGAGTAGTTGAACGACTGCTTCTGTTTCTAAATGTAGAGCATTTCTGTATCCGGAACCTGTGGCCAAGATAATCTGCGTGGAATAGCTGAATTGCTTCTGAGCACACTTTGAATGATCAGCTTCAAGAATCTGATAAATGGAATGAATTTGCGCTTCTTGTTTGTAAGCTTGTCTTGTACCCTCTCCGAGAGTTCGGTCCATAATATATATGTATAGTCGACATGCAAGTCATAGATGACTGCATGGAACAATCGGAGATACAGAAGACTAGCACTGTCTGTTCCAGAATGCTTTGTCGTAAGACATCTGATGAGATCTAAGAAGAGAGCATACCAAACTGGAGGAAGATGTGACTTGTCAAAATCACTAACTCTGTTCAATCTGCCAGTATATCCAAGATTTCTAATTCCGTCAAGAACATCCTCTTCAGAAGGAAAGTTGTCATAAGAAGTTCTGCCTGCTCTGGAGTTGGGCTCAGGAAGCTCCAGAATGAGACGTAGACGCTTGTATGAAAGAAATGAATCGAACTGATCAATCTGAAGATCAAAGCGATGAGGTCGAACGAGCTCATTTTTTTGATATTGTATGCCATGCCTGTTGAATATAGACTTTAGGAACGTCAACACATGAAGAAAGAGCTTGTGCAAGTGGATGACCTTTGAGAATCGCTCGAATCACCGGATGTATCTTGATTCTGTCAAAATCCACAAAGTAATTGTTCGGCTTGTATGGCAGAATGTATAGCATAATCGGAAAGACATCATTCGGCATTCAGCGAGATACAGATAGATTGGCCCCTACTGAAGGAACAGACGGCATCGGCGTCTCGTGTGAAGCTTGATCAGACGGATCATTGAGAACCACATTCTCATCTTGTATCATTGGATCAGTTTGGGTTTTAGAAGACATTTAAAGACCTGGAAAACAAAAACGAAGAAAAAATAGATAAAGTAAGAAAACACAAAAATGAAAAAATTTTCTAAGTCTGGTTTGCGCAACTAGTTAGAAACGCAAAGTGAAGTTTGTGCAATGAACGTGATACGCAAAGGACAGTTTGCGGAACAGGCATGATACGCAAGCTGAAGTTTGCGTATTACGTTTATAACGCAAAATGAGGTTTGCGTGATAAACTTGATACGAAAACCTTTCCTGAAATTTTCCAACACAAAACACAAGGTTTGCGGAACACGAAGGTTACGCAAAGTATACTTTGTGTGACTTAAGTGTTACGCAAACTAAACTTGAAACAAACAAACACACAAGAACAAGGTTTGTGTGTCAAAGAGGTTACGCAAACAGGTTACGCAAAGTAGACTTTGCGTGTCCTTAATGATACGCAAACTAAACTTAAACGAACAACAAAAACATCGAGGTTTGCGTGTCAAGTATGATACGCAAAGTACACTTTGCGTGACCAACGGGATACGCAAACTGAACTTTGCGTGTCCTGTTGGTTGCGCAAACTGAGCTTTGCGGGACACCATACTTGATACGAAAACCCTAGTTTTCGTGAGTTCAGACCCGATAAACACAAAATACCAAAATTAAAGCTACTAAAGATCAAATAAAGAGATAAAAACACATACCTGGAGTTCGAAAATACGAACTAAATGAAACCCAAGGCACAATTTGACCAAAAACAAATCGAATTTGTTCAAAGAGAAGATGAACAGTAAACTCGCATAAATCGCACAATGAGAAACGATAATGAAATGAAAATCAAATAGAATCAAAGATATACTAAACAAACTACAAAACCAATACAAGCAAATAATGAAACACATACCTGAAATCGAAGCACAATACTGTGATCACAAGAAATAATCGGCGAGATAGAGAAGAGGAAGATGAACAGTTGATCGTTCAAATATGAAATGGAGCGAAAAAAATAGAAAGAAACATATCTAACCCTATATATACTAAACTAAAAAATTATTCTAAAAAAATTACTCTAAAAAAATCAGAAAACTTAATACTATATAAAAAAAAAGCAGACACATACCTGTCAAGCTCTTTTACACCCCCTACACAAATGCACAGAATTTATCAAATCAGATCAGCATTTGCATAGAAATTTCAGAAAATACTTACTTGAAGAATTTCTGATCAGCACATGAAGTAATTTATCAACTATTTTCACTTCCCCTCAAAAACAGACTGTTGTTCAAATTGGCAGTTAGATGTTCTCTCCCCCTCAAAAATTGCACAGACCAGATTTTACAAAAATATGATACACAAACATTAAGACACCAGTGTAAAAAGAAAATGATACTGAATATAAATTTTGAAACAACTGAACATATAAAATTTTAAACACTAAACAAACTAAAGTCTACTCAGTAAAATTTCACAGATTTATTAATCAGTTGAAATCAAGCATATGTTGTTGGATACAAAAACATGTTTCATTGCATATCAAGTTAAGACATGTTCAGTTTCAAAAACTTCCAGCTATCTATTCAGTGTGCTCGCATGCGAACTTCGATTAGCTTCAAGAAAAATGCAATTCTAAAAATATTATAGAGAACTTTGCATGTACTAACACTAAGCCATCAAAAATTAAGACTTTCACAAATTTACAGGTTTATCGCAACTCAAACATATCACCAAGTATCATGAGATGTGTGCTCATTGGCATCTTTTAGCATTATGCACATTGGCATCTTTTAGCATTATGCACATTGGCATCTTCACATAAGTGTGCTCTTTGGCATCTTTTAAGCTTGTGCACTTTGGCATCTTTTAATCAAAAAGTTTGGTAAGTAAAGAACATGCCATAAACGTAACTTTCTATCTGACCCTATTGCAGGATTTGGGTCAGCCGCTCCCAGACCAGTTAGTCTTAGGGGACTAGGTGTCAAACACCCCTTGGAACTTACTTTCCCGGATCAGAAAGGCTACATTGACACATCCTAAACCCATTCATACCAGTAGAACATGACTTTTGATCTGGTTCTATAGAAGGATTTGGGTTCGATCACTCCCAGACCAAATGACCTTAGGGGATCAGATTGCAAGCATCCCACGGAACTTACTTTCCCAAACCAGAAAGGTCACAGGTACAAACTTTTAAACTCAGAGATTTCTGTATTTTATGAAATTATAATTCATCTCAATCACTCAGGTCAACATCTAAGTGCTTAGCCCATATTTTCATTCCGATCTATAACTCTGATCATTTAGGTATTTTAAGCAAAGTAAACTATAAAAATTCCGACTCACATATCTTTAAAGCAGTATCAAAAGCTACAAACATGTTGCTGACTTTTCGACTTTTGTAAGACTTGAAAGTTGAACATATAAAACTTTAATATAAACAAAAAACTTGTAAAAGATCCTAGACACACATTTTATTCAAAAGAAAGAAAATCTGTAAAATTATACTTTATAAAATAAAATTTGTAAAGATTTAAACTTTTAAATTCAACATGCCAAGTTTTGAAAGCAGAAAAATAAAACGTTTTTCATCTAAAGCTTTTGTAAAGATATCAGCAAGTTAATATTCAGTTGGTACAAAATATAATTCAATAGTACCTTCTTCCACATGATGCTTTATGAAATGGTACCGCATATCTATGTGTTTGGTCTTAGTGTGCTGGACCGGATTGAGTGATATCGCGATCGCGGATTTGCTGTCACAATAGATTGGCACGGTCTTGTATAGCATCCCGTAATCGCGAAGTTGTGTTTTCATCCAAAACACTTGAGCACAGCAACTAGCTGCAGCAACGTATTCAGCTTCGGCTGTTGATATAGACATGCAGTTTTGCTTTTTCGACGCCCAGCTTATCAGTCTGTCACCCAAAAATTGAAGGTGACCTGAAGTACTCTTCCGGTCCAATTGATTACCACCAAAATCTGCATCAGAATAAGCAATCAACTTATAGTCATAACTCTTAGGATACCATAAACCTAAATAAGGAGTTCCTTTAATATATCTAAGAATGCGTTTGACTGCTAATAGATGAGATTCTTTAGTCTTGGCTTGGAATCTGGCACACAAGCACGTAGAGAACATTATATCCGGGCGACTGGCAGTTAGATACATCAGCGACCCGATCATCCCTCTATATGTCTTTTGATCCATAGCTTTTCCATCTGGATCAAGTCCGATTTTGGCTCCATGTGCCATAGGCGTACCAATTGAAGACGACTTGTCCATCATGAATTTCTTCAATATGTCAAACACGTACTTCGAATGGTTGATAAAAATGCCATCTGGAAGCTGCTTAAGTCATAAGATCAGAAAACCAAGTACACAAAGATTTATTAATCGCACCAAAAATAATATCATCTACATATATTTGAACTAAGAAGATATCCAAGTTTGATCTATAAATGAAAAGAGTGGTATCGATGGATCCTTTGGTGAAACCAGATTTGATCAAGAAGGCTGACAGCTCATCATACCACGCCCCTTGGTGCTTGTTTCAGGCCATGCAATGCTTTATCAAGAAAGTATACGTGATCAGGACGGTCTTTGTCAACAAACCCCTCTGGTTGAGATACATAGACTTCTTCTTTCAATTTCCAGTTGAGTAAGGCTGTCTTGACATCCATCTAATACACGGTAAAGTTGCGATAAGCAGCAAAAGCGAGAAACAAGCGGATAGCTTCTAATCTTGCAACTGGCGCGAAATTTTCATCGTAGTCAATTCCTTCTTCTTGTCGATAACCCTTGGCTACCAATCTTGCTTTGTTTCGAATAACGATACCATCTTGGACTTTCAGGTATCTTGAATCATTCTATACTTTGAAAGCTTTTGCATTGTAAACTTTCTATCTATCAATGACATATGACTATATTGATTCTCTCAAAAAAAATAAAATTGTTAATATTGATTTTGTAGTAATGATTGTAATTATTTTCTTAGTCTTTACTGTGCTTAAAGTGCTTATCTGTGTTGTTAAGGCTAGGGGTATTTAAGTCCCCTTGGGCCTTTGTTTTTGTAACTTTGAGATCATTTTGAATAGAACGTACACATTTGGAGCTCTCTACTTTCTCTCTCAACTTTCTCTCTCTAGAGATTTAGTGATTCTTGGACTTTCAATTGGTATCAGAGTTGAACCAAACTTTTCAGAAATGATTTGATCAAAGTTTGAATTGAAATCTGGAGTTTTAGATCGAAAATTTGATTTTTCGAAATTTTTTTCAAGAACTCGAGTTTTAGTTATGTTCATCCGAATTTTGGTAGAAAATTCGTTTTTGATGCAAGAAAATGGAATCATTACATTCGATTTGTGTTTAGGATTGATTCTTGTATTGATTACATATCGTAATTCGATCAAATTCGATGTCAATTCTTGATTTTTGAAATTTTCTTGAAACTCGAACTCGAACACTGTTCTTGATTGATTTTGTGAATATTGTTGGTTTTAATCGAAAATTGACAGTAAATTTGTGCTTAGTTTTGTTTGTCAATGATACTAATAAGTTTTGGAGATCAAATTTGCAGATTTGGATCGATTTGAGATAGTCAGAGCCAAGAACACGATTTGCGCTAGTTCATCTAGCTTTGCGCAAGTTCATAGACATTTGCGTGAGCTTATCCGGGTTTTAAAGCAAAGTTTGTGCAATCAACGTCTCACGCAAAGCAAAGTTTGCGCAATCAACGCCTCACGCAAAGCAAAGTTCGCGCAATCAATGTCTCACGCAAAGCAAAGTTTGCGCAATCAATGCCTCACGCAAAGCAAAGTTTGCGCAATCAACGCCTCACGTAAAGCAAAGTTTGTGCAATCAACGCCTCACGCAAAGCCAAGTTTGCGTATCAAGGCTATCACGCAAAGACACATTTGCGCTACTTATAGTTTACGAAAAACTCAGTCTTGCGCCACCAACTGTCTTTTCATACTTAGTCAAAATTTTCAAAACTGTAATATGTCTTTTAAGTGTGAAAAAATTTTCTCTAGGGGCGCTGCCCCTCGACCCCGCAAGGGCGTTGCCTCTTGAACCCACCCGCTAACCGGGTAGCGGGACCCCCGTGCTAAGTCTGCGGAGGGGGACATTGTTCTGATTGTGATCAAATTTTTTCTGAATTATTTGGGAACGATCATTTTTTTATCAAGCTGTTTCTCATTCAAAGTTTTCTGAGAGAGAAAATTTTAGATTGTCTGAACTGTGTATTTGAATTCATTGCAACTAACGATAATTTTTTTAAAATTTTGTTTGAAACAGGATGAGTTCTCCAATTTTGCTCAGAAGAAGATACGAGCAGTGGAAAACTAATTTTTTCAACTTTATAGATACACATGAGCTGAGTTGCTATATCAGATTGTCATTGACTGAAGGAGAGATGAAATTTCGTACTCCAACAGAAGATTGTACTGAGGATCGGGAGAAAAGAAAGAGTGCTGATAATATGGCTCGAACTTTTCTGTTGAATAGTATTCATCATGAGATTAATGGTCACATAAATACCTATCAGTTGACAGGAAAAGATTTATACAAGTCGACAGGAAAGGAGCTATGGGACTATCTTGAATGGACGATGTTAGGACCAACGATTGTGTATGAGCTAAAAGGAAAGATTTCTGAGTTGGAAGCTAAAATTCAGCAGACAGTCTCTGTTGAGTAATGAGTAGAAAGTTAAGAAATTGGAATTTGAGAATGCTGAGCTTAGAAAGAATATATCTGATTTAGAGCAAAAGCTTGCTGAAGATAAAGCTAATTTTGAGAGTGAAAAGAAAGGATTTTCAAAGAAGTTCTCAGATTTCTCAAGAAAGTGTTTTGAAGAGAAGAAGTCAGTTGATCTTAAGTGCTTAAAACTTTCTCAACAAGTTTCCGATTTTGAGAAAGTACTTATTTTGGAAAGAGAGAAATTTGCCAAAGAGAAGAAGGTCGTTGAACAGAAGAATGTGGGATTCTTCAAGGAACTATCTGGCCAGAGAAACGATTCAGAGAAGGGGTTTGAAGAAGAAAGAAGCATATTTGAGACCGAGATTAGAAAGCTGGCTACCAAGCTATCTGAACTATCTGAAAATTCATTGAAAGAGCAGAAAACGAAGTCTGAGTTCACGAAGAAGATTGGCCTACTTGTTAAAGAAAGAGACAACTTTGCTTCAAAGATCAAAGAGCTTGAAAAGTCTGCTTCAAGTTCAAATCAGAAATCTGTCTCTTCACAAAGGTCAATTAAATCATTTGATCAGATTCATAGATCTAACATTTTCTATGATAGATATCTAGATGGTTCAGGTACATATCCGAGAAGAAGAAGTTACAAGAAAGAGAAAATGATCTGGAAAAAGAAATTAGTCAAGAATGACAAGGAAGATGAGCTGAAAGGAAATACATCATGTGTACATGTACATAAAGCAAAGAAGAACAAAGAGCATAAAGGTAAACCTGACCATATATACTCAAAAGATCAATTACTCAGGTTTTCAGGTAATAAGTATTATTGTTCTTACTGATGTACACATGATCATATTCACAAAACGAGTGATCATTTCTGGTATGGTTCTTACTCTATAACCCCCACACGTATTGCAACTAACTTTTCTGGACCCAAATACCAGTGGGTACCAAAGAAGAAAACTGATTATGTGTTGCAGGCACCTCAAGTCAAGGGGGAGTAAGAGAACAATGGCTCTTGAATAACACAGTTCAAGACCCACACCTCAATGTCAAGATTATGACTTCTAAACACAATTGTTTAGGACTCGTACCTCAGCGATCAAAAGACCTTACTCTTGTACTTTGCATCCGATAAGATATGACGGTCTACAATTCATAAGGGAGTTGTATTGATCTCTATCCTGTGCTTTTACATTGACAATATACTTACGATATGACGGTCTACAATTCAAAAGGGAGTTGTATTGATCTCTATCTTGTGTTTTAACTGACATATTTCAGATGCATAATTTAAGGGGGAGTACAGGTGATGGCTTTTGATCACATGACAGATCAGGACCCGTTCTTCAACGTTCAGACTTGGATATTTTTCAAATATCCAGGGGGAGCTTAAATGACCTAAATCATTCTATCATGATTTGAGGGGGAGCCTAAAAGGTAAATATCTTCTGGTCTAGATCTCTGATTGTTTGAAAGAAGAACAACTTTCAAGGATGAAAAACAGTTTCTGAAATGTTCAAACCACTTCTGGTTCTCAAAAGATTTTATGAATTTAGAAGTGTGATTTTAAATGTTTTTCAATTTTGAGCTTTAATGTTTAACTGACCGTGTGTTTCCAAAGATCATTACTTGCGTATTATCTTGTCCATATACAGTAAAGTATTTATGCACACCGGTTCAGTGTTTCATTTGAATTTGTTATTACCATGTCTCATATCGAAACAATTTTTCGATGGTAATACCCTCGTTTGTAATTCAACGTTGTTGAGCATCAATCATCATTTTTCTAAACTTGTGCTTTCATTGCAAAATTGTTTATATTCGTTCATATAAATAAACTATCCAGTTCTTTGATACTCTAACCATTTCATTTGATCTGGCTGATACATTGTCAGATTCTCAAAATATTTCACTTGATTTCATTTCATTCATTCAATATCATTGTTTTGAAAAATCTTCAAAGTTCAATTGCTCAAATTTCATGAGTATACATTTTGACAATGACATCATACACTTTGTGCTTAACTGTTCAGTTAAATTGTTGAGCAACCATGCTTTTTAGGAATAACATGGGATTCGTGTGTGAACTTAAACAGAACTTCCATGGATTCACGTAAACCAGTGTTTCATACCCAGGAAGTTATCCTTGAGTGATTGAGGGGTGAGGGGTCTAAATCAAAGAGTATGGGAGATAACTCATCCGGTTGAGTTTTTTCTCATTGTGTGGAGCGGTAAAATGGAAAAAAGAGTTTGGTTAGAAGTGAGTTTTAAAGATAAAAAGAAAGAGGGTGTGAGAACAGAGTTAAAAGAATATCAGAACTCTGCACCAACCACTTTCTGAGTCGGGCAGCCACATCTTCTGATAGGTTCACATTATTTGGTGACCATCATTGAAAAAGGCAGTGAGCCCATGCCAACTCTTGCATTTACCCCACCAACCACTCATTTCTTTCCCGAAAAAGAAATGTTTCATTTTCATTGGGGACGCAGCATATATGCTATCTAGTCTTCACTCGGAAGATTTAGATATTAAAAAAGAAGAAAGTTGCCCCACCTTCGCACCTCTTTCATGCACATTGAGTCCGTGTATTATCTGTTGTTGTCTCAACATTTTACACAACTTGAGCCTTATGAAACACAATCATTATGCTTAAATTCTTTCATACACCGGCACGAGCACACAGAAAATTTGTTTTTCTGTCAGAACATTCATAGATAAACCTTGTGTTTTTCAATGATTGAATGGAAGTCCTGGGGAGTCATCATCAAACCAACTCCTTAAATTGTACATTCGTTGTACACAGTAACTTTGTGTTACTGACAAGCATTTCTAACTGTTTCATTTGTTGAATCAGGGTTACCACGTTCATTATATCTGAATTTGAAAAGATTCGGGTATATACAGTTCATGATTCAGTTACTCATATCAAAGTGCGGCGACTGTCAAATTATCATTGAAAGGGGAGATTGTTATTCGAATACAAAGGGAGTGATCAAAGACTGTGTCGAAATTGAAGATGTTTTGATGATCATGATGCTCACAATCATCAAAAGGGGGGAGACATTTACAAAGATTCAATTTCAAAGCCAAGAAGAGTTGTCAAAGTGAAAAGACTTGTGAAGAAATTCTGAAAGTTCAAAAGTCAATTCAAAATGCTTCCGTTGATTCAAAGTCAAAAGATTCTGAAGAAAGATTGTTCAAAGATAAATCAAGATTTGTGAAAGTTTGTTTTTCTGAAGACAGTCCAGAGATCACAAGAGATGAAGATACAAGATCAGAGATTCCTCAAAGTTGTTTCAAAAATGTTCAAAGTTTGTGAAAGATGTTTCAAAGTTGAAGTTTCAAAGGAGTTTTCAAGAATTTCGTTTCGTGTTCAAGACATGTTGACTTTCAAAGCTTCAAAGTTAAAAAGACTTTTCAAGATTCTTCAAAGGCTGAAAGTGTTTCAAAGTTCAAAGTTGTCAGAGACAAAAGCTGAAGAATCAAGAGCTGAATACTAGTGTCAAATTTTTTATTAAATCTTGAATACAAAGGGGGAGATTGTTAAGTCTAAATATTGTATCCAAGATTTAATTAGGAAAGTCAAAGTTAGTAAGTCAACATTGTCAATGTATTTGGAAAGTCAAAGATGTTTAGTTTTCTTATCCATTAAGTTTTGTCATGTTTAGGTGGTTTAAATAGGTTTGTAAGCTTTGTATTTTTAAAAAGAATCGTATTGTATTATCAAACTTGTGATTGGAATTCAAGATCTACTTTCTCTCTCTACTCTCTCTCTCTCTAGACTTTAATGTGGATTTTATGAGAATTGCTTGATTGTATTGGGATTTTATGATTTACACGTGCCTTAGGCAATATCCTGCATGAGAACAGGTTTATTTCAAGTTAGTTCTTGTGAAAACCTTATAATTTACATTGTAGATGGACCATGTACAGATTGGTGGAAATCCGACGAGGTCGGTCCAAATGAGAAAACACAAAGTGTAACCCCTTTACTGAATCGGCCAAAATGGGTTTCGCGCTTAAATTTCCATAACTTTTTCTACGGAGATACGTTTTGAACCCATGACCGTAAAAACAAACCTAAGAATGAGGAGCAAGCCATGGCATGGTCTCGTTCTGGCAATGCACCATGATTTGAGTGGGTTTCGTTAAACTGCATGATGTACGTTCGTTCGATTTGGCCAATGCGTGCCTTCGGCAATATCCTGCACGAGAACGGGTTTATTTCAAGTTATTTCTAGTCAAACCTTATAATTTACATTGTAGATGGACCATGTACAGGTTGGTGGAAATCCGACGAGGTCGGTACGGACGACAAAACACAAAAGGTACACCCTTTGCTGAATCGGCCAAAAATGGGTTTCACGCTTAAACGTCCATAACTTTTGCAACGAGGATCCATTTTAAACCCATGACACGAAAAAAACAAACCTTAGGACGGGGAGCAGGCCTTGGCATGGTTTCTTTTTGGCAATGCACCATGATTTTAGTAGGTTTCGATAAACTGCATGATGTACGTTCGTTCGATTTGGCCAATGCATGCCTTCGGCAAAATCCTGCACGAGAGCGGATTTATTTCAAGTTATTTCTTGAGAAAACCTTATAATTTACATTGTAGATGGACCATGTACAGTTTGGTGGAAATCCGACGAGGTCGATCCGGACGAGAAAACCCAAAAGGTACCCCCTTTGCTGAATCGGCACAAAATGGGTTTTGCGCTTAAACTTCCATAACTTTTGCTACGAGAATCCGTTTTAAACCCATGACCCATAAAACAAACCTAAGAAAGAGGAGCAATCCATGGCATGGTCTCTTTCTGGCAATGCACCATGATTTGAGTGTGTTTCAATAAACTGCAAGATGTACGTTCGTTCGGTTTGGCTAATGTCTGGCTTCGGCAATATCCTGCATGAGAGCGAGTTTATTTCAAGTTATTTCTAGTGAAAACCTTATAATTTTCATTGTAGTTGGACCATGTACAGTGTGGTGGAAATCCGACGAAGTCGGTCCGGACGAGAAAACACAAAGTGTAACCCCTTTGCTGAATCGGCCAAAAATGGGTTTCGCGCTTAAACGTCCATAACTTTTGCTACGGGGATACGTTTTGAACCCATGATCGTAAAAAAAACCTTAGAATGAGGAGCATGCCATGGCATGGTCTCTTTCTGGCAATGCACCAGGATTTGATTGGGTTTCGTTAAACTGCATGATGTACGTTCGTTCGGTTTGACCAAGGCAATATCCTGCATGAGAGCGGGTTTATTTCAAGTTATTTCTTCTGAAAACCTTATAATTTAAATTGTAGATGGACCATGTACAGATTGGTGGAAATCCGACGAGGTCAGTACGGACGACAAAACACAAAGGGTACATCATTTGCTGAATCGGCCAAAAATAGGTTTCGCGCTTAAACGTCCATAACTTTTGCAACGAGGATCCGTTTTAAACCCATGACACGAAAAAACAAACCTTAGGCAGTGGAGCAGGCCTTGGCATGGTCTCTTTTTGGCAATGCACCATGATTTGAGTAGGTTTCGATAAACTGCATGATGTACGTTCGTTCGATTTGGCCAATGCATGCCTTCGGCAATATCCTGCACGAGAACGGGTTTATTTCAAGTTATTTCTAGTCAAACCTTATAATTTACAATGTAGATGGACCATTTACAGTTTGGTGGAAATCCGACGAGGTCGGTACGGACAACAAAACACAAAGGGTACACCCTTTGCTGAATCGGCCAAAAATGGGTTTCACGCTTAAACGTCCATAACTTTTGCAATGAGGATCCGTTTTAAACCCATGACACGAAAAAACAAACCTTAGGACGTGGAGCAGGCCTTGGCACTGTCTCTTTTTGGCAATGCACCATGATTTGAGTAGGTTTCGATAAACTGCATGATGTACGTTCGTTCAATTTGGTCAATGCGTGCCTTCGGCAAAACCCTACACGAGAACGGATTTATTTCAAGTTATTTCTTGAGAAAACCTTATAATTTACATTGTAGATGGACCATGTACAGTTTGGTGGAAATCCGACGAGGTCGGTCCAGATGAGAAAACCCAAATGGTACCCCCTTTGTTGAATCGGCACAAAATGGGTTTTGCGCTTAAACTTCCATAACTTTTGCTACGGGGATCCATTTTAAACCCATGACCCATAAATACAAACCTTAGAAAGAGGAGCAGGACATGGCATGGTCTCTTTCTGGCAATGCACCATGATTTGAGTGTGTTTCATTAAACTGCATGATGTACGTTCGTTCGGTTTGGCCAATGTGTGGCTTCGGCAATATCCTGCATGAGAGCGAGTTTATTTCAAGTTATTTTTAGTGAAAACCTTATAATTTTCATTGTAGATGGACCATGTACAGTTTGGTGGAAATCCGACGAGGTCGGTCCGGACGAGAAAACACAAAGTGTAACCCCTTTGCTGAATCGGCCAAAAATGGGTTTCACGCTTAAACGTCCATAACTTTTGCTACGGGGATACGTTTTGAACCCATGACCGTAAAAACAAACCTTAGAATGAAGAGCATGCCATGGCATGGTCTCTTTCTGGCAATGCACCATGATTTGAGTGGGTTTCGTTAAACTGCATGATGTACGTTCGTTCGGTTTGGCCAAGGCGTGCCTTCGGCAATATCCTGCACGAGAGCGGGTTTATTTCAAGTTATTTCTTGTGGAAACCTTATAATTTACATTGTAGATGGACCATGTACAGATTGGTGGAAATCCGATGAGGTCAGTACGGACGACAAAACACAAAGGGTACATCCTTTGCTGAATCGGCCAAAAATGGGTTTCGCGCTTAAACGTCCATAACTTTTGCAACGAGGATCCGTTTTAAACCCATGACACGAAAAAACAAACCTTAGGACATGGAGCAGGCCTTGGCATGGTCTCTTTTTGGCAATGCACCATGATTTGACTAGGATTCGATAAACTGCATGATGCACGTTCGTTTGATTTGGCCAATGCGTGTCTTCGGCAATATCCTACACGAGAACGGGTTTATTTCAAGTTATTTCTAGTCAAACCTTATAATTTACATTGTAGATGGACCATGTATAGTTTGGTGGAAATCTGACGAGGTCGGTACGAACGACAAAACACAAAGGGTAAACCCATTGCTGAATCGGCCAAAAATGGGTTTCACGCTTAAACGTCTATAACTTTTGCAACGAGGATCCATTTTAAACCCATGACACAAAAAAACAAACCTTAGGACGTGGCGCAGGCCTTGGCATGGTCTCTTTTTGGCAATGCACCATGATTTGAGTAGGTTTCGATAAACTGCAGGATGTACGTTCGTTCGATTTTGCCAATGTGTGCCTTCGGCAAAATCCTGCACGAGAGCGGATTTATTTAAAGTTATTTCTTGATAAAAACTTATAATTTACATTTTAGATGGACCATGTACAGTTTGGTGGAAATCCGACGAGGTCGGTCCGGACGAGAAAACACAAAGGGTATCACCTTTGCTGAATCGGCACAAAATGGGTTTTGCGCTTAAACTTCCATAACTTTTGCTTCGGAGATCCGTTTTAAACCCATGAGCCGTAAAAACAAACCTTAGAATGAGGAGCAGGCCATGGCAAGCTCTCTTTCTGGCAATGCACCAAGATTTGAGAGGGTTTTGATAAACTCCATGATGTACGTTCGTTCGGTTTGTCCAAGGCGTGCCTTCGGCAAGATTGCACGAGAGCGGGTTTATTTCAAGTTAATACTTGTGAAAACCTTATAATTTACATTGTAGATGGACCATGTACAGATTGGTGGAAATCTGACGAGGTCAGTACGGACGACAAAACACAAATGGTACACCCTTTGCTGAATCGGCCAAAAATGGGTTTCGCGCTTAAACGTCCATAACTTTTGCAACGAGGATACGTTTTTAACCCATGACACAAAAAAACAAACCTTAGGACGTGGAGCAGGCCTTGGCATGGTCCCTTTTTGGCAATGCACCATGATTTGAGTAGGTTTCGATAAACTGCATGATGTACGTTCGTTCGATTTTGCCAATGCGTGCCTTCGGCAATATCCTGCACGAGAACGGGTTTATTTTAAGTTATTTATAGTCAAACCTTATATATTACATTGTAGATGGACCATGTACAGTTTGGTGGAAATCCGACGAGGTCGGTACGGACGACAAAACACAAAGGGTACACCCTTTGCTGAATCGGCCAAAAATGGGTTTCACGCTTAAACGTCCATAACTTTTGCAACGAGGATCCGTTTTAAACCCATGAAACGAAAAAACAAACCTTAGGACGTGGAGCAGGCCTTGGCATGGTCTTTTTTTTGCAATACTCCATGATTTGAGTAGGTTTCGATAAACTGCATGATGTACGTTCGTTCGATTTGGCCATTGTGTGCCTTCGTCAAAATCTTGCATTAGAGGGGATTTATTTAAAGTTATTTCTTGTGAACACCTTATAATTTACATTGTAGATGTACCATGTACAGTTTGGTGGAAATCGACGAGGTCGGTCCGGACGAGAAAACACAAAGGGTACCACCTTTGCTGAATCGGCACAAAATGGGTTTTGCGCTTAAACTTCCATAACTTTTGCTATGGGGATCCGTTTAAAACCCATGACCCGTAAAAACAAACCTTAGAATGAGTACCAGGCCATGGCATGGTCTCTTTCTGGCAATGCACCAAGATTTGAGAAGGTTTCGATAAACTCAACGATGTATGTTCGTTCGGTTTGGCCAACGCGTGGCATCGTCAATATCCTGCACAAGTACGAGTTTATTTCAAGTTATTTCTATTGAAAACCTTATAATTTTTATTGTATATGGACCATGTACAGTTTGGTGGAAATCCGACGAGGTCGGTCCGAACAAGAAAACACAAAGTGTAACCCCTTTGCTGAATCGGCCAAAAATGGGTTTCACGCTTAAACGTCCATAACTTTTGCTACGGGGATACATTTTGAACCCATGACACAAAAAAACAAACCTTAGGACGTGGAGCAAGCCATGGCATGGTCTTTTTCTGGCAATGCACCATGATTTGAGTGGGTTTCGTTAAACTCCATGATGTGCGTTCGTTATATTTCGCCAATGCGTGCCTTCGGCAATATCCTGCATGAGAGCGGGTTTATTTCAATTTATTTCTTGTGAAAAACTTATAATTTACATTGTAGATGGACCATGTATAGATTGGTGGAAATCCGATGAGGTCGGTACGGACGAGAAAACCCAAAGGGTACCCCCTTTGCTGAATCAGCACAAAATGGGTTTCGTGCTTAAACGTCCATAACTTTTGCTACGGGGATACGTTTTGAACCCATGACCGTAAAAACAAACCTTAGAATGAGTAGCAAGCCATGGCATGGTCTCTTTCTGGCAATGCACCATGATTTGAGTGAGTTTCGTTAAACTGCATGATGTACGTTCGTTCGGTTTGGCCAAGGCATACCTTCGGCAATATCCTACACGAGAGCGGGTTTGTTTCATGTTATTTCTTGTGAAAACCTTATAATTTACTTTGTAGATGGACCATGTACAGTTTGGTGGAAATCCGACGAGGTCAGTACGGTACACCCTTTGCTGAATCGACCAAAAATGGGTTTCACGCTTAAACGTCCACAACTTTTGCAACGAGGATCAGTTTTAAACCCATGACACAAAAAAACAAACCTTAGGACGTGGACCAGGCCTTAGCATGGTCTCTTTTTGGCAATGCACCATGATTTGAGTAGGTTTCGATAAACTGCATGATGTACGTTCGTTTGATTTGGCCATTGTGTGCCTTCGTCAAAATCTTGCACGAGAGCGGATTTATTTAAGGTTATTTCTTGTGAAAACCTTATAATTTACATTGTAGATGGACTATGTACAGTTTGGTGGAAATCCGACGAGGTCGGTCTAGATGAGAAAACACAAAGTGTAACCCCTTTGCTGAATCGGCCAAAAATGGGTTTTGCGCTTAAACTTCCATAACTTTTGCTACGGGGATCCGTTTTAAACCCATGACCCATAAATACAAACCTTAGAAAGAGGAGCAGGACATGGCATGGTGTCTTTCTGGCAATGCACCATGATTTGAGTGTGTTTCAATAAACTGCATGATGTACGTTCGTTCTATTTCGCCAATGAGTGCCTTCGGCAATATTCTGCATGAGAGCGGGTTTATTTCAAGTTATTTCTTGTGAAAACCTTATTATTTACATTGTATATGGACCATGTACAGATTGGTGGAAATCCGACGAGGTCGGTCCAGATGAGAAAACACAAAGTGTAACACCTTTGCAGAATCGGCCAAAAATGGGTTTCGCGATTAAATGTCCATAACTTTTGCTACGGAGATACGTTTTGAACCCATGACCGTAAAAACAAACCTTAGAATGAGGATCAAGCCATGGCATGGTCTCTTTCTGGTAATGCACCATGATTTGAGTGGATTTCGTTAAACTGCATGATGTACCTTCGTTCGATTTGGCCAATGCGTGCCTTTGGCAATATCCTGCACGAGAACGGGTTTATTTCAAGTTATTTCTAGTCAAACCTTATAATTTACATTGTAGATGGACCATGTACAGATTGGAGGAAATCCGACGAGGTCGGTACGGACGACAAAACACAAACGGTACACCCTTTGCTGAATCGGCCAAAAATGGGTTTCACGCTTAAAAGTCCATAACTTTTGCAACGAGGATCCGTTTTAAACCCATGACATGAAAAAACAAGCCTTAGGACGTGGAGCAGGCCTTGGCATGGTCTCTTTTTGCAATGCAACATGATTTGAGTAGGTTTCGATAAACTGCATGATGTACGTTCGTTCGATTTGGCCAATACGTGCCTTCAGAAAAATCCTGCACGAGAGCGGATTTATTTCAAGTTATTTCTTGAGAAAACCTTATAATTTACATTGTAGATGGACCATGTACAGTTTGGTGGAAATCCGACTAGGTCGGTCCGTACGAGAAAACCCAAAGGGTACCCCCTTTGCTGAATCGGCACAAAATGGGTTTTGCGCTTATACTTCCATAATTTTTGCTACGGGGATCCATAAAAACAAACCTTAGAAAGAGGTGTAGTCCATGGCATGGTCTCTTTCTGGCAATGCACCATGATTTGAGTGTGTTTCAATAAACTGCATGATGTACGTTCGTTCGGTTTGGCCAATGTGTGGCTTCGGCAATATCCTGCATGAGAGCGAGTTTATTTCAAGTTATTTCTAGTGAAAACCTTATAATTTTCATTGTAGATGGACCATGTACAGTTTGGTGGAAATCCAACGAGGTCGGTCCGGACGAGAAAACACAAAGTGTAACCCCTTTGCTGAATCGGCCAAAAATGGGTTTCGCGCTTAAACATCCATAACTTTTGCTACGGGGATACATTTTCAACCCATGACCGAAAAAACAAACCTTAGAATGAGGATCATGCCATGGCATGGTCTCTTTCTGGCAATGCACCATGATTTGAGTGGGTTTCGTTAAACTGCGTGATGTACGTTCGTTCGGTTTAGCCAAGGCGTGCCTTCGGCAATATCCTGCACGAGAGCGGGTTTCTTTCAAGTTATTTCTTGTGAAAACCTTATAACTTACATTGTAGATGGACCATGTACAGATTGGTGGAAATCTGACGAGGTCAGTACGGACGACAAAACACAAAGGGTACACCCTTTGCAGAATAGGCCAAAAATGGGTTTCACGCTTAAACGTCCATAACTTTTGCAACGAGGATCTGTTTTAAACCCATGACATGAAAAAACAAACCTTAGGAAGTGGAGCAGGCCATGTCAAGGTCTCTTTTTGGCAATGCAACATGATTTGAGTAGGTTTCGATAAACTGCATGATGTACGTTCGTTCGATTTGGCCAATGCGTGCCTTCGGCAATATGCTACACGAGAACGGGTTTATTTCATGTTATTTCTTGAGAAAACCTTATAATTTACATTGTAGATGGACCATGTACAGTTTGGTGGAAATCTGACGAGTTCGGTCCGGACGAGAAAACCCAAAGGGTACCCCCTTTGCTGAATCGGCACAAAATGGGATTCGCGCTTAAACGTCCATAACTTTTGCAACGAGAATCCGTTTTAAACCCATGACACGAAAAAACATACCTTAGGACGTGGAGCAGGCCTTGGCATGGTCTCTTTTTGGCAATACACCATGATTTGAGTAGGTTTTGATAAACTACATAATGTACGTTCGTTCGATTTAGCCAATGTGTGCCTTCGGCAAAATCCTGCACGAGAGCGGATTTATTTCATGTTATTTCTTGAGAAAACCTTATAATTTACATTGTAGATGGACCATGTACAGTTTGGTGGAAATCTGACGAGTTCGGTCCGGACGAGAAAACCCAAAGGGTACCCCCTTTGCTGAATCGGCACAAAATGGGCTTCGCGCTTAAACGTCCATAACTTTTCCTTCGGGCATACGTTTTGAACCCATGACCGTAAAAACAAACCTTAGAATGAGGATCAAGCCATGGCGTGGTCTTTTTCTGGCAATGCACCATGATTTGAGTGGGTTTCATTAAACTGCATGATGTACGTTCGTTCTATTTGGCCAATGCGTGCCTTCGGCTATATCCTGCACGAGAGCGGGTTTATTTCAAGTTATTTTTTGTGAAAACCTTATAATTTACATTGTAGATGGACCATGTACAGATTGGTGGAAATTCGATGAGGTCGGTCCAGATGAGAAAACACAAAGTGTAACCCCTTTGCTGAATCGTCAAAAATGGGTTTCGCGCTTAAATGTCCATAACTTTTGCTACGAAGATATGTTTTGAACCCATGACTGTAAAAACAAACCTTAGAATGAGGAGCAAGCCATGGCATGGTCTCTTTCTGGCAATGCACCATGATTTTAGTGGGTTTCGTTAAACTGCATGATGTACGTTCGTTCGATTTGGCCAATGTGTGCCTTCGGCAATATCCTGCACGAGAACGGGTTTATTTCAAGTTATTTCTAGTCAAACCTTATAATTTACATTTTAGATGGACCGTGTACAGTTTAGTGGAAATCCGAAGAGGTCAGTACGGACGACAAAACACAAAGGGTACATCCTTTGCTGAATTGGCCAAAAATGGGTTTCACGCTTAATCGTCCATAACTTTTGCAACGAGGATCCGTTTTAAACCCATGACACGAAAAAACAAACCTTAGGACGTGGAGCAGGACTTGGAATGGTCTCTTTGTTAGGTCCGAGATCTGGATCATTTCATGTTTGTATAACAAGTTAGGATAGGAGAAGGACTATTTATTCTAGAGAGAGAAACTAAATCTAAACTAGAGAGAGAAAGTGCTTAAAGACTACATTTTAATTAATTGGAATTATGAAATCATTACAACTCAAGACACTTATTTATAGTCCATATCTACACTCCCTTGTTACAACATTAAGCCCAAGCCCATCTATAACTAAGCCCAATAGGCCCAAGGCCTTTTTACAAATACAAATCAAATACAATTAAATGTTATTTACTTTCCAACACTTTTATACACTAACATTCTCCCCCTAAAGTTTTGGAAAGTAAATCATCTTCAAGCTCTAATCTTCTCTCCCCCTTGATTTGCTTTGTAAAACTTTGGCACAAGTTGACAATGATTGACTCGGCTCCCCCTTTAATGTTGCTCTCACTCTTGAATTTTCGATTTTAAAACCGGATCCGAAGTACTCCATAAGCTCGACTAAGTGCACTTCGAAGCATCTGAAAATGTTGAAATCCAACTTGTTACGTTAAGTCCACAAGAATGACAACAAGAGGATTTTACGTGACGAACTGGTGCATACTTAGTTTTTAACCACGAATTCGTCATTAAAACGCGAATCGAATAGGAATTTCCGTTTGAGAGTCGTAAACTTGTCGCTCAAAGAGGGAACGATGGATCGTGCACCAAGGTATGAGAAACAAAACTTGGTCAAATTTAACAAATTTGGACCAATTTTGTTAAAAAAAAAAACTAACGGCACTAACGGAACCGTTAAGTGTACTATTCATCTTCTTCTTCACATGAAATCATGTACTATTCACTTTTCTTCAACATTCATGTTCAATCAATTTGTGTATTGCATTTATTATCATCAATTAACCATATTTCAGCAACCAAACACGTCCATTCAATCCTGAAAATTTTTCGACGACGTAACAACTTTATTCCGGCGAACAACAAACTTTTCCGGCGATGTGCTTTAGACAACCAAAACAACTCCAAACCTCACGAATACTTGCTGAATCCTTTGTAATTCATGTGCCAAATGATCAAAATAACGACTTTGAACAGATCTAAGTCGATTCACAGCAATATTCCGGTGAAACAGTACCGTTTTCCGGTGACAGCGTTTTTCCGGCGCGATTTTCTGGCGACTCATCAAAACTTCGACTTTTCTTGCTCTAATCGCGTAAAAAACTTGCCAAATGATAGATATTATCATATAGAACAGATCTGCACGCTTTTATAGTTTATTTCACGTTTTTCCCGGTGTGAAAAGGGAAAATTCCGGCGAAAATGTTTTTGTATTATGGAATTATGAAAAGATTACAACTAAGACTTCTATTTATAGTCCAAACTACCATCACTCCCTTGTTACAACATTAAGCCCAAGCCCATCTACAACTAAGCCCAATAGGCCCAAGGCCTTTTACAAATACAAGTCAAATACAATTAAATGTTATTTACTTTCCAACACTTTTATACACTAACATTCTCCCCCTAAAGTTTTGGAAAGTAAATCATCTTCAAGCTCTAATATCCTCTCCCCCTTGATTTGCTTGAAAAACTTTAGTGCATGCATTAACAATTATAAGCTCGGCTCCCCCTTGAAAGTTTCTCTCATTCTTCGTTTTCGACTTTAAAACCGGATCCGATGTACACCGTAAGCTTGACTAAGTGCACGATAACACATCTCGAAATGTAGAAACCCAACTCGTTCCGATAAGCCCACAAGAATGATAACGAGCGAGTTTGATGTGACAAACCGAGTGCATCCTTAGTTTTTAACAACGGAACCGTCGTTAACCGCGAGTCGAGTAGGAATTCGGCTTGAGAGTCATAACCGAGATGCTCGTAGAGGGAACAATAAGCACACACACTACAATGTAGGGGATGGGGAACAAATTTGGCCAATTTAACTTACTTTTGGACCAAAATGTTAGAATACTAACGGAACACTAATGGTCCGTTAAGTTTTACTATTCATCATCTTCTTCACAATAAAACCCACTTACTATTCACATTTTCACTTTCTTCATAAACTCGCGATCAATCAAGCTTCTTGTTGCATCTATTAACCTCATTAAGCACCAACTAAACATTTTCAGCAACATGCATCGTGAAAGCATTTTCCGGTGATGTAACAATTTTGTCCGGCGAAGTAACCGAATTTTCCAACAACCAAAATCCATCGACTTTCTTACTGAACCTTTGCCATTTTCTTGCAATATGATAGAAATAATGAAATGAACAGATCTGAGTCGATTCACAGCAACATTCCGGCGATTTTCTGGCCAAAACGTTTTTCCGGCGAGGATTTTCCGACGAACCCATCCAATAGCTCTAAACTTCAATTTTATGCTAAAAAAATGTTTCCATTATCATGCCAAATGATTAATATAACAAAACAAACAGATCTGGATCGAAAATTTGACAATATCACAGCTCAAACTCGAAAATCCGGCGATGAACATTAACTTTTCCGGCGAAGTCGTTTTTCCGGCGAGGTGTGTTCATAGATCAAAATTTCTCGAGTTTGTTGCTCAAAAATGCATAAAACAATCGAGGTAAACATTTAGAACAGATCTTGTACGAAGATATAACAGTATCAAGGTTCAAACCTCAAACTCCGGCGAGATTCCGGTCAGATCTAAATTTTCCGGTAAACTCTCTTTAAAAGCTCATATCTCACTCATTTTTCATCGTTTTTCGATTCTGAAAATTGTAGAATGCTCGAAAATCGACAAAGAACAGATCTAGGTAAATCAAATTGCCTCATTCAAGAAAAATTCGGATCGAAGAATTTGACGCGAAGAATACCGAAAATTTCGAACGAAAACTTCGAAAAACCTCAAAACTCAACGAAATTCGAATCCAAAAATTGTAGTAGATCTGTAATCGTATAAGAAGCAAATCTTCAAGAGGAATTGAGTTTTGGAGCAACTTACTTGTAGATCGGGCTAATAAACACGAAATGTCGAGATCCGAAAATCGTTGCAATAAGATTTTATCGTTTGGTGGCTCTGATACCACTTGTTAGTACCATGATCTCTCACATCTCAAGTGTTCGTGTAACAAGATTGAAACAGGAATGGACTAATTATTTTAGAGAGAGAAACTAAATCTAAACTAGAGAGATAAAGTGCTTAAGGACTACATTTTCATTAACTGGAATTATTAAATCATTACAATTCAAGACACTTATTTATAGTCCATATCTACACTCCCTTGTTACAACATTAAGCCCAAGCCCATCTACATTAAGACCAATAGGCCCAAGGCCTTTTTACAAATACAAATCAAATACAATTAAATGTTATTTACTTTCCAACACTTTTATACACTAAAACTCTTTTGTACGTTCGTTCGATTCGGCCAATACGTGCCTTCAGCAAAATCCTGCACGAGAGCGGATTTATTTCAAGTTACTTCTTGAGAAAACCTTATAATTTACATTGTAGATGGACCATGTACAGTTTGGTGGAAATCCGACGAGGTCGGTTCGGACGAGAAAACCCAAAGGGTACCCCCTTTGCTGAATCGGCACAAAATGGGTTTTGCGCTTAAACTTCCATAACTTTGCTACGAAGATCCGTTTAAAACCCATGACCCATAAAAACAAACCTTAGAAAGAGGAGCAGGCTATGGCATGGTCTCTTTCTGACAATACACCATGATTTGAGTGTGTTTCAATAAACTGCATGATGTACGTTCGTTCGGTTTGGCCAATGTGTGGCTTCGGCAATATCCTACATGAGATCGAGTTTATTTCAAGTTATTTCTAGTGAAAACCTTATAATTTTCATTGTAGATGGACCATGTACAGTTTGGTGGAAATCCAACGAGGTCGGTCCGGACGAGAAGACACAAAGTGTAACCCCTTTGCTGAATCGGCCAAAAATGGGTTTCGCGTTTAAACGTCCATAACTTTTTCTATGGGGATACGTTTTGAACCCATGACACGAAAAAACAAACCTTAGGACGTGGAGCATGCCATGGCATGGTCTCTTTCTGGCAATGCACCATGATTTGAGTAGGTTTCGATAAACTGCATGATGTACGTTCGTTCGATTTAGCCAATGTGTGCCTTCGGCAAAATCCTGCACGAGAGCGGATTTATTTCATGTTATTTCTTGAGAAAACCTTATAATTTACATTGTAGATGGACCATGTACAGTTTGGTGGAAATCTGACGAGTTCGGTCCGGACGAGAAGACACAAAGTGTAACCCCTTTGCTGAATCGGCCAAAAATGGGTTTCGCGTTTAAACGTCCATAACTTTTTCTGTGGGGATACGTTTTGAACCCATGACCATAAAAACAAACCTTAGAATGAGGAGCATGCCATGGCATGGTCTCTTTCTGGCAATGCACCATGATTTGCGTGGGTTTCGTTAAACTGCATGATGTACATTCGTTCGATTTGGCCAATGCGTGCCTTCGGCTATATCCTGCATGAGAGAGGGTTTATTTCAAGTTATTTCTTGTGAAAACCTTATAATTTACATTGTAGATGGACCATGTATAGATTGGTGGAAATCCGACGAGGTCGGTCCAGATGAGAAAACACAAAGTGTAACCCCTTTGCTGAATCGGCCAAAAATGGGTTTCGCGCTTAAATGTCCATAACTTTTGCTACGGAGATACGTTTTGAACCCATGACCGTAAAAACAAACCTTAGAATGAGAAGCATGCCATGGCATGGTCTCTTTCTGGCAATGCACCATGATTTGAGTGGGTTTCGTTAAACTGCATGATGTACGTTCGTTCGATTTGGCCAATGGACCATGTACAGTTTGGTGGAAATCCGACGAGGTCGGTCCGGACGAGAAAACACAAATTGTAACCCCTTTGCTGAATCGGCCAAAAATAGGTTTTACGCTTAAACTTCCATAAATTTTGCTACAGGGATCCGCTTTAAACCCATGACCCGTAAAAACAAACCTTAGAACGAGGAGAAGGCCATGGCATGGTCTATTTCTGGTAATGCACCATGATTTGAGTGGGTTTCAAAAAACTGCATGATGTACATTCGTTCGGTTTGGCCAATGCGTGCTTCGGCAATATCCTGCACGAGAGCGGGTTTATTTCAAATTGTTTCTAGTGAAAACCTTATAATTTACATTGTAGATGGACCATGTACAATTTGGTGGAAATCCGACGAGGTCGGTCCGGACGAGAAAACACAAAGGGTAACCCATTTGCTGAATCGGCCAAAAATGGGTTTCGCACTTAAATGTCCATAACTTTTGCTACGGGGATACGTTTTGAGCCCCTGACCCGTAAAAACAAACCTTAGATTGAGGATCAATCCATGGCATGGTCTCTTTCTGGCAATGCACCATGATTTGAGTGGGTTTCGATAAACTGCGTGATGTACGTTCGTTCGATTTGGCCAATGCGTGGCATTGGCAATATCCTGCACGAGAGCGGGTTTATTTCAAATTATTTATTATGAAAACCTTATAATTTTCATTGTAGATAAACCATGTACAGATTGGTGGAAATCCGACGAGGTCGATCAGGACGATAAAAAACAAAGGGTACCCCATTTGCTGAATCGGCCAAAAATGGGTGTCGTGCTTAAACATCCATCACTTTTGCTATGGGGATCCGTTTTAAGCCCATTACCCATCAAAACAAACCATAGAATGAGGAACACGCCATGGCATGGTCTCTTTCTGGAAATACACCATGATTTGAATAGGTTTCGATAAACTACATGATCTACGTTCATTCGGTTTGGCCAAAGCATGGCATCCGTAATATCCTTCACGAGAGCGTGTTTATTTCAAGTTATTTCTTGTGAAAACTGTATAATTTACATTTTAGATGGACCATGTACAGTTTTGTGGAAATCCGATGAGGTCGGTCCGAAAGAGAAAACACAAAGGGTACCCCCTTTGCTGAATCAACCAGAAATGGGTTTCGCGCTTAAACGTCCATAACTTTTGCTATGGGGATCCGTTTTAAACCCATGACCCGAAAAAACAAACCTTAGAACAAGGAGCACGCCATGGCATGGTCTCTTTTTGGAAATACACCATGATTTGAATGGGTTTCGAGAAACTGCATTATCTATGTTCGTTCGGTTTGGCAATATCCTGCATGAGAGAGGGTCATTTCAAGTTATTTCTAGTGAAAACCATATAATTTACATTTTATATGGACCATTTAAAGTTTGGTGGAAATCCGACTAGGTCAGTCCAGAAGAGAAGACACAAAGGGTACCCCTTTGCTGAATCGGCCAAAAATGGGTTTCGCGCTTAAATGTCCATAACTTTTGCTACGGGGATCCCTTTTAATCTCATGACCCATAAAAACAAACCATAGAATGAGGAGCAAGCCATGGCATGGTCTCTTTCTGGTAATGCACCATGATTTTAGTGGGTTTCGATAAACTACATGATGTACGTTCGTTCAGTTTGGCCAATGCGTGGCCTCGGCAATATCCTGCATGAGAGCAGGTTTATTTCAAGTTATTTCTAGTGAAAATCTTATAATTTACATTGTAGACGGACCATGTACAGTTTGGTGGAAATCCGACGAGGTCGGTCCAGACGAAAAAACACAAAGTGTAACCCCTTTGCTGAATCGGCCAAAAATGGGTTTCGCGCTTAAACGTCCATAACTTTTGCAACGAGGATATGTTTTGAACCCATGACCCGTAAAAACAAAACTTAGAATGAGGTGCAAGTCGTGGCATGGTCTCTTTCTGGCAATGCACCATGATTTGAGTGGGTTTCGATAAACTGCATGATGTACGTTCGTTCGATTTGGCCAATGTGTGGCATTGTCAATATCCTGCACGAGATCGGGTATATTTCAAGTTATTTCTTGTGAAAACCTTATAATTTACATTGTATATGGACATGTACAGTTTGGTGGAAATCCGACGAGGTCGGTCCGGACGAGAAAACACAAAGGATACCCCATTTGCTGAATCGGCCAAAAATGGGTTTTACGCTTAAACTTCCATAAATTTTGCTACAGGGATCCGTTTTAAACCCGTTACTCATTAAAACAAACCATAGAACGAGGAACATGCCTTGGCATGGTCTCTTTCTGGAAATACACCATGATTTAAATGGGTTTCGATAAACTGCATGATCTACGTTCGTTCGGTTTGGCCAATGTGTGGCATCGACAATATCCTTCACGAGAACGGGTTTATTTCAAGTTATTTCTTGTGAAAACCTTATAATTTACATTGTAGATGGATCATGTACAGTTTGGTGGAAATCTGATGAGTTCGGTCCGGAAGAGAAAACACAAAGGGTACCCCATTTGCTGAATCGACCAAAAATGGGTTTCGCGCTTAAACGTCCATAACTTTTGCTATGTGGATCCGTTTTAAACCTATGACCCGTAAAAACAAACCTTAGAACGAGGAGCAGGCCATGGCATGGTCTCTTTTTGGCAATGCACCATGATTTGAGTGGGTTTCGATAAACTGCATGATGTACATTCGTTCGGTTTGGCCAATGTGTGGCTTCGGCAATATCCTGCACGAGAGCGGGTTTATTTCGTATTATTTCTTGTGAAAACCTTAAAATTTACATTGTATATGGACCATGTACAGTTTGGTGGTAATCCTACGAGGTCGGTCCGGACGACAAAACACAAAGGATACACCCTTTGCTGAATCGACCAGAATGGGTTTCGCGCTTAAACGTCCATAACTTTTTCAACGGGTATCCGTTTTAAACCCATGACCCGTCAAAACAAACCTTAGAACGAGTGGCAAGCCATGGAATGCTCTCTTTCTGGAAATACACCATGATTTGTATGGGTTTCGATAAACTGCATGATCAACGTTCGTTCGGTTTGGCCGATGCGTGGCTTCGGCAATATCATGCACGAGAGAGAGTTTATTTCAAGTTATTTCTTGTGAAAACCTTATAATTAACATTTTAGATGGACCATGTACAGTTTGGTGGAAATCCGACGAGGTCGGTCCGGACGACAAAACACAAAGGGTATCCCCTTTGCTGAATCGGCCAAAAATGGGTGTCGGGCTTAAACGTCCATAACTCTTTCTATGGGGATCCTTTTAATCCCATGACCCGTCTGTTATTCCTTGTTTCTAGATTCTAATCACAAACAAATCAACAAACAAGATTTACTGAATATACCTGTTTGATTCAATCTCAAATTCTCAAACGATTACAATCTTTCTCTCTCTAGAACTCTATTTCTCTCTCTACAATTCTCTCTGTCGAATATTATCTCTCTCTCTAGAATTCTCCTTCACTTCGTACCACTACTAAAAACATAAATACAAAGCTATTTATACCTACAAGATACAAGGGAACAAAACAAATACAAAAACAAAGACTTTGACTTTATTACACTTAAACTTTGACTTTTAATGAGAGTTGACTTTCTCAGCTTTGACTTCTTGACCTTTAGTCTTCATGATCTTGTATCCAACATATTTCATGCTCTAACAATCTCCCCCTTTGGATTCAAGATCACTATTGAAAGATCTAGCAATTCAGTCTTCACTTTTAAGCTCTGTCAGTACAATCTCCCCTTTTTCTTTGATGATATTCTTTCCAAAACTGTCTTCAAACGATTAACAATCTCCCTAAAACACTTTCAGGCTTTGGAAAGAAATTGTCTTCAGAATCAGCTCGGATTGCTTTAGCAAATAATCTTCAAAGAAAATTTCCTCAAAAACAGCACATCTTCATAAATTCTTTGATCTTCTTCAAATCTTTACTTTGAATTTTCTGACTTGGACATTTCTTTAAAATCATCTCGCAAAACTTTATCAATTCTTGATACCATCTCCCCCTTTTTGATGATTTGAACATCTATATCATCAAAACTTTCTCCAAGAAATGTCATTTGACCAATCTGATCTGTCAAACTGAGCCTCTGATTTTGTGATCCATAACCAAGTATTCATCTAGATCTTTGCAAATCCAGACAAAATAAGAACATGTAACTCCTGAATCAACAAATGAATCAGTTAAAATGTCTGTCAGTAACACAAAGTCACTGTGTGTAACGAATACACAATATAAAGGAGCTTTTTGATGTTCACTCCCCCAGGGCTTCCATCCAATCATCGAAATACCACAAAGGCAATTTCTATAAATGTTATGACAAAGAAACAAATTCTTTGTGTGTTTGTGCACGTGTAGAAAGAATTAAGCACGAATAATTGCTTTTATAAAGGCTCAACATAGTGTAAACCATTGAGACAACAGTAGATAAACACAGACTCATTGTGCATGATTGAAGTGCGAAGGTGGGGCAGACTTCCTTCTTCTTCAATATCCAGATTTTCCAAATGAAAACCAGATAGATAATGTGTTGCGTCCCCAGAAAAATATGAAACACTTTCTTTTTTAGAAGAAAATGAGTGGTTGGTGGGGTTTTAAGCAAGAGTTGGCATGGGCTATTTGCCTGTTTCAATAACGTTCACCAAAGAATTGTGAAACGCTAGTAATGTGGCTGCCCAACTCAGAAAGTAGTTGGTGCAGAGTTTGATATTCTTTTACTCTGATCGCACACCCTCTTTCTTTTAATCATTATGCTCACTTCTAACCAAACTCTCATTTCCATTTTCCCTCAACACACAACCCACGCTCATTTCTTTTAGACTCCTCATGCTCAATCACTAAGGATTACTTCTTGGATAGAAATCACTGGTTAATGTGATTCCATAGAAGTTCAGTTAATTCCTAGCACAAAGAGCCCATATAGTCCTAGAAAGCATGTGTTGCTCAAATGATTTAACTTTATCAGTTAAAGCTCATATACAAATGTCAGATGAATGTATGCTCAGATGATATAATCATGAAAATATGAGCATTTTTAAACATTGAAATATTTTCAAACAAGTATATTGAATGAATAGATATGAATGCAAAAGACTTGTTTGAAAACCTGACATTGTATGAAAATGATCAGAAATGAAATGATATATCAATTAAGGCTTATGGTCAAGAATAACGGATATTGTCCATATGAAACAAAATATAGACATTCTTGAAATGACGTTTCGAAATGAAATGACGATCAAAAATCTTTGAAGTACAAGCGGGGTGTCTTACTATCGAAAATATGTTTCAATATGAGACATGGTAAGAAAAATTTGAACAAAAATTAAACCGGTGTGTATGAATACTTGAAAGTATATGAAAAGATAATACGCAAGTATTTATCTTTGGAAACACACGGTTTGTAAACATGTAAGCAGAAAATAAAAATGAAAACATTTAAAAATCACACTTCCAATTCATGAAAACTGTTTAAGAATCGGGAAGTGGTTTGAACATTTCAGAACATGTTTTCTATATCTGAAAGTTGTCCTTCTTTCAGATACATTTGAGATTAAGATAAGAAATTTACCATTTCGCGCAATCTTAAATCTCATGAAGTCAAGCTGAAGTCATTAAGATATGATCTTGTCAGCTTTTCTCATCCTGCATAAGTCTCAAAGTCTAGTCAAAAAAAATTTTATTCACAAAATTTATTGAAATGTAAAAGACATAAAGCAGTAAAACGATTAAAATACGAGTTCTGATCTGAAATAATCAGAAATCATAGTCTTACTCCTTTGATATGACTTATAAGCTCCCCCTAAAATCATGCATCATAAAAAAAATTGTCATTTAAGCAAAATGCAGAAATTAGTTATGCTCCCCCTCAAAAGAATAATGATCATCTTAAATCTTCTCTTACTCCCCCTGAGATCATGAACAACATGTTAAAGTGTAGATATCGAAATAATGATAAAGAAATGATGAAAAATTACAATAACAGAAACTTTAATAGGTAATTATTGATTAGACTTTGAGATTTAGCATACCAAGCTTAGATTCAAGAAAATTAAATCTCTTTTCATCTAGATCTTTAGTAAACAAATCCGTAAGTTGATAATCAGTCTTTACAAAATAAAGTTCTATTGTACATTTTTCTACATTATCTTTGATAAAATGATACCTGACGTCAATGTGTTTGGTTTTCGTATGCTGGACAGGATTAGCAGATATCGCAATTGCACTCTTCGAGTCACAATAGATCGGTATTTTATCAAACCTGAATCCATAGTCTCGCAGCTGTGTTCGCATCCACAGGACTTGAGAGCAGCAACTGGCAGCAGCTACATACTCTGCTTCAGCAGTCGATGTGGAAACGCATATATGTTTCTTTGATGCCCAGCTAACGAGCTTGTCTCCAAGAAATTGAATGTGACCTGAAGTACTCTTTCTGTCCAACATGCAACCTGCATGATCTGCATCTGAATAAGCAGTCAGTTGAAACCCTGTATCCTTAGGATACCACAGACCAAGATCTGTGGTGCCCTTCAGATATCTAAAAATCCATTTAACAGCAGCCAAATGGGATTCTTTAGGAGCAGTCTGATATCTAGAACATAAGCATGTTGAAAACATAATATCTGGCCTACTTGAAGTAAGATACATTAACGATCCTATCATACCTCTATAAGTTCTAACATCAACACTTTTACCCGAAGGATCAGTGCTAATTTTAGTACCTGGTGCCATCGGGGTTCCAATTGGTTTACAATTTTCCATTTTGTACTTCCGAAGAATATCCAAAATGTACTTAGATTGGTTAATGAAAATCCCCGTTGAAAACTGTTTAACTTGTAATCCGAGAAAGAAATTCATCTCTCCCATCATACTCATTTGAAAACGTGACACCATGAGGTTAGAAAAGTTTTTGCAGTATTTTGGATTTGTAGAACCAAATATTATATCATCAACATATATTTGAATAAGGATGATATCGGCTTTTTCCTTTTTGATAAACAAAGTGGTATCTATTTTACCTTTGGAAAAACCGGACTTGACCAAGAATTTAGATAGAACATCATACCATGCTCGAGGGGCTTGTTTTAAACCATACAAGGCTTTATCTAAAATGTAGACGTGATCTGGCTTATCTGGATTAATGAACCCTTCTGGTTGAGACACATATACTTCCTCTTTAAAAATGCCATTCAGAAAGGCTGTTTTCACATCCATCTGATAGATTGTGAAGTTCTTATGAGCTGCGTAGGCTAGAAACATGCGGATTGCCTCTATACGCGCTACTGGAGCATACGTCTCATCGTAGTCTATGCCTTCCACTTGCCGGTAACCTTTGGCAACAAGTCTAGATTTGTTCCTTATGACGATACCATCTTCATCCTTCTTGTTTTTGAATACCCACTTAGTTCCTATCACGGTTTTACCTTCTGGTTTTAGAACTAATCTCCAGACCTTTAGGGCTTCAAACTAATTTAACTCGTATTGCATGGAAAATACCCAATCCGAATCAGCTAAAGCCTCTGATACACGTGTGGGCTCTATCTTGCTGAGAAATGAGTCATGCATATATTGATTCAAAGTCGCTGACCTAGTTTGCACTAGTTTGTTAAGATCTCCAATTACTTGATGTAAAAGATGCTCTTTAGTCCAGCGATGCTCATGAGGGAGTGGAGTAGATGAAGAATGATCATGATCATCATCTAAAAATCCATTATCCGGCTCTTTAGTTTGAATAGTTGGAGGGGGTTTTCAGTTGAAGTTGCAGGTGCAGAAGCATCAGTTGGAACAGCAGACTCCGGCTGTTGAGTAGACAATGTATCACAACCAACTGAAACAGTTACTTCTGGCTCAGCAGTTACTTGTGTATCTTCAACTGTAGGAGTAGTTGTTGGAATGTGAGTTTCTGACTGAACGGGGGTTTCAAGTTCAGTTATGACTTCTGAAGTGACTGGATGATTGTAGCTTGTGTCTTCAGACCTGTCAGTCACAGCAGATTTAGGCAAATTAGATCCTAGAAACTCATCATAAAAGAATTCAAATAACAAATCTAAATCAGATAAATGTGAAATTGAAGTAAAAGCGTTATCCGAATTTTTCTCTGTAGAAACAGGTTCTGGACTGATCTGCCCAGAAGCTAATACTCCAGTGATTACGAGTTCTGAACTGAGTTGTTCAGAAGCCATTTCTTCATCGAATGTTACATTAACGCTCTTGACAATTGTCTTGGACTTCTTCAGATAAACACGATATGTTGCAGATGTTGAAGAGTAACCGATAAAGATGCCTTCATCCGCCTTAGCACTGAATTTATTCAGACTCTCTCTGTCGTTAAGCACGAAACACTTACACCCAAATATATGAAAATACTTGATTGTCGGTGTTCTATTGTTGATCAGCTCATATGGAGTCTTTTGAAAACGGCGGTGTATCATGGACCAATTTTGAGTATGGCATGCAGTCGACACAGCTTCTACCCACAAGAATAGAGGTAAGTCAGACTGGCTCAGCATAGTCCGAGGCTCCGAGCGGCCTCGACTAGCGTCCGATTTCGCCTTTCAACTACTCCATTTTGTTCAGGCGTACGAGCAGCAGAGTATTGATGTGAAATCCCAACTGATTCAAGATATTCTTCAACAATCTTGTTCTTGAACTCTGTGCCGTTGTCGGTTCGAAAAACTTGACTTGTCGCTGCATATTCACCTGGGTCGTCTTTAATAAAGTAATGAGAACTTCGGGCATCTCATCTTTTGATCGAAGAAATTTGACCCACGTGTATCTTGAGTAATCGTCCACAATAACCAACATGTATTTCTTACCACCCAAGCTCTGAGTTCGCATTGGACCACATAAATCTATATGCAGTAACTCTAACGGAGAGCTGGTACTTGGTTCAGGCTTCGGTTTATGCGCGGCTCTCTTCATTTTACCCTTTTCACATGCTGCACATAAGTGTTCTTTCTCATACCTCAGTTCAGGAAGTCCTTTAACCGACTTATCTTTAACCAGCTTGTTGATATACCGAAAGTTCAGGTGTGATAGACGTCGGTGCTAGAGCCAACTTTGTTATATCGAAGCTTTTGTCATTAAGCACACTTTATTGTCAATATGAACTTTGGACAGGTTGATGGTATAGAGGTTTATCTTTCGATTTCCATCTAAGAGTTCTGTGTCGTCTTCAATACGAACCGAGCAACTCTTAGATTTGAAGTTGACCTCTAACCCTTTATCGCAGAATTGACCAATGCTAAACAAGTTGTGCCCTAAACCTTCGACATAGCTCACCTTACTGATCGTTATGTTGTCTTGAATAATGTCACCATATCCTAAAATTGGTGAAAGTTGATCGTTTCCAAATCTGACATTTCCGCTGAATTTCTCTGTATAATTAGACAATAAAGCTTTATGCCCGGTCATATGCTTGGAACAGCCGCTATCCAAGTACCACATATGTCGGGTCTGCAAGAGAAATCAGGAAACAATAGATTTAGGTACCCATTTAAAAACGGGTCCTAACAGATTAGCACATGATTTTGGTATCCATTTGAATATGGATCCTTTTTTTCCTTTGAAAACTTTTAAAAACATTTGATCTTGAAGAATAAACATGATAATATCCAAACCAATCAGTAGAATTATAAGAATAAGCAAAATCATTTCTCCGATAATGATAAGATTTAGTAGTAATAGAAGATAATTGAATCAATTGCTTTATTGAATAACGCTTGTAAGAAGTTACAAGGTTTTGTTTATGAGAAGCAAGTTGACCAACTACATCAGTATCACTACTATCAGATCTATTACACGAGTTATCAAAAATTGATTCAGCTATCTCATCATTCTTCCTTTTTGGTCTCCATTCAGATCTCGCTTTCGACCTTTTCTTCCTTAAATCTGAAACATAAGATTTAGAATTATTAGGAAAAGCAGATTTCTGAGATTAATTTTTCTTTTGTGTACCAGTGTATTTCTGTTTCTGTAATCGCTGTTTCTTATGTTTCTTACCTTGAGCATAGTAATCAGCAGTTACAGAAACTGATTCACCAACCTTAGCTGATGATTCACCAATATTAAAATCACTTGGTAACACTTTTTCATTTATAAGACAAGTAGAATGATCAGGAAGAGAAGCATTGAAGTCAAACATATCAATTTCTTCTATGCACCCATCATTAGAATTAAGAAAGTCATTTTCAGACTCAAATAAGTCATCAAAATTATCAGACGAAGTTTGAGGTGCCTTTGAAACTGTAGAACACTTTGTAGGTTTAGATTGAAAAACAGTGTTCTTTAAAACTGTAGAAAACACACTTTGTTCAATATCTAGCAAAAGTCTTTCATCAGAAACAATATTTTCAAGTTCAACTATTTTGCTTTCAAGAATGAGTGGAGGAACATAAACCTTTGAAATTGTAGGTTTTGCCTTCATCTTAGAAACAAAATAACTAGCAAAATAGTCGTTTGAAAGAAATTTTGGTGTCTCTGAAAGATAACTATCATTTAACTTTGCATAGTTAAATGGTAGTTGCATTTTCTTTACATTCTTTCTATTTTCAGTTTCTTTGGCCTCAACTTCTTCTGGTAATTTGGTAACAAATTTGGGTTTTAAATGAGTATGTTTACCAGCGCAAGCAAGAAAATCAAATTTATAAAGTGCTGGTTGTTTTCTGATGGCTTTCTTTAAGTAATGGGGGTTTTCAAAACCAAGTCCCCATTTTTCCTTAACATCAGCCTCTTCGTTAGGTGCATTGAGAAAAATGGTTTGATATGTTTGGCCTCTTGCATAGAGTTTGGCTTCCAGACCATTTACCTTCTTATTCAAAAGCTTGTTCTCAACCTACAATTTATGAATAGTTAGTGCAGATTCTTTCTTCTCAAACTTAGACTTAGAAATTTTAACTTCAAAATCAGAAATCTTCTTTTCAAAACAATCTACTTGAATTTTAGAATCACAAGCAGACTAGCGTAAAGAATCAATTAGATCTTTGTTCTCAATAACGGACTTATTAAGCTCAAAGATCTTGTTGTTTCTTTTAGCAACTCTGTCTTTTCCTTTTTCAGTTTTGTTTGAAGGTCATTAAGCTCAACCATCATGGCTTCCATTTTGGTTATGAAATATTTTTCAGTTAAGTGCATTACCTCATCAGCCGCTTCATCATCTGACTCATCATATTTCACCGCTTTTCGCATTAAGCATATATGAGCAGCTTCTTCTTTCTCTTCCTCTTCACCATCTGAATGATCCAGCCAAAATTCGTCTTCAGCCATTAATGCTATGACCGCTTCTTGTTGTTTGGCCAATAGCAGTTTGTTCTGATAATACTCGGAGTTGCGAACCTTTGGCTTTCGACATTCTTTAGCAAAATGTCCAATCTTGCCACAGTTGTAGCATTTGATTGGATCATTTGCTGGATTTTCAGCAACGGAATAGTCATTCACAAACTTCTTTCTTCGGGTTTCTTCTCAACAAATCGGTTTCCTTCTACCCGTTACCTGTGCTCATGGTTCTTGGAGCAAGATGAAGAGTACCTCTGAGAATTGGATCCCAGCTTTTTGTAGAATTTCTTTTGAAATGCACGGGTCAGTAATAGCATAGCTTGTTTGAGGCTTTCTCCATCATCACCATCTGATTCATATTCGGATTCAGAACTAGTAATGACTTTCTTCTTTTTCTTCTTCTCTATCTTTTCTTTCTTCTTCTCTCCAGCTACTAGTGCAATAGGATCGGGAACTTTTTCTGCCTTCCTTTTCTCAGCTCTTTTCTCTTCCACTTCTTCTTCGTTCTGCCTCAATGTTTCATAGACCTCATGTAACGGAATGTCATTCAGATCCTTCATCTGTTTCATCCTACGCGTATGCTTCTTCCATTCAGGTTGCAGGATGCTCAAAAACTTGACATTATTCTCGAGTTGCTTCTTTTTCACTTTGTTCTTTGTGAGTTCATTCAGAAGTAAGACAAACCATTCATAGGTGTCCTCTAGGCTCTCATTTTCTTTCGCTTTGAATTCTTCATAGCTATTAATGCAGTTAGCCACTTTCATCTGATTGCCAACTTTGGAACCCATCATCATCTTTTGAAGTTGATCCCACATTTTCTTTGCATTTGCCTTGTAGATATCAATCTTGATGTAAATCTCATTAGGAATGCTCTAAAGTAAAAGAGATCTTGCTTGCTTGTCTGCTTTATACCGGCTTTTCTGTTCCTCAGAATACTGTGCATAATCCATTGGAACAGTTCTTGTCTTTTGTTCTCTGTCCTCATCACCATCTTCACTGTCAGATGATTCGTCATCAGGTACTTGGACAGTAGGTGGTACCATAGGACCTTCAGTAATCGAAAGCAGAATGTTTTCCCCATTTGCATGCCTATCCACAAAATCCAGAAATCTGTCCTTCCACTGCTCATATTCCCCTTTAAACAGTACCGGAGGCTTTACATCAGTGCCAATTGAAAGAGCATCTTTAGAAGTCATCTTGAATAAACCTGTTTGAGAAATATATGCAATAAGAAACTAGAAACTGATCGTTAGTCCAAATGAAATAACAAGAAAATACAGAAATCCTGAAAAGTATGTAAAACACAGAAATTCTCTAAGGACTGAAACGCAAAAAAAAATCACAAAAATGCAACAAGTGAAACTAGCGCAAACTTCGATATGCGCTAAGAGTAGGTGGCGCAAACCACACTTTGCGCGACACACAACTGACGCAAAGCTAACTTTGCGTGACGTGAAGAAGGCGCAAACGATAAACTTCACGTTTCAAGTTACTGGCGCAAGACAAACTTTGCGTTTCAAGTTACTAGCGAAAGACAAACTTTGCGTTTCAAGTTACTGGCGCAAGATACACTTCGTGTGACACCAATCTAATGCAAGAATAACTTTGCGTTACACCAAGCTGACGCAAATCACAACTTCTCATTAACTAACGATAACGCAAACACCAACTTTGCGTTAAAAGATGTTGACGCAAAGTATACTTCTTTCTGAACTCAATCACTTCAACTTTGCGTTTATCGACTCTGGTGCAAACTAACTTTTCGCTTCTTGTTGATTGCGCAAATGTCACTTTGCGTTTCTGGTTGATGACACAAAGATCACTTTGCGTTTCCTGTTGATGACGCAAAGATCAAGTTGCGCTTCCTCTTGATGACACAAACCTTAAAATAATCACTTGGTAATTCTCTCGATGAACTCACGCAAACTGTGATGAACTCGCGCAAACCTTGACGAACTAGCGCAAACTTTAGATCTCACGCAAACCTCTAAAATCGTTCAAATTCGCACCAAAAACCACTTTAGACCTCGAATTTCAACTCTGAACTTTGTCAATTCAGTTGTCTAAACATCTAGAACACAATTCTAGCAATGAATTTCGATTAAAAACATAAAACGATACAAATTTGACCAAATACAGTGCTTGAAACTCGTGAACTCCAAACTCAACAAAATTCAAAATTAAAGATCGATTACAGTGCAATTTGATACAAAACTTATACACACTCGATCGATTACACTATACGAACAAAACCTAATCGATTACAACTCCAGATTCGCACAAAAACTCGAAAAACGATCTTACATTGACAAACACAATTACGAACTTCCTATATTTTCTTGATTTCGATTTGGATCTGCTCTGATACCAATTGTTATTCCCTGTTTCTAGATTCTAATCACAAAAAAATCAACAAACAAGATTTACTGAATATACCTGTTTGATTCAATCTCAAATTCTCAAACGATTACAATCTTTCTCTCTCTAGAACTCTCTTTCTCTCTCTACAATTCTCTCTGTCGAATATTATCTCTCTCTCTAGAATTCTCCTTCACTTCGTACCACTACTAAAAACATAAATACAAAGCTATTTATACCTACAAGATACAAGGGAACAAAACAAATACAAAAACAAAGACTTTGACTTTATTACACTTAAACTTTGACTTTTAATGAGAGTTGACTTTCTCAGCTTTGACTTCTTGACCTTTAGTCTTCATGATCTTGTATCCAACATATTTCATGCTCTAACACCATCAAAACAAACCTTAGAACGAGGAGCACGCCATGGCATAGTCTCTTTCTGGAAATACACCATGATTTGAATGGGTTTTGATAAACTGCATGATCTATGTTCGTTCGGTTTGGCAATATCCTACACGAGAGAGGGTTTATTTCATGTTATTTTTTGTGAAAACCTTATAATTTACATTGTAGATGGACCATTTATAGTTTGGTGGAAATCCAACGAGGTCGGTCCAGAAGAGAAGACACAAAGGGTACCCCCAATGCTGAATCGGCCAAAAATGGGTTTTACGCTTAAACGTCCATAACTTTGCTACGAGATCCGTTTTAATCTCATGACCCGTAAAAACAAACCTTAGAACGAGGAGAAATCCATGGCATGGTCTCTTTCTAGTAATGCACCATGATTTGAGTGGGTTTCGATAAACTACATGATGTACGTTCGTTCGGTTTGGCCAATGCGTGGCTTCGGCATTATCCTACACGAGATCCAGTTTTTTTTCAAGTTATTTCTTGTGAAAAACTTCTCATTTGCATTATATACGGACCATGTACAGTTTGGTGGAAATCCGATGAGGTGGGTACGGTCGAGAAACACAAAGGGTAACCCCTTTGCTGAATCGGCCAAAAATGGGTGTCGCGTTTAAACGTCCATAACTTTTGCTACGGGGATCCGTTTTATGCCCATGATCCGTCAAAAAGAACCATAGAACGAGAATCACGCCATGGGATGGTCGCTTTCTGGAAATACACCATTATTTGAGTGGTTTTCGATAAACTGCATGATGTACGTTCGTTCGGTTTGGCCAATGCGTGGCTTCGGCAACATCCTGCACGAGAGCGTGTTTTTTTTCAAGTTATTTCTTGTGAAAACCTTCTCATGTACATTATAGATGGACCATCTACAATTTCATTAAAATCTGACGAGCTCGGTCCGAACGAGAAAACACAAAGGGTACCCCCTTTGCTAAATCGACCAAAAATGGATATCGCGCTTAAAAGTCCATAACTTTTGCTACGGGGATCCGTTTTATGATCATGAACCATCAAAATGAACCTTAGAACGAGGAGCAAGTCATGGCTTGGTTTCTTTCTGGAAAATAGACCATGATTTGTGTGGGTTTCGATAAAATGCATGTTGTATGTTCGTTCAGTTTGGCCAAATAGTGGCTTCAGCATTATCCTACACGAAAGTTGTTTTATTCAAGTTATTTCTTGTGAGAACCATCTAATTTACATTTTAGGTGAACCATGTACAGTTTGGTGGAAATCTGATGAGGTCAGTCCAGACGAGAAAACACAAAGGGTACCCCTTTGCTTAATAGGACAAAAATGGGTGCGCGCTTAAACGTCAATAACTTTTGCTATGGGAATCCGTTTTACGCCCGTGACCCATCAAAAAGATCCTTAGAACGAGTAGCACACCATGGTTTGGTGGATTTCTGGCTCTACCCTATGATTTTAGTGGGTTTCGATAAACTGTATGATGTACGTTCGTTCGGTTTGGCTAAAGCGTGGCTTCGACAATATCCTACACCAGAGCGGGTTTTTTTAAGTTATTTCTTGTGAAAACCTTCTCATTTACATTATATATGGAGCATCTACAGTTTCGTTAAAATCTGACGATCTCGGTCCGAACGAGAAAACACAAAGGGTACCCCATTTGCTAAATCGACCAAAAATGGGTATCGCGCTTAAAAGTCCATAACTTTTGCTATGGGGATCCGTTTTATGCCCATGACCCATAAAAATGAACCTTAGAACGAGGAGCACGCCATGGCTTGGTCTATTTCTTTAAGTACACCATGATTTGAGTGACTTTCGATAAAATGCATGATGTACGTTCGTTCGGTTTGGCCAATGTATGGCTTCGGCCATATCATAACCGAAAGTGGGTTTTTTTCAAGTTATTTGTTGTGAAAATCTTCTAATTTCCATTTTAGATGGACCACGTATAGTTTCGTATAAATTGGATGAGGTCGGTCCGGACAAGAAAACACAAAGGGTACCTCATTTGCTAAATCGGCTAAAAATGGGTGTCGCGCTTAAACGTCCATAACTTTTGCTACGAGGATACGTTTTAAGCCCATGACCCATCAAAATGAAACTTTGAACGAGAAGCACGTCATGGCTTTGTCACTTTCTGGCAATAGACCATGATTTGAGTAGGTTTCGATAAAATGAATGATGTACGTTCATTCGGTTTGGCCAATGTGTGGCTTCGAAAATATCCTGCATGAGAGCGGGCTTTTGTCAAGTTATTTCTGCTGAAAACTTTCTCATTTTCATTAAATATGGACCATGTACAGTTTGGTGGAAATCCGACGAGGTCGGTCCGGACGAGAAAACATAAAGGGTACCCCGTTTGCTGAATCGGCCAAAAATGGGTGTCGCGCTTAAACGTCCATAACTTTTGCTACGGGGTTCTGGTTTACAACCATGAACCGTCAAAAAGAACCTTAGAACTAATATCATGCCATGGCATGGTCTTTTTCTGGCTATGCACCATGATTTGAGTGGGTTTCGATAAACTGCATGATGTACGTTCATTCGGTTTGGCCAATGCGTGGATTCGGTAATATCTTGCACCAGAACGGGTTTTTTTTAATTTATTTCTTGTGAAAACTTTCTCATTTACATTGTGTATGGACGATGTATAGTTTCGTGAAAATCCGACGAGGTCAGTCCAAACGAGAAAACACAAAGTGTACCTCTTTTGCCGAATCAGCCAAAATGGGTGTCGCACTTAAACGTCCATTACTTTTGCTACGGGGATCCGTTTTAAGTCCATGACCCGTCAAAACGAACCTTAGAACACGGAGCATGTCATGTATTGTTCGCTTTCTAGCAATGGACCACGATTTGATTGGGTTTCGATAAAATGCATGATGTACGTTTTTTCCGTTTGGCCATTGCGTGGCTTCGGCATTATCCTACACGAGATCCGGTATTTTTTCAAGTTATTTCTTATGAAAACATTCTCATTTACATTATAGATGGACCATGTGCAGTTTGGTGGAAATCCGACGAGGTCGGTACGGTCGAGAAACACAAAGGGTACCCCCTTTGTTGAATCGGCCAAAAATAGGTGTCGCGTTTAAACGTCCATAACTTTTTCAACGGGGATCCATTTTATGCCCATGATCTGTCAAAACGAACCATAGAACAAGGAGTACGCCATGGGATGGTCGCTTTCTGGAAATACACCAAGATTTGAGTGGGTTTCGATAAACTGCATGATGTACGCTCGTTCGGTTTGGCCAATGTGTGGCTTCGGCAATATCCTGCACGAGAGCGTGTTTTTTTCAAGTTATTTCTTGTGAAAACATTCTCATGTACATTATAGATGGACCATATAAAGTTTCGTGGAAATCCGAATAGGTCGATTCGAAAGAGAAAACACAAAGGGTACCCCCTTACTGAATCGGACAAAAATATGTGTCCCGTTTAAACGTCCATTACTTTTGCTACGGGGATCCATTTTAAGCCTATGTCCCATCAAAAAGAACCTTAGAACGATGAGCATACCATGGCTTGGTCGCTTTCTATCAATACACCATGATTTAAGTGCGTTTCGATAAAATGCATGATGTACGTTCGTTCGGTTTGGCCAATGTGTGGCTTCGGCAATATCCTACACGAGAGCGGGATTTTGTCAAGTTATTTCTTGTGAATACCTTCTCATTTACATTGTAGATGGACCAAGTACGATTTGGTGGAAATCCGACGGGGTCGGTCCGGACGAGAAAACACAAAGGGTACCCCCCCCCCCCATTGCTGAATAGGCCAAAAATGGGTGTCACGCTTAAAAGTCCATAAATTTTGCAACAAGGATCCATTTTATGCCCATGATCCGTCAAAAAGAACCTTAGAACGAGAAGCATGCCATGTCTTGGTCGCTTTCTGTGAATACACCATGATTTCAGTGGGTTTCGATAAACTACATGATGTAGGTTCGTTCGGTTTGGCCAATGCGTGGATTCGGCAATATCCTGCACGAGAGCGGGTTTTTTCAAGTTATTTCATGTGAAAACCTTCTCGTTTACATTATTGATGGACCATGTATAGTTTAATGGAAATCCGACGAGATCGGTCCGGACGAGAAAAGACCAAGGGTACCCCCTTGCTGAATCGGACATAAATTGGTGTCGCACTTAAACGTCCATAAATTTTGCTACATGGATCCATTTTAACACAATGACACGTCAATATGAACCTTAAAACGAGTAGAACATTATGGCTTGGTTGCTTTCTGGCAATACACCATGATTTGAGTGGATTTCTATAAAATGCATGATGTACGTTCGTTCTAATGCGTGGCTTTGGCAATATCCTGCACAAGAGTGGGCTTTTGTCAAGATATTTCTTATCAAAACCTTCTCATTTACATTATTGATGTACCATGTACAGTTTGGTGGAAATCCGACAAGGTCGGTCCGGACGAGAAAACACAAGGGGTACCCCCTGCTGAATCGGACAAAAATGAGTGTCGCGCTTAAACGACCATTACTTTTGTTACAAGGATACGTTTTAAGCCCATGACCCGTCAAAACGAACCTTAGAACGAGGAGCACACCATGTCTTGTTCGCTTTCTAGCAATGGACCACGATTTGATTGGGTTTCGATAAAATACATGATGTACGTTCGTTCGGTTTGGCCAATGCGTGGCTTCGGCATTATCCTACATGAGAGCCGGTTTTTTTCAAGTTATTTCTTATGAAAACATTTTCATTTACATTATAGATGGACCATGTACAGTTTGGTGGAAATCCGACGAGGTCGGTCCAGTCGAGAAAACACAAAGGGTACCCCCTTTGCTGAATCGACAAAAATGGGTGTCGCGCTTAAACGTCCATAACTTTTTCTACGGGTATCCGTTTTATGCCCATGATCCGTAAAAACGAACCATAGAACGAGGAGCACGCCATGGGATGGTCGCTTTCTGGCAATACACCATGATTTGGGTGGGTTTCGATAAACTGCATGATGTACGTTCGTTCGATTTGGCCAATGCGTGGCTTCGGCAATATCCTGCACGAGAGCGTGTTTTTTTCAAGTTATTTCTTGTAAAAACCTTCTCATGTACATTATAGATGTACCATATAAAGTTTCGTGGAAATCCGAATAGGTCGGTCCAGAAGAGAAAACACAAAGAGTACCCCCTTGCTGAATTGGACAAAAATAGGTGTCCCGTTTAAACGTCCATAACTTTTGCTATATAGATCCCTTTTAAGACAATGACACGTCAATACGAACCTTACAACGAGGAGCACACTAAGGCTTGGTCACTTTCTAATAATACAACATGATTTGAGTGGGTTTCAATAAAATGCATGATGTACGTTCGTTCTAATGTGTGGCTTTGGAAATATCCTGCACAAGAGCGGGCTTTTGTCAAGTTATTTCTTATGAAAACCTTCTCATTTACATTATTGATGTACCATGTACAGTTTGGTGGAAATCCGACGAGGTCGGTCCAGACGAGAAAACACAAAGGGTACCCCCTTGCTGAATCGGACAAAAATGGGTGTCGCACTTAAACGTCCATTACTTTTGTTACGGGGATGCGTTTTAAGCCCATGACCCGTCAAAACGAACCTTAGAATGAGGAGCACGTCATGTTTTGTTCACTTTCTATCAATGGACCACGATTTGATTGGGTTTCGATAAATTGCCTGATGTACGTTCGTTCGGTTTGACCAATGCGTGGCTTCGACGTTATCCTACACGAGAGCCGGGTTTTTTTTTCAAGTTATTTCTTTTGAAAACCTTCTCATTTACATTATAGACGGACCATGTACAATTTGGTGGAAATCCGACGAGGTCGGTCCGGTCGAGAAAACACAAAGGGTACCCCCTTTGCTGAATCGGCCAAAAATAGGTGTCGTGCTTAAACGTCCATAACTTTTGCTATGGGGATCCGTTTGTCGGTCCAACAATACTACTTAACAAGTTCTAAGAAACAACGACACATTTACGATTACCAACCTGTATTGAATATAGAAACGATTACAAGGTTGAATGATTAAGCTTGAATGTGTTCTCAATGTTTTCTCTCTTTTACACTTTGATGTGTGTGTTTGTGTTAAGTTATCTATCTGATTTATGTGAGAGAGATTGAGATACATCTTAATCTACTAAGTGTGTTGAACACACAACCTAGATAATATCTTGATATTAATTCTAGATATTAAATCTAGAAACTAGAAACTAACTAAAACTAACTTAGTTACCTAAGTTACCTAATATCTAACAAATAGATATTAATTTAACTTTTACAATAATAAACAAATACATTACATTGAAATACATTGAAATTTATTACAAACGACATAGACTTTATTATCGAGAGTCGACGTTCCGGCTTTAGCTTCAGATTACGATCTTCGGATTGGATGATCTTGAATCCAATGAGACTGTGGTCTAACACCGTTTTATGCCCATGATCCATCAAAACGAACCTTAGAACGAGGATCACTCCATGGGATGGTCGCTTTATGGCAATACACCATGATTTGAGTGGGCTTCGATAAACTGCATGATGTACGTTCGTTCGCTTTGGCCAATGCGTGGCTTCGGCAATATCATGCACGAGAGCGTGTTTTTTTCAAGTTATTTCTTGTGAAAACCTTCTCATGTACATTTTATGTGGACCATGTATAGTTTCGATGAAATCCGAATAGGTCGGTCCGGACGAGAAAACACAAAGGGTACCCCCTTGCTGAATCGGACAAAAATGGGTATCGCGCTTAAACGTCCCTTACTTTTGCTACGGGGATCCATTTTAAGCCCATGTCCCATCAAAACAAACCTTAGAATGAGGAGCACTCCATGTCTTGGTCGTTTTCTGTCAATACACCATGATTTGAGTGGGTTTCGATAAAATGCATGATGTACGTTCGTTCGGTTTGGCCAATGCGTGGATTCGGCAATATCCTGCACGAGAACGGGTTTTTTTCAAGTTATTTCTTATGAAAACCTTCTCATGTATATTATATATGGACCATGTATAGTTTCGTGGAAATCCGAAGAGGTCGGTCCGGACGAGAAAACACAAAGTGTACCCCCTTTGTTGAATCGACCAAAAATGGGTGTCGCGCTTAAACGTCCATAACTTTTGCTACGGGGATCCGTTTTAAACCCATGACCCGTCAAAATGAACCTTAAAACGAGGAGCACGTCTTCGCTTGGTCGCGTTCTGGAAATAGACCATGATTTGAGTGGGTTTTGATAAATTGCATTATGTACGTTCGTTCGGTTTGGCCAATGGGTGGCTTCGGTCTTATCCTACATTAGAGCCGGTTATTTTCAAGTTATTTCTTGTGAAAACCTTATCATTCAAATTTTAGATGGACCTTGTAGACTTTGGTGGAAATCCGACGAGGTCGGTCCGGACGAGAAAACACAAAGGGTACCCCCTCTGATGAATCGGCCAAAAATGGGTGTCACGCTGAAACGTCTCTAAATTTTGCTATGGGAATCCGTTTTAAGCCCATGACCCGTCAAAACGAACCTTAGAACGAGGATCAAGCCATGTCTTGGTGGCTTTCTGGCAATACATCATGATTTGAGTGGGTTTCGATAAACTGCTTGATGTACGTTCGTTCGGTTTGGCCAAGGCGTGGCTTTGACAATATCCTACACCAGAGCGGGGGTTTTTAAGTTATTTCTTGTGAAAACCTTCTTATTTACATTGTATATGGACCATGTACAGTTTCGTGAAAATCCGACGAGGTCGGTCCGGACGAGAAAACACAAAGGTTACCCCATTTGCTGAATAGACCAAAAATGGGTGTCGCGCTTAAACGTCCATACATTTTGTTACGGGGATTCTTTTTAATCCCATGACCCGTCAAAATGAACCATAGAACGAGGATCACGCCATGGCTTGGTCTCTTTCTATCAATACATCATGAATTGAGTGGCTTTCGATAAAATACATGATGTATGTTCGTTCGGTTTGGCCAATGTGTGGCTTCGGCAATATCTTACACGAGAGAGGGTTTTTTCAAGTTATTTATTGTGAAAACCTTCTCATTTATATTGTAGATAGACCATGTACAGTTTCGTGGAAATCCGACGAGGTCGTTCCGGACGAGAAAACACAAAGTATACCCCATTTGCTGAATTGGCCAAAAATGGGTGTCGTGCTTAAATGTCCATAACTTTTGTTACGGAGATACGTTTTAAGCCCATGACTCGTCAAAACGAACCTTAGAACGAGGAGCACGTCATGTCTTGTTCGTTGTCTAGCAATGGACCACGATTTGATTGGGTTTCGATAAAATGCATGATGTGTGTTCGTTCGGTTTGGCCAATGTGTGGCTTCGGCATCATCCTACACGAGAGCTGGTTTTTTTTCAAGTTATTTCTTGTAAAAACATTCTCATTTAAATTATAGATGGACCATGTACAGTTTGGTGGAAATCTGACGAGGTCGGTCCGATCGAGAAAACACAAAGGGTACCCCTTTGCTGAATCGGCCAAAAATGGGTGCCGCGCTTAAATGTCTATAACTTTTGCTACGGGGATCCGTTTTAAGCCCATGACCCATCAAAAAGAACCTTAGAACGAGGAGCACGCCATGGCATGGTTGTTTTCTGGGAATACACCATGATTTGAGTGGGTTTCGATAAACTGCATGATGTACGTTCGTTCGATTTGGCCAATGCGTGGCTTCGGCAATATCCTGCACGTGAGCAGGTTTTTTTAAGTTATTTCTTAGATTAAGTAGGTTGTCGGTCCTCATTCCATTTCATTCGTGTGTTGTAAACGCATATACTCTCCCCCGTTCTTGGGGTCATGTCGTTTGTGAAACTTTATTTCATATAAAATGTTTCAGGTTTAAATTCCCTTCAGTTTATAAACGTTATATTGCGATAATTTCATGTTTTGAAATCACTAAGTTTTAGGATGTTACATCCGCCACGTTTATTAGAAGTGGGCCTCCCCCGTCACCGAAAGGTGTTGTTTTGGGTGTAGAGTATTATCCATGTTTTCGGTGACGTTTTGTATATGGATTCTCATCCATGTATTGTGGTTTGAGTATCTTACCTTATCCATATTATTGGACATTTTGGATGATAAGGTTTAATTCACGTTTTAATTATTTGGGGAATTTGATTATTGATCACGATTTTGGGTGAGTTTTGGAGATTGAGTTTATACTTTGAGAGAATGTTTCATATTGGAGTTTTCATTACAAACTTGTAGGTTACGGAAAACGGTTTACTCTCATCTTTAATGAATATCGTTTTAGAAATTGTGATTTAAATTGAATTATTTCAATTTGACGATTTATATGTTTAATATGAAAACTCTTGAACTCACTAGGCGTTAGCCTAACCTTTTTATTTGTCGGCATGTGCATCAGGTCATTATGGGGAGTGGTACTAGCGACACCGTGAAGAGTTGAGTGCTAGTTAGAAGCACGAGAAAGATATAGCTAATGGGTAAAGTCTTCCGCACATTTGGAGATAGCAATGGGTGATGGATTTAGTAATACCCGACCACTATTTAGTCTTTATATAAGACTTGATTTATTTGAGGTTAAGTCTAGAATTTCATTTGAGGTATTTCAAGTATTGACTTGTAGAAAAAGATTATATCCTTCATTTGATGTATTATTGAAAATTTTAAATTGGTTGTTCTGTCCAAATTTGAGAGTGTTACATGAACAAAAAAATATACCGTTGAAATTAGTTATTTCAAAGCATACAAAAGTTGTGCGAAAACATAAATAGATGCATACAAAAGTTGTGTACAACCTCTTTACCTTTTAAATAATTTAGGTTTTTTTTTATTTTAAAATTGGTTTGTGCCGATATAATCGGTTACCAATAACTTTTTGGTCAAAGGCATGTGTTTAATCAATTCAGAAAATCGAGGGGTTTATATGTTTGTTCAAAAAAATCATGGACATAATCACTCAAAATCGAAATTTTACTTTGTTTTTCGTACTTTTTTTTACTTTAAAATTTGATTTACCAATATAGTCAGTTATCAGTAACCTTTTTTGGTCAAAGAATGTATTTAATCGATTTTACAAAGTTTTATGGATTTATTTGTTAAAATATTTAAAAACTTAATCACAGAAAATCAAAAAATCCGTTATTTTTTTGAATTTCTTCCTAAAAATATGTTCTTTTTTGTTTCTAAAGACCATCTCCATGTATTTTAACACCTACTAACATGCAAATTGCCAAATTACACTCCAATTCATGTTTGATCATATATTATAAGATATTAATTAATATATATTTGTTTCTTTCACAATATGAAACATTTTTAACGGATTTTCTATTTGTTATGTTGTTATTGTTATTACTACTGTTATTTTATTATAATAGTTCTTATTACTACTATTGCTATTGTTTTAATAAATTTATTTGTTATGACTTTGTTTTGTCATATGTATTTTGTTAATATTCTTATTAATGCTCAAATATTTCAAACTTTTTCAAACAAACAAGTCATAAAGGAATTAAAAGAAGGTGGAAATTGTCAAAGTACATAAATTGTTATTCCAAATACATATATACAAGTTAAACATAAAATCAGAAAAGAAATAAATTACAACTTACTTCTATTCCATGACAATCAAATGTGTGGATTGATCCCACATTCCATTTCACTCAAGAATTGAAAACAGAATCCAACTCGAAGACGGAACCTGTTTGCAGATTTGTAGCAGATGGAAGACGAAATCCAACTGAAAGACGAAACCTAGTTGCAGATATGAAATATATATGGAACCCAACATAACAGATTTGTCGGTGTATCCCTCCCCTCACCAGATCTGCAACAATCAATCTCGTTTAAATGTGTATATTGTGCACATTGTCATCCCAGCACCAGAACCACCATTTGCATAATGTCTCACATCATTCTAAGAAGTTTTCTTTGTAGTTGTTTTGTCAAGGGAGTTATACGGTACTCATGTGAAACCTTCTATTTGTGCAACCCTCCCCAGACCCAATAGTTTCTCCTACACCACCAGAACCGTCATTTGTTGTCATCCCATCACTAGATCTGCAACTACAAACAATATCACATAAATGTGCACGATATGTGGTATACACATTATGCACCTTATCATCCCACCATCAAAATCGCCATTTGCAAAGTGTTCACAAGCAATGTGCACACTGTGAACAACCCATGTTTACTATGTGTTCACATATTGAAGTATCAAATAATAGAAGCCCTATACTTTGGCAAAAAAATATGAGAGGAAAGGTGTATTTATTGAATATCTTTATTGCCCCTGAATTAAATTGAAGCGGCAAATATGATAGTTTGTTTTGAAGGATTTTTTTATTAACTTTTTACATTGATTAAATATGTTACGAGGCTGAAATTAGATCTCACAATTCCCACAAATTAGAGGGATCTCAAATAAAGGTCCCTCTCTCAATATATATCCAAAATCTTGTAGAATCTTTAAACTAATTTATACATTATGTACAATAATAAATGTAGTATATAATTAAATCCATTTTAAATACCAAATACTTTTAAAATCATCAAGAAGATTAACCTTTTTGCACAAATCAGCTCATAAGTCCAGATCGCATCTAAGAAATATCATTACTTAAATTCTTTAAGTTGACCAAAATCATTTGTATGAGATTTTAATTATATATGAAATAATATTAATAATTAATTATGGGTAAAAAGAATCATATCTAAAGAGATTTTATTCTTAATTACTTTAAAGAATATGAACTTGATCTTATGCAAATCAAAAAAAAATTATTATTGTATCCAAGAATTCTTGATCCACTCCAAAAGACATGCATATACACACTAACTAGTACAATCTTAGTAAATTACATCCCTATGGTTTGTTAAAAATTATGATTTTTATCCCTATGACTTAAAATTATACTTTTTGTTCTTATGGTTTGAAATTCATTGTTATTTTCGTTCTTATCATTTATAATTTATCATTGTTTTGGTACCTATGCTTTACAGTTCTTTACTTTTTTTCGTCTATTGTGCTTAAAGATGCGAGTTAGGCTCATGAACGAAAATATCAATAAATTGCGAATCATAGAGATGAAAACCGCTATTTCTAAACCACATTGATCGAAAAATTTTAATCTTTAAGAAAACCAACAGGACAAAAATGTAATTTACTTTTAAATCTTTTAATTGATGATCAAAATATGCTCTCAAGGAAAAGTTAAAAGGTAAATAAATAATTTATTTATTATACTAGATCTATTTGTATAGGGATTTGTCACTCGGTCAAGTAACGTGTATGATCGAGGGTTCGATTCCGATTGATATTTATTACTAGTATTTTAGATCGTTGTGATTCTTTTTAAGTTTTATTGGGTTCGTATGTATGTGATAGTTATTTCCGATCCCATGGAGCTATATAAATAGTAAATCATGAAAAAGAACTAAAAAATACTATATATACTTGAAACACTTTTACATTTTATGTTTCTTATTTTTATTTTTATTTTTATTTTTATCGATGGTGATCTTTATGGGAAAAATTCAAATAAAGTGATCAGATTTTTCAAATTCTTTTTCATTCAATTTCTGAAACTATAATAACTTTCTTATAAGGTTATACTAAATATAATTAGAATACTTTTTATTAATTATCGAATACTTGAAGTACCTCTCATAAATAAAAAATAATATAAATCAAAATCAATACTTAGATATTTCGTAATTAATGGATAAACGTGGAATTTTGGATTATTTTTAAACAAGAAATAAGTTGTATGTTTTCTATGCTACAATAATTGTAGACGATGATATTTATTAAAATTTCTATTTTAAAACCCACCAAATTTGGAAATATATAAATACAAATTATTATTATTATTATTATTTATTTTTTTAAATATAGAAGAAGAAAAAGTAAAAAAGAAAAGATGAGGTACTATGATTGATAGATAGATTCTGAGGCCTATGATTGATGAGAGAGATTCTAAGTTGAGTAGGAACCCGACGAGTTTCCTACTTGATTTCGAATGTAGAAAACCAACAAAAAATAAATTATATATAGTAAATAGCGGATTTGGTCCATGAAGATTGTCATTTATTATGGAATTGGTCCTTTATCTTTATTTATTACCAAAGAATTCTCCACCTATGCAATTTGTATTGGATATGGTCCTACACACTAACCTCCGACCACTCTCTGTGTTTAAGCACGAGGTTGAAATGGTATATGTAATAATCCAAATTCTCCTGTTTTTTTAATTGGTAATTTGGGAGGGTAAAGTTAGAAATTGATGTTTCTGCAGGGATGTTATTGTAAATTAAGGCCCAAATGAGAGGGGACTCATTCTTCTCTCATTAGAATCGATCTTTTGGAAGGTGAAAGTGTGTGTGAGCTCCTCTTGAGGAGAGTTGTGGATATGAAGAAGGAACCCTATTAGATTGAAGAAGAGAAAGAGTTGGATTCCCATTTCAGGTATAAATCTCCTTCCTCTATACCTTCTCTTGTTATTGTTGAGATTCTAGTTTAGGGGATTAGGGTTCTTGTGTGTTGGGTTGTTTTGTTTGAATGAGAAAGGCATCATCATTGTGGGTATGTGTGAGGATCGAATTTATGGTTGAGTGTGCATCTGAATTCATTATTTTAATTGGTTGATGATGGATTGATTTAGTTTGATTCAAGTTCTAAATCTTTTGGGTTTATTTCTTCATTGTTAGATTAGTGGTTTGAGTCTTATGGATTAGATTGGATTGGGTTTTGTTTAGGGGAGGTTTCATATTGATTTTGGGTGAGTTTTAACCCCTAAATCATCATAGATATGATGTGGTTTTGGATTTGAGGTTCATGATCTCGAGATGGATGTGCTAGCGAAACAGAAAGAAAGCAACTTTCATACGGGTTAGGTTGCATGAAACTTGCATTAGCCACTGTTCCCAAATTTTCAGTTTTTGCTTTAAGAGTAGTATGGGGTTGTGGCTTGGGTCCTTAATTCAGGTGTTTATTAACAGTTCAATTGGAGGTCCTTTAACACGTCTTTTGGTAATCCAAATTCAGGTGTTCAGTTGATAGATGAGTTCGGAGCGAAAAGAATTGGTGAGGATGTGACAGGACTTTAAAAGAATTATTGGTCCTTACCAAACCGAGTCAGTTATCCGGGTTACCACATAATCTATTCATTCTCGTTCTTTAGAGATAGATATTAAAACAGACATGGACCCAGTGTCGATAACTCGTGTCACCCCACCTAGCCACTCAAGTGTCTCACAAAATATAATTGTTTCATATATGCACGGAGATTTAACACATAATCTATCTATTCCTCACTCGAAGGTCTTAGATATTGAAAAAGGAAGACATCAGCTCCGGTCTCCGAACTTCATATTCTACTCACATTGTCTATTGATTTCTAACCTACGTCCCAGGTTGAATCAATCTTTGAACATAATCGATATGATTTATACTTCTTTCACACAAGCACGAATCTTTGTGATTCCAATCGCATATCTTTGTGATATTGTCGGAACAGTTTGAGAAGTAACTTTTAAATATTTTACTTCGGTGATAACTGGAAGTCCTATCAGAGATACCCCTTTGACAACTCTGAAAATAGGCCACACAATTACTTTAATTGTTGTGATAACAGTTACTATTGTGTTTCTGTGTTAGCTGTTACCTGTGGTTACTGAATCGTTTTATCTGGTATTTTGCTACTCATCCATTTAGTCTTTGAAGTTACATGATGCTCAGGATTCTCCTAATCATCATGAGGGGAAGAACTACACAAAATTCAAAGACAGATTATCGTGTTGAGGGGGAGTTAGCAAAATCTGAGGGGGTAACAGAATTTCTTAAATCTGAGGTTGAAAAGCCATTAGATTCAAAGATTTTATTGGTTTTTCTATCCCTATCAAGTGGTGTTTGCGACGAGTCATTTCCTCCTACGAGCTGATTGAAACAAGTTCTTAAGCTGAAAACATATTCAACTCGTGGTTCAAAGACAGATTCTTTGTTTTTAAACTGAAGATGCACCGTGGAATGTCACGTAACTCACACATTATCTTTCTTGTATGTCGATCCGATGTGTTGAGTTTCTACAGTTGAAAGTTGCTCAATAGTGCGTTCAGTCGAAGCTATTGTACATTGAATCTGGTTACAAAGTTGAAACTATGAAAACCAAGAGCTTTATTCAAGGGGGAGCTTGGAAAGATATGAAGACATGCAACACCAAAGTTTTTCAAAGATTCAAGAGGGAAAGAAGATCAAGGCTTGAATATTTCAAGATGATAAATGTCTTATTCAACTTTAGGAGGAGATTTAAAGGACTGAAAGTCCTAGTGCGTTGAAAGTTGTATAACGCATTTATAGAGTTTAATTGTTTTATTATTTAAGGCGTTGTAAAAGCCAATATTGTTTATTGGGCTTGTTTGTTTGTTTTGGGTCTTGGGCCTAAGGGTTTAGGTTTGGGTATAAATAAGTTGCTAAACCTAATTTAGGAGAAGAAGAGTTGGTCATTCATAGGTTTACTTACACATATTGAAATTCTCTCTGTAAACCTTAAACTCTTTATTGATAAATCTAATCATATGACCAGTAGTTGTGATTGAATCTCTATTGTTTATTAATTATTACTATGATTGCATTATTTCTGGGATCTACACAACCCTTCCATTAATGGAGTTATGGATTCAAAGTTTGTAGTTTACCTTTATTTTCTTATTGGATTGAAAAACCCTATATAGGTGATTGTTTTGGTTGATTCTTAGTAGTTTTCAAGTATTTATTTTGAGAAAACTCACTATTGTTAATGATATCTTCAAGGATGTCAAGGGTTTATGTTTTTGGTTTAAATGTTGGATTAAATGATGGATTTTGTTTGGATTAAATGTTGTTTTGATGTTTGAATATTGATTAATATGATTTAGAACGTTGATTCTATCGATTTTGTGGCTTAAAACCAATCTGGGAGAGTTTGAGGATAAATGGCATTGAGAAATTTTAGCTGAAAATCGTGCAGACCCAGACCAAAGTCTGGCGTGACTTCTGGCGCGAGTTGGATCGCGTGGAAGGTCGTCCCAACCCTTGTTAGTCTATCTTCCGTTTTGTCTCATTTGTCGTTTGAGGCTAGGATCGAGGCACTGTTTGGTGGTTTGTCTTAGGGGTTGTAAAGGATGGATTTGGGGGATAATTAGGTGGTTTAATACCCTTGTATGTCATGTGATTTAGGTGTTTGGTTTGGACACTCGTAGCTTGCAGTGTGAGATTTAAGCGTGGACGATAGGTGAGTTTTTCTTAACTTACCTTATTTGACGTATGAGCCCTAAATACGTGTAATGTTTATCAAAATGCATGTTTTACATTGCTTTAAAATATGTTTGATGGTGTGGATATTAAAGTGTGCATGCATTTGGGGGTGGGGCATGTGATGGCTTTTATATGGGAGGTGTGACCCATTTGGAATGCATGAATTCATTTCATGTGATTCGTTTTGAGGGCAGGTGTGAGACCGAACACGTTGTCACAGGTGTGCGTGACTTAATCGTGGGCCATCTACATGTGTTGTGTGTGTGCATGGTGGTTTTAAAGGTGTGAATCATTGTAAATGCTTATAACTCATTTTGAATTATATTTGGTGGTGCGCTGCTGAAACTTGAGGGAACTCACTAGACCTTCGGTCTAACCCTTGCTTTTATAAAACTGAAAACTTTTTCAGGCAAGTGTATAGTGGGATTTCGTCCAAGGGGAGAGAGAAGAGGTGGTGTAGTAGAAGAGGCTTGGTGAAGGTTTGTAGTCGGCGGTAGGTTTATAGTAAATCTCAATTGTGGATATGTGTAACCGCTTCGAAAAATTGAGTTGAGGTTGATGTAATTAGTTTATTTGGGACCATTCTGGTTGTAATGTTATATTTATGTTATTGTCCGAGTTTGGTTCGTTACATTTACATATGTATCTTCAAATTGACATTTCAATTATTCGCCTATGAACAATTCTTTAACATTCCCTTCTTACTTTCTTACAATATTTAGTTTTCTTAGTGGACCTCCCACTATATATGTATATGTCTCTGTGTGTGTGTGTATATATATATATATATATAGAAAGAGAGAGAGAGAGAGAGAGAGAGATGCAAATAGGAACCCAGCATTGATTAGGAACCCAGGAATTCCCCACAATGCGCCATGCGTCCCTATATTCACGATGAATATTCATCGTCAATAACATTCACGATTAATATGAAAGTGTTATTCATCATAAATCACACATTCATTATTAATACCAAATCCATATTCCTAATATTTCATCGGTCACGTTGTGGGTGGTTCCAGATTCTTAATCAATTTTAGGTTCTTAACTGAACTCGTCCATGTATGTATGTATGTATGTATGTACAACAAAGTTTAAATACAAACCCAACATTTGTTACAAATCAATCCGAATTATACAACAAGTTTGATTTTAAGATATGATTCATATTGAATTTTCTTTTTTAGTAGAAAGAATTACATCAATTTTCAATTCTCGAGGTTTATATTTCGTAAAATAACACAAGTACACAAGTGGTGTATAATAATAGATGATTCCAGATTACTTTGAAAATACGAAAAGAATATTTTTTTTATTTAATGTTATTTATTTTTAAAAATATTATATTTCTTTATTTCAAAAGAATGATGATTTATTAAAAATACAAGTAGTGTTTGAAAAATGAGTGAATTATCTTTCATTAACTGGTTAAACACTCTGCTTATTCGTGATCGGATTTGTATGGGTTTTTTTGTCATTATACCATAATATGCACATTATGAATAAAGACAGGTTAGGTTGGATTAACCCTTCAACAAATTTTTTTCTCTGTTTTTATATAATTTTACAATTGAATCATGCATTATACATGGTTACAAAACTATGGCTAAAATACTAATACATTTTGTAATAAATCAATTTGATTAAACACTTGCATACATTCAACCCATTCTTTCTGGTTCTAGACTAGACCTGGCAAAAGTTGACACGACACACTAACCCGACACGAAATAAACGGGTTTGGGTAATACATTTCAACCCGTTAAAGTAAACGGCCTGACACGACACGAAAATTAAACGGCTAAGGTCACGGTCAAAAATTTCAACTCGAAAATGACCCGAATAACCCGTTTATATATATATATATAGGGTCAGGTTCACGTGAGACCAAGCTGTTTTCGTGAGACCGCGTGAGACCAAGCCTTAAAACATGAAATTTCACACCGAAACACTGTGAAGGTAAAAAACATTCGAACTTTCATAATGTAATCACACTATGAAGGTAAAAAAACCTAAACCAAGTTAAAAAAAAAAATCAAACCTTCACAGATAAAAGACTGTGAAGATATATCCGAACCTTCACAGTGAAGACGCTGTGAAGGTAAAAAAAAAACGAACATTCACAGCGAAAAACACCGTGAACGTAACATTTACGATGTTTTCCCTATGAAAAGTTCGATTTTTTTTACATTCACAGTTTTTTGGTGTGAAGTTTCATACTTTAAAGTTTGGTCTCACCGGTCTCACGGAATCTGTTTGGTCTCACGCGAACTTAAGTCTATATATATATATATATATAGATAAGTTTTCCTTTTAATGCTTTGGATTTTTAGTGTTTTAGATTTTATTATAATTTTGAACTATAAATTTTGGATTTCTAATGCTTTCATTTGAATTTTGTATTTGTATTTTTTTATGAATTTTCGATTTTTAATTTTAACTTTATAAATGTTAAACGGGTTAGGCGGGTCGTGGCGGGTTGGTCGGGTTAGGGTTGGGATTTTTTTACCCGTTTATTAAACGGGTCGGATTAGGGTTAGACACTTTCAACTCATTTAACTTTGAACCCGACATGACATGACACATTTGTCATGTCTATTCTAAACCTATTTCAACCCATTTTTTGAAATACATAATTGTTTTTTTTTTCTTTGTTTATTATGTCAAATCAATTATTATGTCAAATCAAATGTTATTTTTATATAATTCATGGTGTGATGATATAATAGTTTGGTTTTGTCTTGTTATAGTTGTAAGATTGTGTTTTCTTGTTATGTGAAATGTCATAAATACCCTTGGCTTTATTGAGTTGTCAAAGTTTAAGACAAGTGGGGTTGGTATATCTCAACAGTTATTCTCCATGATTAACAAAGAATGTTTATCCTTTTTTAGTCCACATCTTTTGTGGCTCATAAGCCTGTAGCCCAACAGCAACCATTAGGCCCATCTCTCACATGTGTTTCATTCATTGTTTTAAAAAACTCATCGCACAGTCGTCATGGTATGTCATGGCACAAGACTTGTGTTTCATATCACGTTAAACACATGGTACGTCATAGCCTAATCCGCAGTTTTCGTAATTGCAATATTTGGTTTTTCTTTATGTTTTTAATATATAACCTGATTTAACTTGTTTATTACTATTGATTCATTAAGTAATAGTACAAAACATATGTTTTTATATATAATATTATATATGAATTAGAAATTTGACGTCATAAGTCACGTCTTGAAAAACGTCATGGCTTCGCCCTGGCTCCTAAGGCTTGAGGTTTGGTTCTCGCCGCCACGCTACGCCTCACGCCATTTAAAACCTTGGTTTCATTACATCAATGGGGATTCAACACAATTTTCCCCAGGGACCAGTTGCGGAAAACATTGACGGATCCAAGATTTTCGATTATTGTTACAGATGATTTATGGGTATCTATAACAAATAACTTTGTTCTTTTTATTTTTTACAGTGTGGAGGATATATTACACAATCTTTTTTCAAGGTGTTGGTTGGGCTGACTGGAATGGGATGGGATAGGCTCGACAAGATTGGTCCGCCTTCGATGGGTGCAGGAAAAAAAAACGGGTGTGGAAAACACGTAACTTTTACATGTAATGGTCCAGTCCAAACATCGTGTAACTACAATGGGGTCTTTTGTGAGTTAATAGGTAGATAAGCTTGTATCATCTTGGAACAGTGTGTATGTCTAAGAATGAGAGAAGGTCAACATTGGTTTGCTTTTGTAAGGTAGTGATTGTTCGTTTCATGTTTGATTATGGTTGAAAGACTGAAATAGATGTGTCTGTTTTATTCCATCTTGTTTTAAGTCGAACGATAAAAGCTTACATACTAGGTACATATTTGACTGGACGGTTTTGATCGAACAACTCGATTTTATGGTTTAAGTTAAGTTTTTAGTTATAACTAATAAGATATAATCATTGTTGAAATGGAAACTAAAAAAGATTAATAGGTTATGCTAAAATGATTTTTGAAACAAAAAATAAAAAACTATTTCTCATCATAAAAAATGGAAGGTATACATTATTTTTAATTATTATCAAGAAAATAAGATGACTTTTTGATATAATAATTTTGATAACAGACTAATCATTTCCGATTTATTTACGAATGTTTAATTTGTATAAATGTCTGAATATTTAAAAAAAAATCAACTATACAACAAATTTAACCAAACCAACCAGTTTTCAATGGTAAATCATTTTTTCACTATGGCGTGTTCGAAAAGTGCTAGATTTTGATAAATGTTCAACTAATCTTGTGAATACACTTAGAATAGTTAAAGGTTCTAAGAATACAAACCATTATCAGGCTACCGGCTTATCTGAGTCAATAACAGGAAAAATTAAGACCAACAAATTGAAGACGTGGTCAGCAAGTTCATAGGCTAAAGGATTGAAAGTTGAGCAACTGATGAACAACTGCTGACAAACAGATAAAGGAAATTCATCAGCAATTGAATAAGTCAATATTCAATAAGTAGATCTCAACAGTTGAAGACTCATCCCGATAAATTTAGAGTCTAAAGCTAAAGACATAGGTGTTGTTTGTTTCTTAAGAGATATTGAAGTATGAAGTCTTATTTCACTAAGAGGTGGTGCTGAAGTCTGAAAGTAGAATCAATAAGACTGTTTGTTTTTAAAATTATAAATGTCTGAATGTTTGAAATTGTCTATTTTACCCCTCTTAATATAAATTATATGTTTACTCATTAATGTATAATGTAATTACCAAGAAATCTTTTGTAACTAATTACATTTATTTCAAACAACAAACTTTCAAACATTACACATATATTTCAACATATTTCCAACAATTTCCCCTATTTATTCATAATTATTATGAAAATTTATAAAACTTAATTTATAATATGGTAAATAATATAGTATTTAATAGACATAATATCGTTGTTTATTTATTAATATATAATTTAGATTTTATTTTTAATTTAATCGTGTATTATATATTTTTAAGAAATAAAAAATTAATTAATAAAAAATTAATTAATTACATCAAAGTTTAGTTTAAAAAATCTGACCTTAAAATAAATGTCTATATATATTCCAAAGTGAATAACGAGACGACAAAGAGATTTTAGGGAAATAAGATTGCATTAAGAAGCCAATAAGACATGAGTTTACCTCTTGTTTGATAAGAGGACATTAAAAGGTTTTAAGCTCTTATTGTAGGGTAAAAAAAACAGTCTGATCAGCATTACCTCTTATCTGGTAAGACATAAGTGGTGAATAAGGGATTCTCTTTAAAAAAACAAATGACACCCTAATCTAATGTACAGTACATGAATAAGTCTTGTCTTATTAACTCGAATGCAGAATAGGATTACAGCTATAAATCCACGTGAAGTTGCGAAAAATAACCTACTACTCAACTTGATAGTATCACAGTACGATAAATCATACATGCCTTAAATGCAACATGTAATGCAACTGGGTTTACATTAAATGCATTATGGGCACATAAACCACTCCGTAGAGGATATATTTCAGCGATTTGATTTCCAAAGGCGACAAGAATACCAACAAATGACGATCTTTTGGTCAATACCTAATGGATAAAGCATCTTACTCAAGAAGTACGAACACTTGACAAGAGACTAGATCATTGTATCCTTCGAATATTTGTGCCTCCATGAAGACATATTTTGTAATTTACCATTGTATGAATGTCTTGTACAAACTTAGATCAGTAGTTGATTCATAGTTTATATTTCACACAAGACTTGATTTTCTGTATAAAGATTAATAATCATAAATTATTTTAAACACGGGGAAAAAATGAATTCAACCATCCCTCTGCAAATACTTGTGTTATTTTACGAGTCATTTGATACCAATAGTGCAAGATGGAACTTGTATTTTCATAGTAATCGATCCCTCTTCTAGACAGGAGTCGTATTACATTAATGTTGTGTGGTTGATACCATTAAATCATTATCATTATTATATGGATATTCAATGAATTATTGTCATTTTGTTTTGGATTTTGATATTTTATTTTGGTGGTGTTCTTTTTTTCTGTCCTGTTGTCGCAGGTAATGTTGAAAATGGCCGGTGGCAATGACTATCATAATCCTCTTCAATTATTCTTCACAGGCATGTATGTCAGAGAGAAAAAAGAAGTAATAAAAGAAAACAAGAGAGGATCGTTGTGCCACAAAGAAGGAATTAAAGAACCAAGTACCGAGTTTAATCCCCCCCCCCCCTTCCAAAATTTGTTAAGAAATGTCTCCTTTAGTATAGTAATGATTCATTTCATTACATCAAGCCAAACACCATTAATAATTTTCATTTCTATTCTCACCTCAGTTATCCTCAACCAAGCACACCCCATTAGTCTGGGCCGTTTATCAAATTCTTATCCGGATAAGCGCTTACCAATAAAATTCAACACTATCACTTATTAAGCAGGTAAGATTTTAGTCCACCAAAACGGTATCGTATGCAACAATTTTCGGTAAAATTTAACATTATCACTTACCAGGTAAGATTTTAATCCACCAAAACGGTATCGTATCCAACAATTTTCCCGGTAAGCGCTAACCGTGGTAAAAGTCTTCGCCATCACTTACCAGGGTAAGACTATTGGTCCTTACCTTAGCTCTTACCGGGTAAGATTCTTGGTCATTGTTATCTTCATCCATAAGGTAATATGACTTGGTAAGCGCTTACCCGGTAAACGTTTAGTAAACGGCCCACTCTAAATCTAGATATCCACATATCACCCACATACATCTTCGTGTCCTAGTAGCATCGAATCAAACCAATCAACAAAATAACATCAAAACAAAACATCTCCATCCATTCAACTCCCGCTCCTTTAATATTTTCGTCTTTTGGTTTTTACAACATAAAGACAAGACTCGGCAAAATAAAATAAACGAGTATCCTCACAAAAACACACTTGGAAAAATATGTGTTTACAATTACTTTCAAAAGGATACAACGTCGCTCTTTAAAGTAGAAAACATGTCTGCATACAATCACTCCAAGACCCCACCTTTGAGTGAAACATATACCGAGTTTATTTAATCTGGCTTTAGAATATAGAACCTCATTCAAAATAAACCAAAAAGAGACATAAGGACTTGGACTTTGAACATGACAAGTCCTAATTTACATAAATTGTGGGAGCTAACAACATAAATTTCAAGAACCAAAAACAAGTGTAAAGTTATACATTTGATCCATGCATGCATTCATTCTCAGATAGTCATAACCAAAAATTTACAATTATAACCATTTTGTCCTACTTTAGCCTTCTAAGTCATCTAATTTAAAGCAAATGTAACACCTTTGTTGCACAAAATTCCAAAAAGACCCTCATGAAGGAGCATCCCCATCCATCATATCTTCTTCCTTTATGTTAGCCCTTGCATGATCCCTGACAATGGTTGTAGTTTCAGATTCAAGTTAAAAACACATTGAAATATGGATGTATTTACTTCCCATGCTTTGACTTTTGAGGTCAAAAAAAGAGTCTCCGTTCCAAAATAACTGTCCACATTTATGTTTTAGTTTGGCCTAATATAAGTGTCTATTTTCAAAAGTAAGGGGTAGTTTACCAAACATTAACTGGATAAGCGCTTACAGGGTCACTTACCATACTGGATGAGCATGGCAAGAACCGAATATCTTATCTGGTAGGATGCATGACAAGAACCGACAATCTTACCCGGTAAGTGCAGAGGGTGACGACTCTTACCAGGGGTTAGTGCTTACTCGGTAAGATTATTGCCTATTATGGCCATTTTGATGGCCAAGAATATTCCCGGTAAGATAGTGCAAATGATGACTCTTACCAATAAGGGTTTGGTAAACGACCTCTCATTGTCCACTTTCTGATTCTACACTTAATTATGAGATGAAGTATTATTAATAGTAAAATAGTCATTTAGTTAATAAAAAAAAGTGTAATAATTACACATTTCTATAAAAATTGTACATTTATTTGAGATGAAGGGAGTGGCCTCTAATGTTCATGTTTCATATTTACAACAGGACCAAAATCCATGGGTTGTGCTGCAAAATATTTGGTCAACGATTGCCCGAAATGGTGATTTTGCTCGGTGGCAATGCGTTTGGTATGTGAACGGGACTTGAACAGGACGACGAGCGAGAGTGAGGCAAACGGGCGAAAGAACTGTGAAAGGTGCCAGGATTTTAATTTGACACGGGTAGTTTAGTAATTTACGAATCTTGTCCAATCTCCCTAATTTTTGTTCCACCTATTTTGGTGGGACAAAAAAAGTGTCGGTTTAATATCGTGCCAAACATGGGACAACAGGTTTTTGTTCTGTTCTGTCTTGTCCCGTCTTGCCTCAGCATACCAAACACGCACGTCTTAAAACACAACTTATGTGATTGTTGCACAAGCTATGCATATTTCTTCATAATAAAAAAGGGTACAAGAAGACATTCGGTACTACCTTATAATACTATTTGCGTTAAAGCTTTGACGCCGAGGCTTTTCTTCTTCATCAACATCAGAATCATATTCCTGTCCACTCCATATGCGTGGTTTTGGCCGTTTCTCCATCGGCTCCTCTGCCTATTTTATTAGAAAAGAGCAGAAACGGAATAAGATAGACGGAAATAGGTGAATATATTGCATAACCGTAGGATTGTATCTACCTCCTCGGGGGCTTCCGTGATAGGTGGTGTTATCTGAAATGGCACACTAGGAGAATGTGGTAATCTCGACAGTTGCTCGAGCAGCAAGTTCCTGTGATATTTGATATTCATCAAAATAGAGTTTCAGAGATAACTTCATGCGCAATAGTGTAATATTTCTACATCCCATGAAAAATCCACACTTTCCTTTTCAGAACGTCTCATAGAAATAGCATCATTTCGCCATTTAGTATGTTCTAAAACCAAACTAAACCAAACAAGTCCGGTATATGTCGCGGGGGAGGGGGGATGGACGCAGACTTGACCTCTGGCCCACAAAGAGTAGAGCATTTTTTTCCGTTAAGACCCCCCCCACCCCTTTTAGTTTGTTGTGTTTCAACTATTTAGCTATTTGACCATCTTCATAAACCAAACTTTGGGTTCTAGGGACGGTAAGTAGTACGTACTACGTAGACCTGACCTCTACCCCGATAGTAAAGCAGCTATTCCCGTGAAAACCCCCAACGTGTGAAAAGTGTGACAAAGAGAGAAAGTGAGATATACACAATCCTTCGTCTATATATACACACACACAAAGAAGTAAAAAAACTTAATATATTGTATACTAAATATGACTAATTCAATAATACATATCAAGTAAAGTAAACAAATTAAGCTCCATGAAGTATATTTTAACAGAAAAAACATGGAAGAACATCCAGGCATGGAAGGCACGAGTTAGAACATTACTCATGCATGGAAGGTACACGAGGTCATATAGCGGTAAAGAGTGCCACTAATCGCAAGATCATAGTTATTCACCGCTATTTCCTCAACCACCGCTAACCACTATAGCACCACTAAACCACCACCATTGTGTCGCTATTAATTGCCCAGATAGGTCCATATACAAATACCTATATATATATATATATATATATATATATATATATATATATATTAGGTTCATATAATTAATACAAATATTTATATATACACCCTAGACGTCGATGATAAGTTGGGAGAAGGAAAGAACGAACATTGACAATGATAAACCAAAAGAGCCAAGGCCTTCAAAGGAAAAAAAAAAAAGCCTATTGATTTTTAGCCCAACACTAAATTTAGCCCAAACAAAATAACAAATCAACCACCACTAAATAGCGGCTTTTGCACCACTATTTCACCTTCAAATAGCGGTAAATAACACCGCTATTAGCGACACTACGATTTCTTCCCGCTATGTTGCACTGCTATTCACTCCACGACCGCAGACGGCTATACCACCGCTACAGCGGCGCGACGAACTGCATAGACAAGGATCTTAGATAGCCCCTGTATATGACAAGTTGGGCACGTTTGATATATTTGCTCCAACTTGAGGATGAGTTTTAAGATTAAAATCAATTTACATTAGTTATCTAATTAGGTTAAATAGTCTTTTACGATTTGTATAGTCTTGGCGCATGTCCCGTATGTAATCTATAAGTATTGTGTTTACCTAATCAACGTTAATACCTGCTTCTAATATTCATCACTCTCAAATATTTTGGTTCTCGGGTATCCACTCAATTAAACCCCCAAACGCCCAACACTCATGAAAACCTGGATCGGTCAGTCCTTCACTCATCCGACCGGAGGTTTGCATAATCAGACCACCTTCCTAAGCAAGTAAGGCATTAATTCTTCCATTATTCAAGAAAATCTTGCTTATCTGTTACATTGAGCTAAAAATTAAACAAACAGCATGTTCCAGATTCTAGAATGATTAAAGCATCACTAACCTCTTCAAAAAACCTAACAAGTCTAAGATGTATAAAACCGAAAATTTACAAAGTAGAAACTTTTGCTACAACTCTTCTGAGTTTTCTAATTCAGAGCTATTTAATAATTTCATATCAATGCAAAGTCTAAACTAACAACTACAAGCCTTTGCCCAAAACTAGTTGGGCATGCTCAAAATGATACCCAATCTAGTTTGGTTTGGGAAGGTTAAAAATGAAATTCCATCAAACATTAGGAAAAAAGGTGATGAATCAATCAATCAAGAGTCTCTAGCCCCTCGGTCATGTCTACGTACATCTCACCTCCCTTAGACCCCACCTCCGAGTGGAATATACTGGGCTCATGTGGTTTGGTTTTGGTTTAATTAATCAGAAGTCTCGGATATGAGAAAAACATTCTTCCATGCTCTCCAATTTGAAGCCAATTCCTCTAATTTAGAATGTCTTTGAACAAATATTGTTTACTTGCCCTTTCTCCTCAATAGTCCTCATTACAAAGAACCAATGAGACTGAGGAGTCGTTTACTGAACGCTTACCGGGTGTCGCTTATCTTACCGGGTGAGCATGGCAAAGACCAAGAATCTTACCCGATAAGAAACATAGTAAGGACTGAGAATCTTACCGGCTAAGTGAGGATGAAGACTCTTACCCAGTAAGCGCTTATCGGTAAAAGACATTAGCCAACAATCCATTTTGATGGCCGAGAATGTTACCAAATAAAGTAAGTTAGGGTGGTGACTCTTGCCGGTAAGGGTTTGGTAAACATCCCCTAAACCCTAAACCGGGTCCATGAGATCCCCTAATTTTGACATTCATTATTCAAAGGGTAATTAAGACATTTGGTTAATTGGTAGCACATTTCTCATGTGTGTAGTCAAACTTTAGAATTCCATCGGACATATACATACAACATATGATTATATACACACACATATAAACATATATATAGCTAGGGTGTGTATACTCAAATTTTGCTTCAAAATATGCTTAACTTGTAAATTAACAATAACCCCAAACTAGTTGTGCACTAAAAATGATACCTACCAGTTGGGGTAGGCTAAAAATTGAACCCCATCAGAAATTAGGAAAGAAGAAGATGATACTAGACGTTCATTTTTCGCATCATTAAACAAGTGTTGTGTGGCAGTTGTCATCATACAGCTGAAGATTAAACAGGATGTTTCAGATTCTAGAATGATTGAAGCATCTACAATCTCTTTGCAGGCAATATCATTCTACTATATCCCAAGAATTTTCTTAACAAATAAAAATTAAAGCAAAAGCAATTTGTTGCCAATTCCATGGACCAACCCCAAATACTCTCAGACCAATTTCCCCCCTGATCAGACTATTAACACACACATATATATACATAAGATTAAAAGACTAAATGATTCCACTAAGCATGCAAGTCCTTCAACATTTATAATTCTAATGATGGTTTTATGTTACTCTACATAATTATCATGCACTTTAAGTTGAAGCTACATAAATTGTCAGGCTCTGTTAGTTTTCATTCCATAACTTCCTTTCTTCCACCTTACAAGGTAGGCCAAAACTCAAAGCAAAAATATGGAGAGAAAAAATTCAAAAACAGCGACAATCTTTGGGAAAGATTGGCATGGATCTTTGAAAGTACCATGTCAAAGTAGTGAAGAAAGTTTTGTGTGATCACAATATACCAAATAACTCCATCTTAGATAGGAATGCACAAAAAAATGTTATTGAGAGACCCCTGAACAAGGTTCACCTACATAGAAATTGTCTTGTTTCGTTTTCACCTACACTAACTAGTATTGATGAAAGATTTATGTTACTATTGATGTTGATGTTCTGCTGTTTATTTTAGTTTATGTCTTACAACTTGCACGCAAAGTTGAAGACCAGACCCTAAATATGAACGGAATATTTTTTCCAGGCTTCCTTCCCACAATGCAAATAAAAGAAAGAACATAAAAAACCCACACACTAGTGACACACAAAAAGCAACGCCATACTCATGTAAACGATCAGTACAGTTACATGAGCCTTCAGCGTGCTCCTGTGATTTCTTCTGAAAACATTTATAAACCAGAAAGAGATGAAAAGAGTAAATGCAACAAAACCTACCAAACAAAACAAAATCCAAAGGTGAAAGACTTTTGTCCTAGATTTCTTGTTCAAGGCCCAAGGAATTTGCCACCCAACTACCCAAGAATAACTTTTGTTACAAGGGTATTGGGATTTGTAAACTTTAACCGCGTATTGACACTGCTCTACCCTTTGGGGGTAGAGAACATTGCATACACCCCTCCCCCCCCCCAAAGACCCTGCTCTCGAGCAGGATAACTAATTTATGGGCTGTTTGGCTCAGGAAGGGGAATGAAAATAGGAATAAATTTTCATTCCCCCCAGTTTAACATGGAATGAAAATTCAGGGTTCTGCGGGAATGAACTCATTATATTATATAAAACCAATCAGATTCATTTATTATCATTCCCATTGATTACTGCTTAATACCTCTAACCAAACACCCCCTTAATAAATATGCATTTATGCATGTGTACATTAAAAAAGAGAAACTGAACACAATGTTAAAAACAAATGTTTGGATGATTCCAATGTGAAGGTGTCTGGCAAGGGTTTCTCCCTTCTCTATGCGAAGTCACACATTCTAGTCTCATCCTGCTCACTAATAATATATAAATAAATAAAATTAGAGAAAAGCAAGCAATAACTAAAACCACAGATATGGATCATGGAAAGAATGTGCTTCATTGAGGACTAAAAACCATGCATCATAAGCCATGACAAAATATAGATGACACATTGACACTTACCTCAAAACTAACCCTCCAAACGAGCCTAAGTATGAATGTCTCATAACTTAACAAATGCCTAGCTATTACATGTATAAAATGTATATGGACTAGGTGTTTTTTAGAGTTCACAAGAACAAAACCTAACCTATATGCCCTATGTTCTAATAAAGTAACAATATATGTATATATGCTCATGACAAATATACAAAGACAGATTCTTAAGCAAGCTCAGGTAAATCTTGTATGAGTTTGAACTCAGTTGGCTACAAAGTCAGGCTGAACCTTAACATAAAATTATGTGCATAATGACTCCAAACCCTGGTCCAACCACATGAAAGTGTCAAAGAGAAGCTAATCATACTCTTGAAATGTTTGTACCATGCATAATACAAAATGGTCAATAAAGATGCAATATTATGCTACCACTTAAGTCATATAAAATTTATATTTATGTTCGAGTAAGCATACTAGTTTTGCTTGCTTTGGTTTTATCGAGTTAACTCTTTTATCAACTTTCTCCCACGTTTACAACGTACCAACTTCTCTAACCAAATCCCACTTCACCAATAAGCAAATTAAGATCAAATAATGTTGAAAAGGTGTTAGTTGACACCACTACTTGAACCATAAGTTTTGAGAGACAACCGATTTGGCACTTCCAACACTTTCCGTTAGGATGTATTGATTTAAATTAGAAGTTAAAAGGTTATCTTAAATGTGTTCAATCTTCCTTGTAATCCACTCTCCAACATTGGCATCCATAAAGTCCTAGGCACAAATCCCAACATCAAATATAACGTCTAACAAGCATACCCAACGTCCACATATCATATAGCATCTAAGAAACTATTTTCTAACATAGATTTAGGGAACAATTAGATGCATTTATGCCAAAGCAAACACCATGACGGACTTATTTCTCGATAAAAGAAACTATTAAGTCGATAGGCACAAAATGGTTGTCTATTGAAGAAATCATATTCTTTTACTGACCAAATGACCATAAAAATGAAGATACAACGCTTTTCGAATTTTGATGTATCCTATAAAAATAAACTGAATAGAAAGCAGGTGCTCAAGGTTAGACGGGTGAACAGTATCGATAATACAATCTCACCTGATTTTCTCCAAATCTTTTGGAGTATTCTGGTTTTCAAGGGGACTTGGCTCAACATGAAGAGTGTAATCTGGTCCAAAATACTCAAAATATTCATTGTAAGGCAGTTTATTTTCAGGCTCAACCCCGACAGCAACAGCTGTCTGCAAATTTTGAAAATATTTAAACATCGTCAGTATTCCAGCAGAAATGAATAAATACTTATAGGATAGTTCATCAATGAGAACTAGAAAGATTTGAGCGAGAGAGACCTCATAACACCAGCACCGGGCCACATTACGAATTGTATAACCACCACCACCTAAAACCATTAGAGGAACGTTGAATGATCTAAGATACCTAAGACAATCTGCATGACCTTTCACAGACAAGTTGAAGCACCCAAGTCTATCACCTGCCAATGAATCCGCCCCACATTGAAGAACTACCGCATCAGGCTGGTAAACTTCCATAACTTTGTGGACAATCGGTCTAAAAAGACCACGAAAACTATCATCATCCATCCCGTCATTCAAAGGAACGTTTAGAGCATAGTACTTCCCCTGATTTGCACCAATGTCTTTAATGTGGCCTGTACCAGGAAAAAAGTCCCCGAATTTGTGAAAAGAGACCGTCATCACCCTGTCGGTGGTGAAGAAAGCTTCTTCAACCCCATCTCCATGGTGGATGTCGATATCTACATATAATACACGCTGCATAATAACATCGTTCGGTAAGTGAAACAATCATAATAACTTAATAAGTACACAATTTGATCTACAAACTCTTATATGAGATTCAATCCAAATTAAATTCTTATTTTTAGAACCCAGTTGAGCCATAAGACTACTGTTAACATTGCCATCAAATTTGCATTGCAAGGGCACATGAGATAGAACAATTTTGTTTAAAGTATATCAAGCCCACATTTCAATGGTAACTTCTTGATTAACACCACTATATTAGAAATCAAAATTGATAAGCCAAAATTTAGCTAACAATTTAGGGGCGTTCATCCAAACCGCACTGCAAAACGCGGGTCAGAACTTTCGCAGTGTGGTTTGAGGTTTGCATTTTTACCATAGTGCAGTTTGCGGTTTTGAGTTATCAAACCCGCACCACACCACACATTTTTTATATTTTTCAAGTTTATATATATAGATATATATATATATATAGATATATATATATATATATATATTATGTAATATTTTTGGACTTTGTGTTTTAGACTTTTGACTTTTATCCAATATGGAAATTGGCAATGGAAAACCATGAAATGTATTACATATACAAATCATCATACGAAAATTCTTGACCATCATAATCTCAACTGCCTACACACATCCAATTTAGTCTGAAGTTTGTTGTTTTTTTTTACTTCTTAAACTAATTTTAATTGTACAATATGTATTTGGGAATTAGATGGATTGAAACTATTTATTTTTTTGGACTAAGTCAGTGTGATGGGTACAAACAGCATAAACCGCACCGGTGCAGTTTGAGGTTTATGCGTTGCGGTTTACAATTTGGGAAAATGCTCAAACCGCAAACACCCACACCAGAAACAGAAACTAAAATCCCAAATATGGCATGTTATCAAATAGAAATAAAATCATATTCTTAAACAGCTAATTTTTTATATTTGTAGAATGAAAACTAGAAATACGGTGAGCAAACGATGCATTACCCTATGGACTTTGAGAAGCTCAAGAATACCCAATACGATATCATTAACATAACAAAACCCTGATGCTTCAGACTTCTTCGCATGATGCAACCCTCCCGCCCAATTCACCGCAATGTCGGCATCCTGCCGGTTAAGCTTCACAGCAGCACCAATGGATCCACCGGCAGACGCCTGACAGAACTCAAAAATCCCGTCAAAAACCGGACAATCCTCGCCGACGTTGAACCGCTTGAGGTGGCGAGCATGTGTGTGGTCGTGAAGAGTATCCGGCGTGACGGAAGCGAGAAAATCCACATAGTCATCGGAATGAAACCGCCGGATATCTTCGGGACCGGCGGGAAACGGACGGACGATCTCCATGCGACGGTGAAGTGAGTAATGAACGATGAGGTTGTGAGCCATGCGGATGCGATGTGGTTTCATCGGATGACCTTGACCGTAATAATAGTCGCCGATTGAAGGTTCGTAGAAGTAGGAAACACGGCGTTTTTTTCCGTCGGGACCTGAAGGAAGTGAGGCTCCTCCGACGGAGGATGACTCGACCATTGTTGATTCGCGGCGGTGCTGCGTGACTGGAGAATGAGTGTAAACCTAGAATCTCCGCCGCCGGACGGTGAAGACGGTGGAGGAGTGCGGCGGTTTCGATTCGAATCGCCGGTGGGGGATTGTTGACGGTGAAATTACAATACAATCAAAAGGGGAACTAGGTTTTGAAGAAAGATGGAAGATAATATATATATATATATATATAACTTGTTTCTATTTTTTCTTTCAAAAAAAAACATGTTTCTATTTTAATTATTTTATCTTTTTATATTATAATTGTACTCGCACAACGCAGCGATATACATCATGAATTTTTTATTGATTTACAGTACAATTTTTGATGGTTTGAGAAAGTGGTAATGTTTTTTTTATAAATTTGTTTAATTTACGCTTAATAATATAATGTTTTTTATATAATAAAATTAACTATTTTGTTAGAATTCAATGATAATCTTAATTATATTTTAATAACATCTTTAAAAAATAATCAATTACATATTTAATAATATAATTAAAACAAATTTATAGTAATATAATATATTAATTAATAGTGATACATAGAAATATCTACATAAAAGGAAGACCCTGCACATAACAAATTGGTGGTTGTTAGAAGTTTGCAGTAGTAATATGTATCTTGTGCTTTGATACTTGTAAATTAAGAGATTTTTAAAATATTGCATAAAATGATGGTACCTTATGCCTAATAATTTATATTTAATAATTTTTATCCGTTCTTCATAATATAGTATAGATATGATGACTAGGTTTTGAAGATTTGCCATTTGTGTTCCTATGTGGCTGCCACATAAGCATTATGTTCGTATTTATTAGAGCATCTTCAAGCCTGATCTGATTAGTTGAATGAGTCGAGCCCATCCCTCTAGCCTATCATTTGTTGGTCGATCCGGCTGATTTCCCCTGTGGCGATTCTCAAATTATCCAGGGCTCGAGCTCCCCGCCCCAACCAAAATGTTTTTTATAAGCAAAAAATGTAGTGACTTACAAGAACTCAATGTTTTAAAAACCGGTTTTTGGTTGACCCGGTGTGGTGACTGGGTCACGGTTCAACCAAGTGGTTGACCTGATTTCAAGAAATTCTATGTATTTTTCGTTTTCCTACATACATACATATATATATATAACCAAGAATTTGATGTCCACAAGTTAAAACATTAAAAAAAACATATAACAACAAGTTTTACATCAATCCAAAAACATAAAAAAATATATATATATATAAGCATAACTTTTTCATCAATCCAAATACATCAAAACGAAACATAACATTCAAACCAAATCATGGATCTTGAGACATTGGAGTGTTAAATGCATCAAACTCACGATCGCTTGAAATTCACTCTCAACTTGATGGTCATCAACAACATGGTCACTTTCTACAATATCAAATAAAAAATATATTAATGTCACGTAAAAAAATAATAATAAACTAACAACACCAAATTAATATATATAGAAATAAAAAAATGTCACCTTGCGTTTGAGTGTGGAATCGAGCGTGGAGTCGATGATTTGTGAAATTGATTTTTTAACCCTAGCCGCTACCTTACAGTTATATGAAATTGATTTTTTAACCGAGTCAACCCGGGTTTTTACCGGTTCAACCGGTTCTATCAAAAAACCGACGGTTCGATCCGAGTCGTAATTGACCCGGTCTCTTCACCAACCGGTTGAACCGGTCGGGCCAACCCGGGTTTTAAAACATTGCAAGAACTATTGTTGTAGAGAGTTCTTACAAGTTATCCATATTTTATAAGTTTTTGTTCAAAAATCTTGATTCTTACGTGGAATATTGTGTAGATGATATATATGTATAGGACAGGTTCAAACGACAAGTTAAACATTTTGTGAGAAGGCGTGAAGTATGATATCATATATGATTACACAACCTATGAGTGTGTTTAATCATATATGATTGAACGTCTATGTATTGTCAATGTAACATGTGTTTAATCATATATGATTAAACACACTCATAGGTCATGTAATCATATATGATATCACACTTATCGCCTTCTCGCAAAATGTTTAACTTCTCGCATGATCTTCCCCCCTCCCTCTCTCTCTCTCTCTATATATATATATATATATATATATATTGATGTTGAAATAATATATGGGACGCACAAATGAAGGTTTTTATTAGTCTTTACTATTGTGGAGTTTTATGGAAGTAGTAATTTGTTAAGTTGGCAATGATGTGAAAAAAATGTGCAAAAATAAGGTTTTAAGTTATTGCATAGGAGATGTGCTCGTATTTCTATCTCGGTCACATTAGATATTTCTTTCCTATATATTTTATAAACTTTCTACTTTTGATCATGAGCAAGTCTATAACCTGAATTCTAATTATTATATGTTATTTAATTGGATTGGTGTCCCGCCATGATGAATAACTGGTTCAAATGTTTATGATCTTTCCTTTTTTTCACATTGGCATGTACCGCTTTCAGTTTCACCGATGGTATAAAAATTTATGAATCAATCCACCAAGTTAAATAATTTGCCATTGGAGATGCCCTTAATCCGCTTTATCCTGGTGACATGGCATAAGATTTGGGGGTTGTTTGTTTACCTTTTAATGGTTCCATTAAAAGACAACCTCTGAATCGTTAAGAGGTGAATCTTGTTTGGCAGAAAAAAAGATTGCCTCTTAATGGTTCCAAAACCCTCTGAATCATTTTGTATCATGAGTCTCCCTTAACCATTAAGCTCCCTGATTTCATTTTGAACAATTAACAAACAACCATATTTCATATTGCACTATATCATAAGAGTCTCTTAATCATTCTGACCCCATAATCATTCTGCACCAAACCATTCGACAACTGCCAAACAGCCTCGTAGAATTGTTTTAAATATTGAATATGAAACGAAACCTGTAATTGGATTGGGAAATGTTCTATATTTTGTAGATTTTAATAAGCCCTAAACTTTAACGCTTGGGGCTATTTGAAAATGATTTGTTGTTTTTGGTTTTTAGGGATAGTTTACCCAACGCTTACTTACTAAGCACTTACCGATAATAGTCAACACTCACTTAACTTATCGGGTAAAATTTTAGTCCATTAAAACAATATCATATGCAACATGGTGAGCGCTTATCGGGTAAGAGTCGTCACTCTCATTTACTAGTGTTTCAGTTAAACAGTTTCTACCGGCAGGATTTAACTTGATCCAGACACATCTTGGTGCAACTAAGTTATTGTTGGTGATTGTGGTGGAGGTGAAGAACAATGGTAGATGATTGAAGTAGACGAGAACAACAATAATAGGGGACGAGAGAAGGGTGGTGGATGTTGGTTGGTTATCGGTCGAAGAATAACTTTCAAATATATCATAAATATCTTGAAAGATAGAGAAATTGCATCCAGTAACACTAAAAACTAACTCACCAAAACCACCACCGATCCGGGGTTGTAAAATAATTGACATTGAATATAATCAATTTCCTAATAGATAAGATGGGTTTGGAGGCGGTCAACAGGTCCAGTTAGAGACGGGTAAAGGCTGGGCAGATCTGGATTGTAATTGCGATCGCGGAGGAAATTTCTTGTAGGGGAAGATGGGGTTGTTTGTCTATCGCAATCTCCTGACCTCGGTAATTCCGTTGAGGATCTGTTGTGTTGATTATCGGGCTGTTTGCTTCTTCCGTTTGCTTCTCGAAAACGGGTTAAGGGGCAGTTTCGGTTCGAAGCAAAGTAGGGTCAGATTCAATAGTTGTTCAAAGGGTCCAAAGAGAGGGATCACGAGAAGAATTGGTTGTTGTACCGATGCTTTTTGGTTGTCCTAAGGGGTTGGTTTAGGGGATTTGGGATCGTCGGTCAAAGGGGCATAAAAGGGGCATAAAAGATGCTGATGGGTTCGCGATCGACGGGTAAAAGAGCTGACGAGCTGCTGTTGGAGGTCATGATCGGTGGACAAAAGGGTATATAGGACTGCTGATTGTCAATGTTTTTCGGTTTCTGTGGATTGGCCTCTTATTTCGGCTGAGTTTTGCTGCTATCGATTGGTTGGATGGGTGCACGAATTGTTTGGTGTAGTGGATCAACTAGGGGACAACGCGAAAAGCTAAAAAAGGTGGGAAGCAGTTAATTGGTGCATCGCGTATATAATATGGGCTAACCGAAATAATGCGGTGAATTAAAAAAATTGAGGGGAAGATCTCGAACCGATTCTTTGAAATCCTATTAAAACTATATGATTGGGTTACAAAGAGGGGCAGTAGCTTAGCGTGTGATTGGTTATCTTGGTTCGTGGACCTTCGATCGGGGTAGTGGGTGGTTTCGAAGGTTGCTACGGGTCGTGATAGGGGCTGATCAATGTAACACCCGTAAATTTCTGTCTGTGAAAGCCAATCCTTTGAAGAAATCCTTGATTTTGATCATATAATTTCATCCCTTACGCCTTACCTTTTAAGCCTTATCGCATTGTGGGTGCTCCGGATGAAAATGGAAGAAATCGGGGCTCGGGACACTCTGGGCGATAGTGCCCTGGGCACAATCGCCAACAGAGTGGTGCCCGCGGTACAGTTTGGGCGATAGTGCCCTGGCGAAAGTGCCTTGGGCACAATCGCCTGCGGCCTCTGGTTGTTTTAAAATCGATTTTGAGCAGCCCCACCTCATTATTCTCAACCCCTTTCACCCTTTTTCTCTCTAGAAACCAAACCCCAAAACCCTAAAATCAATTTTATGCGTCAAGGGCACCAAATCTTTTATGTTCCAAGTGTTCCTCCTTTCACCCATCAAAGATTGGAAGTTATTGGTCAAGGAGCTTCATCTTCATCTTCAACCTCAAGTTCATTTCGGGTTTTCTAGGGTTTTCGTCAAAACCTAAGTGGTAAGTACATTCTTTCCATTTCCAAACCTTGTAATAAGTTATGAATGCTCCATTGATGTTTCCCTAGTATTTGACTTATCAAATCTCGGACTTGATAGTTTTGGGAGAAACTAGGGTTTGGATCTCGTTGGGGATTTTGGTGTATTATGTTTGGGGAATGTTTCTATATGGTTGGATGTGGTTATTTACGGTTGAAGTTGTGTGGATCTAGGTTTTTGGAGGATTTCGGCTTGAGGATTCAAGTGGTTTTCAAAAGAGCTCGTTGGGTGAAATATAGATTTAGCACTAAATCTAGCAAGGTGAGTTCAAGTTGATTTGTGAAAACGTTGTACATGCCAAAATGTCTATTTTAAAGTGTTTATGTGTTCTACATGAAATTATCAAATGTTGGGTTATTTGCTAATATTTGATTATTTGAAGTATTCAACCTTACAAACTTTGTATAATACATACATTTGGGATTTTTGGGCATTTAATATATGTGTCACAAATGAATGTGTTTTGAGGTCTTATTGCATAAATAGATCTTTGGTCAAAGACATACACTTTTAAATGTTTGTCGGGTTTTATGCATCATTCACGAAATGGAATGTTTTGTAAAGTATTAATTGCACATTTGTGCGAGGTACTTGAAAGAATGTTTATAGTCTTATTTTATGATTTTCATTCTTATCAGCAGTTAAAGTTGAAAAATGCATATTTTGTGTTATGAGACATTTGGAAAAATTATAAGGGTATAAGTTCATTTGGAAAATGAGTTGTCTCAACTAATGTTGAGTTTTGAACTAATCTTACTCTTGGTCGTTGTGTTGGCATATCCGTTGGTCGAGTGCGTTTTATCGTATTTTTATTTTCATTTATCAATGAGTCAATTGGGTTGCTAAGCTTGCGGCTTGGAATTGTTATTTTGATGGGGTTTTGGACAATTGTCCAGTTTTGGTAGCTCGACTTCAAGCCTTGTTGGCGTTTTTGGATGAAGCACGTTAGGTATCGGGTGCGATGTAAGTCCTTCGTGCTGCACGTTAAGGTACCGGGTGCGGTATAAGTCCTTCGTGCTCAAGTATTACGATATTAGATGAGGGGCTCGACATAGGAACCCGACGGGGTTGAACTCGAGTTTCCGTGGGTGTACGTTTAAAGCTACTGAGCCTGACATCTCTTGCGTGTACTTTTGTTTGTATGACTAGTCATAACAACATAAAACGAGCTTACTTTGTGGACCGTCACATTTTATGGAATCGGGAATCCCCCGTCACCGAAAGATGTTGTTTTTGGGTATTGAGTTTTATTATCCAAGTTTTCGGTGACGTTTTGTATATCTGGGTGTTACCCTTGATTTATGGGTTGAGTATTATGCCCCACCCGTGTTTTGGGTGTTTTGAAATATAAGGTTTAACCGTACCTTCTTAAATGGAGAGTCCAATTTATATTTACGCTTTGAGTGGGTTTTGGGTTAAAGCTAGTTTATGAAGGGGCGGTTTACATTGGTATCATCATTTTGTAGAAGTTTGATTTGGAAAATGTCCAAATTGGTGTTCTCCATCTAAAATGCATATTATTGGAAAACGAGTCGTTTGCATATTCAAAGCATACCTTTTGAAAGATTATGAATCAAACTGCATTATCTATTTTCACATACATCTTTATTTATGTTGAAAACTCTTGAGCTCACTAGGCGTTAAGACTAACATTTTTATTTGTCGGCATGTGCATCAGGTTCCAGTTGGGTTATGGTTCTAGCAGCTACGAAGAGTTGAGCCTTAGCCTTGTGCAAAAGTAAGTAGTTGGTGAAGTCTTCCGCAATTTTGGAGATAGTGACTATTATGGGGTTTTAGTAGCACCCGTTCTTATCATAGACTTTTGTATAGAATGAATGTTTTTATTGAGATTAAATCTTAATTTGTGGTTGCAGATAATTTCTTTATTGATGTATTTAGAAAATTTTAAATAAGTTGTTTTTTCCAGATTTGAGGGTGTTACAATCAAGAAGTGCAGTTCGACAGTGCTCGAGATGGGTACAGTGCGTGAGAAGGACAGGTGAAGACCAGGGCGGTTATGGCATATGATCGATTCTCTCAGCTCTCGACGAGCTTGTGGTAGTTTTGCATCTTGCAAACTCAGCAGTTGCACATTGGGTTTGGGAGCTTTTGAACCGTTTATTGTATAGTCGTCGTATCGTCTTTCTTCGATCGTTGGTTGGTTTTGTAACGTATTGGGGCCTTGCTCCGAACTCATTGTATCCCTTTGATTTGGTAATCTAAGCTTATTGTCGTTCAAAAAAAAAATCCTAATAGATAGATATCTTTGGTGCCTTAAAATGAATATATATAATTGATTTTTTTTAATGTGGGCTAATATGTACCCAATTTTTGTAATTACAAATTTATTTATTATATCGGAATTAAATCGGTTTAATAATTTTGTTGATATTGTTTGTTTTTTTAATATTTCTTGTAATATTTTTTTTATTCAGTAATATAATTTAACCTTTTTTGTATATATATATATATATATATATATATATATAATGATACAAAATTAAAAAATAAAAACTAAAACGATAATGTCCAAACAACACAAGCCATCTCCAAACAGATTCTCCAAAATCGAAATTTTAGGGATTTTTGTTCTAACGGATTCTCCAAAACCTTCTTCAAAATGGATAAATTATGAAATAGATGATGAAAATCTCCAAATTCGGAGATTTCTCAAAAAATTATTACTTATGAGAGAAAAATATTTTTTTTATTCAATCTACCAATGAAATTGTTTGAAACTAAATGTTTATGAGAAATAAATAATGTTTTAATAATATAATTAGTTGTATAATCTCTAAATAAGAGAATATGTTGAAGATGAAGGTAATATTTTTTAGAGATTTTGAATTTTACTTCTAAAAACATAGAGAATCTATTAAAGATGGTGTTATCTATACTACCTTATAATCCATTTACATCTAAACTCTTAATTACATGTTACAAAGCATAAGGTACTGCTTCTTAAAGCATGATTTCTTAAAAACTATGAATTACAAGTGTTTTAGCATGATGTACAACTTAGTAATGCATTGATTTAAACCCCAACAAAACCACTGAACTAGAATGGCAGAGACCTGCTTTCTTTAAAAAAGAAGTTTTTCCTTCCTTTTTATGCAAACAGTACAAATTGTTAAGCAAGCCCTTACACTCTTTTGTCTTTTCCTGCTTTATCTGATCTTCGTTCTTGGTTTTCTGCTTTCACATATTTTAAGATTTCAAATTTTGAAATATCTATCAGTACTAATGCTCCCATTTTCTTTCCTTTCAACCTCCTTGTTACAGACCGACCTAGCATCTTTGTTTTTCTTTCTTCTTTTTACAGGTATATTGTTCTTGAAGAGGTAAGCGTAATTTAGGTTTGATTTTGATCATCTTGATAGTGCAGTTGCTGAGGTATGATCGATATGTTGTTTGGTTAAGAATTTCTTTCATTCTCTTTTTCTACTTCCTCTCGTACACATATCTTATTTGGTTACAGATTTCCTTGATTCTTGTTGCTAATCAGAATACCCCTAAAATTGAAGTCGTATATTCTCTATTTAAGTAAATCAATTTCGAGGTCTTCTGCTTCGTTTATTGTGAGTAGCGATGATGTTTCATAGTTTTATGTTCCTACAGTTAGGACTGATTGATTTTTGAATTGATTTTTGAATTCCTTTGCAGGTGGTGAGAAAGAGAGCAGAAATTTTCGAGCGGTATGATGGTGATATCGCTTGGCAACATACTGAAGTTGATGTTCCAAGAAAAGTGGTAAAAATTTCCACTCGATCGTCATATTTCTTTCCCATTTTTGAACTTTATTATCAGTTATGGTCCGACTATTAACGTGAACTTCTGGTAGAGTCAGATTATTCACTTTTGACTATATCTTACTATGTAAATTCAAATCGATACACTCTTTGTTCTTGCAGGTATGACTTATTGGTGTTCTGGAAATGAAGGCTACAGCATACTGTTATGCTCAACATACTCTATGGATTACCCTTAAATGGCAAATCCACCTTTTCTTAGTTTTATACTTTTGAGGCTTCCTAAACTTGTGAAGTGTTCCCATATGCTCTTGTGGTTTTAATTACTTTGTTCCAATACACTTCAGGTATATCTGGTTCCGTGATCACTTAATTTGAATCTTTGTATATTTATAGTAAAATATGGAGATGTGACTTTGTTGCAATTTAGCTTCAGCATGACCATTTGCGATGCTTAATGTGTTACTTTTCACAAAATTTATATGGTTTATGTAGTTCAGTGGTTTAAAATATCATGTGTCAAAAAATTGGTCTTTAACTGCTTATTGAATCTGGTGACAGACTTATGAAAATGTTTCTCTTTAAAAAGCAAAAACAGGATTCTCTTGACTTCAGGCAAACTAAATTCAAATTCACGCAGACTTATGAAAATGTTTTAAGGATTTTCTTTGGGTCTGATATGAGTTCCTTGAGCTGTTGGTTGCAATTAAATATGTCCAATGGTTTATTGATTTTATTCTTGGTCTACGTTTGTGTTGATAAGATTCTAAACTGCTGCTGCTGGTGGATAATATTATGGTGCTTTGGATGCTTTTTTGTATTAATTTTGGTTGTTGGTTCAGTTCTGGTATGAAGGTGGTAGGATATACGGAGATATAGAGGAAGTAGATTTTTTATAGGGATTAAAAAGGTGGTAGATATACAGAGGTTTGATACGAGACACCAATTAACTTATGGAGTTTTTCCTACATAACTAGCTATTCACTATTATAAAACAATATTTACACGGCATCGTACGCAAAAGTTTTCCTTGTAAGCGGCTAAGCACTAACCGGGTAAGAGTCGTCGCCCTCACTTACCGGATTGGCATGTTCATCATTATTAAGAAAGGATTGTAAAAACGATTATTTTGTTGTATATCGACACTCACGAAAGGATTGTTTTGGTATGTTCATCATTATTAAGAAATTGCTTTGTTTTCATTATCAGGAATTGGAAAGAATTGCTAAAGCCATGGTGGAGCCAAAAGAAGAATTGAGAAGATTGATTCTTGATCCTGCAATGGGTTCTAATACCAAGCTAAGTTTGATTTATTCTGTACATCGTCTTGGTTTGACATATCTATTCTTGCAAAAGATTTAAGGTCAGCTTGACAAGCTTTTCAACGAGCTTAACTTGCAAGATGACGATGAAGCTGATCTCTACACCATTTCAGTTAACTTTCAAGTTTTCCGACACCTTGGCTACAAACTGTCTTGTGGTAAGCCTTCAATTCTTCTTCTCATGCATAAGGGTAATTGTTTTAAAGCACTTTTCAAAAATTTATTTCCTAGATTTAGCGAATCATGACATATCATAAAACCGTGATTTAACGATTAACCACATCATTAGTAGTTGTTTATGGTTGCTTTAAATTATTTGAAACATATTTTCATCCTTCTGCCATCCATGGCAGTTTCTGGGACATGTGATTTGGAAAAAAAAACTTTCTCCAGATTTTTGTTGAAGTTATTTAATAGAGACATAAATATTTAAATATCGGTGATTGCGCAAATGTATTTAACAAATTCAAGGACAGTAGCTTGGGTACATTCAAGGAATACATTACCACCGATGTGAAGGGTATGTTAGGCTTATATGAATCTGCACAATTGAGATTAAGAGGAGAATTAATTTTAGATGAAACCTTGACATTCGCTGAAACTCAACTCAAGAGCGTTGTAAACACTCTCGAAGGCAATCTATCACGACAGGTGAAACAATCGTTGAGGAGGCCATTCCATCAAGGGATGCCAATGGTAGAAGCAAGGCTATATTTCTCCAACTATGAAGAAGAATGTTCGACACATGAGTCACTACTAAAGCTTGCAAAGCTGCATTTTAACTATTTGCAGCTACAACAAAAGGAAGAACTTCGCATTGTCTCAAAGTGAATTAACCTCCAAAAAAAACAGAAAAGAATAACTTGAAAAAGATAGAAAGAAATTAAAAAAAGTCTAATTTAATTATAATTTGATTTCAGGTGGTGGAAGGATATGAGGTTTCAAGAAACTACTCCTTACATAAGGGATAGAGTACCAGAGATTTACTTATGGATATTGGGATTATACTTTGAGCCTCGTTACTCTTTGGCACGAATCATCGCCACCAAAATTACATTGTTCCTTGTGGTGCTAGATGATACGTATGAAGCGTATGCTACCATTGAAGATATTCGACTTCTAACAGATGCCATAAATAGGTACAAACAATCTTTCATAATGTGTTTTTGTCAATAATCCAAATAAAATTATATTTAAGAAGGATTCATGTTGTTCATTTAAACCATCACTTCAAAAAGTTGTTTAATGCCTAATGATCTTTTGATATTAACATATATACTATCTACGTACATTCAGATGGGACATTAGTGCTGTGGAGCAAATTCCAGAATATATTAGACCATTCTACAAAATTCTCCTTCATGAGTATGGTGAACTTGAGAAACAACTAGCTAAAAAAGGAAGAGCAAATAGCGTTATTGCTTTAAAAGAAGTGGTATGATTTCATCATACGTTTTGTTTAAATTCGATTTTCAGCTTAGTATTGTGCAACTGTTAATGTTTTACTTTTGCATTTTCTGCTATGAAATCCAGTTTCAAGACATAGCTAGAGGCTACCTTGAAGAGGCTGAGTGGACAAACAGTGGATATGTGGCATCGTTTCAAGAATATATGAAGAATGGTTTAGTCACTTCTGCCTACAATGTTATTTCGAAATCTGCTTTAGTTGGTATGGGGGAGATAGTAAAGATGCTTTGGCTTGGTATGAAAGTCATCCAAAGACTTTGCAAGCTTCAGAGCTAATTTCAAGACTCCAAGATGATGTCATGACATACTAGGTAAAATTCGCCATTTTCGTACTTTGTTATCAGAACTATTCCACAAACTTGTTATCTTTCAAGCGAAAATAACGAGCAAGTGAAAAACATGGCATAAAAGAACAATTATCGGTCTTTTTGTTCTTATAAAGCGAATTACAATCGAAATTATATGTGGCTTAATCGTATTCTAACAATTCTGCATATTCTCTATATGCAGTTTGAGCGTGAAAGAGGGCAATCAGCCACCGGTGTTGATGCATATATCAAGACCTTTGGCGTGTCAGAAAATGAAGCTATTGATGAGCTCAAAAAAATGATTGAAAATGCATGGAAAGATATAAACGAGGGATGTCTCAAGCCACGAGAAGTCTCGATGGATTTGCTTGCCCCAATTCTCAATCTTGCACAGATGAAAGATTAATATACTCTTTAAGGGTCTTTCCTGGAAAAGTGAACCCATCGTCATACCTATATACCACATCTTTCATCCGTGCATGATTACGGGGTTTCAGCTGGCTATGTTGGTTTGTACCCTGACACACCCAAAAAAAAATTCATATGGTGGCACCATATAATATAAAAAAATAATTACAAAAAGTACGGTTTTAATTAAAACCGATGTGTCTTTGTCTTTTAATCAACGTTCAATATTGCCTGATGTATTTTTAGCCTAATTCCACTATTTCGAGGGATTTTAAAAGTTTTTTGCTTGATTTCGAGGTATTTTTCAAGTTTTTTTTTTTATCGATTTCGAGGGATTTTTTTGGTTGATTTCAAGAGTTTTTTTTCCCGGTTTTTTGGTTGATTTTGAGAGTTTTTTTTTGGTTGATGAAGTTTCCAAAATAATACGGTAGCACCTTCCAAAACAATACGGTTGCACCTTTCACAAACCTAAATTTTTTTACCCTTCGTCGGAGAAATAATACGATGGCACGTGCCACCGTAACCACCCCGTCCCTGCTTCTTGTATTGCTATTAGAATCTAATATCAATCGCAACACGTTTAAGCTAAAGCAGAGTAACCAACATGTAAAACTGAAGTAGCTTAGCACAACAATATGTTGTTGCCGTATGTCAACCAAAACAGCAAGCAATTAGCATTGTTTAAAGATGGGAGAGTTGGTTGTTGTATTCAATAGCAAGAGCTCTTGGATGGAGAAGAAATTCCAGTCCCAATAAAATGGATATCTCTCGCCAAATCAGGAACAATACATACATATTTGAGAGACATTATATGTTGTTCTCTTTGACGATTTTAACTTATTTTATTGTAACGAAAATTTGCAATGTGTTTGGGTTGATCATTGCATTTTGACTTGATTATTTCTTTTGGTATTAAAATTAATAAAGCTTAGGATAGATAATGCCTTACCTTTATATATATATAAATTAGTATTCTAGCATGATGAATTTTACGTGGCATTATAAGTTAAATCGAGATGGACGGAGAAACATGATCGAGGGATAAATTATTTCTTTGGAATTGTCGTTCACCAGAATTGTCATTCACCCGCGCCGCATCGCGCGGGTACACAGCTAGTAAGGTTTAAATCATGCAATTGTTCTTAGTTAAATATGGATAAGACCTTTTTCTTTTTCTTTTTCTTTTTAGGCCCAAAAGAAACCGGCCCAACACAATTTAGTTGCCTATCTAAAATAAAGTTTGCCCATGTGGTTTACGCGAAATTATACTGTGTTCCCAAAAATGAAGTAATTAAGGAAAACACGACTTTGGTCCTATTGCCTTAACACCATTAAGAACATCTCTTAAGCGAGTTAATAAGAATATTTTCGTCAGTTTATCATTTCTCTTTATTTTTAATTAAAATGTATACTATTGTATATATATATATATATATATATATATATATATATATGTATGTGTATCGGATCTCATGAGATCGTTGTACACTCGTCACCTGTTAGGACTAAAAGTCCTAGTGCGTTGAAAATTGTATAACGCATTTATAGGGTATGAATTGTAATTGTTTAAAAGTGTTTGTAAATGGACTTTGATGCCCATTAGGATTTATGTGTTTGATATTTAATGTTGTGTTAACCTAGGTTTTAGGTTAATGGTCATTAGAAAGGTTTACTTAGCTGTATCAAATATTCTCTCTGTCAACCTAAACCCTTTTACTGATAAATCTAATCATATGACCAAAAGTTGTGGTTCAATCATTGCATATTATTGATTATTTACTTGTGATTGCATTGAATCTGAGATCTACATCACCCCTGTAACTCGTGGTTTCCAGCATCGACAGCCATACTCGGCTTGCCCACAACCACCACCGTGTCCCTCATCTTTCCACCAACACCATAACTACACCACCTTCTCTTTTTCCACATGCAACCCTCAGATATCCAAATATTTTTCACCCAACTTCACGATTGCTTCAATCTCCCACCACCCTCCTGGTATAGATCCATATCTTTTGCATCCCCAATCTCCGATACAGGCCCCTCAATCTACAACCTCCAAATATTCTTCTTCACCCAACATCACAATTGCTTCGAGTTTAATGAACAAGTAAAAGCCTCATGATCTCCAATCTGTAACCCTCTTGATATGGTCCCCACTCATCGCCACCACCAGTTTTTTTAATCGGGATAATCGATTCTTCTAGGTTTTTTGAAGATCAAGATCTATTTTTTTTTTTAAATAGTTTTTAATAGTTTATTGTTGTTCAAGAAGTAAGAAGATACATGGGAAGAAAGTTTATGGTTTTCATACACAAAAATTTAGGGTTTTGATTTTAGATGTTTTGTGTAACAAATTTTTTAGCGAGTTTGTAAAGCTTGTTGTTCAACTTCATATGTTCTTGAAGGTTTTATGACATTCTCTTAGTTTTGTGGGTAAAATAGGCTGACGTTTAAGTTTTATTTTGGATTAATGTAATGGTTCATATTTTTCTTGTTTTTTTGAATAATTACCTGGATATCTTTAATGGTACTTCAATTTTCATTTATGTTCATTTCTTGTTTTCTTCTTGTTTTGTATCTTGAATTTTCACCAGAGACACGCTGTTGAGATGGTTGGAGATAAGGGGTGGGTTGAGTTGAACAAGTATAGTGTTGTCTCACGTCACATTAAGTATGTGACATGCCATGGTCTAATGCGCAGTTTTTGTCATACAATGTTTTATTTTTTTACGTTAATTGCTAGTTTTTAATATATAATCTAATTTAACTTGCTTACTACTATTGATTCATAGAGTAACAGTACAAAACATATATTTTTGTATATATAATATTATATATGAATTAGAAATTTGACGTCATAAGTCACGTTTTGAAAACGTCATGGTTTCGTCGTGGTTTCTAATGTTTGAGGTTTGGCCTCGCCGTTACTCCACGTTTCAGGCCATTTAGAATTTTGGTATAAAATAAAAGATTAATGATAACATTATAAATATATTCTTATTTATCAATAATTTTATAATTTTAGAAAATTAGATTAACAAAATCTCCATCACTAAAATCATAAGAATTTGCATGTTTCATATATTAACTCATTTATAATTTTTACAAGTAATGGTGGTTATTTTAATAAACTAGCTGGTAGCTGATAAGCTAGCTTTTCAAAACGCTACTATAAGTAGTTTTTTAATAAACTAGTTTATAGCTATCCAAACATATACTAAATTTTGGGACCATCTACTACTTCAAAGATCTAATTTACAATCTTGATTTTTTTGAAGATTTAAGACAACGTTGTTATCCATTTCATCTTTGTACTTCGAAACTTTTTGTCGATATTGTATTATTGAGTTGTACATTTTCTTTGCGTGTAGTGTTTTTTAATTATTTTCTTTAAAGGTATTTTCCATTTTTTTATATCATGTCTTCAAATGAAAAGATGTTACTTTTTAAATGTCAAACTATATTAAAAAATTATCGTACTTTCATTCAAATTTTAGTTTAAACATTAAAAAAAAAAGAAAAAGGATATAGTTAAAGATCTATAACTTAGTAAATGTATATTTATTTTGAAGAATGTAGTTTATAATGTACATCAAGTTTTACCTAGGTAACATTAATGTCATGTTGACATTCATATATTAAATTAGACATTTTTCAAACTATAAGTTTTGAAAATATGTATTTTAAAAATATGTTTCCAAATTAGAAATTAAATATGTATTTAAAAATCTATTGGCCATCAACTAAATAAATGTATTTTTATTGTTGATTAAGGTGTCGTTTGTTTTTTAAGAGGTCTAAAGTCTGAAATCTTATTTTAGTTATGATTAATAAGAGGTGGTGTGTAAAAATGTCTGAATTATTCAGACTTAAGAGTCATTAAGAGGTTTTTAGAAAAAAAACAAACAACCCCTAACTGTTTATCAGCCTCATCTTAAAGAGTTTGACTTAAGCAATTATCAAAATAGTAGAATATGAAAACGATCAAATTGTATGTAGTTTCTGTAACAACCCAACCAAAACAACAAGATAACAATTTAAAACTTAACATTAATAATAAAATCAATGCCAAAGCGGCCCCAAGCGTACAATAAATTCCAAGGTTTGGAAAAACAACCTATACACAACTGAGATATAATAAGAATAAACTAAAACGCCGGTCTTCTACTCTTCCCGCTATACCTTCTCTTTGCCCTTATCAGCCCTGCCTAACTCACGTCGGCCTGAAAAGATTTTTAGTTTTGAAAGAGCGAGGGTTAGACCGAAGGTCTAGTGAGTCCCCTCTAACAAATAAGCAATAAAATAGCTTTCCAGAAATAATTCAACATTTAATAAATGCACAAAGATAAACACGCTACGGACCACACGACCGTCAAAGACGATGTGTCTAACTCGCACTGCCTTAATTGTGAGACACACCCCCACTGGCATAAACGGGCCACATTCCCTGACACGAGTAGGCGGGCCACACTCCCCGACTTAGGTCACGTTCCCCACATATAATGTATGCATACATTTATACAACAACGATTTATAACACACTTAAATCATTATAAATATCATGCCATCGTAAATAAATCAAAGTTTAACATTAAACTGCACATGCTTTCAATACCAGAAAAGTTTAGTTCAGAAAAAACTCACCTAACGTCCTTAGCTCGAATCTCGCGTCTACTCTTATAATTCGGTCCAAGACCTATAAAGGAAACATCGACCGTTGAAGTGATAGTTAAGCGCGATGGATGCTATAAGTTGATCATTTCGAGTTAGAATTATTGGTTGAATTAGAACTATAAGTTTGTTTGACCGATTCTATTTCGAGGAGTTTTTGTAAGTTAACCAAATTAGTGGGTTGGTGACTCTAAGATGTGTGATGCATCCGTATGACAATGGTTTGTCGGGAAAATGGAGGAGTGTAGTCCTATGATGCCGAGTGCCGACCAAATTTCATGCACTAAATTTATTTCTAAAATAAGTTGCACAAAGTGTTTCTCATGTTCTCAAACAAAAAGTGAGCTAAATTATAAAGTCTCGACGAAGCATTTATTTCTCATTGGATTTTAAACCTCGAGTTTAAGCATGCATGAAATTGTTTTATTGCAAGCCATTGCATATTGTTGTTAAAAATCTCTTCGTCCACGTTCCATGTCTTACGCCATTTTCAGAGATTGTAATATCTGTGTTTTAACATTATTTGAGTTATTGGGCAAGTGACTGTGGAATTTTTGACCTTGACATTGGATCTCCTCCACGTATGTTAAGGTTTTAAAGGAAGAGTTGTCCCATGATCGGGAGTCGGGATTTTCTACAAAATTTTAGTCTGTATGAGTCGTGTTTAATTTTACGAAATATAAGTTTTGCAACGTTTTGGGCGCGTGAGTGTACTTTGAGTTGCGTGGGTTTCAATTTTATTGCGTGTAAATTTACGAACTTTCTGGGCATAGTGTCTCATGAAGGTTTTGTTGAAAAGGGTCACTTTATCTTACGTTGTGATTTAGAGTTTGACATTTTGGAATTTTTGTCGTATTATGTTTTTATTTTATTTTATTTTTATTTATGTTGGGAAATGAAATTTTGACACCGTTTGATTTTAGCGTTATTGAGTTTTTATGAAAACTCAGTTGAGTTTTATGGTGTCTTATCTTACGACTTTTTACGTCGCGTAGATGAATTTTGGGACGTATATACATACATTATTGCGTGCGTCGATTTATAAATTTTGGTAATAGACGTCATCCCACGCATTGTTTTGGGAAAGTTTCATTTTCACGTGATTTATCTCTGGGCTATATTCAAGTGTCACTCGTTGCATACTAATTTCATTTGGATTAAATTATTCCGTTGGTGTGAGTAATTGTATTAAAAAAAAAAACTCTATGCTGTTTCAGATAGAACTGTTTATTTAAACGTGTTTCAATTGTAAACTTTGTTGTCATAAGTTTCCGCAATGCATGAAATGAGTTTTCGGTTTGCATGTCGTTGTTGTTACCGCGTTGGGTAAGTGTGTTTCATATGTGCGACCCAAAATTGGGACTCGATTTAAAATTTATTTACGTTCCTAGCGTGTCGATTAATTTTGGGGAAAATAAACGGACGTATATAGACCTTATTGGAAATTTTATCTCCCGATGTCTTGCGTTCTTTTAAGGAAAAATTTTTAAAATTGAAGTCGTGAAATTTCCCTTGGGGAGTTGTACAAACTTTTGTTGCACGTGTCTTGGTACAGAAACTTACTTTCACATTTATGGTATAATTTGATGTAAGTTAGGACCATGGTAGTCCATTTAAAATTTTACTACACATCTTTTATTTCTACCCATATTAACGTGTGTACTAATCAAATGGGTTTTGGAAATGGTTTTATATGTGTATTGTTGGCGATCAATTTTGAAACCTACCGAATAAACGGTAGTGTATTATTTTACCGCACGTTTAATTGTTATAAAACTTGTGTGTTTGAAGGTTTTATAAAAGTTAATTAGTATAGAAATTGAAAACCTTGAACTCATTAGGCCTATAGATTTAAACCCCTGTCGTGAAAGGAGTTGTAATTAGGAACTAAGGGAGTCCTTGGGATTCGAAGCGTCGGATGATCCGACTTGCAGTCAGTCTTGGACTTTTGGGACTTCAGTTTATTAATCTGTGCGCATGTATAATGGAAATAGTATAATTAAGTCTTCCCAAATATTTAAGAGGTAATTTTTATACTTCGGTAATCATGCGGGATAAGGTCTCATGTGATTATCTGCGCTTAATTTGGGGTTCATTTTGGTGGGTTGCTTGTCGGTGTGACATCATGGTATATGTTGATGGTGTATCGTCTTAGTGGGGCCTGCGATCAAAGGAAATTCTTGTGGTCCGTTTGTTAGAAATGTAAGATTTGGAATTTTAGCACTCTGTTAGGTGTCAACCTTAGAGCGACCATCCGTCTGGAACGAAATTTTGGGCGGGATACCCACGTTTTTGAGGTCACCGTTTAGTCCTAGGTGTCGACTTGTTTTCTTGAAGCCAAAAGATCTTGGAATGTTCGGAAGTATCCCGGTTGGATCATGGGAGTGTGGTGACAATCATTGACTTTCGGTTCAGAACTGTGTAAACCCGAAGTGAATTGGTCGGTGAGAAGTTGAGGTCACAAACTATCCTTGAAGTAGTATGTGTCACCCAAGGTTGGGAGGCAGTTGCAGTCTCGCGGATTAACGGCTACTTTAGTAAGTTAAGCGTTCATACGGATATAGGTGTAATGTGCCCAAAATGGGCGATTATCGTGAGTATCAGCGTAAGGACAACGTGGTTGATCTGGAAAGTGGATTATAGAAAATCTAGTATGCGGGCGGCGTTAATTGGAAATTTAGATTTCGAGGACGAAATCTCTTTTAAGGTTGGGAGGATTGTAACACCCCGAATTTTGAAAAACACCATTTCAAGTTAATACAAAAATCAGTAGCCTTAAAGGGGAAAAATAAGATTGTTGATTTTGGAGTTGAATCCTAGATTTTATAGCCTTAATGGATAAATGATTCAATTACGAGTCCAACGGTTCATTCCGGAGCGAAATCGGAGCTAAATCGAAGAAGTTATTGCCAAAACAGCGTTCGGTACCCTCTTGGCTATTGTGACAGCGATTGGGACAATGTCACTATAGCCGTCACTATAGCCAGAGCTGGCGATTGTGCCAGCGATTGTGCCACTGGCACAATAGCCTGACACTATAGCCAAAGCCAATAACCTCACGGTACAATCTCGGTGGCACAATCGCCTGGCACTATAGCCTACGGGTACCAGAGTGTTAAAATCGCGATTTTCAGCCATTTCTCTCACTTTCTCATTTCTAATCTCTTCCTTTCTCTCCCAAACCGATCCCTCACCCTTTCCCACGAACCCTAACTTATTTTGGCTCAAATCCTTGGATTTTGTGGAGGTGAAACATCATCAAGTGGTAGGATTGAAAGCTATGGTCAAGAAGCTTCATCTTCATCTTCAACCTCATGTCATTTTTGGGTTTTCTAGGTTTTCTTCGAAAACTAAGTGGTAAGTGTGTCCCTTCCTTTTCTAAACCTTAAAATAAGTTATAAATGTTCTCTTGATGATTATTCTAGTGTTTGGTTTATCAATTTCGGGTTTGTTGGTTTTGGAGAAAACTAGGTCAAATTTGGGTTTGGACCAAAATGGAGATTTTGATGTATAATGTTTGGGGAATGTTTCTATTTGTTTGGAAATGGTTATTTACGGTTGGAAATGTTTGGATCTAGGTTTTTGAGGTTTTGGCTCGAAGGATTCAAGTTTCTTCAAATGAGCTCAAAGCAGGGTAAAATCTAGATTTAGCCTAAATCTAGCGAGGTGAGTTCAAGTTGATTTGTGAAAACGGTGTACATGCCAAAATGGTTATTTTAAAGTGTTTTATACGAAATGGTTAACTGCTGATAAGTTTGGAGTATTTTGAAGTAAAAGATGTTTTACTTGGTTAATTGTCAAAGAGTGAGTATTTTGATAAGTTTTCATATTTGGTGAACTTGGGTTGTGTTAACCTCATAAAATGCTCATATTTGGGTTTTGAATGTTCTAACGAGTAAATAGCATGGTTTTCACATTCATGGTGATTTTGTACAAGTAAAAGCTATTCTCATGAATTATGCATCATTAATTGTACAAACAAAGTCTATTACATGTTATATGCACTTCGGGTACATTTGCATTCATAAACCCTTTGGTAAATCTTTGGTCCCAATACGTGTTGAGTTTTGGGTTAATTACGTCTTTGTAGTGTGTGCCTTTGTAAACGTTATTTTAAAGACATTTCATTATTTGGAGGACCAATAATTACGGGTCAAATGGATTTTGAGCATTTTAGCTCGGTGTTGGGTTAAAATGAGTCGTGTGGACATTTGTCCGGATTTATAACCAGCGGGGGTTTTGAATAAGATGACGATTAAATTCGTATCATTGGTGAGTTACATGTTTTGAGTGCGTTGGTCATTCAATTGGAGTCATGTAATGTTAGACAGTGTTGTATTGGATCCATAGGCACGTAAGTCTGTCGGTTTGGTAAGGCCTGAGGTTTTGGGTTACATTTAGTGACCGCTCGGGTTTGCTAGCGAGTAGGAATATGTGGCTCGGGCCACAGAGTTGGAACTCGTCTAGGTTGGATAGGCATCCATGTCTGTAAGCCCTCGAAAGTGGAACTCTGATGGAGTAAGGCCAGAGGCATTAAACGGTCTGTGGGAGATGTCGTGAGAGGCATGCGGTCCAGGATGTCGGGATGTGTGGTGAAATCCAACAAACATCGCGGGTGGCCCCATTCACGTGTTCTCGCCACCCACGATGGAAACGTTTAGATTATATGCAATGAAGTCGTGTGAACGACCTACTTGCGTGTTTTCTATTCTCAGTGTATACGGATCTCTTCATCGTTGATTCGTGGTATTTTGTATGGTAATGTGGTATTTTACCAATTTGAGTTTTAGTGGTTGACGGTAAATGTTGGCTCTAATATTGGGTTCTTCCCATGTATATTAAAGTCGAATGGACTGCGTTGTTTCCACGTTTCGGTATTTGGATTTCATTATACTTTATGGTCGCGTGAGTATTATATCGAGTTACATAATTCCAATGGCGTACAATGTTATTATAAATCGTTTTCCTTTACTTAAAGGGCGAGTATTATGTCCCGCCCGTGTTTTGGGTGTTTTGGGATATAAGGTATTATTTGCATTTCCTTGAATTGGAATGTCGAACTATGACCCCATCTTGGGTGAGTTCCGAATTGCATCACTTTATATGAAACGTGTGTTTGGGAGCATAGTCTTTAAAAGTGCATATTGTGGGAAAATGTGTCGTTTCCGTTTTAAAGTATATTATTTCAAAGGAACTCGCTTTAAACTGGTTTCCTTGCTTTTAAAGATCTATTCATTCATGTTAAAACTCTTAAGCTCACTAGGCGTTAAGCCTAACCCTTTTTATTTGTCGGCATGTGCATCAGGTTCCAGTTGGGAGTTGGTTTCTAGCAGTTCTATGAAGCGTAGAGCCTTAGCTAGACACTAAAGTAAGTAATTGGTGAAGTTTTCCACAAGTTGGAGATAGTGACTATTATTGGGTTCTAGTAGCACTCGTCCTTTTATAGTTTGTATGTAACAATTGAATGTTTATGTATTGAAGTTGAATCTAATTTGTGGTTGTAGATGATTCAATTATTGATGTATTTAGAAAATTTTAAATAAGTTGCTATTTCCAGAATTTAGGGTGTTATCTAGCTTCCGTTTTTTTTTTTGTGTCTAGCTCTTCTCTTCCAACAGTGGTATCAGAGCCAAGTTAGAGCCCAGATCTCAAGACAAGTTGTGAGGCTTACATTCGTCGCGAATCTCAAGACAAGTTAGAGCCCAGATCAGAGAAGTATTATTTTGTTGGATATCCTACTGGATCTTTTGGATATTTGTTTTACAAACCTTCTGAAAACAAAGTCTTTGTTTCTAGAAGGGCAGTATTCCTAGAGAGGGAACTGATATCAAAGGAGGTCAGTGGGAGCCGAATTGATCTAGAAGAACTTCAAGAATCAACCAACATGGAATCCGACATTGGCACTAGTTCCCATCAGGAGGTTGTACAACCTGATGTTAATGGGGAATCTGACATTGAGCCACCACCTGTTCGCAGGTCTGATAGGGTACGGCATGCACCTGAAAGATATGGTTTACTCATTTCTGATGGTGATGAGTCATTGGTAGATCTTGATGAACCTACCAACTATCAGGAAGCCATGGCAGACCCAGAGTTTGCTAAATGGAAGGAGGCTATGAAAGCGAGATCCAATCCATGTATGATAATCAAGTCTGGGACTTGGTTGATCAAACACCTGGCCTTAAAATAGTTGGGTGTAAATGGGTCTTCAAGAAGAAGATTGATATGGATGGCAAAGTACACACATTCAAAGCCAGACTGGTGGCAAAGGGTTACACGCAAACTCATGGTGTAGACTATGATGAAACTTTTTCACTAGTCGCTATGTTGAAATCTATTAGGATACTAATTGCCATAGCAACATTTCATGATTATGAGATATGGCAAATGGACGTAAAAACTTCCTTTCTTAATGGAAAGCTTACTGAGGATGTGTTTATGACACAACCTGAGGGTTTTGTACATCCTAAGCATCCCAATAGAGTGTGTAAGCTTCAAAAGTCCATTTATGGACTCAAGCAAACGTCTCGTAGCTGGAATCTTTATTTTGACGAGAAAATCAAGGAATTTGATTTTGTCAAAAGTGAAGATGAACCATGCGTTTATGTCAGAACTAGTGGGAGAACCGTAGTCTTTCTTGTATTATATGTCGATGACATACTACTCATGGGAAACGATGTCCCAACACTGCAAAGTGTTAAAACTTGGCTGGGGAAATGTTTTTCCATGAAAGACATGGGAGATGCGGCATACATATTAGGCATCAAAATCTATAGAGATAGATCCAGGAGGCTCATTGGGTTAAGCCAGAGTAGCTACATAGATAAGATCTTGAAGAAATTCAAGATGCAAGACTCCAAGAAGGGGTTCTTGCCTATGCAGCATAGCATGACACTGAGCAAATCTTAGTGTCCTAGTTCCGCTGAGGAATTAGACAGGATGAGTCGAGTTCCATATGCTTCGGCTGTGGGATCGATCACGTATGCCATGATTTGTACTAGGCCTGATGTATCATATGCCTTAAGCATGACAAACAGATATCAGGCCAACCCTAGCGAAGCTCATTGGATAGCAGTCAAGAACATTCTCAAGTACCTGAGAAGAACAAAGGACATGTTCTTGATCTATGGTGGCCAGGAAGAGCTATGTGTAAAAGGATACACAGATGCAAGCGTCCAAACTGATAGAGATGATTCCTGTTCCAATCAAGATTCGTATTTTTGCTAAACGGTGGAGCAGTCACTTGGAGAAGTTCCAAGCAGAGCACTGTAGCAGATTCGACAACAGAGGCTGAGTATATTGTAGTTAATGAGGCAGCAAAAGAGGCAATGTGGATGAAGAAGTTCATCGAGGATCTCGGCGTAGTCCCCACTATTCTTGATCCCATTGAGATCTTATGTGACAATGAGGGCGCAATCATTTTGGCTAAAGAACCCAGGTCACATAAGCGCACCCAACATATACTCAAGAAGTTTCACTACGTTCGGAAGGTTGTCGAAGATAGATGCATTATCATTAGTAGAGTTGACTCGAGTAGGAATTTGGCTGATCCATTCACCAAACCCTTGCCACAGACCAAACATGATGCTCATACTAGGTCTATAGGCATTAGAGTTGTTAGCGATTTAGCTTGACTATTTTAGTTAATCTGAGATGTTGGAACTTAAACAGTTTATATTTGCATATGACATGATGATTATTATGTTGAGATCATAGTATGTGCTTGGAGCAATCATTTCATTGGTGTATTACTGTGTTCAATTTTGCATGTTTATACTTCCTTTGAATACATGTTTATTCAAAAATCTCCACAGTCGTTCATCCTCCATAGGAAGGGAGTAATGAATTAAGACTGATGTGAGGTGTGAGTTGATTATCCATAAAGATGGATATGATATTGGATGCAACTACACTCACATGAACTTAATAGAGATCAAGTTTTGGAGCGACCAACACTTAGAGATTACTTCATGGTATATGTCACGAGTAATTCTAAGATGGTAACATCTTTTATCCTAGAGTGGAGATGCATGAAACTCTTGACATGAAGTCTATTATGTTTTGACCTTTCTCCAACGTTGTTCGTGACTGGCAGCCATAAAGGGACTGGTCAAATATGATATGATTAGTGGGGAGGTCTATGTAGTCAAAGCGATTTGTTCCCTTTTACCTCAGGTAGAAGGAGATATCCTAGGGCCCCTCGATGATTTGGCACTGACGTTATACGACCGTACTTAGACCGAATTGATTGATTCAATTCTAAAGTCTAATTTTGGTCACCGCAAATCTTTATCGAGAAACATAATTATGAACTAATCGAGATTGACAATATATCAAATACCATGTCTCGTGTTCATAAGGATATCAAGAACAGAAGGATAACTGATCACTTACCTGTAAGACGAAATCATACCATCAAGGTGATGATTACTAAGGTGTGTCTTGGAGACACGACCTTACCATATTTGTGCTGGTGTATCTTGAAGATGACAACCAAGTAATATATGTACATATGTTGTGCCAAAGTGCAAGTGGGAGTTTGTTGGAATCGTGCCCATTGCCACAACAAATTTAATATTATTGGTATCCTACTGGGTCGCACACAAAGTCCAAATAATAGATGCAAGAAAGGTAATAAAAAAGGTGGCTAGACTTATTCTTATTGGTTCCTTTAGGTGGTTTTGTTATTTGCTTGTTTTGCAAATACTATCAACAAAAACCATGGTAAAAGGTAATAAAAAAGGGTTAAGCATGATGCATTTTTAGAAGTTCTAAAAAAGGAGTTTTGGAAGAAAAGAAAAACTCTTCCTACACTCTCTTTCTCTCTTGAATCGTCCAAACCACACACATAGTGTGTGTTCTTGGTGTTCTTGGTTAATTCTTGTTCTTTTGCTTGGAAGCTTTGTGTATGCACAAAGTAGAGGGATTCTCCTTTGGATCCTAAAAACACATCAAAAGGTATGTTCTAATCTCTTGTTTTTTTAATTGCTAAACACTTTTGTACATGGATCAACTAGTGGAATATGAAGACAAGCTTGCATGTTTGATTTTATTATCTAGCTTCCGTTGTTTTTTTTTGTGTCTAGCTCTTCTCTTCCAACAGCAAGTAACCCCTCTTAGTACGACATAAGTCCAACGTAGAAGCAACTTCTTTTCCGACCCACATTGATCTTAACTCCTCGACATTATCCAAATCTTACACACTAATATACCTCGCCCCAACGTCGCCACTTCAACTTCTCACATATTAGTAGAAACTTCCACAATTCCAAAACCCTCGTTAACCACCAGTTCCAACTGGCCAAATAATGCGACGCATACTTCCATTTCTCATTACATTCACAATCACCCAACCAAATGCGCAATAAAACCCAGCTTCACCCGCTTGATACGGGGTGGCCAAGCTCATACAAACTTTTCCAAATAGTTTAACACGGGACAACAGACTCACTTGGAATCCCTTTTTCACGCATTGCCAAAACTGACACTATGGTCCTTCGCTCCGAGCACTATATCCCAACACCTCTATCTTCCTCCTTGAGGATTTCAACCCACTTCTAACGACCGACTCACTGATTAGTAGTGTGAACTTTTGGTCAGCTGCACGATTTTGATTAATCACACTCACACCGCACCGAACGCCATATTCTCTTTCTCATACCCATGCTAGGGATTTATAAACTTGCTAACAGTAGAACCTAAAAACATACCTCCACATTTTATGTCACTTGCCAAACTTCTTACTCTTAGATTTCCCACCTTTCCGACATGATAACTTCACTTTCTTCTCGTTGCAAGAAACACCGCTCGCTCAACATTGCTTACTCCATTCCTCGATGAATCTCAAATGTCCAATCCCATTTACATTATTTTGCTTGGTCAACCGACTTTCCACAATTCTTACGCGAGATAATCAATCCAACTCTTCCAAAGCATTACCCACTACTCGAAAGCACCGCACAATTCTCGCTCTCCAAACAGGATTACCCAATCTGCTAGAATCCTTTCACCCTAAAGAATACTTCAACATGCCCACGGATTTCCTATCCACTACACAACCCCCTGAATTAAGCAGTTCGACACTTTCAACAATCATTCTAGGGATATAAGATAATCCCGCCCCAAAACTTGCCGAAAAACCAGAACGCACAGTTCCTCTCTTTGATAACCGCCAACCATCATTTGAAAATTATTCTCAACTTAGCAATACCCCAATAACCAAACATTCGCACATCCCAACCACATACTTACCACTTACAAATCATTCCCCATAGATCTTCGGACAAGGACGCTCATCCGATAAAAATAACGCCAATCTTCTACATATCCTCCAGGAAGCTCCTTACCACTTTAATGAGTTGCACTCCCAGATATGCCACAAAGGCATCACCAACTCATGGTTACAACCACCACTCTACTACCTCATCCCAGAACAACCGCAAATCTCCACGACCACTTGTCACACATACCAATACCATCATTTTCTCACTGGTCATAATATTAAAGTTGGACTTCAAGGCATTTCACGACTTTGTCTTTCCCGAACCTGAATAAATTGCAAAACTATGATCTTCAAACCCCCCAACAAGATATCGCTCCTTGTCGGCTCATCGCGACCTGCTGTAATCAAACTCCAGTAACCTGAAAGATTAAGCATACTACCTTGAAGACTTAAATGCTCAAAGCACAACCCCTCCCAGTTGTGCTATATAAAAACTTCGCTCCCACATAACCATCAAAACCTCATCGGTAAAGAACCACCTGACCGAACTAAAGATCTTCCCTTTTTGTAAGATCCACCCAAAGTTGTCCAACATCACATTAGGTACACACATTTTCTGAATAACTCTTCACTTCCTCACGAAACTCCTCAAAACTAACCATAACTACTTCTTCATTTTCAGCGTTCCGCCATTCACCACGAAAATGGTTTATGACTTCCATGGCAACAGTCGGCATTGAGATACTTCCACTATGTCTCCAACCAACAAGGATCCCCAATGAAATCTACCTCTTCCATTGTGGTAGTTAACTGTTAATAATATCTTTACGACTTCAAATTCCACTCCCAACACAACCATTTGCCGACATTCACATCTCAAGTCTCGAAACCAACGGTAAGCCACTATAGTACCATCATCCTTAATGTCATAGATCAGTGCCTCCATTAACCACCTCCGCTATTCACCACCCTTACTTAGAAGGATACCAATATCAAGTACCTTCTACCCTCTGATCGAGCGACACACTTCCACTCTAAAAAATTTCCTCATCCTTAATTGAAACTTTTCCCTACGACTTAGAGAGTTCATAGCCTTCATGCATGACACACAAACATTTAAACTTTTGACACGTTTGAAAATTTAGAAGATACTACATTATGAAGCAAACTTGAATGGACACGACCCAACACCGACTTAGCCATGCACAACGATTTCAAGAATCATTCAACCTCAACTTCACGACAAATTTCTCTTCATCACACCCCAACATCGGTGTTGGCACAATTGAAATCATTTCCGATGAACTTTACCCACACAGTTTATAAAATACTACAGAATTACTCACACTGAGTGCGTCAAACGACTCTCATCTTCATTGATATGACAACACAAGTCTGTACCAATCTCACTTATAAAATCACGCGATCAAATGTTGTTTTGGTTTTCATAACAAAAGTTAACTCATTTACAAAAGACATATAGTAATTCACCCACACCAAAAATCAAAATTTATCACTCAACGCCATAAACTTGTCTTTTCAATCCAAACACACATTTGCACGCGTCGACACGTTTTCAAAGCAAATACCTCGTAAGGCACACACTCGCCAAAACGTCTGATATGAATGATATGAAAAAACTCCAACAATTTGTTTGACACTCAATGCATGAGACTTAATGACATTGAAGGTTATTTACTTTAACAAGGTCAACTGCTTGCACTCACCATAGCTCATCTCAGACTTTCTACTTCCGACAATGTTGGGAACTGAAGATTCTACCAAGTATGGTTAATGCTGCTAATACAGAATTACTACTGCTGGTTACTACTGCTAGTTCAGAGTTAGTACTGCCAGAGTACTTTGAAGATTAATACTGCTAGTTTAAAGTTAGTGCTGCTTGAACAAAGTTAGTACTGCTTAGCTAGTTAGTACTGCTAGTAGTTAGTGCTGCTTAGTAGTTAATACTGCTAGAAGAAGTTAATGCTGCTGAGCATAATTAGTGCTGCTTAAGAGATCCGGATGGAAAGAATGACAGCTGGATATACTGAAGATACACATGGAAGCTTAGAGATATACAAGGAAGATATACGGAAGATTTGTTTATTTATTGTAATTATCTTTTTCTTTAGTATATGTATAGAAGATATAGAATAGTTCGAAATAAGTTTTTTTAGAAATCAACCTCAAGGCATAGATCCTAATTCTAGAGAAGTAGAATTCGTATTGGTGAGCCTGTTCATCAATATTGAGGTTGAGTGTGTAATCTTGTAACTTCAAAGCATTCAATACAAGTTCACAGTTTGTTCTTAATATTTTCTGTGTTGATTTACTGTTTCATAAAATATCAAAGTGTTGTTCCGCAAACTTCTTTGATATTGTTTCTGAGAATTAATTCTTGTTAAGAATTCGATCCTGACAAGTGGTATCAGAGCTAGTATTCTCAGAAACCTGCAATCATCATTCTTCCTTGAAATCAGAAATCATCAATGGCTAAAGTTTCAGATTCTTCAAGCACAGAAATCCCCACAGAGGTAATGTCTAATCTTTGCTCTAAAACTTGTATGGAAGCTGTTAAAAGGTACAGGGATCACAACCAGACAATGAGTGATGACCTTAAAAGAATAGAGAGAGATATAAAAGACTATGTAAGAATTGTTGAGAGTTTTGAGGAACAGATCAAAGTTTTCCAAGCCAATGAACTTCAACATTCTTATGATACAAATTACTGGAAGTGGGAGAAGAATGACCTAGAACTTCAGCTGAAAAAGTCTAAAGAGGAGAATGAGAAGATAAAGAGTGAGTTTGAGAAAGCCAAGCTGGATATTGAGAAATTTTCCAATGCTTCTAAAGCAATGGACTCTTTGCTCCAAACTCAAATCCATGACAAACTTAGAAGAGGAATAGGCTATAACACCACACCACCACCATACAACAACAATTACATTCCTCCTATATCAAACTTACTAGAGACCAAGGATAGGAAGGAATTGCCTGTTGGAGCCACTAAGGTAGATCCTTTAGACAAAGTGGTGGTTGAAACAGACTCTGAAGAAGAGAACTCTAGTGAAAAGAGTAAGGAGAACACTGGGAGTGGTGAGATTCCTCTAGAAAATCACATTATCACCAATGAGGGATGTGGAAAGACTTGGGTCAAATCTAAGGACATAGAGAAGACTGAGGGAAAGTCTGAGAAGGTCCATTATAAGCAAACCACAGTTGTGAATCCTGTCCCTTGTAAACAGTGTTCTTGCAATAAATCTGAGCCCCAAAAACATGATAAAAAGAGGGGAAATCAGAGAAACTGGAATAATCAGTGGGCACAAAAACAAGGGGTTGATCTGAGTAAAATCAATAGACAAAAACCTTGTTTTATCTGTGGAAAGCTTAATCATGTTGCCAAATACTGTTATTTCAATCCTATCAACCAAAGAGTTAATTTTCAAAGACAAACTCAAAACTCCTTTGGTCATAGGAAGCAAGGAAGGACTCAAATGGCTGAGAACAGAGCACCTAAAAAGTCTCATGTTCAAAACAAGTTTGCTAAAACTAAGAAAAATACTTCAAATAAACAAAGGAGTAACTTAAAGACAAAGAAAGCAAACAACTTTGCTCAAGTTTGGGTTCCAATTGTAAAGAAACCTGTTAGTACTGCTATCCCAGATAGTACTGCTAACAGAAACAGTGCTGCTGCAACCAACACTACTGCTAACAAGGATAGTGCTTCTACTAGTATTAATGTTGCAAAGCCTATAATCTTGACAAAGTATTCCAGCCATGAGATTCCTAAACAACTCATCCAGACCAAACTGACAGATTATATAAATGAGAAAGGACAACCCAAGACCACTTTGGTTTGGGTTCCATCCAAGACTAACTGATTTATCAAGTGTGCAGGGCAACCAACAGCTCAAGAAGAAGAGCATTTGGCATGTAGATAGTGGTTGCTCTTGGCACATAACAAGTAACATGGATTGCCTTCAAAACTTCAAAAGATTTGATGGAGGACATGTTGCTCTTTGTATGATACTCCAGATAGAGGTAAGTTCAGAGGTAAGAGAAGTAGTAAAAGGATGATGGCAAATGAAGAGATGGAATAAAAGTGTAAGGTAAAAAGAAAGGTTATGGCCTACACAAGCTTAAAGGGCGTAAGTGCAGTTAATGCTGCCAGTGCAGTTTTAATACTGCCAGTGCACAGTTAATACTGCTAGTGGTTAATACTGCTAGTGGTTAATACTGCTCTCAGTTAATACTGCTAGTGGTTAATACTGCTTGTTAGTTAATACTGCTAGTGGTTAATACTGCTTGTTAGTTAATACTGCTAGTGGTTAATACTGCTTGTTAGTTAATATTGCTAGTGGTTAATACTGCTCTCAGTTAATACTTCTAGTAGTTAATACTGCTTGCAGTTAATACTGCTAGTTAGTTAATACTGCTCGCGGTTAATACTGCTTGCAGTTAATACTGCTAGTTAGTTAATACTGCTCGCGGTTAATACTGCTTGCAGTTAATACTGCTCTAGGTTAATACTGCTTATGTTCCGAATACTATAAATACCCTTTGCCCGCCCAAACGTTCATAACGACTCTTTGCATACTGTTCACTTGCTCTCTAAACCTTTTTCTCTCAAGTACCTAGTCTTCCAGGCAAGAACATCCCTGTTCAATGGCATCCATGGCATTCATCGACGAGCACAATGAGATCGCAATGCTACAAAAGCCAAAGCAAGCTGAAGGATTTCACCAGATTGTCGACTTTCTGAGGACAAGTCACATCGCTCATGCACTCACGGTGTCCCCAACCATCTTTATAGAGCATCAGAGGCAGTTCTGGGCCAATGCCACCATTGTTGCTGAGAATGGTGTGCAGATGATCAAGACAAGGGTGTGTGACCAACCCCTAACAGTTACTGAAGAAGTTATTCGCATCAGTCTACGTCTAGACGATGCCTCTGGTATAACTTCTATCCCTAGTGATGAACTGTTCTCAACTCTTTCAAGAATGGGGTATCAAGGCCAAATGGGGATTTTTAAGTTTTTCAAAGCAAAATTTTCACCCCAATGGAGGTTCTTTGCTCATACCGTAATGCATTGTATTTCAAAGAAAACAACTGGCTGGAGCCAATTTAGCAGTCCCATTGCTTATGCATTGGTGTGTTTATCCACTGCTAGAAAATTCAATTTTTCTCAAATGATTTTTCATGATCTTGTCTCAAATCTGGATAACAAGAAGAGTTTCTTCATGTACCCCAGGTTTGTTCAAGAAGTTATTAATCATGAATTGACGGATATACCTCAACCTGTTGGGGTATATGTACCTAAACCCCCAAAAGGCAAGGTTTTCTCAAATATGAGAAGATCTGCTGGGGACTCGGAAGGAGTTGACACCCCATTGTTCTCTACAATGATGGTGGTGTCCCAAACAAATGAAGGTATGGCAGCAGGATCAAGGCCCCCATTAGACCAACCCACTGCTAGCCAATCCCAACCTTCCCTCTCTCAAATTTTCCCTCAGTCCTTTATTGCTAAACCCACTCCCACAATATCCAAGACTTATGTCAAAAGAAAGGTACACAAGGCTCCTTCCCTTGGTGTATCTACCTTTAACCAAGAGCCTCTAAGCTCTCTAAGGGAGAATTCTCCCTTAGAGAATATCCAAAGGGAAACCAACAGGGTGTCTCCCAACCCTCAGGAGGTGCTCTCTAAGGAGATGGAAGAGCATATGGGTGAGAAGGCTGCCACTACTTCTGCTAGCACAGAGAAGGATAGTGGTAACATCTCTAAGACCTTCCCCATGGCAACTTTGGGTGAGAAATCAACCAAAGGACCCCAGTGCCAAGAAACCAAGGGGGTAGATGGTGCTTCTGCTAGGCAAAAGGCCACTACTAAAAGATCCGAGGATCCCTCAAGGATGGGCAAATCATCCAAAAAGGGTGAGGACAGTCCTGAAACTGATGATTTGATGGCAAAACATTCCAAGGATCCTTCAAGGGTGGGTAAAACACCTAAAGAAGGTGATGATAGGTATACTTACTGGGAATTGATTGAAGCATTAGCCAACATCAATGTTGATGTGGTTAATCAAGGTAAAGAAATTAAAGAATTGCAGCAAGTGGTCATCTCCCAACAAGAGCAGATTTCCAAACTCAAGCACTTGGTAGGAAAACTAATTGCCAAGAAAAGGAGAAAGAGTTTGTTCTAAGGAGGAGAAATGGGGCAAACAAAAAGAAGGAGGAAACTGCTCCCAAAAAGGGGAAGAATTCAAGCTCAGAACAAAAAGATCAACAGGTTGAGGGGGAGTTTGTCAAAGAAAGGGATGAATTTGTTGCAGAAAAGGCAGCAGCAGAAACTGTTAGTGCTGCTGAAACTACACAAGCAGCAGTAACAGGATTAACATCTGAAGAAGTTGAAGTAGCAGAAATGTTGGTAAAGGCAAAGAATGACACTCCCAAAGCAAAAGGAGTGGTCATAAATGAAGGGGGAGCAAAGAAAGTAGAAAAGAAAGACATGGCTGCAGATGTAAAAAGAAAAGGGAAAGAAAAAATGATAGAAACGGATCCACCAAACAAAAAGGAAAAGCTAATTGAATCAGATGAAGCATTAGCCAAAAGACTGCAAGAAGAGTTAGATCAAGCAGAGAAAGAACAGATTGAGAAAGACAGAGAGATAGCCAGAGCATTAGCCAATGAACTGAATCAAGCATTTCAGAAAGGGTTGGAAACAGAGAAGGCTAAGGCAAGAGCAATAAGCTTGAGAAAGGCTATGATGGTCAGATCAAGTGCAAAGAAGAGAAGACCTTCACAAACTTACCTTGCAACTCAGGAAAGGAACAATATGATAACTTTCTTGAGGAGTGCAATTGGTGTGAAGAAAGAAATGTTCATGAAGATGACTTTTGATCAAGTCAAGGGACTATATGAGAAAGAAATGGGAAAGCTGAAGAACAATGAAAAGGACAGAGTGGAGTTTGAAAAGAAAGCTAAGGAGAGGCATGATGTGAATATCAATAAACCCTTCCCTGAAAGTGAAGAGGGAACTCCAACAAAGGAAAAGGCAGAGATTAAGGAAGAAGAGACTCTAGCTCAGAAGATCAAGAAGATAAAAAGAGTGAAGTCTATTGCTTCTAAAGGTCCTAGATCAGAAGAAAGGATAAAGGAAGAAAAGAAGAAGGAAGCTATTGTAGAGCAAGGGCAAAGGATACTGAAGAGAACAAAGATGATGGCAAACAGAAAGAAAGTTGGCAAGAAGCCTAGAGTTGAAGAAGAAAAGAAAGCTGAAACTCAGGAAGAAGTACCACAGAGTTCAGATGTAAACATGTACATGGTGGTAATGGATAAAATTCCAAAGCTCATTTCAGCTGAACCTGTTGGAATTAAACCTCCTGAAATTATTCATTGGGATACTATGTAGGTGGATGGCAAAGAGTTCATTAGACTGAAAAGAAAGGATGAAAAATATGAAGTCTACAGCACCTGGAATAAAATTGTTAGAGAATGTTCAAGGTCTGATCTGGAAGAAATGTTTGAAGTAGGAATGAAAGTACATGCAGATCAGTTGACAGCTCCAGGGTTACCGATCGTGAAGCTGGTCATGGAGTATTTGTGCATGATGTTCAAGCCAGAAGCAGTGAGGCATTTAATAAGAGATGTGTTTGAAGCTGTCAGAGGATGGACTTTGTATGAAAGGAGTGGAGTCTATGAATTAGCCTTGGATACTTTTCACATGGAGTATTACTTAGTGGACAAGGTATACAATCATACACCTCTGAAGATTCATGCCATGTTAAAGAAGAAGTTGGGTTGTGCACCAAATTCAGAAATGGCAAAGTACCTAATTCAGAGGATAATCAATCAGAGTTTGGGACTGAATCCAGATATAGGAGCATGAACCATGAGGTTTTGAAAGCATTTGAAGAACTTGACTTCTCTTCCTAAAAGTCAAGTTAGGGGGAGATTGTTGGGAACTGAAGATTCTACCAAGTATGGTTAATGCTGCTAATACAGAATTACTACTGCTGGTTACTACTGCTAGTTCAGAGTTAGTACTGCCAGAGTACTTTGAAGATTAATACTGCTAGTTTAAAGTTAGTGCTGCTTGAACAAAGTTAGTACTGCTTAGCTAGTTAGTACTGCTAGTAGTTAGTGCTACTTAGTAGTTAATACTGCTAGAAGAAGTTAATGCTGCTGAGCATAATTAGTGCTGCTTAAGAGATCCGGATGGAAAGAATGACAGCTGGATATACTTAAGATACACATGGAAGCTTAGAGATATACATGGAAGATATACTGAAGATTTGTTTATTTATTGTAATTATCTTTTTCTTTAGTATATGTATAGAAGATATAGAATAGTTCGAAATAAGTTTTTTTAGAAATCAACCTCAAGGCATAGATCCTAATTCTAGAGAAGTAGAATTCGTATTGGTGAGCCTGTTCATCAATATTGAGGTTGAGTGTGTAATCTTGTAACTTCAAAGTATTCAATACAAGTTCACAGTTTGTTCTTAATATTTTCTGTGTTGATTTACTGTTTCATAAAATATCAAAGTGTTATTCCGCAAACTTCTTTGATATTGTTTCTGAGAATTAATTCTTGTTAAGAATTCGATCCTGACAGACAACCCATCATGATCCTCACATTTGCCACTACTTCCAGCACCAACGCTTCCCAACATTCTTGAATGTCCAGGTACCAGTTACCATCGCAACTACAATTTCGCAAAACACGCATCCTCACTTTTACCCTCAACAAACTTACCAACCATATCTTGATTCTATTGATCCTCACTACATTTTATCCGCCAACACTGATTTCGTCTCTCAACCAACCTTCGGTTAGCTACAACTCCAAAAGCCTCATTTTTATCCTTCAAATCTTGGATTAACACTCTCCTGCTTCTTACTAATCGACATACCACTCTACCGAACCGAAGACTCCCTTGGAGCGAAGAGATCACCACCTACCATCATTCTCTTCCTTATAGACTCAAGAGGTCCTTTCTCAACGAAATATCTACATCCCGCCCGATATTCATCCTAAACGGTATTAACCTTACAACCATAAGCGAACTCACACAACATTCCCGATCAACACTTTCAATTTATAGGTAGGACTCTCTACCCTAAACCACACTAAACAATAGCAATCGAGTATGCCCATGTACCTGTAAATTCATAATGACATTGGCCAGATGCGATTTTCTATTGTTATCACGCCTTTCGATAAACAAGGTCTTCCTAAAAGGTTTCCTAAATCTCAGTTGTGTCCCTCTACTCCTCAGTTTAAGTTTAGGCCCATCCAGTCACCTAAATCCCTTAAACTATGACTCCGATACCAACTGTAACAACCCAACCAAAACAACAAGATAACAATTTAAATCTTAACATTAATAATAAAATCCATGCCAAAGCAGCCCCAAGCGTACAATAAATTCCAAGGTTTGCAAAAGCAACCTATACACAACTGAGATATAATAAGAATAAACTAAAACGCCGGTCTTTTACTCTTCCCGCTATACCTTCTCTTTGCCCTTATCAGCCCTGCCTAACTCACGCCGGCCTGAAAAGATTTTTAGTTTTAAAAGAGCGAGGGTTAGACCTAAGGTCTAGTGAGTCCCCTCTAACAAATAAGCAATAAAATAACTTTCCAGAAATAATTCAACATTTAATAAATGCATAAAGATAAACACGCTACTGACCACATGACCGTTAAAGACGATGTGTCTAACTCGCGTTGCCTTAATTGTGAGACACACCCCCACTGGCATAAACGGGCCACATTCCCTGGCACGAGTAGGCGGACCACACTCCCCAACTTAGGTCACGTTCCCCACATATAATGTATGCATACATTTATACAACAACGATTTATAACACACTTAAATCATTATAAATATCATGCCATCGTAAATAAATCAAAGTTTAACATTAAACTGCACATGCTTTCAATACCAGAAAAGTTTAGTTCAGAAAAAACTCACCTGACATCCTTAGCTTGAATCTTGCGTCTACTCTTATAATTCGGTCCAAGACCTATAAAGGAAACATCGACCGGTGAACTCTCCATACTTCTAATTATTTCAAGACTGATCTTTAGACCTTAACCCCGATGTTATCTAATTTCTAAAAGCACCTTGACCCACTAGACATACCCGAGACAAGATACCTTAATTTCTTGAAGTAAAATCGGCTGGTCCTTCACTTAAATTTTGGCCCAACAATTAACACAAAACCAAATAAAATGAAATTGGGCTTCAGCCCAAGCGCAGGAGCCGGGACCCAAACCCGATGGTCGCCCGGGCTGAAACTTGACCGGGGTCTCCCCCCATGCCGCCGACCGGGGTCTCCCCCCTTGAGCCGACCGGGGTCTCCCCCCTGTCGCCGACCGGACTGCCACTCACCCCGGTCACCACCTCTCGACTGGGGTCACTAATCTTGATCGAGGTCTCTCTCTCACTCGACCGACGCCTAAGGTAATGGACCGGTATCACACTTCTTCGTCCGATGCCAACGCAATCCTGTGATCGGAGTCACTCGGACCCATTATCGAACGAAACCCAAATACAGAAACCACAGATCGTCGATTAAACTGAGAAAACAATAATAAACTAACCCAATAACCCGAATCAGATTCAGAACTCAAATTCAACAACAAATCCATTACCCACATAGGTAGTCCATAATCAATTCTAATCCAAAATCAGAAACCCAACAATCCAATAACAGGTTTTTGGGAAATAGAATGTTGAATCCTTACTTGACACAGGAGAATATGATTAAACTTACCTTGGATGATTTGATGAACTCCAACAAATTTCAGTCTCTTTCTCCCTTCAATCGATCGGCCAAAGATCCCTCTCTCGTTCTTTTCCCAAAAATGTCAGTCGCCCCATCAATTCTACAAGGTAATAGGGTTAAATCCCTATTATCCACTCTTTTACATAAAGACACCTTTATTAAGGATTCTTTCCACTTCTTCACCCAAAATTTAAATTCATTGATTTTTAGTCTGGTTATTACAGTTTCAGTATAAATCATATGTGATTTGACATTTCTCTGTGTTCTTTTATTTTGATTATGTTCACATTTGATCATCCCTCTAATATTTAATTATATCATTTATTATATATTTAATTAAACACAAATCCTAAACGATAATTAAGTTTTTTTTTATGTTCTTTGGGAATCTTCAACTCACCAGTCACCACTGTAAATAGTAAAAACATAAAAATTGATGTCAATTCTACTTCAGCCCAATACTAAAATACACTAAAAATTGGAGGTCACTAGTTTTGGCCTATATATTTAGAGGTCAAAATATTGTCCTATATTTTTCAAATATTATATTGAATTTTTAGAATTATATATATATATATATGTATGTATATATATATATATGTATGTATATATATGTATGTATATATATATGTAGGGGAGGGATCATATGAAAACCCTCCATTTATTACAAATCATACAAACTCATTTCCACCAATCAGAAAATTTCGTCATTTTTTTAAAATTACCAAAAAGGGTATTTTTGACATTTTGATATGACAAAGTTATTTATGGAATATATATTAACATTAAATCTAATCGGTTTTAAATTGAAGCATTTAATGCAAGATATCACATTGATTTTTAAACATGGTATCATAATTTTGTAATAAATAAAATATATTTTTTTGATTAATTATTTGGAAACCCAATTCTGGAAATATTTGTTTATATTAACTGTTTTTTTTATGTAAATGAATTCATACCGGTTGGAATGCAAGATATCACATTGATTTATAAACATGGTATCATAATTTTGTAATCAATAAAAATTATTTTTTCTATTAATTATTTGGCAACCCAAATCTGGAAATATTTGTTTTTTATTCACCGTTTTTTTTAATATAAATGAATTCATACCGGTTGGAAAAAATTGTTACAACAAATCAATACATATCGTTCATCGATATCATCCGAGGAAGAACACGATGGATAAAAGTTTAGTAGAAATCGTTTCCCACAATGAAATTCAAGTGAGTGACGTGTTTGAAAACGATGAAGAAGGGTTGCATAGTTTTCATCACGTCATCGTTCATCGCCGTGTCATCTCGGTTTCATATCCGTTTTCCTCTCCTTTCATCGTCGTTCATCTCCGTTCATCGTCTTTCATCTCGGTTATATATCCATTTTCATCTCTATTCGTCGTCGTTCATATTCGTTTCATCTCTGTCATCTCCGTTTCATTTCCGTCTTCGCCTCCGTTCATCTTCGTCTTCATCGGTGAAGCGTTAGATTTTTAATCGATAGAACACAGGGGAATCGGTGAAATTGTTGAATGTTACCTCCTTGCAACCGAATCATTGTGGATGAAATAATTCAACTTTTCATTTATTTTTTATTGTTCTTCGACTTTTTGGTAACTACGATTAAAGATTTGAAATTGGAGATAACAACTTCCATAAAATTAGCAATTTCATCTTATTTCCATATTTGAAATTAAATGTTAAAAGGACTACTATACCCTTTCCGTCCACTTTGTATTTATTTTTTATATTATATTAATTACTACATTAACATAAATAACATAAAATGATCTTAACCATTGATTGATTTCATCTACGGCTTAAAGAAGGGTTGCATAGTTTTCATTATAAGGGTGGTTTGCAAATGAAATTGATTTATAGTTTGTAATTTTTTGTATCTTTGTGTTAAGTTTATAAGTTTTTTTCCCCTGTTTTTAAAGTGTAAATTATAGAGTGAATTATATTGGATTATTGGTGGTCCATGTGGTTTGATCAATTTTGGATTTGGTTTCTAAAACAATTTATCTACATTGATGGTACATAACTTTTTAATTTCATGACACTTACGGTCTATATGGTTAATATTGTTAGTTAGCAACTCTTATGAGGAACAAATCAGTCTTTGAGCAAACAATAGGGATCAAAAGTGTAATTCACTCTATAATTGAGTGTGATTACTTTTTCTTTAAATAAAGTCTTTATATTAATTTTAAAACATCATTAAGGTGTCGTTTGTTTTTTAAGAGGTCTAAAGTCTTATTTTAGTTATGATTAATAAGAGGTGGTATGTAAAAAGGTCTCAACGATTCATACTTAAGAGTCATTAAGAGGTTTTTTAAAAAAATAAACAACCCCTAAATTGACAAAATGATTTTTACGTTGGAAAATCTCAAGTTTAGAAAACAAATAAAGTTCAAAAGAAGTTAATATATCTTTTGGTTGATGCAACTAAAGTATTGAAAGTTAAGTATGGTGAGATTTACAAATTAAAATATGTTTGTTAAGATAAATACTTTTTTGTAAATCATAAATAATATTTTTAATGAGGAAATAAAAAAAAGAGTAAATTACGGATTTGGTCCCTGTGGTTTACACTTTCTATTCAAAGTGGTCCCAAAATCAAAATAAATACATAAATGGGACTCTTGGTTTGCATTTTCGCAAGCTTTTGGTCCCTCCCTCTAACGAAATTAAAAAGATTATGTCAACCCAATTAAGTTCGAGGGTATTTTAGTCTTTTAAATTTTTTTATCTTGTTAAAAAAAACATTATATACATATATATATATATATATATATATATATATATATACACACACACACACACATTCATATGAACACATATAGGGTTGGGTTACAGTGAGAAATTGAGGTTAACGTGAGAATCGTAAGAAGTGGTTATCAACCGTTTGATGAGAAAATGATGGACATTAGGATGAAATGCACCGAGATAAGATGTACCACGATGCATCAGATAAATTCCCTTCTAAGTCGCAATTCATGAAAGAACATTTGATTAAAAGTGATCAACGATTTAGATCCACTTCTCACGCTTCTCACACGATCCTTCACCTACACATATATTGGACATTACATTCGTCACCCACCTTGTTCCCTTTACTAAAACCAATGGATAAATCCCAACCACCACTTCCCAAATTTTAGGGTTTTGAATATTAAAGATGTTTTTTTAATGTTTTTTTGAGTAGTTGGATTGAAGATTGTATGTTCACCAAAATCTTTCCAATAAGTGTTTATCGGCAAAATATTCACCTTCATTTACCTTCTCATATAACGTCTTTGGCCATGACAATGAATTGTTGGTAAACATCATAAACCCGGTAAACACTTATCGGGTAAGAATCATTTAACACACTTACCGCGTAAGACCATTGGCCCTTGCCTTATCTCTTACCGGGTAAACTTCTCGGTTCTTTTCATGCTCAATCAATAAGATAAATGATATTGATAAGTGCTTACCCGGTAAGCGTTTAATTTACGGGCCATCTCTAAGGGTCCGTTTACTCAAATGCTTACCCGGTAAGCGCTTACCGGTATGAGTCAACACTATAATTTATTTTTTCAGGTAAGATTGTGGTGCATCAAAATAATATTTATATGCAACAATTTACCCGGTAAGCGCTTACCCAGGTAAGAGTTGTCACCCTCACTTACCAAGTAAGACTCTTTATCCTTATCATTATTCATATCGAGTAAGATTCTTGGCTCTTGTCATGTTCATTCGATGAGGAAAATTACCTGATAAATACTCATGGGGTAAGCAAATTGACCATTGATAGTATTAAACTATTAATTAATCAGAAAAAATTATATATTATTTTGGTTAATAGTTGAGGGTATTTTTGTAATTGACTGGACGCAAGGAACTTTGGCGGTGGACGACAGCTATCCGTACAGTTCGGCTACGGATTCCGATCACATCAAGCGTTCATGGCGGAACGAACTCGCCGTCGTTACTGAGATTTTCCGATTGGATTCCGCTTTCATTCTTGAGGTCCAGATAACACATTCATCTGAAGGTAGTACATCCATGGATGATCATAAAAGCTTTTGAACTATTACGATTTGTTTTTTTTTTCTTCTTTTTATGCTCAATTTCCGTTGAACGAATTTACGTCTGTATGTTCACCACTTCTAATTCTTCGATGTTAGGCACCACTTCTAATTCTTTGATGTTAGGGTTCGCGTGTGGTAAAATTGAACACTGTATCATGAATCCTTCAGATTGAATTAAGTGCGATGAAATTAGATGAATAGTCGTGTGCAGCTTCGTAAGCAATAAACCGTATGTTTGGCTCATGTGAACATGTTGATTGTTGCTACGAGCTTCATAGATTTGCGTCGCGGCTTATGAGATGTTTTTCGTAATTCGGTGTTGATTTTATCATTCAATTGAACCGTTTGAGATTAGTTGATTTCCAAACAACATAGTTGAGATCTCGATTGCTTTAGGATGGATCTGAATGCTGTTAGGTGCTCTTAATATCGTTTTTAGATCGATTGATTCATGTTTTACATCCAAAAAATAGTTGATTGAACCGTCTGAGATTAATTGATTGACAAACAACATAGATTGAGATATTGCTTGCTTTAGGATGGATCTGAATGTTGTTAGGTGCTCTTTTTGAATGGTGATCTTAATATCGTTTTTAGATCGATTGATTCATGTTTGACATCCAAAAAATAGAGACTGAATTTCTCGAATAGGCTCCCCACTCCCTTATCAAGAACAGAAGTGGGGCAAGAGGCATGAGAACAGATCTGTTATCCAAATTTGATACTTCACTCTGGAAGTACACTATGAAGGCTTCTCAATTTTTGCAATTACCTCATTGTTGCAGGCTTAAAGAAGACATGAAACAATGCTTTGATCAATCTGTTTGTCAAAATTGTTAGAGGGTTACTTGATGCAATCCATAATATCCAATGAAAAATAGCATGTAATTTTCTTGAATTTGCAGATATTTGAACTGCAATATGTGCAAGCAGAATATCATTTGGAGTTAGAAAAATATGCATATGGTAGAAGATATCTAAAGGATCCAAATGAAAAGCCAAAGGATTATGTGGTAAGATCATGAGTAGCATTTTCCCTCAACTTTGGACTTCATTTTCTGATCCTAAACTATTCTATTGAATTTCCTTATGATGCTTCAGGCTGCAGCAACAGCAAGTGCCTGAAAAAGTTGTTTGTATCTTGCTTTTTCTGCATGAATTTGAGTCCCAAAACCACATCTTTATGTGATGGTGTAGTTTGTTTCAATCATTATGGATTCACATCTTACCACACAAGTTAAAAGTCCCTGAGGCTGAGGATAACGACCAATCCGGAAATTGCACTCCAAAGTGAAATGATATGTCCAAGGTAACCAGATGTGGCATCCTTATCATCTTTAATAAGTACCTTTGTTAACCTGGTGTCGATTCGTATATGCTTTTTCATTACACCATGTTGTTATGCTGTTGTACACATTTAGGAATAAGAGGACAAACAGATAAAAACGATTCATAAAGGACAATTGTGATGGCTTTGGCACTTGGTTTTGCTGTATCTGGTGCTTTCCTGTTTTGCTGTTGTCTCTACGTTGAGAAATCTTCCATCTAATGCAAAAGATAACCATACTGAACACATAAATAAATACAGGTTTCTCTCTAGCTGATAATGATAGCAAAACAGAAGAATTATTTGTCTTGTCATTGCATTTCCAGTTTCAATTTTTGACATCTGTGGAACTACTTGTACACAAATCGACTTATGTCGTTATATCTTCTATACTGCTCAATTGCTACATGTATTAGTTGTGTGAGATATGTGAAACCTCATCAGATTACTCAAGACTAGCCGATGTGGGACCCTAACACGTCCTCTCCCGAGTGTGTAGAGGGGCTAGACGATTACAGATTGGCCCAAAATCTCAAGGCCCTAGAGGGGTAGATTTTGGCTCTGATACCATGTGGGATATGTGAAACCCATCATATTACCCTCCAAAAGACTCCTTTAAGGAGAGAACAGGGGTTCCAACATATATTGAGGAGGAATGATCTAAGTCTAGCTGATCTGGGGTTCTAACAGGAACTTGTATTAGACTAGCCGATGTGGGACCCTAACACATCCTCTCCCGAGTGTGTAGAGGGGCTAGACGATTACAGATTGGCCCAAAATCTCAAGGCCCCAGAGGGGTAGATTTTGGCTCTGATACCATGTGAGATATGTGAAACCCATCATATTACCCTCCAAAAGACTCCTTTAAGGAGAGAACAGGGGTTCCAACATATATTGAGGAGGAATGATCTAAGTCTAGCTGATCTGGGGTTCTAACAGGAACTTGTGCTACTCCATGCCTTATAACATATACATTAGGTGATTATGGGATAGCTGAAAATTTCTGCAAAACATTGGTTTTTATCTACTTTTCCATGGGAACCAAATATTTTGATCACTTCTTGCTTACCATCCACCACTACTTCATTTGATCAGTTTGTGTAACTGCTTCACATAGGATTAATCATGGCTGTCTGCATTAAGTTGGTTCTTCTCAAGTCCACAAAACCATGAGTGCAGGCCAGACCAGTCATCGTGTTTAAAGTCATCTCGATCTCTTTAACCGACCATGTATAAAAAACCAATCAAAATTTTTTATTTAAAAACCATGTCTTCTCCCATTTGTCCACATGTGTCGAAGCAATTTGGTCACTAATTATTTACAACAAGACATTATTAATTTGATATATCATTCCAACAATATGACATAACTTTGCCCTTCCCATAGGTCCTCACTTCGAGTTCTCAGTAGTGGATTTTCCTAACTCTTATCTTTAGGGTCCCATGGGATTAGTCGAGTTGCACGCAAACTAGCCCGGACATCCACGATTACCCAAAAAACAACATGAATGGTACAACAGTTGTTGACCGGCTGATGCGATGGTGGTGGTGGTGGTGATGATGGTGGTTCTTGGAAAGTATAGGCAATGTTTTCCTTCCTAGAAAGTTATGGTTCTTTTCAAACAATCACAATCAACAAACAATAAAAGGCTTCTTTTCCAAGTGATGATGATGAATTTAAAGTTGCTATATGAGAGAATGGAAACTCCCATCCCTTTTCTTTCCTTTCCTTTTTCCTCTTTTTCTTTATTTTTTATTTCTTCTCTTTCTTGAAAATCCTTTGCCCCCACTCATGATTTGGTCTCTTTGGCCATGGGCTGTCCCAATACCTTTGCTTGTCTCTATAGAAAGAAAAGGAATATTTAATCCTGTCTGTTAAATATCATTATAATCCCATGCTTCTGCCCTCTCATTTCTTGTCATATGTACTCAAACAAAAAAACAAATATATATATATATATATATATATATATACACACGAAGCATTGTGTGAGAATAAGAGTTAAGGTGACAAGTGTAAGAAGGGATTGTACTCTTGATCACCTTTAATTAGTGGTGATCTAATAGTTTAGATTAAGTCCCCAAATAACCCATAAAATAGCTTAGAAGGGTATTTTCAATTGATCTTCAATTAGATTGATCCGAGGGTCTTCTTACCCTTCTCATGATAACTACTATTCTTACTGGAAACCATCTCTCTCTCTCTCTATATATATATAGAGAGAGAGAGAGTAAGGATCAAACGCGAGGATGGTCAATTTGCAAGAAGGCAGGAAGTTCCAAGATCACATGTGATTACAGAGTAAAATCACATGTGATACAACATGTCCAAAAGGACGCGGGTGACTTGGTCAATGCGACAAAGGTTGCGGAAAAAGTCATTCGCTCTATGACCGGATCAACGCAACATGTTTGTACTACATGTGATTACATATGATCTTGGAACTTCTCATTCATATATATACACACACTAGTATCACAAATACATACCCCAATTTTCTTCATATTTTTATTTATATATACCACATTTCAACATGATTTATCGTTCATTTGATGGGTTTTTTTATATAAGTTGGCTAATGATTCGTATCTTAACGCCCACGGTGGTTATAAACCGTTTAAATATGGCCATGTCAGTTTTCACATCCGTTTTGAATTTGTATACACGGATGGTATTGGATATTAATGGATATGAATCTTGGTGCAAACGAATTGAATACGGAAATAGCTAGCCACATATCTCAGTTATAAATAATATGTCTGCGTAAATCCCACTTCTCACATACCCCACCTTTGGATAAGATATTCAAATGTCATTTCTACTTGTATACGATATCAACATATATTCTCGTCAACATTGATGGGATCCATATTCTTTGATTCGGGTTTGCATGTACATACATAGAAGACGATAATTGTCGATGCACGAAAAATAAGATTACACTATTCTTTTGTTTTCTACGATGTATCTATATACAGTTGTAAGAAACAAATACGTATAAATATTCTAAAATATATAATAATAATAATAAAAATTTAATATGATAGGCTGGTTGTGATATGATGCACCAACAGGTATGTGACAAGAGGACCCATAAACACCTTGGTTTAGTGGGATTCATCTTTTCAAATTATTGTTCATCACTTAACTTCATAAGCAAATAATTAACTTTTAAATAATTAAAACTAATTTTCATTTTCATTTTCTGAAAGAAATAAAAAAGAAAATCAAGATTTGAGAGGAGAATAATGATGATTTGGGTTTCATGTTACATGTCTCAAAGGCAATTAAGTCAAAAGTTGTAATTCCAACTTCTTCACTCTAATCATTCTTAATTACAGTGGTAATTCTACTTAGTAAAACCCTAATCATTTCTTTTAACTAATTTCTGTTTCGTGTCACTTTTTAACAACAAATAAATGCAACTTTTTTTTTTTTTGAAGTTCATTGGAAATATGTTTAATATTTTCTTTTTTTGATTATAAATTGTTTAATCGTAATCATTACAAGATATTGATAATGGTGGTTTTGATTCGTAGATTTTTTTTCTTCTTCCAATTTTGATGTTTTTTTGGATAACCATGGATATCTGGGTCAACTAATGTGCACTGATAGATCCTCCGTGCGATCACGAATGGGCTGGAGTCATCGAATGTGAACCTCCATGGCCACACGGGTTTTGTAGCGTCTGGATTCGAACCCGATGAAGATGAGATTTTCACTACATTCCTTGACCAGTGTGCCACAACCTAAGTGGCTTCAGTTTAATGTTGTCACAACAAAGTTTAGCTATTTGATTATCAATATCTTGACAAATTAATTATGCATGATTTCAAAACAGATGAAATGTTTTCTTTTTCATTTGTTCAAATTTTTTATTCAATTTTAAAATAGACAAAATAACTTTTTAAAACACTGAAATTTCATTATTTCCACATTCATAGATCAACAAAAATATTTATCAGTAATATATATGGACTTTTGTGACCATACTAGTTATATATTATGTTTTATTTCCAAACTAAAATACGAGATTTATATTATTCAAAAATTCAAGTGAAAATTACGAAATACCAATAACATAATGTGTTTAGCGCAATCTTTTTTGGGTTGTCCTAAAATAACTATCTATAAGCATTTTGCTTTTGCTTTCGTTTTTGGTTTTTATTTATTTTTATGTTTATAAATAATCATTATAAAATTTTCATAAAAAATATATCACAAAAAAGTCTTTGTTTATATATTGTGTAAAACGCATTGTTTGATTTAACACACGATTTATCTATTTATTTTATTCAAGGTCTTAAATTATGTGAGACATGGCTTGATGACGAAATCAAACCTTAAACCTTACACACCACAATGAAAATTCGTCTTTTGTTTAAAACATGACATAAGACGATAAATTTGTATGTCATATATATATATATATATGTGTGTGTGTGTGTGTGTTTTCAATTTATTATTCAATATATAATGAAAATAAAAAAAAATTACATTCATATTAGAAGAAGAAAATCATATATATATTAACCAACATTATATAAAGAGTTTGTGATCAAAATATTTAAAATAGAACTTGAAAGAGTTTTACAACTTCGTTTTAACTGTGAGTCTATGACATGTATGAATCCATAAAACTGTGAGTGATGTGATCAGTTAAGTTTGTAAAAAGATATAATCTGAAATTAAAGACGTAGAATTAAAAAGAATAAGAAAATTAAATTTGAAAAAAAAGTGAGGCCGCACCATTTTAAACATTGATTTTATCTTAAATATCCAAAATGTTTTTAGATATAAACAAAATAACAAACACGGTGCAACCCAAGCCGGTGGTTTAATTTGACATGAAAACTTTTACAATTTTAATTAATATTTAGAAAAATATAATTTTCGTATATAAAAATAATTTTTAATTCCCTTATTAATTTGAGACCAAGGAAAGAAAATAAAAGAAACAAACGACAATTTTCAGAATAATTGTGGAGTTGATTATATACTACAATTTAACATGATGATTTTTTATCTTATCAATAAATAATTTAAGTACTTTAATGATAGTTATCGAAATAGCATTAATTTTTTAAATGTTAATTAATGTTTTTAATTATCATAAATATTAATATTGATTATTATAACAATAAATTAAATATATGTAATCCCATCTCAAGAAAATGTAGTTTTTTTAGATTTCTACTTTCAGTATTTAACATATTTTTTCTAACAGAGAAATTCTGTTAAAAGCGCATCGGACGAATTTACTGGCCTTTGATCCACCTTATAGGCGCATCTGATCGACAAAAATCTTGGGTTTGTCACGGCCTCCACTACAAATTTGAAAGGTTTTCTAAACATTACAACATTCATATAACGTAAAATTAATATAACATCAAAAAGCACCATCGCATGTTCTCACATTTTCACGAAAACGTAAGGTTTTTTCACATGATCATGACTCTTAACGGTAAAAGTTTCAACCTATCATGTTGATTTCTAGACAAATAAAGGACAAAATGTGTCTAAAAGACGTGTACTTCTGTTATTTAAGGGTTGATAGTTTGAAAAAAAAAAGTATATATATAATTTTGGAAAATATATTTTTATAATACACGTAAAATACATAGACATCCAAACATACATTTTAAATTATAAACATTTAAATATATATATATATATATTTTAAATTATAAACATTTAAATATGTCTTTTAAAATGACAATTAGTTAAATTACATTTATTTAAATTTGCTTTAAAAACAGATAGAATTGAGTTTTCTAACCATCATATAAAAATCATTATCAAAATTATCTGGAATTATTTAATCGATATATTTTAATTGTATTTATAATAATATAATACAAGAAAAATAATTTTGTGCCTATTAAGATAACTTTTTATATGTACAAATCCAAGGAGACAAAAAAGAAGCCATCATTTGAAGATTTTGTAATTTATACTACTTTATACATGCCGACATTACTTTTTAGTCAATTCCATTATTTATTTTGACTACTTGTCTTCCTTTTTTTAATATATATATAATTTGGATGTAGTTTATTCATTAAATACATATTTAAATAATAATAATAATAATAATATATAAATTAAAAATGATAAAACTAATAGTCAGTGTCAAATAGATTCCATAAAGTTGTAAATAAATAAAACAATTCGTTAGCCTTCATATTGTGTTTTAATTAGATATTTATTTTATATCCGAAGATTATCTTAAATATATGTTTTAAAATATAATTCAAATGATCATTATATTGATTAAATTTCACGCATATACGTATGGATGTATGCCAGTCTCCTTGTACGCATGTATATATGGATGCACACACACACATATATATATATATATATATGAAGATGTATGGTTTTGGCGTGGGCAATATTTGTTGCTATTAATGCACGTCACAAACTAGTTGGCGACTCTACTGTGATTTCAGGGAAGAGAGGAAGCTGGTATAATGACTCAAGTTCAGGGGTTTGATTAACGAGATTAAAGTTGTTGTTATAATGCTACAAGTACCACAACATGTTGTAAAGTCCATGGGAGAAGCTTGGAGTCGATATTGATGTCACAAGGTCGTTTAGTTGATCAGTAATGGTCGGAATATGTTGTTATTGGAACCATGGGTGAAATCAAGGAGTTTAATGAATGTTAACTTGATTAAATCATTGATTATGTACGTTGTATGATAGATAAGGGCTTCATGAAAGTTCGTATGCAATTAAAAAAAATGGAAACTGTTGGTGTTAGAACGATCTAGACTGACGTAAGTTTGAGTAAAGGTAGAACACGTTGACTATGGGTACACTGAACATGAATTGGGATGTCACATGGTCAAAACCACGAAGACAGAATGGCGTGAATATATATGGACGAGCTTAAGTTGGGAGAAGTCGCATTCGTTATAAGCGACAATGTAAGCAAGTTGGGACACAAGATTAAGTTCGCATACAGAGGTTGTGCGAGTTGGGAGAAGTCACACTCGTTAAAAACAACATAAGCAACTTGTAAGTCACGTGCTAGTCGTATGTGTGCACCAACGACTGTGGGTTGCGACGCATTAGTTTTTAATATCATACAAGTTATTGTAAGTATAAAGTACATAACCAATTGTATAGACACTTAGCGAGTGTGTTGTGATTGTGTAGGTGTTGATTCAAGTGAGATACCAAGAACTATACAATCAGATGAGCTTCACGCGTTTTAAAATAGGACGCACACAAATATGTAGGTTTTCAGTTCTTGAAAGTTATGCTATTAAAAGTAAAGTTACACATGAAAATATTTTTTTTTCGTATGCATGTGGGTTCACATGCCGGATGTCGACAACTTTAACAAAGTGTGACACTAGACAAGATGTGTCCATAAGGAGAGGACTCGAGTAAGTTGGGCGGGCCGAACGTAATTTTTGGATGTTGTATTTTAAGTTGCTTGTAAGGATATTCCACCACGTATTTTATTTAATTGTGATGTAATGTTGCTATATATTCAGATTTGTAACATAAGTATGTCATATCCCTTGCTTGAAATAGGGTATGACATTTACGAATGATATTTTTATGTTTTCGAGGTTGATTTATGGATAAAAATGCACTTTAATAGATGAATGCATAATAGGTGACTAGAATGGCACTATTAGAAGCAGGGACAAGCCTACATAGAAGCATACAGTGGCACACGCCGTTGTTTCATGGTTCGATCGTAATGGAAAAAATATATGTTTTTTTAGAGGGTGTCACCATATTGTTTTATTGGATGCCCTTATATATTTTGAAACTAAACTACTGGCACAAGTTTTTAATAGCGAATTTGGTAAATGTTGCCTTTGTACAAAATGCCCATGTTTGAGTCCCAATTTTGTTAATTTTATTATCTTTCAGTTTAATTTAAAAAAACGAAGACATGACTCAAACATATATTCTTTTTTGTGTAGTGACAAGGAACCAACTAAGAAATCTATAATAATTTTGTCAAACATTTCTATGGATTTTTTTCTTCTTATAATCAAATTGTGTCGCCATTTCAAATCTTTTCTGGATCCGCCTTTGATTGAAGTACATTAAAAAGCAAAAGACTTGGAGGCATGTTTTAGCCCTCTTTCGAAGCCCAATCAAGTACACATCAAGTACTGTATTTGATTATTTTTTCCAGTGTTTTCTTGTTATAAAGTATAGAAATACGAGTTAGTCTTTAAAGACGGTGAGCGTAACTAGGGGAGTGGTTTAAGATATTAGTTTATGCGATTATAATAATTTTCACATAATAACCTTTTAATTTCTCCTAAAATTCATATTTCTAGCAAAACCCATAACAATTTAACATATTTAATCACTTATATATATATATATATATCATAAATGATTGTAAGTGTAATTTTATATAAACAAGAATTTTAAATTTATTTTTTAATCTTGATTTATAATATTTTTTTAAAGAATGGGACAAGTGTACAACTAATGTCATATAATGTGACAAGTAATCTAGGAATATGGGTGCGTTTTCTACAACCCAACTATAACTTCACATAATTAAAGAACCAACTTTTCTAGAGGTTGGAAGGAATTACTTTAATATAATATTACCATTTTGTTTTAAAAATAATTTAAGTATTTTTTATTTTATTTTTCATACTTTATTAAATTATCGTGTGTGTATATATATATATATATATATATATATATATATATATATATATATATATATTTGAACAACAGAAAAGAACCAAATTTATTACCAAACCAGCCGAGAAAACAATACAGACCCGCATCAACAAAAGATCACCAGCATGCCACACCCAAAACAGTCCAACCAACCAAGAGAAACAAAGAAGTAAAGCGAAAAAAAAAACATTTGTGAGCAGCAAACGGAACCCGCCCTACCAAACTGAACCCATCCCCACCCCAACGAGAATCCAGAAACTCACAGCGCCCGAACGACAACACAGCCTCGACAGCCGCTGCCACCCAACAACCTCCACCAACCTTCGAACAACCGGTCTTCTAGCAACTCTAATCGTAGGGATACGACAACCACGAAACCCTATCTATTGCTAACTCGGTGTCCCTTCTTGTTACCCATTCGAACGATTTTAATTGAAATTCAAAGAAAAAGTCTATTACAGAGCTCCTATCTTTTTTGAAGACAACTTTGTTCCTATTTGCCCAAATGAGGTAAAGGACACAATATAACAGAGTTGTCCATCTCTTTAAACCTCTTGTATTAATTCCCATTTGACCTCTGAACCAAAGAAGATCATTCAAAGTGCTCACCGACTCCAAATTGAAATTCCACCATCTCCTCATTAGTTTCCATAGTCTCTTCACCGCATCACAGATGACAAGTGCATGGTCCACCATTTCAATCTCCCTATCGCATCTCGGACAAAGGATGGAGTCAAAATCAATACCCATCTTGTCTAAGACCGATCGAGTAGGAATTCTCCCAAGCTTTACTCTCCATAAAAAGATGCTAATCTTCTTCGGAATAGCTTTTATCCAAGAAGTTGCCACTGCGATTCCGACTCCCAAAGATCGTTTTTCCTCTATCAAACCCCATAATTTTTAACGGTTCTGTAACCATTTGATATTTTATTAAAATTAGTGATTCACGTATCATATATTGACTGTTCTTATATATGTATATACGTGTATGTATGTATATATACATATACAAATAAATGAGAAAACATCAATTATATTCCATCTCGATCAACAAATCTTAAAACCAAATCAAGAATTCACCAATTTGTCGACATTTTAGGGATGAGATGGTGTGTACATGTTCCCCTCCCTTCAATCTCGATTAAATTAGAAAGTCAACAACCATGATTAAGGAGGCTTATTGAGATAATCTCATTTGGTTAGTATAAATTAATCTCATTATGTTTCTTTATATTTTTCTAATAATTTTTCAACATGTATTTTTTGATCATCTGTATCGTTATCTATTTTGTCAACTAGTTTTATCAAACATTACTGGTTTATCAACTAACTTATTATTGAACAACTAGTTTATCAGATAGTCTACCAAACATAGCCTAAATAAACATATTTTAACCTCTAGAACAGGCAATCGCTCCTAAAAATGGTTAAATATTTTATTTGAGATGTTTTGCTGTAGAAGTCGAAATCAGGTTTTCAAAAAGTACATTTAAAAAACAAAAAAATAATACTATGGTTGCTATTTTATTAACTTACTTTTTTTTAACTATAGTTAGTTAAAAGAACCAAAAGTAAAACAAAGTTGTAACCATAGTGTGATCAAAACTATAATTAATTTAAAATATGAACCGAACTTGATAGTGAGTGACAACTCCATGAATCAAAAATTTTAATTTAATATAAATCTTATTATTTTAAAAAAAATATTTAAAATAAAAAAATGGTTTATACCGACAAACAAAATATTCACGTGTGATTGAAGATCCTTTGAAGGAGTATGGATAGGGAAATCATCCTATGTACTCGGTCGCATTCATTTATGTCCGTGCACTTCTCTTTCTCCACTTACTTTTTTCTAATTTAAATTTAAGTATTTTGTTTTAAAAAATTAAATTAAACCCTTTTTCTTTTATAAACAATTTTTTAAATAAATTGGTCAAATAAATTTAAATTATTATTTTAATCTCATAATCGATATTATTTATATCAAATCTGATAAAGATTATGTTAAAATGATAAAATAATTATTATGCCCTTAATTTCAGTTTTACATTTAAAAATTAATCAAATTGAAAAAGAATATATGATTTATGGATATTACTTGCTGAACTTAGATTTAACTGAAATTTAATTTGGAACGTTGAAAACTAAATTCATATATAAAGACTTGTATACCGCACCTTTTTAACCTTTGTCGTGTCCCACCCCACCAACCTTAGCGACCATCGTCTCGTCCAAGTCGTTGTCGACCGCCATCCTGACTTTATGGTTATCATCCCTCTGTCTTTTTCCACTTCAAAGTTTTATTTTTATGTTTTTGCTACAAAACATTTAATAGTATTTTTGTGTTTTGATTGCCAAATAAATTGGAAAAATGAATAGAAATGGAATATACTTTTATTCATTTCATATTTTTGAAACCATGTTTAAATACATGTTTGTTAGCAGCTTAATGAGTTTAATGAGATTCATAACTTATTCGGTTAGTTATACATAATTGTTTGGTAGTGACTTAATAATATAGAAAGTGGTTTATCCCGTAAGCTTCCGGATGAGAGCTTTATGTAGAAAGTCAAGTTTTTTTTCTTCCAAACTTGTCATTCGCAATTAAAAAACACGTTTCTTCCATCTATGAATAACCACTCTCAAACAAAAACCTTCACAATCAATACAAACGGATTAATCCATACATATAACTTTTTTCATACATGACTTAATGGAAAACCAACCAAACAATCATGTAATGTTGTGTAGCTTAAAAGTTAAAAATGTGTATTTGAGGGTTTATAGTTTAATTTTTATTTTATTTTAGTATACATATTAAAATAACACGTCAAAATTCACATACATCACCATTTGGGATACTAAAATAGATAATTTTCAAACTATAGACTCTTAAACGAGGTTTTTGAAGAGATGGTTCTAAAAATATGAACCATTTTAAAACATGTTATGTTTTCTTGCATTTTGCCCGATACAAATCAATGTATTTTTAGTTTTTTAATGTCATGTTAGATGGATTTGATATAAATAACATCAATTGTAAAGTTGGTTGACATTTTTCTTATAGTTTTGTGGGAATAAAGTTGGCTGACACTAAGTATAGTTTTTTTTGGTAAATAACACCGATTGTATAGTTGGTTGACTATGGAGGTCAAAACTAACTGTTTAGTCGATGTTCAAGCAATAAAAAGTGACTCCACGCTCATTTCTTGTTTTGGTTTTGTGGTTACTTGTTGTAGAACTTTGATATCTAGGTTAGTTAACGTTTCTTCGTCTTTTGTAAAACGTTCTGTAAATAAAGTTGTTTATCTTGTTACGAGAGCATATTGTTCTTCCCATTATCGTAATTTCTAGAATAACAACATTATTTTCGGTTTGTACTCCGTGTTGGTGGAAGATTGGGTTTGATTACTAAATTTCCTTTTTGATAAAAAAAATCATGATTGTGTTGGTGCGTTTGTTGCAACCACGTTATCCATTTATTGCATTATCGATTTTTGATGATTTAACAATACATCTATTGCACTAAGGGGCTACTTTAGTATTGTGAGTTCTAGATTTTTGATGATATTTAATTTTATATATATATATATTCATAATCCCGTGTGTAATTTGAAAGATCGGAACACTGCTTATGAATACATGCCAAAAGACAAGCTCTTAGAAGCTTCCAGCCGAAGACGAATTTGGAAGATCACTTTGTACTTCAATTAAATGATTGAGTTAAAGTGATCTCATCGTCCTATGAACAAGTGTGTAAAATTGTTAAGTTCTACAAAATAAAATTCAGTATATTAAATGGTCTAAGTTTCAAACAATGGTTCATGCATACATATGCAAATAACACCTGTTGAACGTCAACAGGGCAGGGCTCTAAACAAACTTTTATATTTTGAGCATGAAATGATCTTCAGGCCTCATTTTCGAGGTTGAACACCTAAATCTTCTTGAACACACACACACATATGTATTTACAGTTGGTTTCCAGTAAAAATAGTAGTTATCATGAAAAAGGTAAAAAGAGATTTCCACCATTGGATCAATCATAATTGAAGGTCAACTGAAAATACCTTTGTAATCTAGTTCATGTGTTATTTTGGGTTAGATCAACACTAATTATATATATAGAGAGGAGGGATCAATTGAAAACTAATATTACATTGGAAACTTTGGAAACCAATTTCGACCAATCAATGAATTTCCCTTTTTTTTAATTGATAAGGGTAATCTAGTCTTTTACCTAATTTCGTAGTATATATGGTAAGTATTAATATTATAATATTAAACCTATTCAATTTTAATGTATTTTATATATGGTATTATTGATCATATCTATACTATATTATAAAAACGGTATAAAAAACTTTTAATTACAACATTTTAAACACAATTTACAACTAATTAAAGTCAATTACTTAATTTACAACTTCTTTATTCTTTGGTACAACCTTTCCAAGCACATTATCTCACATAATCATCTATTTGTGGAATGGATACTCATTGGATTTTATAAAATAGATTTTATATTAGTATAATCTATTTTAAATGTAGATTTTACTTTAAATCTATATTAATGAGATGTAATATAAAATCTTTTTTCTTCCGTATTTTTTTATATTACATCTCATAATGATTTTTCCATATTTTATTTTATAAAATCTTTTTTCATATTTTATTTTATAAAATCTTTTTATATAATGAGATGTAATATAAACTCTTTTTTCTTCCGTATTTTTTTTGCTAATATAAAATCTATTTTATTTTATAAAATCTACACGTATTTTATATTAGCATAATATAAAATCTACACGTATTTTTTTTGATAATATAAAATCTACACGTATTTTTTTTTCACGAGCATTAATAGAAGAAAAAAGAAGGTTGATATGAATAAAAAATAAAAAATAACGAGATACACTAATAAATTATCGTATTCTTTAAAATAAAAATATTCCGCAATACTTTCCAAATTAACCAAGTGTAAAGAAAATAAAATAGAAACGATGTAGATATAAAAATATTCTTTCATATTTTTAATATATTTACATTTAAATGTAAAATCGAAAATGAAAATAAAAGATTTTAAAATATTCTCTACATTCACTATAAATATATATAGCTTCTCTATGTATCATCCGAGTACAAGAGAAAGACGAACGGTCGGGTGTCAATGGCGGAACCTGCAACTGAACAAATGGTATTCCACTATATTTTTGTTTCTTTGAAAAACTATTTTTTTATATTTTATTTTATTTACTGAGGATTTGTTTATATTTTTCAAAACCCAGAATCATATCACAAACTCATAACAACAAACGATTAAGAATATATGAAAGTTAACCACTTATAAAAATACATTCGTTTTTCACATTGTATTTAATTAACTGTTAACAGAGAAATTACGTTTCATTTTAACTCGGTTCAATATTCCAACAAAAAGTTTATCCTCCCGTGCAATGCACGGGCCCAACACTAGTATTAATTGAAAGTATTTATTTTTTTATTCAAACTTCAACTCATTTTAGTCTTTTTTACTTAAACTTAAACTACTTTTTTATTCACATTAATTTAAAAACGACACATAGAATCCGAATTCAGTTTCATTTTGTTTGTGGTTTGGAGTATTTAAGGTAAAAAAAACTGTTTGATTTCAACCGACAGATGCATATCTTTAATTGAAATTTTTTTATTTGTATTTTAATTGAAACAAATCGAGATCCCCACCATATTACATTGGAAAACATATATCAACCATTGATCTTATTAACATAAATCTTTATTCACAATGAAACCATAATGCCAATATGATGAAACATATTTGATATAGGTAAACACAAATTGATTCATACGTAAGCTACAAATCAAATTATTTTTTCTGATTCTTATGAATCAGTGATTGATTCATCAAATGAATGAAAGTTTATATTCATATGAAATCTTCAATATTACCTTCAGGCACAAAGTATTAATATAGTGAAACATAATATATTTGATATAGTAAAACAAAATATTAATATAGTGAAACCTAATGAAACATAAAATGTTAAAATAGTGAAACCTGATTAAACAAATTTGATATAGTGAAACATAATGGAAAGTGTAACACCCTCAATTCTGGAAATAACAACTTATTTAAATTTTTTCTAAATACATCAATAAATAAATCGTCTACAACCACAAATTTAAGTTCAACTATAAAACACAAATACCACCTTATATATATACAGACTACAAAGGACGGGTGCTACTAATACCCATGCACACTATCTCCATAATGCGAAAAACTTCGCCGAATTCTTACTTTCGGATCTAGCTAAGGCTTTACTCTTCACAGGATTGCTAGAACCAAACCCCAACCTTGAAACCTGATGCACATGCCGACAAATAAAAAAGGTTAGGCTTAACGCCTAGTGAGTTCAAGAGTTTTCAACATGATTACAAAGACCATTAAATGGAAATAATGTAACTTAAATCATGATCCTTTAAAAACAAACTTCTTTAAGCATGAGGACGGGCTGTTTTCCAATAATAAACAAAATATAAATGGACGCCTCGACGCCAAACGTTAACTCATGAAATAATGCAACCCGACACTTACTCAAAACGTGAATAGCTGTAAATGCTCCCATGATGACGTTTGAATAAAACTTTATAACTCAAGCGACCAAAATAAGATTACCTTCAAGTTCCCAAAATTATACTTTAAGGAGAAAAAAACCCAATGTCTCAACTAGTTATAAATGGGGAGTGACTATCCCATAAAAACCGGCTCATAAATTAACTCGCGGATGCAGGTCCGGGTCTTGGACTTCACGAGCCCTCACCGTCTTATCCTCGAAATCCCCCGAGACTAATCCCGACACCAACATAAAACAGGCTCAGAGATTAACTCGTGGATGCAGGTCCGGGTCTTGGACTCCACGAGCCCTCACCGTCTTATCCTCGAAATCCCCCGAGACTAATCCCGACCAATATACAAATAATAGCCCATTTTCTTTTTTTAATAACACGACCGACTCATATGCCTGTGGATCCACTACATTACAGTCTAAAACGCTACATGACTCCAACTGAATGACCAACGCACTCAAAACATATAACTCTCAAATGACACGTAAAATAACGCCATCATACCAAAACTTCCATTTCGGGCTATTAAACCGGGCAATTGTCCTCACGACTCATTTTAGTCAAAACCGAGCCAAAAGGCTCAACACTTTACTTAAATAACCAAAGAAAGCCAGTGTAAACTTTAAAACACGTTTGACCAGCGGATATGCAAACGCCATGACTAAAATGTGATTTACCCAAACCTTCTCATTAGATGAAACCAAACATTTTCCCAAACTTAACTGCTGATAAGAATGAAAATCAGAAAATGAGACTATAAACATTATTTCAAGTACTTCACATAAATGTGCAAGTGATACTTTATAAAACATTTCCTTTTTTTTTGAATCACGGATAAAACCCGACAAACATTTAAAAGCGTATTTATTTGACCAAAGATCTATTTATGCAGTAGGACATCAAAACACCTTCATTTGTGACACATTTATCAAAATGTCCAAACCTCCCAATTGTGAGTGTTATACAAAGTTTGTAAAGTTAAATACTTAAATTAATCAAAGATTAGCAACTAACCCAACATTTGATAATTTCATGTAAAACACATAAACACTTTAAAATAGACATTTTGGCATGTACAACGTTTTCACAAATCAACTTGAACTCACCTTGCTAGATTTTAGGCTAAATCTAGATTTTACCCAACGAGCTCTTTTGAAGACCACTTGAATCCTCAAGTTGAGAACTTCCAAAACCTAGATCCATACAATCCAAACCATTTAGAAACATTCCCCAAACATTATACACCGAAATCCCTAAACGAGATTAAAACCCTAATTTATCCAAAGCCATCAAATCCGAGATTTGAGATACCAAACACTAAGAAACCATCAATGGAGCATTTATAGCATTATTTCAAGAAGGCTTACCACTAGAGATGACGAGACCTTCCGAGGACACCCAATCCAACTCTTCAACCCGAGGTTCCACACTTTGAACTTGATAGGGAAGATGCAGATGGAAGTTTTGTGGTTCAAGATTCCAACTAGTTAGATGGCAAAGGATCATGTGGTTCAAGGGTTCAGTTTTGGGGTTTGTGGGAGAAAAGGGGAGAGGATTTAGGGTTTGGGTTTTGAGAGAAATGAGGAAAATGGCTGAAAATCGGACTTTTAGCTCAACCAGGGCGTTTTGCGAGTTATGTCGCGACCCTAAGTCGCGGCAAAAGTCGCCCGTTTCTCACATCCAGTGAGTTACGCGACTTGTGCCGCGACCACAAGTCGCGCCACAACTCGCGGCAGCCTAAAAGGCTCCGTTTCCTCGCGTATTCTCGTCTGGTTCGATCCTCGATGATTCCATAGCAAATCTCGATTGATTCCTCGACACCTTTTCGTTCTACTAGCCCAACGACTCCCAAATTATTACTTAGAGGTAATATCCAGTTTACGAGTGTTACAAAAAGGTAATGAAAAAAAATATTAATATAGTGAAACCTGATATAGTGAAACAAAATATTAATATAGTGAAACCTGATGAAACAGATTTGATATAGTGAAACATAATGGAAAGGTAATGAAACTTAATTGGGTTTTATATACTGCATATTGATGAACGTGTAATAAAAAGATAGTCTTGATATATTATTGTTATCTTTTATTCATAAATTAATTAATTTATTACCATATATAATTATTATCTTTTATTATTAAATTAATTAATTTATTATCATATTTCATCTTTGTTGCCAAATTTGAAACACAAAAGAAAAAGTCACATTTACCATTTTGACATATTATTATTATTATTATCTTTTATTAATAAATTAATTAATTTATTACCACATATAATTCAAATGAATCTTGCCCATTGATTAAAAAGATCAATGGTTGAAGTTTGGTTTCCAATGAAATTTGGTTTCCAATTGAAACCACCCCTATATATATATATATATATATATAGAGAGAGAGAGAGAGAGAGAGAGAGAGAGAGAGACCTTCTTTTGTTAATTAAACCATTGGTATTAACCGTGTTAACCGATCTAAACCACTCATCTTAATAATCAATGGACTAGATTAATTGAATTATTTTAATTTATAATAAATGACATGCATATATGAACAAGGGCAAATCCGTCATAAAGCTAAAATTGTGTTTACAAATGATAAGGAAAGAAATCACTTTCCTAATTTCATGTCTTCATTAAACGCCAACATTATCATCATCAATCTACACAAAAAGCCTTAGATTTTGATTTTCTACAGATTATGACAACGATGAGGTTGACAATGGCTACACAAATTGTTGTTTCTTCTCCGATTTCTTCAGTACATCGCTTATCTCCCTCGAAAAAACCCTAGATTTTGATTTTCTACAGATTATGACGACGATGAGGGTGAAGATGGCTACATAGATTGTTGTTTCTTCTTCGATTTCTTCAGTTCCTCGTTATCTCCCTTGAAATACGTCCCCAATCGAAGGTTTTATTTGATTTTAATGTAATTTCTGCACATTGAATTCAATCGTATATGAATGATTTGATGAAATAACCGTATGTTGTAATTGAGTATTCCAGATTCGTGTTGTGCATACGATTTTTGAATTAAGGTTTCTTGGTAGTTCATTTTTGTTCTTATTTTGTTCATAATGGGTTACACAGATTTGGGAACTTAGTGCAATGTTTTGTTCTTATTTTGTTCATAATGTGCATATATGCAACTGAAAATGAAGCATTTTTTAAGAGGTGCATATATGCAACTGAAAGATGTGCATATATGTAACTGAAAGATGTGTCTGTATGCATTTTGACACATCTTCATTGTTTACACAAATTTAAGTTGTGCATGTATATACTTTGACTCATATTCATTGTAACTGAAAGATGTGCCTGTATGCATGTTGACAGATTTATGGTTGTGCATATATGTAATTTTTAGACAGGTTTGTGGCTGTGCATATATACAATTTTTAGACAGATTAATGGTTGTGCATGTGTGAAATTTTAGAATATTCATCGATGTGCATGTATGCAATATCATTCGTTAAATTAAATAAGGAATTTATATTTTAATTGACTAATAATATTCATTAATTTATTTTTAATACCATAATTATCATTAAATTAATTAATGAAACAAGTTAATGAGATAAAAAAGGAAACAAGATAATTATTATTAATTTATTTTTTAATATCATAATTATCATTAAATTGAAAATACAATTTCTACCCTATTTAACCGTCCAATTTAATTTTAAATAAAAAAATGGTGCAATCTGATTGATCTAGATTGATTAACACGGTTAATACCAATGATTTAATTAATAAAAGAAGAGGACCTTCTTTCTCTCTCTCTCTCTATATATATATAATTTAAATTGGTCCTAGAAATTGAAGAATCAAATTAAAAAAAAAAAGAGTAAAAGCTATGTTTTTGTTGTATGTGGTTTGTTGAAAATTGCCATTTTTCGTCCTCCTTTTTTTCGAAATTACCATTTATGTTCTTATAATTTACAAGTCAATTTTGCTTTCACTTACGTGTTTAAAATTCTATGTTATTTTTGTTCATATAGTTTACAGTATATTTTCGTCCCTTATATTTGACGGAAAACTATTGACGAAGTTAGCTTTAGGGATGAAAATCAGAATGAAAATGTTCCAATTCCCTAACTTAACCTGAAATGAAAATTTGACTTTGTAAGAAAATGAACTCATTATATTATATAAAACCAAACCGACAAACAATTTTTTTTTATTTCCAAATCTAATTAATTACTACTTAAATACCTTTAACCAAACGGCGAAGAATCGTGTGAGAAGTTGAGTTAACAGTGAGAAACGTGAGAAGTGGATATGAATCGTTGATCTCTTTTAATCTCAAGTCCTCCCATGAATTGCGACTTATAAGGGAATTGATATGGTGCATCTTATCTCAGTGCATCTCATTCAAATGTGTGTCTATTGCTCATCCAACGGTAGATTACCACTTCTCACACTTCTCATCGTTAACTCAACTTCTCATCGGAACCCAACCTTTAACCAAAAATTAATTTATGTATAGAAACATAAGGGGCTATTCGGTTCATGGAATTAGAAGGAATTAGAATAGCCAATTCCATTGACCAAATTCCAAGTTCATGTTTGGTTCACAAAATGAAAGCGAGAATCATTCCAATTCCACAATTTAAGGAATTAATCATTCTTGCCCTTAAGTGAAGGAATTGAATTCCTATCAACCAAACGTGTGATGAAATTCCATTTCAATTCTTTTAAAGTCAAATTACTTCAATGAATTCAAATTTCATCAAATTCTATTCCGTAAACCAAACACCCCTAAGGGAAAAGTCGACGTGGGGTCGGACGTATATGGGTAAGGATCGGGTGCGGTCGTGTGCTTCGCTGGATTATATCTGTCTCATTCAATATATTTGCTGCTCCAATCATTGACTCAAAAAATCTCATCCATTGCTTTTATTAAATTATTATTTTTTACTTAATAATACGTTTTAAAATTTAATATAAATTTATACATCACAGAATTTTTGTTTCTCGTGAACTCTAATAATTTCTTTTTATTTTTTTAATGAAAAAAAAATCATATTTATATATTCACTTAGGTGCCGTTTGTTTTTTAAGGGGTCTAAATTATGAAATCTTATTTTAGTTATGATTAATAAGAGGTGGTGTGTAAAAAGGTCTGAACGATTCAAACTTAAGAGCCATTAAGAGTTTTTTTTAAAAAAAAACAAACAAACCCTTAGTATAATATTATATCCTCTTAAACTTATTCCAAAAATTATATTTATATACATGTAGTTTTAAATGTACATCTATATATTGTTAAATGTATCTCTATCTACTAATTTTTAATATAATAGTCAACATTAAAACTCACTTTTTATAATGACTTGACATGATTAAGACATAAAAGGAGGTGTATACAGCATCACCCTTTCATATCATATATACTCGACCAAAGAAAAAAGTAGTTGTTGACTTTTGTAAATTTATATAACAATACTCATAAATAAATTATCTAATTAATGCTTTCAATTTTATTACATTATTCTACACATGGTAAATGAAGAAAATTTAAAAATCATACAAATATAAACCAATTATTAAAAGTGTCTCGTTGTTTGAATTATGCTATTTTTCTGAACATAAGGTTATGGTATAACGAGCATATGCAAGAGTGTCGGCGTAGGTAGGAGGGTAGAAAGAATTATGTGTGTACGTATGCATGATGTATATATGTACGTGTGGATGTATATATGATTATATGTGTATTGTGTATGGTTTATGATGTTGGATGTAGAATTATAATGCAATGAGCATATATGTTTGGGCATAGGTAGGAGAGGGTGGAAAACATAGTTGTGTATACGTATATATGTCGTATGTATGTATGTATGCATGTATGTACGTAGTGTGTATTGTTTGCTCGTATGTTTATGTTTAACGATGATGTATGTATATTATATGTATACATCTGCTACTACTTCGTTAATTTGTTTCTATTATGACTATATTTGACAGCTATAAGCTTATTGAAACATATTTGTTTGGTAATCCATAAACAAACTTATAAGTTAACTTTTTGTTTAGGTAACTTTTCAACAAGTTTTAGCGTTTTTCAACCCTTTTTCCAATTATTTTCCTTATATTTTATATAAATGACCAAAATCCTTATCATTTTAGGTAAATTTACAATGTCATTTATCTTATCAGCTAGTTTTTTATTTTTATTTTTATACAAGATATGATTAGATTATCAATTTTTAGCTAACAACTATTGTTATAATAATTTTTATCTCATAAAAATATGATTTTTATCAAACAGAAAATTTATGATTTCTTCCTTGTTTTATCCATGGGCCGTAAACGTAAACTCTTTATTAATCCTTATCAGGGATAGTTCTTGTAAAAGGGTCAAACCAGTCTTTCTGAAGTTGCATTTTTTCTCGGTTTATGAGGATGAAACGTGTTGTGTGAAGTATCTGAGTCTAGATACTAGAAAAGGCGTCGCTATCACTGTTCATAATAATTTCTATTAAATAATCGAATTATTTTATGCAAAGTCAAACAACGTAATTTTTAAGACAGACATAATATTTTTTACATGAATCTTTTTAATTACGATAGTTAAATATATCTATATAAGATATCGAATATGACAACTCCTTGATAATAGACCTACTAAAAAATATATAATTTATATTTAATATAAAATAAAATAAAAATAAAATAAAATAGAAAAATTGATAGAGAAATATAAAAAGAATATTTTATGCCATGTTCTTACATGCACACATGTATATATATGTGGTACAAAGTTATTTGGACCCCCATATAACATAAAATGGACATTTTTAGTGTCGGTGGAATTTTGTATGTATATATGATCATCAAAGAGGAAATAAATATTTATTTAATTAATATATTATTATATAAAATAAATTAAAGTGATTTAATTGACCTAAAGTGATTATATTCGTATTTCAAGCATAATTTGCCTAAAGTTTTTTTTTTCAATTAAAAAGAAAAATAAGTTTGACTGTTTTACCCTTACAAACATGATACCATACCTATATTTATTACGGACAAATATGTCCAAAAATGTCATTTTTAACTAAGAAGTAAGACAACCAGATAGAATGAGACTAAGACATGAAGTACATCGGTCCAATAGATAAACTGATAGTACATTGATCGAAAATGGCCTCATTAATATATAGCCTCATTAATATATAAGGTCGCCTAAATGTACATTTATATATTACTAAATACATTTCTATATACTATTTTTTTTTCTCAAATACATTTAACAATAAGACTTATTTTTTACATTTTCAATGTATGCTGATTTTGATATAATAGGTGGGCATATAACAACACCTCCTGAAATCAAGAAACTATCACTATATATCTTACCGAAAAAAGGTCTTGTAAGTCAAGAACACCTATTTGATATGTAATAGAAACGTGGCTCTATGTAAGTGGTGGTTAAGTATATAGCGTGCATGCGCGTACATACACATGTGTGTGTGTTTGTGTATACATACGTATGTGTGTGGGGGGCATTCAAGGAAGAACTGTGTATATTGTGATAACTGTGAGATCCTGACTTTAAATTTTAATTATATGACATTTTAGGTATTATGATTTTTTTTCTCACTCCTCTCCTCTCTCTCTCTCTCTCTCTCTCTCTCTCTCTCTCTCTCTCTCTCTTTCTCTCTCTAAAATCCGACCTCCGAGACGCACATACAAACATTCATGAGTGTGATACTCAAATATTCATCAGTGTGATACCCAAAGTAAATATAAGATGCACCGTGACACAACTATAATACACAATGTGATACCTTAAGACATCAACAATGTTAAAAAAAATATACATTCAAACGATCATGGACGTGATACTCAAAATACATATATGATACTACTGTGATATCCATTGTGATACCACATGTGATACCCACTGTGATACATTGTGATACCACTTACACCTAAACCTGTGTATATGCCATTGTGATATCCAGAGGCGTGGGTTATCATCCGTTTCAAAATGATAAGAAGGGTAAATTGTAATCAATTAGATAATTATGAATTGAGTAATTAATGATTTTATTTCTAATAAAAAATACAAAATTATTAAATTACCAAAGTATTCTTTTACTTTATTTTTTAAATAACATTAGTTATATTGAATAAGTGGCTCATATTGAATCTCACGGTTACCACAAACTACCTAGTTCTCATTTGATTAGGCACCTGTGTGTGATATGTTATATATACTTAACCACACAAACCATATACTAGCTAGAAACAATCAAGATATTTATAAAAGCAAATATTCGTTAGGCTAGATGGACGGTTAAGGTTGGTTTGTAACATCTACAAGGTTTGTATTTGAAACTCCTATACACACACACACACACACACATATATATATATATATATATATATATATATATATATATATATATATATATATATAAAGTTAGAGTTTTGAATTAAAGTTAAGTCATTGCTTTCCCATGTTGACCCGTCATGAGCCATGCCAATGCTTGTAACGGGTGCTCTTGAAATGCTGCAGTTATTTACGAACAAACAACATTTAATGCAAAACCTTGATTAATACAAAATCGGGTTTACAGGACGTTAAAAATATATAAATATTCTCATAGACTGTTTTATAGGACCAAACACTTGATGTCCTATGTAAAGTGTTGCAATAAGTTTAAAGAACGTTTTTGGACGTCATAACAAGTTTTTAGGACATTTTTTGGAAATAAAACATCATATTTAAAAAAATATGACATTATTTCAAAAAATGTCTTATAAAAACAAGTGCCCTATAACAATATGATGTTCATAGTACACTTCTCTAAAGTGCCTTATAAAAAAAACTAACAGGACACATGATTTAAAAAAATGTCATGTTTTCGTGAGACCCGTGAGACCAGCTGTGAAGGCACAAAAAAACAGTAAACTTTCATAACAAACCATTATGAAGGTTCCCAAAAAAAATATTGAACCTTTACATAAAAAGCAATGTGAAATTTGTTTTTGTATATTCACATTGTTTTTACTGTGACGGTTCAGTGACTTTTTGTGCCTTCAGAGTTGATCTCACGAAAATAAAGTGGTCTCATGGGAACCCAACTTTCTCTCTCTCTCTCTCACTCTCTCTCTCTCACACACACACACATGTTCAATGTTTTATTTGTGCCTTCAAAGCTCGTCTTACGAGTCTCATTGGTCTCACATTATATATCTCAAAGAAAACATTGAAGGCTCAAAGAAAACATTGAACCTTCACATCAAAACACAATAAAAGTACCAAAAAAATTGAATATTCACAACAAAAACACTATGAATGTTTGTTTTTATACTTTCACAGTGTTTTTGCTATGAAAAATTTAATGTGTTGTTATACTTTAACAACTGGTCTCATGATAGCTAATTATCGTGTACTGCACAACGAGGGCACAGTAATACCTAGTGAGAGCACAAGTATATACTTTCACTAGAATCGCTACAAGTAATATAATGGTACAAGTACCGAGTATCGTTCTCACAAGGACTGAACTACTGAGAGTTGCTGATTTTTATGAACTTCTTGCACAAGTTTCGAGTTTAGGAAAAATATTTGTTTTTGATGGTGATTTGACAGAAAATTCGGAAAGAACTTTATAATTAAAAGTTGGGTACGGATGTAAGCTTTTCTTGGAAAACGTAGTACGAGATGGTTGAACTCTTTGTAGTACGGAATGTCTATAAAAAGCCCGATCTCTCGAAAGTGGATTTTTATAGACCGGTCCTACAAAGTGTTCATAAAGTTTCCACCTTTACAGACTCTTGATCTTGCCGATTTAACTAAGTTGATAAAAAAATCAAGTTCTACCAATATAGAGATTTATACCCAAATCTCTTTGTGATATAAATCTCGACCGGCGTTTGAACCTTAGTAAATCATACAAAACCCGTATCTCTACGTGGTTATCAAAGACTCTCTCAAATCTTTGTGCATCACTTAAGCCGTATTTCGAATCCGCCCCTCTGGAGGTCAAGATCTAATATTAACACATAAAAGTGATCGACTTATCTGCGTTGAGTTAAAGTCCCGACTCAAGTGACCAAGGTCAAAAGTTGATAACGATGGTCACACCCAAGTGTAACCTACTAGACCCAAGTTGGCTTACATCCGCACCCAAAAAGGTGCTTAGCTCATAACGATAATAAAAGACATAATATAATAAAAGAAATATTTGTTAACTACTTGCATAATAAAAATAAACTACAATTATAAAAGGAAATTAAAGTACGGAATTTAATTAAAAGTGCGGAAATTAAATACAATAAAGTAAGTACGGAAATTTAAATACAGGAAATAAAAATGCGGAAAATAAAAGACGTAAAGTAAAGACGAGAATAAAAATACAAGAATTAAATCCTACACTTCAAGTCTAAATACTTGAAAGTATTTTAGACTTGAATGAGGAGAGAGGATGGATGATGGATGTTGATGATGAGAGGTGAGAGAGATGTTGATGGTGGAAGGTGTAGGTGTGAATTAAATGCTCTCCAAAAGTCTTCTATCTATAGGAGGAGGCTTGAGCATCCAAGGGCCAATATTTCATCTTCAATGAATGGCCAAGATCACTTCAGAAATGTTGTGTTCCCAGCTCACATCCAGCCCTAAAATCTGCTGGGTAATATCCTCGGGTGCCCACAGTGGGCACACCAGTGCCCACAAACTGACCTGCAGTATTAATTTTCGCAAGAATGAACATATTGGTTAAGTTATCATATTTTGCAAATAATGTGGACCAAATGAAGGGATATGAGCAAAAGTGGGTAAAAAGACGAATAAAAACCTATAAAAATAGCAACAAATAACTCTAAAAATGAGAGTTATCATCTCACAAAATCAGATGAAAACCAAACCCTAATAAAGAAAGGATCAAGGACAACATAGATGAAGATATTGTCATGGTTAGTGATCTTGCAACAAATAAACTTCCACAAAGTCATTTAAATCGATCCCAAATATCCGGTGACAAAGGGCCATGGGACTAGTAAGTGTAGTTGCCTCTCTTGTCTCTCTAATTTGGGTAAATGATAGGGTTGTTAATTTAAAAACTTTAATATAAATTCTTGAATTAAATATTTTATATCTTTTTTTTTTTTGAAAAACTCCATGGAGAAATTTGGTAAGAGATAACACTATACAGAAGGGTAGAATTGGAAATCCATAAATATCAGTAAGACTTATTTTTAAACTTCTTACGTATATACAATCATCTCTTATCGGTTACTTAATTTCCTAAAACTGTGCCAAAATTTGAAATTTCATTTATCTTGATCCTCATCATCTACATCCTCCCATGACTTCGTTGTTGAAAGAGACAATCCCAACCAAAAAACGTACTTGGTCTCTCAATTTGTGTTGCTCAATGTTATTGGGTTGAATCGTACTCTGTCTCAGGTTTGTTAATAACCTATTCACATATGACTATTAACTATGAACCATACAAATAAAAATCCACTTATTATGAACAAGGAATACATCCACTCAGAATACATATATCAGTATGTTATTCACATGTTAATATTAACTACGATAATATATATTCACTTGTGAATATATACTACAATCTCTACATGTACATTATAATAGCATATTGTAGCGCTCTAAAATTTGCAATAAAAGAAAATTTGAAAATTTGGCAATATGACGACTAAAAATAGAGCTTTCCAAGAACCTGTTTTCATGCCCCAATATCAAACAACAAATAACTGAAACACCCAAAAAGGGGAGAGGTAAAATTAGAAGTTTACAAAACTTATAATTGAATGCTTAAACGACACCCTACTAATCTAGACTAGTATAAACTAGATTATGGACGGGTGTCGCTAAGATCATCAAAAAGAGGGTTCTATGTGCCTCAAAAATCTTCCATGACTCCTCTTTGAACCGGGCTCCAAAAGTTGCCAACAATGGCCAAGAGCGCCGCACTCACTTGCTTGCTACCCCGCTAGCCCCATGGCCTGGTACACAAGTCACAAATAAGAAGTGTTAGGCGAACGCCTAGTGAGTTCGTACAGTTCATAAACAATAATAAATGTAAAGTTAAAGGAGTAATATTAAGCGATGTCATTTGTATAAATTTCTTGCATTTCAATCTTTATCCAATTCTTACAAGCATCATACGATGGCGGGGGAGACCCGATCTCCATGATGGTGACGGAACACAAAAGTAGGTCACACAATCACGTTTAAGAGCCCCACTACGAGACAATGATCAAGCCATTATCCCTAGATTTCACTCAACCTAAGAAATTACAATTAACGGTTCTTTGGCCGTTGCCCGGCTTGGAAAGCCCATAACTATTACCCATCATGACCCCATGCCTATTTCTTGGTTACGTACAGTAGTTCCATATCTCAACAATGTTACATAGACCATTTCGAAGATTTCAATGATATACATCCACCTAGTTAGAAAGAGGCATTTATCATCAGTATTAACCATCTCACTTCAATTGATCATAAATAGCACCATACCGAATTAACTCTAAAGTGCACCAAAAGATACTCACAATATGTCTATCATAAGTTTTACCACCATTTCTCTATACCATCTTTACACACCTTTGCACACATATGTCTCAACAATCTCGTGAAAGCACGTAAAAACCTTATAATCCCAACACTTAAGTCAAATCAAGAGTTATTAAGTATAAACATATTTAATAAGAGCATTAACTCTAAGAAGTACTCATTAGGATGTAGAAAGATACATATAGAACTCACCTTTAGGGTTTGTATGAGAAAACCCTAGTTTAGAGGAAACCCTAGTTGCAAAGTGATGGCTTGACACTCAAAGAGATGAGAATCTAGATCCAAGAGGAGAGGTACAACCCTAGAGATGCATTAACCCCCTTTAGATTCCAAGTACCAAACATTAAATGAGGTGGGAGAGTAAATGAGTTCACCTACCTTGAGTAAGAACCAAAATCGTTGTTGTCTTAGAACTCCCAAAATCTAATTTTCTTTCTGAAATCGCGTATGCTAAATAAGGGGGTCGATCTGCTGTCGGCGACTATGACATGGCGAGAATGCCCATGGCACTCTAGTCGGGCATTCTCGCCCGCTATGTACCGAGACCACCCAAAAGGCGGCGATTATGCCATAGACGATAATGCCTTGGCAAAATCGTGAGGCATACTCGCCGGTATCGTATCGTGAGTACCCTCCTACGGGCGACTGTGACCATAGCGAGAATGCCATGGCAATGTCACCGGGCATTCTCGTCGGAGAGAGAAAACACTGAATTGGCCCCCAATTTTCGATGTTACGACTTCTAATACTAAAGATGATTAACGATTCGGTTGACTACTAAAGTTTAAGAGTTTTCACACCCTAAATACGCATTCATGCGATAGATTCTAATGTTTTTACATTTCTCATAAAAAGGCACACAAACACAAGCGTTGGCCCACAATTGGGACACTTACTACAATTAAGTCATAACGAGTTAACGGTCCCTCCTAGAGGTACGATAAATAATAGTGGAATGCATAGAGCTTCCTATAAGGGTCGGTAGAAGACTAAGAGAATTTACCAGCAGAAATCGGAGTGTTACACATATCATGCAATAAATTTAAAGAAACAAATCCCTCAAACTTCATAAGGCAGTACATTCACACATGAATGCAAGCTACAACAAAACAATATATCTGAGTTAACTTGCATTGCACGCATCTCAACTAATTCCATGAGTCCTGAAAAACGGTCAGGAAAATCCCTAGTGGCCTTATAGGATTCGAACCGGTGACCTTTGAGGCCTAAAGCCTCAAGACTTATTGCCAGTTGAGTTAACTCACAAGCAAGGACGGACCTAGTGTATTACATATGGTGGCACGTGCCACCATATGATTTCTTCGGCGAAGGGTAAAATTTTTTAGCTTCATTAAAAGTGCAACCATATCGTTTTGGAAGGTGCTACCATATTATTTTGGAAGCTTCAAGAAGGTGCAACCGTACCTCGTAATCAACCAAAAAACTAAAAAAAGCTCTTGAAACCAACCAAAAAACCGGAAAAAACTCTTGAAATCAACCAAAAAAACCCTCGAAAACGATAAAACATACTTAAACATCCGTCAAAATCAAGCAAAAAACTTTAAAAATTCCTCGAAATGGTGGAAGTAGGCTAAAATACATCAGACAATATTGAACGCCGGTAAAAATATGAAGACACGTCGATAAAAACCGTGTTTTTTGTAATTATTTTTTGTCTATATTACATGGTGCCACAGTATGAAAAAATTTCTGGATCCGTCCCTGCTCACAAGGTTTACAATTTATCACCATGCCCACAAAGTTGGTAAATATTCACATATTCGCTCTTGAAATTAATCTTCAATATTATGATCCTTAACCTCTGAAGACTCTTCTTCCAGATGTTCAAACATTGAATGCTTTTTGTTATTTGATGCATGTTCTATTCCTTTTGTACATGCTATCAGTTCGATCAATATGCAATAAAAAAAGGATTATACGATTAATATCGATTATCAATAAATCAAAGCAATCGACTACCACATGAAATACAAACAAATCAAGGATGTGGATAAAAGAATTAAATTTGCAATTGCTTTCTATAATCAATAAATTTTCACGATTAACATGATTCTGATTTTCTGTAATGTATGAAAATGTACTTTTAGATTAAAAAAATGTCGTTATTCACATAAATTAAATTGAATTGAATGAATGGATGAATGCAATGAGTTCCTTTGTTGTAAATTGAATTGAATTAAATTGATTTTCTGTAATGTATGAAAATGTACTTTTGGACTGCATGATCTGGAGGTGTTGTAACCACGGGTGTAACAAAGGGTGAACTAGAGGATGTCTCTTTTTGGGTTAGGTTTTGTAGGAATGATGAGATCGGATTTACGTCTTCAATTGGGAGGACGTTCGGTGGTCTTGAGCATTTCCTGAACTCGATCAGCCTTATATATTTTTAAAAAAAGTACTATGTTTAATATTTACACATATTTTGTAACTCACAAACAATGCCTAACAATAAGCTTTGCACAATAACTTTTTCAGTTATCATTAAAAAAACGTTAACCATTTAATAAACAGGTTCAAGTTCAAATATCACACGCATATATTATCCAATAAATTCACATACGTATATAAAATAAATGAACATAAAAATATCACCCTTGAATACATTTTCTAAAGAAGTACAAATACAATAAGACACAAAACATGGAATTTGATTTATGGTGTATTGATTTATATAAAAAAAAATCAAATAAATTTTATTTAGAAATAATAAAAAGATAACATTAAATAAAATGTTTGAAAAAGGAAACAAGGCATGGTGGTAGGGTTGAAGAGGAGATTAATTTACTTGGGAATTTAGACACCTAGCAATTCACTCATTTATGTGATAGGCCCCATTTATCAACTTTTTAATAATCCCAATTTATTTAATTAAATCATTTTATTTATTTTTAAAAATTTTAATTTTACATAATCCTATATTTCTTGAGACTTAAAAGTTAGTGTAAATTCATAATTAATGACAACATTGCTATTTTCTTTTATATTATATATATAATACAACTTATGCAATAAATACATATGAATGGTGAAATTAAAACATCATGATATTAATGAAGTAGAGTGAAAATGTGGTGATCCCCTTTTCCCTTTTCATTATGAATTTCTATGTATTTGTATTTGCATTTGTATTTATTTTTTGTTTCCATTTTTCCCTTTTAAAGAAAATAAATAAAATTTTATTTTGTTTACTTGCTTTGTAATTTTTGGTAAGTGAGATTCTATTAAACATTATTATTGTCTCCATCTTATTATGTACAAGCCTAATCTTTTTTTTTTTTATAACTAATATACAATTTTATTTTTGTCTCTAAAAATTATTATCTTTCAAATATTTGTATTTCTTAATTAATTTCAATCCAATAGAGTGATTTCACCGTTGGTATTCTTTCCGATCCCACAGTGACCAACCCCGGATAACTGTCTACCAAACCACAGGTATGTATATGGACAATAGTTGAAGTCGACAACTCTGCTAGGATTCCTGTAATAATTTTCATCACTTTTTTACGTTTAAAGATTTTAATTAAAACATGTGGTATTCCTTTAGTCTAATGTTAATGCATCTAGACTTTAAATGTCAAACAATTTATATTAATTTCACGATTGATATATGTATACTCAATTTGTGAGGACCAATAATTACATTAAAAATTACAATAAGTATCACATAGATAAATTCAAGTGATGTTAAAATAAAAAAACATAAAATATAATTTCAATTATTATATTTTAAACAAAAAGTCGAATTAAAAAATTAAAATAAAACCACTAACAAATAAAAAATAAAATATTATTTTATAAGAAAATATCATTTATATCAACATGAAATGCATCTAAGATATACATTACAGATTTACAAAAATAATACATGTCTTAAAACATAATTTAAACAATTAGTAATAAAATTTACTTACATAACAAAATTATAAATACAATATTTAGTGACAAAATTTACTCAAAGTTAAGATAAGGGCTCCACATTTGTGATTAAAAGGGGATTTACTTATATTTACACCATGCGTTCATAAGTACATATTTACCATTATTTCCTTATTTATCTTCATTATTTTTTTAAACTTTATTTCATATAAAGTTATATAAAAAAATAATTAAGTATATTTCGTTTGTTTTAAACTAAACACGTTGCTTCTTACTATGATTATTGGTGGGTTTTGATTGTGTTTGTTCAAACAATTTGAATTTTCTTGAAACAAATCAATAAATTTAAGTCTCAATATATATTATTTTGAAAATAATATTAATATATATATACACATTAACAAGATAGATATATAAAATGGTTCTTAAATTATGATGACTTTACTTATTATTTATCAATAAATATAAAGTGAACCTATAAACCGATTCTATAAATATTTTAAATACTAAAAAATACATAGAAAAGGTATATTTTATTAACCAAAAAAAGTAATATACGATGGGGTAAAAACACAAGTACTAAAGTTTTCTTTTGATTTTAGTACATATATATAAAATTATGAAAGGTGTCACATGTTAAATTGACTAAATTAAGAATATATTTAAAAAAGAAGAAGAAGAAGAAGAAGAAGTTAAAGTTACAATAACAATATTAATTTAAAATAATTTTCCAAAAAGCAAGTAAATTGGGGTAGTATTTTTTATGTGGGAAACTTTGTAAAATTTAAATTTAATTTAAAAATACGTTATAAAGTATAGTAAGGACATATGAATCTTTTTTCTTTTACCCATTTGGATTTGTGTTTATAGTTTTGATTTGCTCAAAATTATAATGTGAAATTATTATCATTTACTCAATAAGTTATGATTAATAATTGACATCATAAATTTATTTATTTATATAAACAATTTTTGAAATTGCCAAGAAATATCCCTCAAATCCTAATCTAATTTCTTTTTCGCATTGGATTTGTGTAATTATAAACTTATGTATCTTGTATTATTAAATTACAATAATACATGTCGATAAATATATAATATTTGTTTTTAAATCTATTTTGGTTACATGAAATATATTTAAAATTAAAGGGACAAAGATATCTTGAAATCTATCTAAATGAGTTTATTTACGTAGCTTTAACTTTCTTAAAATAATCTAAAACCTTAAATATTAAATTTTAAACAAATAATTAGTTAAGTAAAAAAAATAGAAGTTATCTTGAAATCTAATCTAATCCAATCCACTCCACTGCAAAAGCCCCAAATGATTTGCTTCAAACCCACTTGATTATTTTCTCTCTCTTTCTTTCTTCCTTCCTTCCTTCCTTCTTGTTAACTTCAATTCTAAGTATGATTTTATTTATATTGTTATTTATTAATTCAATAATTAGTTAACCATATATACGAGTTGGTTTAAATAAAAAGACTAAATATTGTGAGAATGTAAAAATCTATTTGAAAATGTATATGTGAATCCATGTTACATATTATTTATATGCATCTTCAAATATATTTTTCCAATGATTCACATTTAAACCTTCATTTTTATATTCTAACGAAAACGTGGTCGAAATAAGAAACACGAAAGCGACAATCCACATGTGATTTTCCACTGGAATCAAATGCGATCGCAGAACATAGTCAACACAACGGTGAGTGTGCAACTTATGTGATTCGGTCGTTCTCGTGTTCTCTTATTTAGTTATTATTCTCATTTAAACTCATCTATCACTATATATATATATATATATATATATATAGAGAGAGAGAGAGAGAGAGAGAGAGAGAGAAAGAGAAAGAAGGATCATGCGAGAAGTTAAACATTTTGCGAAAATGCGAGAAAAATGTGATATCATATATATGATTACACGGCTTGTGGATGTGTTTAATCATATATAGTTAAACGTCAATGTATTACCAATATAACATGTGTTTAATCATATATGTTTAAACTTGTGTATCATATATGATATCACACTTCTCGCAAAATATTTATTTTCTCGTTTGAACATATCCCTATATATATATATATATATATATATATATATATATATATACGAATGATCGTGTGAGAAGAATAGTTAAGGTGAGAAGGTAAAAATGGATATCTACCTTTGATCACTTTTATCTCAAACCTACCCATAAATCATGCTTGATACAGAGATCGATCCAGTACATCTCATCCTAATGTTCATCCAAGAATGAAGATCGCTTCTTACCCTTCTCATCATAACTTTCATTCTCACCGGAACCCAACCCTATGTGTATGTGTATATATATATATATATATATAGAGAGAGAGAGAGAGAGAGAGAGTTGGATTCCGATGAGAAGTTGAGTTAACGTTGAGAAGCGTGAGAAGTGGTTATCAACCGTTGGATGAGAAATGACGCACATTATGATGAGATGCACAAGATCATTTCCCTTCTAAGACGCAATTCATGGGAAGACTTGAGAGTAAAAGAGATCAATATTTCAGATCTACTTTGAGAAGTTGAGTTAAGGGTGAGAAGTGGATCTGAACCCTTGTTCTCTTTTAGGGTGCATTTGGTATGCAGACAGAACAGAACAAGATGGAACAGAACAGGACAGTTGTCCAGCGTTTGGCAAAACATGACAGAACTGGACTAGACTGGTTAAATGACGAATTTACCCCTGATGAAAAATCATAGATTACATCACATAAAACTAATTTACATCACTAATACATAGTGCAATGGATTATCAAAAACATAAAACTAATTTATCACGATTGGATTTTGGATATGGAAATCAAAACCCAAATTTTAAGTTTTGAATTTTAGGTTGTTTCGGGTTTGGGTTGGTCAGGTTTCGGATTGATGTCAGTCTGGTTCGGGTATTATATAATGCAAAAGTTATATATACATTCAATCGTTTTTTAGAATGAATACAATCGTTTAAAGATTGGTGAAATCGATAGCAAGTTTAAAATTTAGAAAATATTTCAACAGACTATAATTTACGATTTTCAAAAAATAATTAGATAAATATATATATATAGTATTTAAAATATTGATTTATGTTATTTCGGGTTTTCGAACGGGTTAAGTGGCCAACAATCAAACCCAATCCGAACCCAGATATCCTCTCAAATGTCGGGTTTCAGATTATCGGATTTCGGGGTATTCGGGTTTTGCAAAAACACCTTATTTTCGGTTCGGATGCGGATTCAAATTTCGGACTATTCGGGTTTTGCACACCCCTAGCTTGAAGGCGTGGATGATGAGAAGACATGTTTTATGTTTTTAACAAAGGGTATATTAGTCAAAATATTGTTGTTCTACTTAGTTCCAGGGGGTTGGAGTGGGACAAGTGTGTTCCATGTTTGTTCCACTTAGTTCTAACGTGTTCCACATATGGTCACGCCAAACATGGGACAAGTCTGTTCTGTTCTGTTCTGTCCTGTTCCACTCTGTTCTGCATACCAAACGCACCCTTAATGTCATGCCCTCCCATGAATTGCGCTTTAGAAGAGAATTGATCCGGAACATATAGGTCATCGTATCTCGGTGCATCTCATCCTAATGTGTATCCATATGCATCCAACGACTGATAATCACTTTCACGCTTCTCATGTTAACCTCAACTTCTCACACGATCCTTCAAACACACACACACACACACACACACACACACACATATATATATATATATATATATATATATATAATTAGGTTCATTTGAGAAATACTAAAAATATGAGAAATAAAGAAATGATCCTAGGCCTTTATCGGTCAACATTTGCGGCTTTGACCGTGAAACATCGGATAATTCTTTGTGTAGTCTATAGAAATAGAGGGGTAGTTTCGTAAATTACGCGGGACGAGTTCATATATGAACATGTATTCACATATAAATTATATAATTCACATATGAATTCTTTTAACTGATTCATATATAAATCTTTGTGATTCATATATGAACTATACTTTCATATATAAATCAGTTAATTAGTTCATATTAAAATCACAAATGTTCATATATGAATCTGTTAATTAGTTCAACCGATTCACATATAAACTTACAGTTAATAATTTTCATATGTGAATCAGTTAATTGGTTCATATATGAATCAGTTAAAAGAGTTCATATGTGAATTACACTGGTTCACATATGAACATATAGTTCATATGTGAATCATACAGATTCATATATGAACTCGTCCCATGTATTTGTAAAAATTACGAAGCTGTTCTTCTATTTTGGAATAGCCACAACTTTTGACAAGTCAAAACAATAACTGTTGATCAGTCAAAGACGCAATATTTGACCGGTCAAAGTCGATCTTGACCAAAAGAAAGACTGGAATCACTTCTTTATTTTTCATATATTTAACATTTTTCAAATGAAATCTCTCCATATATATATATATATATATATATGAATTAATTAATTCTTGATTTGTCACTTCACAAAAAGACACAACCTTTACAAACTTGAATTTTTATTTATTTATTTATTGAAATCCCATAAATCTCCCTCTCTCTTTCATTCCCCCATCCCCCTTTGCCTGCTTATATATTTGTAGTGATAACAACAGCAAGCAGCTTCTCTTCTTTAACCACCTGCAATTCATCATCTTCATCAATCATCTTTCATGGGTCGCCATTCTTGTTGTGTCAAGCAGAAGCTCAGAAAAGGTTTATGGTCTCCTGAAGAAGATGAAAAGCTTCTTAAATACATTACCAGATTTGGTGTTGGTTGCTGGAGTTCTGTTCCTAAACATGCCGGTTCGTACGATTTCTTCGATCGTTTTTTTGGAAAAACCCGCATCGTTTTTCGTTGCAGATTGCAGGAAAAGATGCGGGTTTTTCAAGAACAGGTCTTTGAATGAATTTCAAAGACCCGTTGCTTGTTTCTGGATTCTGTCTCGTTTTTTCGTTGCGAATTGCAAGAAAAGATGCGGGTTTTTTCAAGAATGGGTCTATGAATGAATTTCAAAGACCCGTTGCTTGTTTTTGGATTCTGTCTCGTTTTTTCGTTGCAAATTGCAAGAAAAGACGCTCGTTTCTCGATTCTATCTCATTTTCTTCTCTCTTGGTTACGAAACACGAATCTTTTTGGATTCTTTCTGTGTTTCTTACGAAGAAAACGAGTCTTTTTCCATTGCAATTGCAATGAAGAACGCGGGTTTTTGATCCTCTCGCGTTCGGTTACAAAAAAAACGAGTCTTTTCATTGTAAATTGCAAGAAAAGACTCGGGTTTTCGTTGTTCTATCTTTCTATTTACATAAAGTTAGAAACTTTTTGACTTATTTCGGAATCTTGAACAAAAAGCAGGATTGCAAAGATGTGGGAAGAGTTGCAGGCTTAGATGGATAAACTACTTGAGACCTGATCTCAAAAGAGGAATGTTTTCACAACAAGAAGAAGATCTCATCCTCAATCTTCATCAAGTTCTCGGCAATCGGTAAAACCCAATTCGCCTTCGAAAAACACTCGGGTTTTTTGTTTTTTCTCGAATCTTTGTTGAACATTTCGTTAAAATCGGTCTCCAGGTGGGCACAAATCGCGGCGCAGTTGCCAGGAAGAACGGATAACGAGATCAAGAACTTCTGGAACTCGTGTTTAAAGAAAAAACTAATGAAACAAGGGATCGATCCGAACACCCACAAACCGATCACCGATAACAACAACGACGATGTTAAAGAGAAAAAGATTGAATTTTTCGATAAAAAGTCCGAGTTCTTCCCGAGTTCTTCCTCATCAATGCCGATTTCGGCAGCTGAATTAGAGCAAACTTTTCATGTCAACAACGGCGGATTGATCTTATCGTCATCGTCATCGATGGAAACCGGTTCGTTCTTAACCAAATCCATCTGCGATCCCTTGTTCTTAGTCGAATTCCATTCCGATATCGATCCGATCGCCTACAACTCCAACCTTTTATCGCAATTTCAACAAACCGGTTACGACACTACGTTGCCGAATCTAGCAAATTTTTCGGATCATTCGGGTTCGAAAATGAATACAACAACTTCATTCATAATGAATGAAGCAAGGGAAAGCTCAAGTACCACCAATAGTAATTCACATATGAATAACAGCCTTTCTGCAGGGTTTCAACAGATGACATTTGAAGGAGAAATGTTTCAATTCAATGGGATTAATGTGAAATCTGAAGAAGGGTGTATAGGTCAATGGGAACAACAAAATATGCATGAGGTACAAGTCAATAATGCATCAGATTTCAACATCTACCCAATGGGGTCACTATCTGGTGAATACACTGATGTTTTTCATCAGATATGATTGATTCACATGTAAATTTAAATACACCATTTATTTTTCTTTCTTATCAACAAAATAAACACAAAAAAAAAATGTTGATGGGCACAAATACCCGATTAAATATTGTACGGGTATACAGCTAGTTTTATAATGGGACGTATAATATTTTTGTAATTTTTTTTTTGGTTTTTTTGGGGGGTTTTGTTTCGGTATAGAGAGATATGACGAAGGCTTTGTAAAGTTTTGTTGGATTGTTGAAAAGGGTGGGTTACAACATTTTGATGTCGTTTAATTTGGCAGAATAAGACGTATATTAAAAGTGTCGAGCTCGCGTGTAGTATTGTAATTTTTCCATTTTTCGACTCGGTGTTCGACCCGGTGTTTTATCGTTTTTGAATGAATGACTTAAACTCGACGATTCTTTTTATTTTTTTGTTTGTTTGTCATGGAAGCAACATGATATGACGTGATACGTTGATCCCATGACCATATACTCGACGTATACAGTGGTTTGGTATACAGCAGGTTCTGTAGGGTGCATTTGGTACGTGAGACAAGACTGTACATGACAAAATAAAAACTTCTTGTCCCGTGTTTGGCATGACATTAGACCTGACAGGACGAGACTGAACGAGACAAAAATCAGGAAGATGTGACAAGATTGGTAAATTACTAAACTATCCTTTGTCAAATTAAAACCCTAAATCATTTCAGAAGTCTTTCGTTCACCTACCTCACTTTAGTCCGGTCCAATCCAGTTCTGTCTTGTTCTCTCAAGTCCCTTTTTCTGCATAACTTTATGTTTAACCAAATGAACCCACTAAATTTCACTGTCTTCAAATTTTGGTAAATTACTAAATTACCCATGTCAAATTAAAACCCTAAATCCCTATCACCATTCTTTCACCCACCTACCTCACTCTTTCTCATTCAATTCAGTCCACTCCAGTTCCCTCCTATCAAATCCCTTTTATGTATAATTTCACGTTTAACCAAACGTACCCAGTAAATCTCACTGCAACGAGGGTTTGTAAACATGAGACAGAAAACAAGACACATATTTTTTTGGGGAAAAAACTTTTCAGAAGTGTAGATGGGACCCAAACTTTGAGCTATATGAGTTCCCTAATCTAGAGAAAGAGTTCATCCAAATATGCTATTTAGAAAAGGTCAAGATATCATAACTCAAATAATTGAACTCAAATTCACCATTTTTATATTTTCTTGAACATCAAAAGGAAAAACACCCATAAAATCATGTTGTAGATTCTACAATTTTTTTTAAGGGTATCCTAGGCTATGTTCAGATTAATCTCGGTAAAGATGACCGAAAGACATCAGCCTTAATAAATTTAGTGGCTACAATTGTTGTGGACGTTTGGAATCGAACTCGGGGTAGATGAGATATTCCACGATATCCACTAATGGGCCTTAACCACTACGCCACAACCCTTGTGGGTTAGATCATACGATTCTCGACAAGTATCAAGTCATTGAAACGATCTCGTTACTATAACGATACAAACGGAGCTTTGTGTACATGTATTGTTACAAGAGCAACGAGTACGCACAAAAAACATAAATTTTGAGATTATTGAAAAGTCTCGTTTGGTAAGTGATAACCTAGTTCTTTTTAAAGCTACCTCAGATGGCGTTTTAATAAGGTTTTCGAAGGCTTCTTTTCACTTTTTTCAATTATGCCCTATGTATTTTAGAATTAACTAACTTTTCAACATATACCCTTTTAAGTCATTTTACATTATTATCTAGCTCATCAGCTACTTTTTACCAAATTTAACTAAACAACTAGTTTTTCATCTAGTTTGCTAAACCTAGGCCCAATAACACCCGTGCTAGCGTACTTAGCCATGACATTTTTCACCTTTTCCCCGGCCAATAACCCCCCCTTTTATTATAGAATTAAGTAATTTTTCAACATGCCCATTTACGTCATTTCACATTTATTTAGCCTATGAACTAGTTTTTACCAAACATAACTACTTTGTTTTTCAGCCAACAACTACCTTACCTCAGCCAGTTTTCCAAACATGGCCATAACACCCGTGTTGGGATACTTATCCATGACAAAATGCAAGCGAAAATGGGGTTCGTTAATTAAGACCTAGGACGTCGTGAAAACGAACACACACGCAAGAACGATCGATATGTAGGGACGAAAGAAGACAATGACAGGCTGCAAATGCCAAAATTTTTTCCCATTTGGCTTAATAAGTTCACCAGCAAAGAACCCTACAAAAACCAAAACTTTTTGCAACAAGTTGTTGGGTACATAATAGCCAAGGTAAATAAAGTCACCCCTTCATTATTCCTCAACTGTTCTTAAAGTAACAACCCACCCCCCACTCAATTATAATCACTTTAAATTGCCCACTTAATGACATTTATAAAAAGATGCTTCACAAATATCAAGTACTTTCTCATGATTTAACTTAAAGGTCTCGAGTTCAAATCTTACCGTAAGAGTTCCATCCCGTTAGATGTGAGTTTTCGGATCTTGAGAGACCATTTACCAACACAAATTGGGAAAAATATAACAGGGTAAAAATGCGATATGGGTTAACACTAAGCGTTGACCGAGTAAGGAGTCGTTTACCAACACAAATCGGGTAAGCGCTAATCAGGTAAGAGTGTGGACTGTGTGGTATGGGTCAACACTAATCATTGACCGCGCAAGCCGTTTACCAACACAAATTGGGGTAAACGCTAACAATGTAAGACTGCGATCTGGGTTAATACTAATCATTGACCAAATAAGGGGCAGTTTACCAACACAAATTGGGTAGGTACTAGCAACATAAGAATGCGGTATGGGTCAACATTAATCATTGACCAAGTAAGAGTCTCTCCCTTGGCTTACCAGGTCAGCATTGTTGACTGGTAAGAAGGGCTTGGTAAACATCTCTGACCGGGTAAGTGTCTCTTGCCCTGTAAGAGACAGTAAGCAAGTAGTAAACAACCCGTTAGTCCCTTCTTTAGCTTACCAGGTAAGAATCTCAGTCAGCATAATACACAGATAAAAGGGATTTGGTAAACAACCACTGACCAGATAAGCACCTCTTACCTAGTAAGAGTAAACAGGTAGTAAACAACCCCGACTTTAAAATTCAAGAATGGGGTCACCATGACAGTTGACAAACTCTCATAAGTCACTTAAAAACAACATTAAATCACCTTAAATTCCATACTAAATGAGATATTTAAAAAGATGCATCATCAAAAATCAAAACTTTAAGTAAACTTAAAGAACCCCAATTTGAATTTCAACATCTTTTTTCACATTGGAGTTCAATAATGGGGACTCACCTGAAAAAATGTAGTTGACAAACTGTCACAAGTACCCTGAAGAACATAACTCAGCTGAAAGCAACTACATTTAATTTGTTGTTTTTCTCTTTCGGGATTTCGAACAAATTACTCAGCGAAAAGGAGTCGTTCCAATTATGGGTTTGGACGCGAAAAGTTTCTTAAACGAGTCGAATCTTAGAAATCTTGAAAAGATAGTTCACCACCCGAATATAGACGTCTTTAAAGCGGAAAGAGACATTGGTTTAGTGAAGAACGCCACGAAAGATGATTCAAACGCGGGGTTTTTGTGACGTATGAAGGGTAAGATGAAGAAGACGGGTAAGATCTTTATATAGATATATAGCGGATGCGAATCTAATCTAAAAAAAACGAGAGTTTTTTCGGACCCTTTTTGTGTTGGATGAAGAGGTAAGACACTCTTTGTTAGTTTCTTTACAAAGAAAGAATCATCATATCAAACTTTTGATTTCTATGGTTTTATAGTCCCATGAATGTATTCAAACTATCATCAAGAATGAAACTAAGTTTATAAATTATGGGTGGATTGATTGATTCACCTACATTTCATATCAAATTGTTAAATGTTGTTTGTTTACCTTTTAATAGTTCTATTAAGAAGTAACCTCTGAATCGCTAAAAGATGAATCTTGTTTGGCAAAAAATAAGTATACCTCTTAATGACTCTAAAACCATCTGAATGATTTTGTATCTTGGACGTCCCTTAACCATTCAGCGCCCTAATTTCATTTTAAACAATTACCAAACAACCATATTTCATTTTGCACTATATCATAAGAGCCTCTTAATCATTATGCACAAAACCATTTAACAACTGTCAAACAACCTTAAATCTCTCTCTCTTTGGGGTTTTTTTTTTTGGGGGGGGGGGGGGTGGTGGTGGTGGTGGACCGATTTGGGTTGTGTCTAGCTAATATGGGACGCCAACGTGCCCTCTCTAATGAAGGCTAGACAGTACGCACTAAGAACAAAGATGAAAGAGGGTACTGACTAGCATGGTATCGTGTCTATATCAGCTAGACACGGCCCATTAAACTTTTATATGTATAGGAACCTATCCTTTTTTTCTTCTAAGGGCTTTTTTAGATAGAGGTTCAGAGGGGTTCAACATATCCGAACATGGTATCAGAGCCGGTGTCTAGTAAATTTAGGAACTCGACACACTCTTTCACCTCTATTCCTACACACACACACACTTATATGCAGATTTGATGTGATGTCTAGCCGATTTGGGTTTCCAATAGAAACAATCACCAAACCATCACAATGACATATGTTCATTCTTTTGCTTTCTTTTAACCATAATAGTTGCTTCAGGGAGATCTGCTCATGTTATATACATGTATATATAGAATTGGGTTCAAACGAGAATAGTACATATTTAAAAGAACACGAGAACCAACAAATCATATATGATTTTACAATAACGCATGAAAAAAGCCACGTGGGCGACTTTGGCCATGGGTTCAGGCCCGCGTGGCTTTTTCGCACGTTAATGTGAAATCATAAATGATAATTGTGTTCTTTTAAATAGGTACCGTTATCGTTTGATCCTTCCTCTACGTAAATATACATAGATATAGGAGGGAGATCAAACGAGAAGACAATCAATTTACAAGAACTCAGAACTCCATTAGAATAAAGGTTTAGAGCTAGGATAATCAACACAAAATGTAAATAACACAAATCTAAGTTTGATGGTATCCCAAAGATCTCAGGTTTTCAAATCCTACTAGACACTTGCCGATCAGAATTATTTACAAGTCTCACAGAATGTACAAGCGAACAAGTCATTGCAATAATATCGGCTTTACGGGACGTCAAATATGTCTAAATGTCCTAATAGATTACTTTACAAGACTTAAAGTTCACCGTAAAACAGTCTATTAGGACATTTATAGATATCGTAAGACTTTGAGTTTACATGACCAATGAACTTAAAAGTCTTGTAATGCGTAATGCAGTCTGTTAGGACATTTAGACATATTTGGCATTCTATAAAGCCGATTTTGTCGATCCTTATGGTACATAAGCCAGCTTATGTGTATGAGTTCCGGCTTGATAAAGATTCAGATGGTGTATCGCCTTCGCGAACAGTTCTTTCAACTCGGGATACCGAGTCACCACCGATCGAGCAGCGGCCTCCACAACGATCAATGCTCGAGCTTGTTCGAGCGCGTTACTATTACCCACATGTAATGCAAGATAACACAGCAGTTTAAGCCCATGAACCCGAATCTTGAAATCACCATTGTTTTTCAAGAAACTCATTAGATGCGGAACCCCATCGAAGTCGAGAATAGCCTTCGAGTGTTCCACGCAATTGAAGTTATCAGGCGACACGAACTTCGTCAACGCCACGACCGCCTCGTTAGCCACGTCGCTAACGCCGTGACCGAGCTTCGAAACCAGCGGTCCGATCACTCGAGTCTCCTTAGCCGGAAAAGTTCGAGCGAGCGATCCGATCGCGGTGATCGCCGGGACCACGAGCTTCGTGTTACGCTCGCGGTTCACGACGCGTAAAAGCTGGTCCAACACTGTCCGTGCGGCTGGCGAATTTGGCTTGAACGCATGCCGTCTCAAAGCCGCGTTCGACTCCGCCACCGCCGCCAACTCCGTCACCGTCATCAAGCAACTCGACTGCAATTCCCCGGTCTCGGTTTCGATCAGCTTCGATAAACAAACCAACGCTTTCGTTTCGGTCATTTTTCGACTGTTCACTAAACTTCCTTTTGCTAGAATCCACAATGCCCTCCCACAACTCATTTGAAGCTTCCGTTTTTCCTCTGGAAAACCGCTATCGGTTTCTTTATAATCCCGTAACGAAGAACTCGAACCCGAAACCGAACCGAAAAAACCGATGTTTTTTCCGATTTCGACATCGTTCGCCAAGAACGCGACGATTGTTCGGATCACATTCTCTCTTCCGAATTCCTCTTTCACCCACGAATCGATTTCCGCCATTTTCGACACCAAATCAATCAAATTTGTTCTAACGATAAAATCGGTTGAATCGTTGAGAGCTTTAACAATGGCGGGAACCGCATTCGCCGGAACAAATCCGGCGACTTTTTCCCGATCGACGGCGAGGCTGTAAAGCGTGTTCACGGCGGCGATTTGCGATTCCGGCGAACCACTGTCTTTTATCAATTTCAGCAACGGCGGAACTCCGTCTTGTTCGATGATCATCTTCTTATTCCGGTCACTTTCGCCGGCCAACGACGCGAGCAAGTTGGCCGCGTCGACTCGGTCACCGAGTTGATCGGAATGTTGCACGGCGGCGATGTGGGACCACACGGAGGCGAGCACCGGGTCGTCGCCGGCGACGGGAGGAGGCGGGAGGAGGTTGACGGCGGAGTTGTGGAAGACGGAAAGGAGCCAGTTGAGGTCGGCGATGGAAGATTCTAGAAGGTTCGAGACCCTTCGGACGTCGGCGGCGGTTGTGAGGGCGAACACGTGGCGGATGATGATGTGGTTCTTGAAATGTTTGGATTTGCGGACGAGGGTTTGGGCTCGTCGGAGGTTGGAGGAGAGGTGGGAGAAGATGGGGCGGAGGGGGCGGTCGTAGAAGGTGGGGGCGGTGGTGGTGGTGGGGGCAATGAGGCGGGCGGTGGAGCGGAGGAGGTGAGTGAGTTGGAGGGCGAGTTGGGTGAGTTGGGAGAAGTTGGGGTTTGAAGAGTGGAGTTGGGTGGTGGATTTGAGGAGGTTATCGGCGAGGAGGATTTGGTGGGCGAGGTGGTGTTGGATGGGAGGAAGGTGGTGGGTGGTGGTGGTGGAGGGTGGTGGTGGGTGGGTAGTTGGCATTGTCGTAAGGTGGGAGTAGTGGATATGAATCACTATTGTGGTGGAGGAGAGGAAAGTAAAAATAAGTAGGGGTTGGTTTTGGTGTGGTGGATATTTACTGAATCGTTCGTGAACTGCTCGATAGGAAGTTCATTAATTCAATAAATAAACGAAAATAAATAATGGTCTCGTTCGTTCGTATATGTTCATTAACGTTCATTCATTTACATGTGTTTACGTTCATTTATGTTCGTTGGTGTTCATTTATATTTGTTTATGTTTGCTTTCATGACGAAGGATTGTGTTTGGAGTTGAGATTAAACCATTAAAATGAGAAGTGTGAAAAGTAAATATGAATCATTTATCACTTTTAATCAAATGTCCTCCTATGAATTACGACTTAGAAGGGAATTGATCAAGTGCATCTCGGTGCATCTTATCTCGACACATCTCATCCTAATGTGCATAAATTTCTTATCCAACGGTTGATAAATACTTCTCACACTTCTTACATTAACCTCAATTTATCACTGGAACTCAACTCTGCTTACATTTATCTATATATATAAATACGGTTGGGTTCCAATGGTAAGCTTGAGAAGTGATTATCAATCGTTGGATACACATTAGAATGAAATGCACCGATATAATATGCATCGAATCAATTTCTCTTATGTAGTGCGATTCATTGGTGGATTTGAGTTTACAAGGGGTTGTTTGTTTTTTTTAAAAAATCTCTTAATGACTCTTAAGTTTGAATCGTTCAGACCTTTTTACACATCACATCTTATTAATCATAACTAAAATAAGACTTTAGACTTTAGACCTCTTATAAAACAAACGGCACCTAAGTGATCAAAGGTTCAGATCCACTTCTCACGCTTCTCACGTTATCTCAACTTCATTTATACATTATGACATTAATATATAAAATCATTAATTAAATTAAATTTATAGAATTCCTTTTTTATCCCTCCTAAATTTACCCCATTTTTCATTTTATTATGTTATTTTTTAGGAACTAAATGATGATTAATTGTGGTTGGTTTTTGTTTATTTGTGTTCGCTCATTTTTTTTTTTTTTTTGAACAGCAATCTTTATTATATACCAAAGAGAGGCGAAAGCCTCACAAACAACAGCAAAATCCAAGCTGATACAGCCACAAACAGCAACCAACAATACAACAATCATACAAACAAAGAACAAAGACAACAAGGGCTTCCGTTTGCGAGTGACAAACCGAAGAATCAGCCCCAACAACAACAAAACACGCACCGAAAACAGGACCAACAGATCATCCGCATTGAATCTGCTTCCTCGTCAACACCAAACATCCCCTCGATCACCCCTGTTTGACCCCTCCAGCATAACGAACAAACCGCTTCAGAGCCAATGTCGCTTCTGTCGCCGAGCACAAAACCGAACAATGAGCACCGCAGTCGGTGATCAAACAGCTGTTGACGCAACTTCGATCAGACCGCATCTAAACCCCCGCCGCTGAGTGAGCCAAATAGCAACTAACAATTGACCAAACAGTGATCACAGCAGTAAGCAGACAAATTGTTGTTGCCGCCGATGCTTACATACCGCTCCCGAACCCCCGCCACTGAGTGAATCTTTCTACCTTAATCCAGGATTCGACAACCAACTTACCCAATCGACAGCCAGATCATTGTCCCTCCTTGTAATCCACTCGAACATCTTTAGCTGATACTCAAAAAAACGCTCCGAAATCTTGCCATTTATATGTGTTCGTTTAGCATTTTAATGAAGGAACATAAACAAACACAAACAAACATATTTTCTTAACGAATGAACATGAACACAAAAAAAATCGTTCGTTTATCGTTCGTTTGTTCGGTAAAGTTAAATGAACGAACACGAACAAACCTCCATCCATGTTCTTTCGGTTTGTTTACAGTCCTACCCATAATTTTATACCGTGTAATAATCAACTGTATTTAGTACCAATTTTATTCAATTGATGTTGGTTTTTGTACTAACTTCAAGTTATATGTATAAAAACTTGCCATTTTCTAAATTTTGAGTGACATATTTCAATGTTTAAGCAGACAGGATAGGACAGGACAAGATGGAACAGGACAGGACGGAACAGAGACGGAACAGAACAGGACAGCTGTCCAGCGTTTGGCAAGACATGACTGAACTGGACAGAACAGGACTAGACCGGTTAAATGACGAATTTACCCCTGATGAAAAATCATAGATTACATCACTAATACATAGTGCAATGGTTATCAAAAACATAAAACTAATTTATCACGATTGGATTTTGGATATGGAAATCAAAACCCAAATTTTAAGTTTCGGATTTTAGGTTGTTTCGGGTTTGGGTTGGTCGGGTTTCGGATTGATGTCGGTCGGGTTCAGGTATTATATAATGCAAATGTTATATATAAATTCAATCGTTTTTTAGGATGAATACAATCGATTGAAAGATTGATGAAATCGATAGCAAGTTTAAAATTTAGAAAATATTTCAATAGACTATAATTTACGATTTTCAAAAAATAGTTAGATAAATATATATATATATATATATATATATATATAGTATTTAAAATATATATTTATGTTATTTCGGGTTTTCGGACGGGTTGGGTGGTCAACGATCAAACCCAATCCGAACTCGGATATCCTCCCAAATGTCGGGTTTCGGATTATCGGATTTCGGGGTATTCGGGTTTTGCAAAAACACCTTATTTTCGGTTCGGATTTGGATTTCGGACTATTCGGGTTTTGCACACCCCTAGCTTGGAGGCGTGGATGATGAGAAGACAAGTTTTATGTTTTTAACAAATGGTATATTAGTCAAAGTATTGTTGTTCTACTTAGTTCCAGGGGGTTGGAGTGGGACAAGTGTGTCACATGCTTGTTCCACTTAGTTCTAGTGTGTCCCACATATGGTCACGCCAAACATGGGACAAGCCTGTTATGTTCTGTTATGTCCTGTTCCACTCTGTCCTGCATACCGAACGCACCCTTAAAGTTATAACGTTTAATATTTAATACATAAAAGTTACAAAAACTAATAAATAAGTCGGTATTGTGTACTATCATGATACGCGACTCCTAATACCATGTACCAAGTTCACATGGCGCGGTACTACTGATTTAAGAACATATTCCAACTAATTCCAAAAAAATATAAATTTGTGACAAATTTTACATAGCAGAACATAATAAGGGGATTGTTGATCAATCTTGTTGGGAGGGGCTGCCCAAGGAAAGAAAAAGGTGACGGGATTCCCAGGGTCGCTTGGGAACACCTTGATGCTGCTTAAACTTAACATCCAGTCGGTTGATACACATATTGACTGGTTTGGTTTAAGAACATTTATTTTGAGACGAAGTGAGTAACTATCCGTCCCAAAATAAATGTGCATAATCTAAAACATATACAGTTTCAAAATATGTAATTAATATATTTTTCCTTGTTTTATGATTAATAATAAATTTTCAAAAATAGACATTTTTAAAAGTGAACAATTAAATTTGTAACAAATTAAAATAAAAATATATTTATTTATTTTTGAACGAAAAAAGTAATACGTTTTCTCAAAGACATTCACTCACACGTCAGAAAACTTCTGTTTTTTATATAACAAATTGATATCCAGAGAATCTAAAACATGAATATGCAGTGCAAGTCCTTTGTTACTTATTCGATTTTTACCCATCTTTTAGTTCCATCCAAAAACCACAATTATTTCAATTGTCATATCGAATTCCTAGTTCCACCCTGAACATGATTTCAACGATCTCGATTAATCGTCTTATCAAGTTACTGCTTCCATGTTCCAACAACTAGTCGTGATGATTAATATCTTGCAATAACTTTTAGTTAAATAAAGAAGGTTCATAAAAGAACATGATGATTGTTTGCAATAGCTTGAAATAGAAATGGAGGGGGTATTATAGGAAACAAATGTAGTCTCAAGGTCTACTTTTAACAAGACTTTAAAGTATACAACAACAAAAGAGTAAATTACCTTTTTAGTCCCTATGGTTTGTTAAAATTTAGAGTTTTAGGACGCGTTTGTTTTGAGGGGTTGGAATGGATTTTGAGGGATTTGGATTTTAAATTCATTCCAATCCTGCATTTGGTTTGCAGGAAAGGATTTCGTTGACCGGATTTGAAATTCTTTGACCATTTTAAAATCCCATATCTAATGGATTTCAAAATCCTTTGCAAGGGGCCTGGATTTGAAATTCAAATCTTGATGGATTCTAAAGCGTGATGGATTCTAAAGCCCTAAAATACAAGCGGCGTTTCTTCATCCAGAGTTCCAGACTTCAATCGATCGATCGACCCTTCTCGTTTTCTTCATCCAGGCTTCAATCGATCGACTCATCCTCTTCAAGCTTCAATCGATCGACTTCAATCCTCTTCAGGCTTCAATCGATCGACTTCAATCCCCTTCGTTCGATTTCAATCATCCTCTTTAGGCTTCAAAATCAAACAAGATTTGTAAAGGAATGAATTTCAAATCCATTCCAAATCTTACAAACCAAACACATGAAGGGATCCAAATCCCTCCTTGAAATCCAATCCAATCCCGCAAACCAAACGCGCCCTTAGTCCTTATGATTTAGAAGCTTTGGTTTTCATCATTGTGCCATTCATTGCTATTTTCGTTGCAGAAGTTAACTCCTATTTGTTAAACATGAGGGATGAAAACGGCGAATAAATGTAAATTACATGTACGAAAACATCGATAAATTGTCAATCATAAAAATAAAAACGTTATAAATTATAGGGATGAAAATTTTAATATTAAATATACATAGATAAAAATAAACTCAAACCATAGAGATGAAAAACATAATTTACTCATCAATAAAAAGTAGAGCAAAGCAGCATATGCTTTTCCAATAGTGGCATCTACATTATTGTGGGCCATATTATTATTGTAAAACACAAAAATTGTTCCACCATAATTACATTACTTGATTGATATATAAAAACATATACAATAAAATGAGTTTAAGTTAGGTCTCTATGTAGTTTTTACGAAAACAATCGCTTTTGATCGAATAGGATACAGATCAAGTTTGTGTATAGTTTAACCTTCAGATCCCACTTTTGATAACGGGTTTGTTTGGTTTGGAGAAAAATTCGATAATTCAAAAGTAGAAGTTAATGACATTTTTATTGATACATATAATAATGGAGGGAAAAGTGATGAGAACCATCGTTTTAAAATTAATGTCCATGATGTAAAAGACACGTTTTAAGAATATGTAATTATAATACTTTTTACTTAACTAAATTACTATTATTTTATCCTTAATAATAAAAAATAATTAATTCTCTCTCATAATTTAAGGGTAGAATTAAAAAATGTATATTTAAAAGGATGATTACCAACACTAAACACTTACCGGATAAGAGTTACCATCCTCACTACCGTCAAAATAGCATAGTGAGCACCAATCGGGTAAGAGTCGTCACCATCACATACCACGTAAGATTCTCGGTTAGCAAAATGGCACGGCAAGATTATTGGTAATCATCTTTTAGTAATTATTTTGAACAAAAATTGAAATATGAACATTTATTTCGGGATGTTGGGAGTATACTCGGCTGTGGACAAAGCAAAGAAACCGAAACCGAGACGGGGTATATTTTAAACAGCCAAAGTCCATTGTTTTAAGTCGTAAAAATTTGAACTAACGAATGAAAGACGAGACATGCTAAAAGATAACTTAAGGTAGGAGTCGGTTTGATTGACGTAAACATCAAAGCTTCGCAATCAAACCATTTGAAACGGGCTTGGGAGCAACGCCTTCTTTAACATCGCTGTCTTTCGTATCGACTTCACATGCTCCTGGAGGGACATCAACTGCTGGTGAGCAGTTGAAGAATCCATGTGGCTGCACCCAAATAGAATTTTAACAAAGATAAGCAAAAGGATTATGATGATTTAGGGGGAGGGGGTAAAATTGGCCAAATGTAAAGTGAAAACGATGCGGTAACTAGGAAACACAACGGCCAAAACTCATAAATCGATAAAATCATCTTCGAAAGAGTAAATAAACACGGTCTTCGACTTAGAGCATCTTCTAACAGCTTCTCTAAAATAGGAAAAAAAAATGAGTTTTTGTTCTCTAAACTTCTCCAACAACTTTGCTATCTTGTTTTCTATAAATAGAGAAAACTTGAAAATTTTCCAAGTTTAGAGAATTCTCTAAAACTTGATAGTGGGAGAGAGAAATGATTATTTTATTTAATCCCACCAATTAGATTGAATTTTTATCATTTTATATAAAGTTTTTCTTAAAGTGTATTGGAATGAATAATTAGAGACTATTATAATAATAAAATTTGTGTTAAAATCTCTAAAATAGAGAATCTGTTGGAGTTGAATGCAAGTCTTTTTAGAGATTTTAACTTTTGTTTCTCTATTTTAGTGAAATTATAGGAAATTTGTTGGAGATGCTCTTAGAGGTCATTTACCAACATAAAAAATTGGGCAAGTATAATATCCCCGGCCAACCATAGCAGATATTTCCGGTTTAACCACACTGGGACTCGCGGTTACAAAAAGCAGATGATAGAGGAGGTATCCAACCCTTTTTAACACAACTTTTGTTCCCCTCCCCAACTAATGGTGGGATCCCAAAATCCACCCCCCTCAGGGAGTCTAGTGTCCTCAACGGCACACCAATCCGGTTCCCGGCTCTAATACCAATTGTAACATCCTCAGCCAACCGTACCAGATATTGTCCACTTTATCCACATCTGGACTCACGGTTTTAAAACGCGTCCACTAGAGAGAAGGTATCCAGCCTATGTGGGATCTCATAGTAACCACTAACCGATTAAAAGTACGGTTAAGGTAAGAGGTTTGGTTTGGGGCATATTCAAAATGGTTGTTTATCAAGTGGCTAGGTAAGGGACAGCATACTTGTAGGTGTGTTGGTAAGCTAGATGCTGATTTCCTGTTATATCCTGTCCGCGTACCAAACGCACCCTAAAGAAAATGTGGTTTGAAATGGCATGGTACGACAAATTCGTCAAAATAACATATAATGCAACGATGTACAAACATTTTCTCAGTTGTTGGTAGCAGGACAGGGACCAGTGAGGGGATTACGTAGGAATCTGGAGTAAAGCCAACAAGGTTCCAAGGGTGTTGAAACAGGTGAAAAGTACTGATAGTACACCTAGGCTTGTGAAAGTGTGCATGAGACAAGCAAACAGTCCTCTCACCAACTAAATATAGGGTATTGCTATATGTGCACTTATTTTATCGGATCAAATTGTACATTGAAAATGTAAAAAACTGTTGATGTTGATGTGTGTGAGGAGGATATTTATATATAGGTGTGCATTTAACCTACCACTAAATATATCCACAAGTCCCCCGTGATAAATTTTCTTTTTCACGACCGAAAATGCAGATTCACTTGCATTCATTGCTCCTTTTACCCAAAAACAGTATGGATTAAATAACGTTAACCAGGCAAATTTGCATTTAAAAAATGGGGCATGTTTGACAACGTTTTATGCAATGTTCTAAAAGGATCGTCATGGCAGCTGTCGTGGCGCAAGGCTCATCTCTGACGCCGTGTTACCCTTACGGCATGCCATGTTCCAATGCGCATTATTTGAAAGACATAATTTAATCTTGTTTTACTTTTTTAATTTTCTTTCACCTTTTAGTGTTTTACTTTTTAGTTTTTTAGTATATAAGTATATAACCGACTTGTATATGGTCTTATTATATCAGTATAATAGTAAAAACATGTATATATATAATTATATATATGATATATAGATTTGTGCTCACAAGTCACGCCTTGAAAAATGTTCGAAACAGGGCAAGGTTGATATCGTGATAGCTATTGATTTAAGGTAGGTCAAGTCCATTCTGATGGTGGGGTCATCTATTCACATGTAGGAGAAAAGAAAGATGCATGTGGACAATAAAGGATCACCGCAGTTTGATGTGCTTGTGACGTTGACCATCGCACAATTTATACAACGAAGGCTAATCATACAAGGATAAACGTGTACCTGAAGCATAAAGCCGATGTGCTCCACTGGCATAACAGGCCAATCTTCTAATCTGGGAACATGAGTGATCCCAAATACATACCTGCAAATTCCAAGATTTAAGTCGATATAAAGAATAATTCTCACACATGCACGCTTGACCATTAACAAAACAAGCAAACCAAACCAAGCAATCCCTGGATATCCCACCCAAGAAGGCAGGAAGAAGGCGGGATGTATGTAGACCTGACCTCTATCTTCATAGAGTAGAGCGGTTGTATCCATGAAACAATTAATAGACTCGTTAATTTAAATTCGATTGTGAACAGAACTTTTCACATCAAGACACTGAAGGATCGCGACAGTTTAATGTACTTTGAAGCGGGTATTGTAGTAAATTACTAATACTTTCTAGGTCGCCCCACTCAAGAATCGTCCTTATCCAATAAACATGTTCCTTTTTCATTTCGTGAACACTCATTGGCAGGTAGTAGATAAAATGTTTTAAATGACAGAACCCAAGTAAAATGTCAGGTGCAATTTGGAGTAAAATAAAATGTTCCTTCATTTGTATTGATTCTCCGTGTACTTTAAAATTTCAATCTACTAACAAATGATGATCTTAACACCAATATTTTGAAAACCAGCTATTTATGAAATATTCATGATGAATATCATGAATAATGTAAATCACGATACTCGTAATGAATAATATTCATGAATATGTTAAAGCCATACATTATGAATAATTCATAAAATAGTTGGCTCCAAGGTTCAAAAAATATTCAAGTATATCGTGTATATGCCATAGTACTGACCAAAGAACGATATCAGTTTCCTCAATTGAACGATTTTGCTTGACCCAGGAGGCCAGCCCTTCACCAACGCGTGGATTCTGGTTAGGGAACTCTCCTCCAGGAAAGTTTTCGTCAAGTGCGTAGGGTGTAACCCAAAGATTGTGCTTCAGAAATTCAGCCCTTCTCAAAAACTTGGCCTCAGAACCTGCCAAAGGCAAGCAATTTGAACCTGGTACTAGCTTATAGCCAGTCAGCTGCCCAGTTCTATTCACAGTCCTCGTGTTTCTAACCTAAAAGTACAGATAAAAACACAATTAGCAATAGAACAGTTCTTTTGGCAAAACCTCCAGATAAAACTTGAGAGGCCTTTTTGTATTAAAAATACTTCAACACCAAATTGGTGTTAAATGAATTGTCGAACACAAATTGGTGCAAGGTTTGATGTTAGATTAAAGTGAATTGGTGTTAAATTTGGTGTAGAAAATGGGTATTGGTGTTGGGTTGGAGATGCTCTTAGTCAACAAATAATCAATTGTCATGTGCTCTTCATATTTTCCAATATTGATACGGTATCATCATTTCAAAAATCCCATTTGTGTTATATCATCCTACTCAGCATCATACAACCACAACTATATATTTATGCATGTTAACATCCAATTAGTTGTGCCTAAAGGTATTGAGATTGAGGTAGGTGGTGCAAAGCATATGACAGAATATGAAGTGTAAAACTGTCGTTTCAGGTATATATGCCCAATGTAAGAACAAAACAAGATGCTATAATACCAGAAAACTTAACTCTTATTTGTCCTGCATGGTAAAGATGATGAAGAAATCGAAATTTTGACAAGATAAACGGACACACACACACACACATATATATATACACACACACAACTGACAAATTATCATCTTTACAGGTGAAATCAGGTTAGAAACTTCAACTGAAAAAACTCATATAGCGGTATAAGATGTCTTTCTTGAAAGGAAAAGGTAAAAAACGAAGATGCTTACAATCCAATGACGAGCAGATAACTGATTGCAATCACGCATTGCTTGAGATTCATTTTTAAGCAATGTCTCCTCGGTGTAGAATGCATTATTGTGGACATTATCTTTCCCAGATTCTTCAACTTTGACATTAACTTCAACAACCTGGAGAACAAAACACAAGACCAGTTGCAACATAAATGTGGATTTGTAGTTACAGTTTCCAGATAGACGTCTAACAATGTAAAAGAACATTGATGTCCCCTTTATCCAAAAATAACATTAATGGATTGAATCATGGCATGTACCTGATTGTATGCTTCTCCAGGCTTACAATCAACCGCCATGTCCATACGAGCAACGAAAAAGTGTTGATGAACTGGTGCATACAATCCTGGTGCAATAGTTGTACCATATTTTCGAACTTCTCCAGGCTGCAGTGCTCCTAAGCTGAGAATTCCTGTAAGTTTAACTTCAGCTTCAATCTTTCCATCCTGCAAATGAAAACAACATATTTCATAGTGATAAATATTAAATGGGTAAACCAAAGCCAACTACAACTGCATAAACAGGAAAACAGTGCATGCAACTACATGGTGGCAAACAGCCAAAAAATAAAGATAGTTCCAATGCTTGTGTGAATCTTTATGCAATCAATCCAAAGAGGATGCCATGTGGTCAACTGGGTCATCCAGAAAGCTCAACTATACCCACTCCTCCTCAGGGCAAAGTTTGCTGATGATAAATAAAAAATATAATTTAAGATGTAACAAGGAAAAATGGTTTTGATCATGGTTCAATTAGTAGGAGGTAGAGATTGAAGTGGTTGTGATTCTGTAAGTTGATCAATAATCAAAAAGTAACTAAAAAGCCAAGAAAAAAAAGTAGAAAACATATTAAGGACAGTATGAAGAACAATGAGTAGTGGATGCAACAAATCCTTAAATAATTACAGAGGAACAAAAGGAAGGGAAAAGAAGAGAAGAGAAAGAAGGAAAAAAATGTTAACTCTATGCAAACAGTTATCTTCAACTACTTAGTCTTGGCTCCTATGAGATTGACACTTCAGTAATCCATGTGCTCAGGATGAAATTAAATAATAGAATATATAATTCAAACAGACAACGGCAGTCACTCAAGGCTATATTTAGAAAGCTTCAAAAGACCAAAGATTTGCACATTAGAACCAGGAACAACCTTCCACGAAAGCAGATATATAATCTATAAGTATGAAGCAAATAGTTCAAATACTAACACGGGTAAGTCGCACCAGAGTGGATTTGTAAGCTAAATCATAGATGTATTATATTATTATTTTTCTTTTTTGTAAGTAAAGGGTGTAACTGCATGGCATTAGACACTCTACACCATTCAATGACAGGATTATGTGTATCCAGGTCCAAAGGGAACTTCCCAATAATCATATTGATGTTCTATATTAGAGAAAACAACAATTTAGAAAACTTGGTTTTCGAATTTCGTATACAATTAACTCACCTGGTAAAAGTGCCAATAAAAACCATATTCATAGTTGGCCACCGTACATATAAATGACACTGTGAGTCGCCGAGATCTTCGCACTTCTGCTAAGCCAGTTCTCCAGTCTTGGTGCTTCCAAAGGATACCATGGTCCTCCTCATGCAAACATACACAATTTTCAATTGTTTCAACACCTCCAGTGAAGTTTGTAAAATGTGCATCAAAGTACTTGATATAACCCAAGCAGTCACATCCCTGAGGAGACCAATATTGTGAGCATAGGCACATTGTAAAAAATCTCTAATTAACCAATCATCTTTAGGAATCCTTAAAATTCCTACACAACAATAGAAATGACACAAACCTTCTTAAGAGAATGAGCATTTTTACCAAGGCCATCTTCCCCTGCATCAAACGCATTCTTTCTATAATGTGGATCATTTGGATCGCCATAGGGCACAACCATCTCAACAAAGCTCAATCTATGAGCTATGGGTCTTCGACCTCGGCTACCATCAACATACGCAACAGAATGTATTACTAAACCCTCTCTCGGAGTGAACCCAATACGGAAGTTCCACTGTCAAACCACCAAATAAAAAAAACAACCTTGTTTAACATGTACATTTTACTAAAATAGAAAATTAAGATGAGATTTCACCAAAAAGAGCTACCTTTTGCCACTCCACGTACATCCCATTAACACGGAAGCTCGGTCCATCAGGCTGAAGAATTTGTAGGGGCTTTACATCACTTCGATCAACACCACCTCGTGTATGACCAGGAGTGTAGTTTCTCAATGGATCAGCAGGAGGCAGGGGAACAAGTTTGCGGTCTTCAAAGTCAAGTACTACCATATTTTGCATATCAACTAGAATATAGATGCCTTCAACCGGCCGTGCATATCCGTTCTCCATTGGACTGTCACTTTCTGTCCTGCAGAATATAAGTGGTTTTGCTAATCTGCGGCTAGGAGCATCAGCTTCGCTATGATAACCGACACACCTGATAAAATTTTCATGCAAATACATCGTGTGATAAGTTCCATTGTAATAAGTGCATAGGTATATATGTGCTTTCAAAACATTTTCACAAGTGATTTTAACTAACCAAGCATCAACCATCACAAGATCCATATCTTCAATACCCCTCTTCTTCATAGCCTCCTGAAAGGGAGGATGATCTTTTACAACAGCTTCACATTCAGCATATTCCACAGCATCCTGTGATGGGAAAGAATGTGGCCACCAACAATGTTAATCTTCTTTGAGAACATACAAAAACACACTCAAAAAGAAGAAATTAAACCATAAAGCTGGTCTGATCTGTTAGGGATGGAAAACAGCTTAAACCTGCTTTTTCAAACCTCTCACTCATTTTAAGTGCAAATAAGAAGAATGTATCAAACATACATAGCCTTGGCTTGAAACTTTTAGAAGAGATAACATATTTTCCTTATAAAAGGAGCTGTTGTTGTTTATACTGATAGCTACAATTCCTAAAATGAAAAATAACTGATTTGCTTTGTTCAGACAATCAAAAAAATCAAATGCAATTATAATTCTCTACAAGACTACAAGTTCTCATAAGGATGACCCACTAATGTTTAATGATAACCAACTTTTACTGGTGTTCTTAGCAGAAAACAAGTAAACCTCTAGCATAAGTAACAGAGTCTCCTAAGTTTTGTTCAACCGACACAAGATAGTGCTATCAAACTTGCATCCTGTTCTCTTCCACCATAAGTACTCTCAAATTCTAAATTACTTTTCATATAGTTGTTGAAAAATAAACAAGCCTTTAAGACATTAATTTGCAGAATTGTTTCTATGCTCCCATAGATATAATATAACATGAGACAAAAGAATAAGGACTACCATGGGAGGCTGAACATCGCGAATAGTTCGTGATGAAATGACTTTTCCCCTATGATGTCCACCACGAGTTGTTGCATGAACCTCAGAGAGTTCAACAATCCATAAGCTTGTCTCGTTCGATTTTTTGTTGTAAACGACAAGCCTAGCTCGCCTTGGAGGAAGCTTACTAGGTATTACAGCTCCACCTTTGCTTCGTGGTAACAAAGAAGGTTGGAATGGTGGAAAAAAGTAAGCATCTGCAAGTGCAACAACATTTTTATCTGGTTCTGAAAGAACCACCTCCACGAAACGCATACCATCTCTGACCTGAAAAGAACAGTGAAACAATTCAGGAAACCAGCCACAATTAGTAAGTCATTCCATTGATTTAAGATTATTTGAATATAACATCATAATCCAATAAATACCTCAGGGGTCGCTCCAGCTGCCCTGACAGTTGCCACAGCCACTTTGATTTCAGCAGCAGATAATGGGTCCAGGGGATGGCTAGTTTGAGCCCTTGTGAGGATTTGGATTCCTAAAAGAGCAGAGAATATGTTAGACAACTGCAGACCATAAATATAAAAGCCAAATAAAAAAGAAAAGGACTTCTCTTTTATGCCTTTTCAACTTATTTCAAAGCAGCAACCTTATATAACCTTGTAGTATGCAATGTTTTCAGAGAGTTTATACCATTCAGTTGCTCCAGCCATGTTACATAAGGGAGCATGTAATCCACCTACCTTTTCGAGGCAGCATTATGATATTACATATTGGATAGAGAAAACGAGTAGGTAAGGATAGAATTCTTATGCTTGTCATAGTTACTAGAGAAAGAGGGAAAGAAAAACTTTGTGAAACAGCATATAACACATGCACATAGTGCTCTTCTTTTCATTCATGTGTGGTGATGATGTGTCTAGAGAACTTCAGCATAGCCAAGAACATATACACCTGTATAATAGTGGTGGAAGTTATGCACGAACCATCCAATAGTAAGCTCCCACAGAAATCCAGTTTTATGAAACCAGACTGTCTTACAACTTATAACATGTTCACTATTACAGCTAAAAGCAAGATAAATGGCTTACTACTGGAGTAACAAGATGGCTGGTTTAAGCAATACTGGTTGTCTTATCCCTCTTCCCATATGCAAACTTGTAAAATGTAGCTCTTAAACACCGACCTAATCAACAACCACCCTTCTTCTCCTAAGCTAGCTCATTCTTAAACATCCAACCAACACAAGGAGTTAATTCCTTCTAGAAACAGATGGACGATACAATTTCTAACCATTTGGGGAAGAAATTCATACACGATCATACAAAGGTGACGATTCAACAATAGAAACACAGACCAGCAGATACCAAAATCTCACATGATATTGTATAAACATGCACTTAGAACCACATACGCAGTTCAGTTCATCTATCGCCAAAACACACGTACTGGCAAATAAAATCTGTACATACGGCAGTATCCGTACTGATACCTTAATCGATACAAATATACACATACGTATATACCGATACATACAAAAAAAAAAAAAAAACTTGATAACAAATCCGGAAATCCCTACATACACATATATAGATGTTTCTGAATGTCGACTATATCCGAATCAACATCAACACATATCCAAACAAAAGAGAAGCAAAAATACCTTTAGTGGAAGGATCAGCAGGATTGATCAAGGAAACGATTGACGAATTTTTGATCGGCGTCTTCTGTTCGTTACCGTGCCAGTCCTCAACGACAACGACGTCAGCCGAAACCGCCTGACGGTGGATCGGAAGTGAATCATCGGAAGAATGCGGCGCCTTTTGCGAAGTTGAGGCCATTGTAGGGGGTTAGCAAGCTCACCAAATCCACCGTAGTAATCGCAGTGCGTACAATCTACTGACATACAGAAGCAATTCTCTCTCTGTATACTAAATGATACCACACTCTATCACTCCCGATGCTCACTTCTTCCACTGGATCAATGAATCTCGATTGAGAAATCTGTGTAAAAATGAGAGATTATAGCAGTAAGAAGCAGGTGGAGAATCAATGGCGAAAGTAGGGTTTTTCTGGTTTGTTATGAATCTAAAACGGATTACAGGAAGAAGGGGATATATATGGAGGTGGAGAAGATGAAGACGGATGATTTCACGTGATAAAGAGGGGTTAAATGTATCTTTAAAGTTTATAGTTTATGTTATTAATATTTGCATTAAATTACAATAAAGTTTTATTAGCTTTTATGTAATGTAAAAAGAAATCAAAATGAATATCATAATCTTTTATTTCTATTTTCGTATATATTAATTTTTTTACCTATTAAACCAGTTTCTAACTTAAGTAATAATAGTACTTCAAAAAAAAAAACTTAAGTGATAATACAAGAGCATCTCCAACAACTATACTATAATTTTTCTAAAATATAGTATAAAAAGTTGAAATCTCTAAGAAAAATTACAATCAACTCCAACAGTTACTCTATTTTAACAATTCTATCGTTAGTTATATTAATAAAATATTATTTATCTCTCATAAACATACAACTTCAATGTCTCCTATTGGTAGAAAAGAATAAAATATTATTTCTCTCTCTTCAATATGAAGTTTTAGAGATTTCTCCCAAATTTGGAGATTTTTACCTTCTCTCTTCTCTATTTTAACATATGATATAAAATAGTTGTTGGATCAAAAAAATTGTTAAAATCTCACTTTTTTCTATTTTAACATAGTTGTTGTAGATGCTCTAAGAGGGCACGCATACCGTATAGAGGTAGGTTGTAGGAGCATTTTTAACAGTTTTTTTAAAATAGAAAAATGAGTAAGCTACCATTTTCATCCATGTGGTTTGTTGTTTATAACTATTTTCGTCTCTGATCCTTAAAATTTGTATTTTTGGTCCTTATGGTTTGTAACTCCTTTTGCTTTTAGTATCTAAAAATATTAGTTTTAGGGACGAAAATGAAAAGAAATTGCAAACCATAATTACCAGAAAAACAACTTTTAAAATCAGAGACGAAAATGGTTATAGACAACAAACCATGAGGACGAAAATCGTAGTTTACTCTAGAAAAAACGAGAGTTTGAACAACTTTCTGTATAGCTTCTTCAAAATTTTATCCAAAATAAAGAAAATATGAGAGATAGTATAATGTTCTCCAAATTTGAAGATATCCCTAAAAATGATTACCAAGTTTGGAGAAAATAAGAGAGAGTGTGTAACTTTCTCCTAATTTGAAGATATCCCAAAAAAATGATTACCAAGTTCGGAGAAGATAGGAGAGAGAGATAAATAACATTTTATTATATGTAAAATTCTTTTATAATATAATTAATGTTTTAATCTACAAAATAAAGAATATGTTGGAGATTTATATTTTAATCTCCATTTTGTATAAAATATTGGAGATGCTCTAAAATCAATTTCCAACATATTCTCCTAAATGGAGAATATGAAGATTTTAGGGATTCAAAAAATGTTTTTTTTTGCTTCAACGGATTCTCCAAACCTTTCTTCACAATGGAGAAATCATGAGAGAAAATTCTCCAAATTTGAAGAAATTCCCAAAAATGACTACAATAAGAGAGAATTAATTCTTTAATATGTTCTCACCAATAGGAAAATTTGAAATTAAATTTTTAGCAAAAAGAAATATTTTTTTATTAGATTAATAGAATATTTTAATAATATAATCAACTAAAAAATAAAATTACATTTAACTCAAAAAGATTCTTCATTTTAGAGATTACAACATTAATTATATTATTAAAATATTTCATTCATCTAATAAAATAATTTTTTCTTTGCTAAAAGTTTAATTTCAAAGTTTCTTATTGGTGATTAACATATTAAAAAGATTATCTCTCGTTATAGCCATTTTTGGAGAGTTCTTCAAATTTGGAGAACTTTCTCTCATAATTTATCCTTTTTGGATAAATGTTTGGAGAATCTGCTGGATATTTCTTTTAAAGCATCTCCAATATTTTTTTTTACAAAATGGAGATTAAAATTTAAATCTACAACATATTATCTATTCTGGAGACTAAAACATTAATTATATTATAAAATAATTTATACATATAATAAAATATTATTTTTCTCTCATAAACATTTAACATCAAATATTCACATTGATGTGAATGTAGTAAAAAATGTTTATCTCACTTTGTAATAATTTTTTAGAGTTATCTAAATTTAAAAATATTCACACACTCTTTCATGATTTCTTCATTCAAGTTGATCCATATTTTATTTTTTTTGTTGTAATCAAGTTTCGGTTTTAAAAGAAACTTTTCAATACTGATCAAAAATATGAGATTGAGTTGGCCCATTAGAATCGAAACTTTTCAATACTCATCTTTTTTACCAGTAGTTCCTTAATCATTCCAAATTAAGTGTTCACATTTCTATTTTAATTGTCTCAAAATATGTGTCCGTTGTCCAATTTCAAAATAAGTTTTCACTTTCTCATTCTATCCTTAATTATAAGATGAAGAACGTTTATCTCTAATACTAAAGGTAAAAGTATCATTTAATCAGTTAAAAAGTATAATAATTGTACATAACTAAAATTGTTTGTCATTTTCATTGTCAACATCAACTTGATTATTTTAGGGCATATGGAGTATAAATAATTTAATAAAAACTTAGGGGTGTTTGGGATTGCTTATTTAAAAGGTTTTTAGCTTATTGCAGTGTGGTACCGGAGATAAGTCATTTTTAGTGTTTGAATGGAGAAAAAATAAAAATGCTTATAGCGGTGCCAAACCGCATATAAACACTTTTTCATAAATCATTTGGTTATAACTTATCAACTTATTTGAAAAGTGCTTATTATTTTTTTTGCTTATTTTATATGTATAAGCAATCCCAAACACACTTAAATAACAACTTATTAGCTTATTACGTTTTTGTATCACAATAAGCTAATCCAAACATTTTTTATAAAACTCCGGTTTAACACCGCATAAGTTGATAAGCACTTTTCAAAATAAACATAAGTTGTTTTAAATAAGCAATCCCAAACACCCCCTTAATATGTTTATAAAATTCAATGCTATTAAAATAAATCAAAAAGTTTAATAAAAAAAAAAGATATATAAGTCACAATTGGAACATATTATATATATTAACAGTAACTTACAGATTTGGTCCTTGAGGTTTTTAGTAAATTACAGATTTGGTCCTTGAGGTTTTATCTCCCTGTTAGATTTAGTCCTATGTTTGTAGAGTTACAGATTTGGTCCCTATAGTTTTATTTTTCTCTTGGATTTAGTCCCCATAATTTGTTGATTCCAAAATAGACTTTCGATTTTGCATTTGCGTAACGTTTTGGTCCTCGAAACTAAAAGTTGTTAGCTCCTGACCGTTAAGTAAATGACATTTCGATCATTTATAACTTTTTCATTTTCTAATTTAAATAAATAAAAGTTATATTATAAAAATTATTTTTATTATATAAGCATAAAATAAAGATCCCTTAACATGCATCGCATCTCAATGACTGTCTTCTCCAACCCAAAACCTTCCGCCTTCCCCATCAATCCAAGCACATAGTCGTAGGTGATTCACGCACCAATTTTTTATTTATTAATAAAGTAATTTATCATAATTTATTTTATGTTTAATAATGATCTAAAATTTGTTTAATTCATATTTTTATTATAATTTAATTTAGGTTTAATAACAATGTAACTTTTTTTAGGTTTAATGATGTAATGTACCATTTGTCAATTTATTTTCGCTTCCTATCATACACACACATCATCCTCATAGAGCATTTTGTAAATTATAGTCATGTTGCTAACAGACACAAAATGTTTTGTTCTCATAATTGGTCATGCTCAAATTTATGATCTTAATATTTCTTTCCATCCGCAGCAACGCACGGGCATTAATCCCACCTCGTCTAAGATATATTGATGTATTTGAAAATTATTTGCAACCTATATATTATAAGAAAAAAAATTAAGATACATATAATTATCTCTCCCATTTTTTCAGGATAAAGTTGTGTATAAGAAGAAAAAAAACTGAAATTTGACCTTATGGACAAGGTCAAATATCGAGATTTAACGAGTCCCAATCCAGGTTATGAAATGAATACAGCAGACGGTTAAGTAGGCATCAGTCTTGGTCCATGACCAAGATACTATAATCGGTAGTAACCTATTGCATAATCGTCTTTTTTTTTAATAATCTAATCTTTAACTTTTTGTCTTTTTCCAAAGTCCTTTTACAATTTTGTTTTTCGATTTGACAATTGAAATGAACTTAAAATTTTGTTTTGTTAACAATGAGTTATTGGAAAATGCCCGAACGACAACCCTTATTTGGATGACACATTATGTCATCATATAGTTGTTCAAATCCGCATCACATGACCAATTTTGCGTCTTGTTTGTTAAGTTGTCTTTGTCAGATCTACCATCGATTTAGGGTACATGGTTTCTTGGCATGGCACTTCAACATGACAATGGCACTTTATGCATTGGGATTGTTGTATGTTATTTGGAAAGTGTGTGAATACGCGAAATGAAACTAAAACATGAATTGAAATCACTAATTATAGCAAATAATGAATGCATTTTTATGTTGGGGAGTTTTATATCATTTTCCCCTGCCACAAATGACACATTTATGTAATAACCGGACTTAAAGCAACAAAAAAATAATAATAAAAATAAAAGTTGGGTGAGAATTTGGAAAAAAGTCGTTTAGAGAGGGGTCTTTTGTGTAAAGTTGGAGAAAAGGGTTTTTAACCCTAGGAATCAGTGTGGTGTATGTGTCTGGCGGCTTTTGTCTGGAAAAGAAAGGGCTTCGCGATTTCGGAAAGAGACCGAGAAGAAGGAGATTTCTCAAGAAATCCAAGTTGATCGATTCCACCTCAAGGTTTGGTCCTGGATTATAAAGTTTGTAGAGTTACAGATTTGGTCTCTATAGTTTTATTTTCCTCTTGGATTTAGTCCCCATATTTTGTTGATTCCAAAATAGACTTTCGATTTTGTATTTGCGTAACGTTTTGGTCCTCGAAACTAAAAGTTGTTAGCTCCTGACCGTTAGGTAAATGACATTTCGATCATTTATAACTTTTTCATTTTCTAATTTAAATAAATAAAAATTATATTATAAAAATTATTTTTATTATATAAGCATAAAATAAAGATCCCTTAACATGCATCGCATCTCAATCACTGTATCTTCTCCAACCCAAAACCTATGTAAAATTTGTTTAATTCATATTTTTATTATAATTTAATTTAGGTTTAATAACAATGTAACTTTTTTTTAAGTTTAATGATGTAATGTACCATTTGCCAATTTATTTTCGCTTCCTATCATACACACACATCATCCTCATAGGGCATTTTGTAAATTATAGTGATGCTGCTAACAGACACAAAATGTTTTGTTCTCATAATTGGTGATGCTCAAATTTATGGTCTTAATAATCTTTCCATCCGCAACAACGCACGGGCATTAATCCCACCTCGTATAAATAAATATGATGTACGTATACACTAACTTGACTACATATATATGTTATGTGTAATATTTATATACATATATATATATATATATATATATATATATATATGTTAATGCATATTATACATATATACATATAGGGAATTTAATTAAAATGTCCTAAGTTGAAAAATCAGTACCCAATATACCCCAAATCTTGATTGTAACATTTGATTGGAATTATAGTAAAAACAATCATGAATACTTATTATGTTCTATATTTATCCTACAAAAGATCCAACATATGTTCCCACATGCATACTCAACCCGGCCCGATGACACGTCAGCTACTTATATAATTGACCATTTAAAACATTTTTATTTTAAATTATACTATTTGTTATTATCAGCCGCCATATTGTAAAATAATGTTGCTCTAATAAAAAATGATGATGCACTGATTCAGCCCTTTTATATTTTATAATAATATGAGTGGGAAAACGCTAAATTCATGAAAAAGGATCTAAATATAAATATCAAACTAAGCAAGAAAAATATGATCGATTATTTGATGTAATTTATTTCGTTTGAATTTTGATCATATTTTATATTTTTGATTTAAAAAAATAGGGGTGAAATATTTTTTTAATTTAAAAATAATGTTGTAACTGCATCTTTAATCCATTTTTTTGGATGAATTAATGTAACGGTTGATGGCGTGTTTTTCAATTTTTATTTATTTAAAGTTTTCTCCAGAACTCATCTCTCTCTCTATATATATGTTTATTCTTATACTATTTATTTAATTAAAATATTAATGTATAGATACTTTAAATTGAAAAAATATGAACTAATATATTTATATTTGCAAAATATAAATTGCAAATAACACATGAATAAGAGGGATTCCAATTTTTATTTTACCCCTAATCTATTTAATTAATCCGTACGTATCAACTAAATCTTTATTTTAATTCAAAAATGTCACAAAGATATAAGCATTTGATTAGAAGGCTTTTATTGGTAGGATTGAACCATACCACATTACCACATACCAACAATTGGATATGGAGTGGACAAATTAAAATGAGTCTTAATCGGATTAGTCAGTTTTAATCAGGTTTGGTATTTGTCAATCCTTTCATAACTGATCCTAATTATATTCGGTCTCAATACTTAGGCAATTCTTCTAAAAAAAATGATAACAGGTACCTAAAGTGTATAGCCATGTCCTTTTAAGCAGAGTTTTTTCTTTTAGTATTTCAATAATATTATTAATTTCTTTTTATAAAATTTGTGTTTCACATAAACTTGTTTATGAACATTTATTTCACGTAACTTATTTAAAAAATGCTTCGTTTAAAATCTGGAAAATATTGTATTTGTCAATAACTAAAACATAAGAAATTCGGATTCGGAAACACTAACGATTACTTGATTTTGAGCATTGAGTACTGCTTTACTTTGTGTGAACTATGAATATACCAACAGCTCAAACACTTATCTATAATCATGCAAATAAAAAAAGGCAATCTGGTCCAAAAAACCTAAAAAAATGATGCCCGGTCCACCTTCAAAGAAATCGTAACAGATGGAATAGCCGACCAGACTTTTAGTAACCGGGCCCGAACCATTGTAATCGGTCCATTGCTAGTTCCTAGCCTAATGCCCACTTGCCAACCTATTGTTGGACGTAGTGTCCACTTTGTCGTTTATGTTAAACTGTAACAGATAATGACAAAATTGTACTGATTTTATAGCTAACATTTCATGATCTATATTTTTGTTTCCAAACATTTAGGTCCTTACATTCTTTTTTACAACGTTCTAAATTCATAGTTACATGTACCATATTTGACACATTATCAAATACTAGAAATGTACCCTCACAATGCAACGGGTTTCTAAAATCTAGAACTCGAACCCTCGATCATTATTCATACTTTTTGTTAGTCTTTTTTTATTTTATTTTACGATTTTGAGAAATCTAGATTTAAAACAAAAATATATTTTAGTTTAGTTTAATTATAGTTTTTTTATAAAAAATAATAATAAAGTATTTTGTTACGGGTCAAAAAATGTTTAATTTAAATGATAACTATATTTAAGATATTTTATATTTAAAATTAAAAAGATAACATACTTCAATAAAAAATAAAAATAATGTTGTAGGATAAGTGTGTCATCGTCTAAAGGATATGACGATAGAGATAGAGATAGAGATAAATATATCAGAGTTATATTAGAACTGAAATATCTTTTAACTATCTACTTGTAACTCCTCCCTATTTAAAGGGCTTATGATTAATGAGAATATAAACTTCTTCTCTCTGTCTTATTGTTATTCTCTTCATATTGTTGTTCCATTTGTTTTCCCCTTTAACACGTTATCAGCACGTAAACTCAAATATTAGCTTCTAACTGCCACTATCTGCCGCCACCAAACTAAACGCCTGCTACTATTACCGCTGCAGATCAACATCCTGTTAATTTTGTTCAAGTACGTATACTTATTCTCTATATACTTTTTGTGCTAATTGTACGCTTGAATTTTTTTTACTGCCATGATTCATGACTTTTCTTTCTAAATATACACATTGTTTGCTTAAATCTCAACCCCGTAGCATCATGTATATAATATGCATATTGTTATATAATATATTTAAAATATATATATATATATATATATATATTGTTATATAATATATTTTTAAAAATATATATATATAATATGCATCAACCCCGTAGCATCATTTATATAATATGCACATTGCTTAAATCTAAATATGCACATTGTTATATAATATATTAATATGTATTTAATAGTTCATCTTTCTTTCAAGTTTCAATCATAATTTTATATTATTTTTGTTGATTGAATTTGTTAAACATTGTGGATTAAATATTTTCGTCGTATAAAATTACGGATTTATTTAATATTGATTTGTTTGTTAATTGTTCTTTGTTTAATATCTATTTATTTTATTACTATTATTTTAATTCAATATCATTTAATTTTAATTTATCTATTATATCTTTTATAATTTATCAATGTTAATTGTTATTTATTAACTTATTTTATTGGATGTGCTTAATTTAATTGTTAATTTTATTTACTTTCATTAGTTTAATTTATTTTGAATGATTTATCTTATTTAAATGTTTATCTTAATTAATAATTGCTATAATTCAAGTGTTTATCTTATTTATGAGTTCCTACTCATTAATCTCAATCTTTTAAGTTAACTTTGGAATTTACAATTCCAACCCCCATAACAATGGGGTGTCAACTCCTTCAGAGTCCCCAGCAGATCTTCTCATGTTTGAGAAAACCTTGCCTTTGGGGGGTTTAGGTACATATACCCCAACATGTTGAGGTATATCCGTCAATACATGAGTAATAACTTCTTGAACAAACCTGGGATACATAAAGAAACTCTTTTTGTTTCCCATGTTTGATACAAGATCGCTGAAAATCATTTGTGAAAAATTGTACCTTCTGGCAGTGGCCAAACAGACCAAAGCATAAGCAATGGTGCTGCTGAACTCACTCCATCCAGTAGTCTTTTTGGAGATGCAGTGCATGAGAGTATGGACAAAGAAACGCCATTGGGGTGAAAATTTGGCTTTAGAGAATTTGAAAACACCCAATGGGCCTCCATACCCCATTCTTGTAAGGGATGAGAACAGTTCATCATTTGGGATAGAAGTTATACCAGAGGCATCGTCTAGACGTAGACTGATGCGAATAACTTCTTCAGTAACTGTTAAGGGTTGGTCACACACCCTTGTCTTGATCATCTGCATACCATTCTCAGCAACAATGGTGGCATTAGCCCAGAACTGCCTTTGATGCTCGATATAGATTGTAGGAGCAACAGTAAGAGCATGAGCAATATGGCTCGACTTGAGGAAATCCACAATTTGATGAAATCCTGCAGCTTTCTTTGGCTTTTGTAGCATTGCGATCTCATTGTGATCGTCGATGAATGCCATGGATGCCATTGAACTGGGATGTTCTTGCCTGAAAGACTTGGTACTTGAGAGAAAAAGGTTTAGAGCGCAAGTGAACAGTATGCAAAGAGCCGTTATGAACGTTTAGGCGGGCAAAGGGTATTTATAGTATTTGTAACATAAGCAGCATTAACCTAGAGCAGTATTAACTACCTAGCAGTATTAACTGCGAGCAGTATTAACCGCGAGCAGTATTAACTGCGAGCAGTATTAACTGCGAGCAGTATTAACCGCGAGCAGTATTAACCGCGAGCAGTATTGACTAACTAGCAGTATTAACCGCGAGCAGTATTAACTAACTAGCAGTATTAACTGCGAGCAGTATTAACTGAGAGCAGTATTAACAAACTGGCAGTATTAACCACTAGCAATATTAACTCTCTAGCAGTATTAACCACTAGCAGTATTAACCACTAGCAATATTAATTAATTAGCAGTATTAACCATACTTACTCATTGAAGCTTAGGCTGAATTGAGTACTGCTATGTATGCCCTGCAAAGATAGATTAGTAACACCAAGAATCTATAATATTCAGATATTTAATCACTTTTTGAGAGAAAGCTTATTCAGAGTTGATCATTCCCACACTTGTTACCAAGAAAGTGAATCTACCCACATCAAAAGCTTTGGTGAATAGATCAGCAAACTGGTTGTCAGTATGAACTTTCACAACTTGAACAAGTTTCTTTTCATTACAGTCTCTTATGAAGTGATACCTGATCTCAATGTGCTTTGTCTTAGAGTGCTTGACAGGATTATTCACAATGCTGATAGGACTGCTATTATCAATAAAAATGGGAGTGTGTAGAAAGGTTACCCCATAGTCCAGCATTTGATTCTGAATCCATAAGACTTGAGAACAGCAACTTGCAGCTGCTATGTACTCTGCCTCTGTTGTAGATGTGGACACTGTGGTTTGTTTCTTGCACTGCCATGAAACTAGTCTAGCACCCAAAAACTGACATCCTCCAGAAGTTGATTTTCTGTCCAAGTTTGCCCCACCTAGATCACTGTCTGAGTATGCTATTAGGTCAAAGGGTGAGTCATGAGGATACCAAAGTCCCAATCTGGGTTGCCCTTTGAGATATCTGAATATCCTCTTAACAGCTTGAAAGTGAGATTGCTTTGGCCTAACTTGGAATCTTGCACATACACAGACTGGAAACATTATATCTGGCCTTGATGATGTGAGATACATGAGAGAGCCAATCATGGATCTGTAGTGATGCACATCCATATCCTCCCCCTCAAGATCTGCGGTTATCTGTTTGTGTGTCTCCATAGGTGTGCTGGCAGGTTTTGATTCTGAGAAACCAAACTTGGTTAGAATGTCCTGCACATACTTGGATTGACAGATGAAGATACCATCTGACTTCTGTTGAACTTGGAGTCCAAGGAAGAAAGTAAGTTCCCCCATGGAACTCATTTTAAACCTTTGATGCATTAGGTCCTCAAACTCCTTGCACATGTTGTCTCTTGTGGATCCAAAGATAATGTCATCAACATAGATTTAGACCAGCAAGATCTCCTTCTTCTTTCTCTTGATAAATAGAGTCTTATCAATGACTCCTCTTTCAAAGCCATTTTCCAAGAGATAGGATGACAGAGTGCCATACCATGCTCTTGGAGCTTGATGTAGTCCATAAAGAGCTTTCTTCAATTTGTATACCCTGTCTGGATAGCTTGGGTTTTCAAACCCTGGTGGTTGACAGATATATACCTCTTCTTCAATTGAGCCATAGAGAAAAGCACTCTTTACATCCATTTGATAGACTTTGAAGTTCATGTAAGAAGCATAGGCTAGGAATAATCTGATTGCTTCTATCCTAGCCACAGGTGCAAAAACTTCTTCATAATCTATACCCTCTTCTTGAGTATAGCCTTGAGCCACTAGTCTTGCTTTGTTCCTTATGACTATACCTCTTTCATCTCTCTTGTTTCTAAAGATCCACTTTGTGCCAATTGCTCTGTGACCTTTAGGAAGGTCTACTAGATCCCATACATCTTGTAGCTTGAACTGTAACAGTTCTTCTTGCATTGCTTCTATCCAGCTGGATTCTTTCATAGCATCATGTGTCTTTTTAGGCTCAAGCTGGGATAGAAAGCAAGAAAGCATTGTATGCTGTTGATCTTGCATTTCTTGAAGCCTGCTTTGATGTCTAGTCATCATAGGAGAAGATATATCTCCTATTACCAGTTGTGGAGGATGATTCTTTTGAACTCTGGTGTTTTGACTAGGTTCTTCATTGAGTCCTACTTCTAGATTAGAGTCATTTAACTCAACTGACGTGTTCTCAGCAGCCACTTCTGATTCTTTATTCTCTTGGGTCTCCTTATGTCTATTTTCTTCTTCACTCTGACTTGATCCAGCAGTTGGTTCCTTGTCACTGTCTTCAACAGAATCCACTGTGGGTATGGGAAAGATCACAGATTTAGGTATAGTTTCTTGAACTTGTGTAGTCCCTGATCCTCCACATCCTGAACCTGCATAATCATCACTGCTGAAACCAAAAGAGTTAGTTAGTGAATCAATGTCAAATAGCCACTGAGGACCAGACCCAATAGGATTTGGTGTGTTCTCATTGCATTTGACATTGTCACTTTCTTCAATTATTCTAGAAGAAGAATTAAACACTCTGTAGGCCTTACTCTGAGATGAATAACCAACAAGAAATCCATCATCTGCTTTGCTATCAAATTTACCTAAGTGAGTTTTGGTATTGAGAATGGTACAAGGACACCCAAAAGGTTTGAAAAATCCAATAAAAGGTTTTCTTTTATTTAAAAGCTCATAGGGAGTCTTGTTCTTTTGCTTGACCACTAGAACTCTGTTTTGGACATAACAAGCAGTATTAACTGCTTCAGCCCAGAAGGTAATTGGCAGTTTTGAATCAACCAACAGAGATCTAGCAGCCTCTATTAGTGTTCTATTTCTCCTTTCAGCAACACCATTCTGTTGAGGAGTCCTGGGAGCACTATATTGTTTCTCAATGCCTTTTTCTTCACAAAAGGTGTTTAGATCAAGATTTTTAAACTCAGTCCCATTATCTGATCTAATGATTTTTACTTTTTGATTAGTGTGGTTTTCAATTCTTAGGATAAAGGATTTGATCAGTCCACTTGTCTCATCCTTAGTCCTTAGAAAATATACCCAAGTAAATCTTGAGTAATCATCAACAATAACCAAGCAGTAAGATTTCTTGTCAATACTCATAACATTAGTAGGACCAAACAGATCCATATGTAATAACTGGAGACAAGAAGAAATTGAATTTATCTCTTTGGTCTTATGAGAAGTTTTGTGCTGTTTGCCTTTGAGACAAGCAACACAATGATCATCACATGAAAAGACTTTAGATGGTAAACCTCTTACAAGGTTGTTTTTAACAAGTTTGTTCATAGTCTTAAAATTCATGTGACACATCCTTCTGTGCCAAAGAGAGGATTCATCTACAGAAGCTTTTGAAACCAGACAATTTAGAGATGAATCACTATCCACATTGTCCATATCTAGACAATAAACATTATCCTTTCTTGGAGTTCTAAGTAGTATCATGCTTTCATCAACTACCTTGAACCCTGGAGCAAGGATCATACACTCAGTATTTGTAAATAATATACTATGTTGTTTGTCACAAACCTGTGATACACTTAACATGTTGTACTTCAACTGATCAACATAGTAGACATCTTCAAATGTCATCTTACCTTTGGTGACATTACCTTTTCCACTTATCTTACCACCAGTAAGATTATCTCCAAATGCAACATGTCCTCCATTGATATGCTTGAAATTCTGTAGGCATGACATGTTACCTGTCATGTGCCTAGAGCAACCACTGTCAACATGCCATATGCTCTTTCCCTTGAGCTGTTGGTTGTCCTGCACATAAGATAGATCAGTTAGTATGAAATAGGAACCCAAGCCAAAGTGGTCTTGGGTACCCCTTTCTCATCAAAATATTTGCATTCTTTCTTGACAAGATTTTTGAATTTTAACTCCTCATTCTTGGAGTACTTTGTCACAATAATAGGCTTGGAAACATTTGTGCTAGAAACAGTACTGGTTTTAGAAGTACTAACTGCCTTAGCAGCACTTGCATGCTTAGCAAGTACTAACCTTGTTAGCCGTAGTAACTGTGTTAGCAGCAGTAACTGTGTTGGCAGTATTAACCTTTGAATAGGTACTAACTGTATTAGCAACATTAATGTTTTTAGCAGTACTAACACAGGTAGCAGCAGTAATACTTTCAGCAGCACTAACCCTGTCAGCAGTACTAACAGTTTTAGTGCTTTTAGGCACCCATATTTTAATACTTTCTTTTAAAAACTCTTTTTTCATGAGGCCTTTCCTTTCACCATGTTTCTTTATCACATGTTTCTTTCCATCCTTCCTATAACCAACAGGTTTTTGCACAGATCTATGAAAGGTTATCTGTTGATTAATAGGGTTAAAGAAACAATGTTTAGCCAAATGATTTAACTTGCCACATATGAAACAAGGTTTTGGTCTATTGATCTTACTCAGATCAACTCCTTGTTTCTGAGCCCATTGATTATTCCAGTTTCTTTGATTACCTCTTTTTAAACCAGAATTTAGGCTCTTGGCTTTACTGCAAGTACACTGTTTACAAGATCCAGGATTCACAATTGTGGTTTGTTTGTAATGGACCTTGTTATCTTTTCCTATGGTCCTCTCTATTTCCTTGGACTTGACCCAGATTTTCCCACATCCCTCATTGGTGATAATATTGTTTTCTACTGGGATCTCTTTATTCATATCATTATCTCTATTCTTACTGGCTTCTTTCTCAGTTAAATCCTTAATTACTACTTCATCCAAAGGGTCTATCTTAAAGGCCTTTTTAGATAAGTCCTTTTTCTCCTTGGTTTCTAACAAGTCTGAAGTAGGAGAGATATAATTGTTGTTGTAAGGAGGAGGTGTACTGTTGTATTCAATACCAGGCTTCATCTTATCATGAATCTGAGCCTTTAGAAGAGAATCCATTGCTTTTGAAGCATATGAAAACTTTTCTATGTCAAGTTTAACTTTAGACAGTTCCTCCTTCAGCTTATCACTCTCTTCTAAGGATTTAGACAGTTTGGTCTCTAACTCATTCTTTTCCCACTTCCAATAGTTAGTGTCATAAGAGTGTTGAAGTTCATTAGCTTGAAAGCCTTTGATTTGTTCTTCAAATCTCTCTACAATTAACACATAATCTCTTCTATCCTTTTCTAATCTTTTGAGGTCATCACACATACTTTGATTGTGATCCCTGTATCTTTTGACAATGTCAATGCAGGATTTAGTACAAAGATTAGACGTTACCTCAGAGGGGAGATCAGACACTTCTGCCATAAGAGCTTGATTCTGAATGGCTTCCTCAGCTTGATCACTCCAGTCAAATCCCATTCCTTGTTGAGAGACAAGGGCTTGAGCAGGATTCTTGTTCTGAGTGTAGCCTCCATTCTGAGCTTGTTGGTGGTTGTTGTTTGGACTAGCACTTCTGCATTCTCTAGCAAAGTGTCCTTTCATGTGACACTTATAACATTCCACCTTGGTTTTGTCAAAACCAGCTCCATCTTCTCTTCTTTGAGAGAAGTTATTCCTTCCTGTTCTTTTAATGAACTTCTTCACCCTCATGGATAACATGGCCATCTGCCATTTAATATCCATCTCCTCCAGGTCATCAGGGTGAAGTTGATCCAGATCATCATTAATCAATGAATTGTTACTATGACTGGACAAGAAGGCTTCAAATATTGTTTCCGTTCCTTTTTCTGAACTTGCTCCACTAGCAGTACTAACTGCTTCAGGGATGGCAGTAGTATCAGTGGATGCTGAAAGAAGTGCAGCATTGTGGACATAACCAGTGGGCTTCTTCTTGATCTCTACCTCAGTTTCAAAAACTCTTAGATCATTGTATAGATCATCAAGTTCTTTCTCTTCCAGATTGTCACTCTGTCTATATGAGACAGTGTACATAGTCCATTCATCCCCAAGAGATCTGAGGAACTTTCTGTTGATGTCATCTTGATCCATCTTCACTCCTACAGTAGCCAGTTCACCAATGAGCTTGTTGAACCTATCAAAAGTTTGAGTCATAGACTCATTCTTTGAGGAAGTAAAGTTCTCATACTGCTGTTTTAGAACATCTCTTTGATTTCTTTTGATGCTCTTTGTTCCAGCAAATCTTTTCTCTAGAGCATTCCAGAGAATCTGAGCATCAGTGCAGTTGCAAAATTGATGCTGATATTCATTGGGGATGGCCAAGAGCAGAGTGCTTAAGGCCTTCATCTCTGTCTGTATGATCTTCCTTTCACCATCTGTCTTTGGTGGAGGTCTTTTCCCATCTGGTCCTATCCTTCCAGCTTCAGAAGGACCATTCTCAATGATATCCCACATTGAGTAGTCAGTAAGAAGAATATATTGTCTGATTCTGATCTTCCACATGTCAAACTCACTGGGTTTGAGCATTGGAACCTTGGAGACCAAAGAACTGCTTGATTCTGTAAGATTTTCCATGATAAATAAATGTTTCTGAGAGAGTTCTGCTCTGATACTACTTGTCAGGATCGAATTCTCAACAAGAATTAATTCTCAGAAACAATATCAAAGAAGTTTGCGGAATAACACTTTGATATTTTATGAAACAGTAAATCAACACAGAAAATATGAAAAACAAACTGTAAACTTGTATTGAATGCTTTTAAGTTTCAAGATTACACACTCAACCTCAATATTGATGAACATGCTCACCAATACGAATTCTACTTCTCTAGAATTAGGATCTATGCCTTGAGGTTGATTTTTATCTATAACTTGGAAAAATTATATCTAAAACTATTCTATATCTTCTATACATATACTAAAGAAAAAGATAATTACAATAAATAAACAAATCTTCAGTATATCTTCCATGTATATCTCTAAGCTTCCATGAATATCTTCATTCTTTCCAGCTGTCATTCTTTTCATACAGATCATATAAGCAGCACTAACTATGCTCAGCAGCATTAACCTCTTCTAGCAGCATTAACTACTAAGCAGTACTAACTACTAGCAGTACTAACTAGCTAAGCAGTACTAACTTTGTTCAAGCAGTACTAACAATGACTAGCAGTATTAATTCTACTATCAGTAGTAATACTCAGCAGTACTAACCTTTAAGTCTTCAAGCAGTAGTAACTTTGAACCAGCAGCATTAACCATACTTGATCTTTTCTTCAGTTCCCAACAATAACCCTAAGGTTTCTAGGAACTTAAGAAATCCATGTGATTCCCCTACTACCTGGAAATCCAATAGATTGAGTGATTCTTTTTCGCAAATTGAAATATTAATGAACTATTATCAACAAAATATAAGCATTCAAAAATCCAATATTGTTATGATAATGAAATTTCATAACCATAATCCATTTTCTTATCAAAAAGAAAATCATAAATTATCCTTTATATATGTAAATGGTTGAAACAACTCATCCCAAAATCAACGTCGTAAACTCAAAATAATCTGAGTATCATAAATGAGTATATAAACCTCCTTTTGAAAAGGTACAAGAAAATACCTAAAGTCCATCAACTCCCCATTGACTCTAAAACCAATATCTTGAAAAGGTACAATCAAATACCCTCATGTTTTGAGACGACATATAAATCCTAAGTTTTATAGGAATACCTTTACTAGAAACCCCCAAAAAAATGTGGGATGTCCCGAAAGGGATAATCGGGAGTACTCATGAATATGTACTTCCCGAACTAATCGTACAGTGGAATGAAACCCACTTACTCGATTACAAAAAGGTAACTGGTCTCAACAAAGAAATGTTATATCCAAAACGCGTCTCAATCTCTGTGGCAAGGAACTCACAGAAGATGACATGATTCCTAACACTATTTCCACCTTTCATATATCAAAAATATATTGAACTAATATAGGTTGGAATGTAACCTTTAGACAAACTCATCAACCTACTGCAAGTGGTTGAGAGACATAACAAGGTTCTTTGGAATAACAACACCACTTATGTCGAGACAAAGAAAATTCTCGAGATCAATAATGAAAGCATTAAAGGTGGAAACAACTCCAAAGAACAGAGAGTTAAAAATAATTTTACACATGTGACATTTATGCATCATGTGGACGAAACCCTAGAACGGGTCAGGGTCTTGGTAAGAGTCGGGAATGATTTTTCAACATCTGGAGTAAATATACAACTACTGCCCCATGTGATAATGAGCAATCAAATAAGAAATGCACTAAAGAGTACTCTTGTCGAAAAGGGAACATGTTAAAAATGAACTATATCATATTAATTTAAGAATAATAAAACATATGTTTCTTTGAAATTTATTTTATAACATTTTAATTAATTTCTTTTGCTTAAGTAAAATCGAATATGTAACAATTATAGATGTAAAGAAATACATCAAAACAAATACAAAACTTTCAATATTCTCCGTTCCGTATAGGAATGTATCGAGGAGAACTTGATTATTTGTAGGACATATTCCACACAATCTAAAATGGTAGACAAATGCTTATTTTATAATTCATCCAATCGAAATACTTAGACGATGAACTGTCATTTTCTTGTTGGTACAAGATCAATAAGAACCTTGTAAAGATATTGTTAGTTCACATATATATATATTTCAAAAATATATATAATTATAAATATCGAAATAATTGAATATAATCAACGAATGATTAGAACAAATCAATATATAAAGGGAATCGACAGAAAAACGTAAAACGAATAAACCGTATATCGAAACAATCGATGTTGAGGCTCGTGTTGAACACGATTCCCTTAAACAGATTTGCCGTCTGTTCCCAGGGTACAACAGCTAGAGCAGAAGTACTGCCGGATATTAAACTTGCCTGAAAAAGTCGCCGGAGAAATACCGTATGCACGAGAGAATTCTTTGTGTGTTCAAGGTTGTTGTAGTGTTTGGACTGAATACGGACCCTTGTATTTATACTAGAAAATTGAAAACTAAAGGAGTAATGGGAATTAATCCTATTAATCATTTCCAATTAATGTATATCAAGGAGTTACAAAACCAGTGAATGTCGCGACTTATCACGCGGGTGAAGCCGCAGCATAACCCGCGTAACTCACTGTCTCGTCTACAAACAGAGCATTTCGCGACTTATGGCGCGGGTAAACCCGCGACCTTACTCGCGAAATACACTGGTTCAAAACAAAAATTTTAGCAAAAACCAACCTGCGCGAGCACAAGATTTCGGAGCTGCATTCGTGTCCGCAGGTCGCGCCCACGCACAAGTTCGCCGAATTTAGCCTACGAAGGCCGCAATCGGCACCCCCCCTGCGCGCGGGTAGGTGATGGAGTAAAACCAAACTAAGGACTTGAAAGTCCCTCCCACATTTTTAGTTATAAACTACAAAAATTTTGGTCCTCCTTCCTATGTGGGACAAGTTCCCACACCCAATTGGTTTTGCCAATTTCCATCCCAAACACTCAACTTTGAGCATCGATATCTCATTCACACATATTCCGTTTTGGACACATAATATATCGTTTTGAAGCTCTCATATAGGAGAACATAAACCCACGAAGAGTTAGATATATACAATACATATACATGTATTTATTTGTGTCCAAAGTTAGTAAAAAATCACAATTTTTACTAAAATTTTCCAACAGATATTTGTATCAAATGGAAATTATAATGGAAATGAGCATATATACATAAGTTCTAATGAATATGAAAGTAAACATATATCATGGAAACTATGTGTCAAACTAGTAAATTATTGAGTCATCGAAACATTTTTGTCACCAATAAAGAACTTTTGGGAAATAACACATATATGTTTCGACATGACCATGTGGGACACCGTGGTTAAGACATAGTGATCTGTGTATTGCAAAATACACATAGACACATTCTCTTTCGAGTGAAAGGCAGAATGAGGAAAATTGCAACTTTGACTTCTGTAGCATAAGAAACAACATCGCTATATGCCATCTCGAATACCTAAAACTTTTGTATATAACCTACTCCTTAGCCAAGACAGGATTGAGACCATCCTAAAGTTAAGGACATAATACAAAAATATTCCATTGTTACAACGAATACAAGGTGATATTTATGGACATAAACATCCAGAATGCGGGCCATTAAAGTACTTCATGGTTCTGGTTTCGACACGATGAACGCATGTCGTATTATTGTCCACATAAAATACTGCACTCCTAGCACTAACTATACGTTTAAGGTCTCACCACCCTGATTATTTCATCAAGTCTACATGACTTTGAATGCTGGAGAATTTACATCATAAGGATTTGATGTTAATTTCATATGTATTAGGATCAATGTAAAGTTTCCTATACCCCATGTGTATATATAAAATGGTCTCATAGAAGTTGTTATCAAAAGAATATGATGAAATCTAGGGTATTAGTAATGCGCACCAATTTACCCACATCTACCTGGGGTTATGCAATTATTATATGCATTTTTTTTCGTTTTTAGACCCACTACTTGCTCATGCGTACCAGTTGGTAACTGGATATAAGCCTGATACTTTACATTTACGCATGTTTGATTATATGTGCCAATTGCGCCCCCACAGCGCATCAAAATGGGTCCTTAAAGACGATTTGGTATATGTTGGATATGAATCCCCAACAATTATCCGCTAATTATAATATTTGACTAGTGATCTCTTTACCGCTAGATTTGTGGGTTGTCACTTTCATGAGACAGTCTTCTCGTCGTTAGGGGGAGATAGGAAAAAGGATTTTCCATGGGAACGACAGGAAGTGTCATTGAATATTCCCACTCTGTCTCATTTCGATCCCCAAAACTTCACAACGTAATGTTGAAGTCAAACGAATCAGACTCGATACCTGATACGTTTAATATTCCAAAAGTGACAATATCACATATACGAGCTGCAAATATACTTGCAAGGTTAAAAAGTCCCCAATAGGGTGTGAGTCCGTGATCGTTACCAGATAATCAAAACAACAAACAATAGATGATAAACCAACCTGTTTCGATATATAAACGCGGATTACACGGTTGAGTTCTTTGAGTTCTCTCTGTTTGTTTTTCTCTCTGTTTCCACCTTTTAGTATGTGTATGTGTGTTTTCTTTGTTGTCTGATCGATAGATAGAGAGATGGATAATATCTGATAAGATATTATCAAAAACTAATAAAAACTAATATTAAACTAAAACATAATATCTAAATAATATCTAGATATTAAAAACAACTTTGACTTTATTACATAATAGACCCTAGACTATTGTTGAGAGTAACTTTCAGCATTAACTTCAGATTGCGATCTTCGTATTGGATGATCTTGAATCCAATGAGACTGTGTCTTAACAATCTCCCCCTTTGGATCAAGATCATTACGAAAATGATTTGTCAATACGATCTTCTCTTTCAGCTCAGAAGATGCAATCTCTTTCTCTAGCTCAGAATGCTTTAGCAAAGTATCTTCAAAGAAAATTTATCTGAAATCAGCATGTCTTCAGAATACTTTGATCTCGCAGTTCTTGGTCTTGTAATGTAATGGGCTGAACATTTCTTCAAGCTTTAGATTCTCCCCCTTTTTGATGGAAAGTGCAACGACTTCATCAAAACTTTGAGTAAGAAATGTCTGTTAGTTGGAGCCTCTGATCCGTCAATTCAATAGTTATTCATCCTGATCTTTGCAAATCTAGACAAAATAATCATGTAACACCTGAATCAACTAATGAATCAGTTAACGTGCCTGTCAGTAACACTAAGTCACTGTGTGTAACGAATACACATTGGAAATGAGCTGTTTGATGTTGACCCCCCCAGGGCTTCCATTTAATCATCGAAACACCACAAACGTTATTTCTATAAAGGTTATGACAAAGAAACAAATTCCTTGTGTGTTCGTGCTTGTGTTTGAAAGAATTAAGCACGGATGACTGCTTATTGGCTCAAATTTGTGTAAACCACTAAGACAACAGTAAGTTAAACACAGACTCAATGTGCATGATTGAAGTGCGAAGGTGGGTAAGACTTCCTTCTTTTCAATATCCAGATTTTCCAAATGAAAATCAGATAGTAAATGTGCTGCATCCCCTTAGAAAATGTGAAACATTTTCTTGTTGAGAAGAAAATGAGTAGATGGTGAGGTTTGATCAAGAGTTGGCATGGGTTAGTTGCCTGTTTCAATAATGATCACCAAAGAATTGTGAATCACTAGAATTGTGGCTACCCGACTCAGAAAAAGTTGGTGCAGAGTTGTGATATTCTTTTAACTCTGGTCTCACACGCTCTTTTATTTAAACATTTTGCTTACTCTAGTCACACTCATTTCTTTTCGCTTTGCACTCTCAATCACTAAGGATTAACTTCTTGGGTAGAAATCACTGGTTAAGGTGATTCCATTGAAGTTGTGTTAATTCCTAGCACAATGATTCTTGTTTTCCTATGATGCATGTGATGCTCAGATTGGTTTAACTATTTCAGTTAAAGCACAAAATTGTTTTTTAAAACATTTAAAATCACACTTCCATAATATAAAATCTGTTGAAAAAATTGGGAAGTGGTTTGAACATTAAAAACAATGTTTTCTATGATTGAAAGTTGTCCTCTTTCAAACATATATGAGATTAAGATAAAGGATAATACCTGAACGTATGATCTTACATCTCATGAAGCTAAGCTTAAAGTCATAAAGATATGATCTTTTAAGCTTCTCTCAAACTTCTGCAAAAGTCTTAAGTCAAAGTCAAAACAAATTTATTCACTTAAATTGAAAAGACAAAAAGCAGTAAAACTTTTTAAAGTACGAGTTCTGATCTGAATTGATCAGAAGTCATATCCGAACTCCTTTGACGTGAAGAGCTCCCCCTAAAATCTTGCATTACAAAAATTTGTCATAAAACGTAAGTGCAGAAATCTTATGAGCTCCCCCTCAAATTAATATTGACCAAGTATGAGTTTCTTCTCATACTCCCCCTAGAATCATGAACATTAACATATGAAATACAGATATCATTCAGAATTAAGCATAAAGATATGAGGAAAAAGTAAACAATAGTGAACTTTTATAGGTAACTACTGATTATGTCTTAAGATTTAGCATACCAAGCTTAGAGATAAGAAAGTTGAATCTCTTTTCATCTAACGCCTTGGTAAACAAATCTGCAAGTTGATAATCTGTTTTTACAAAGAAAAGTTCTATGTTTCCTTTTTCTACATGATCTTTGATAAAGTGATACCTGATGTCGATATGTTTGGTTTTTGTGTGTTGAACAGGATTCGCTGTTATTGTGATGGCGCTCTTGGAGTCGTAGTAGATCGGGATTTTGTTGAAGTGGAAACCGTAGTCGCGAAGTTGTGTTTGCATCCACAAAACCTGAGAACAGCAGCTAGCAGCAGCTACATATTCTGCTTCGGCCGTGGAAGTTGAAACGCAAAGTTGCTTCTTCGATCCCCAACTTACTAGTTTGTCACCGAGGAACTGTACGTGTCCTGACGTGCTCTTCCTGTCTAACATACAACCTGCATGATCTGCATCTGTGTACGCTGTTAGTTCAAAAGTAGTATCTTTGGGATACCAAAGACCGAGATCTGCGGTGCCCTTCAGATACCTGAATATACGCTTGACAACAGTCAAATGGATTTCTTTTGGATTAGCCTGATATCGGGCACAAAGACATATTGAAAACATTATATCTGGTCTACTACTAGTAAGATACATTAAAGAACCTATCATTCCTCTTTAGGTCCTAATATCAACAGCCTTTCCCGAAGGATCGGTGCCAATCTTAGTTCCTGGTGCCATTGGGGTACCAATCGGTTTTGTATTTTCCATTTGGAATTTCCGGAGAATTTCCCTAATGTACTTAGATTGATTGATAAAGATACCCGTAGAAAATTATTTTACTTGAAGCCCGAGAAAGAAGTTCATCTCTCCCATCAAGTTCATTTGAAATCTAGACACCATAAGGTTTGCAAAATTCTTACAGTACTTAGTATTAGTTGAACCAAAAATAATATCGTCGACATAGATTTGTATTAAAACGATATCGGCTTTTTCTTTCTTTATGAACAAGGTGGTATCCACCGTACCTTTTGAAAACCCAGACTTGACTAGAAAAGTGGAAAGGACATCATACCAGGCTCGAGGGGTTGTTTCAGACCGTAGAGAGCTTTGTCGAGAATGTAGACGTGGTCCGGCTTCTCTTGATTGACAAATCCCTCTGGATGAGAGACGTATACTTCCTCTTTCAGAATTCCGTTCAGGAATGCTGTCTTCACGTCCATTTGAAAGACCGTGAAGTTCTTGTGGGCAGCGTAGGCTAAGAACATTCTGATTGCCTCTAAACGCGCCACAGGAGCGTATGTCTCGTCATAGTCTAATCCTTCCTCTTGTATGTATCCTTTGGCTACTAGTCTCGCCTTGTTTCTGATGACGGTACCAGCTTCGTCCTTTTTAATCTTGAAGATCCACTTCGTACCGATGATTGTTTTATCTTTAGGCTTTGGTACGAGTCTCCAGACTTGCAGTGCGTCGAACTGGTTCAATTCTTCTTGCATACAGACTACCCAATCTGGATCCGCAAGAGCCTCTGATACTCGAGTTGGCTCAATCTTGCTTAGAAAGGAGTCGTGCATGCACCAGTTGATTGACGCTGACCTAGTTTGCACCGACTTGGATGGATCACCTATGATCTGACTTGCAGGGTGCGCTTTGGTCCATTTACGTTCATGAGGCAGTGGATTATAGGAATGAATGTCAGTTGTGTCATCTATAAATCCACTTGCACCTTCTTCAGTTTGATTGGGAGGAGTTATGATAGTTGCTTCAGTTGAAGTTATTGGTTCAGAAGACTCAGCAGGTACAACTTGGTCCGGCTGTAGTTGGATCTGTACGGTACATCCTGCTGGTTCAGCTTCTTCTGACTCTGCATGACTTGGCACTTCTTGAACTGTAGGAGTTGGTATTTGAATTGTGACGTCTTGATGAATCGGGGTACTTGATTCATTTGGAATGTCTGAACTGGTTGGATGAGTAGGCGTTGGCTCTTCTATCCTTTCAACCAAAACAGATTTCTTTATGTTAGTTCCAAGAAATTCGTCATAAAACAATTCAAATAATAAATCTAAATCAGATAAATGGTTAGTTGATGTTGAAGCTTCATCTGATTTGTTCTGTTGAGATGCAGGTTCTGGACTGAGTTGCCCAGAAGCTAGTACTCCGGTTAAAACAGGTTCTGAACAGTATTGTTCGGAAGTCATCTCTTCATCAAATGTGACGTTGACGCTTTCAATCACCGTCTTTGACTTCTTGAAGTAGATTCTGAATGCAGTTGATGATGAGGAGTATCCAATGAAGATTCCTTCATCTGCCTTGGCGCTGAACTTGTTGAGATTCTCCCTATCGTTTAGAACGAAACACTTACATCCAAAGATATGGAAGTATTTGATTGTAGGTGTTCGGTTGTTGATCAACTCATAAGGAGTCTTCTTGAATCGTCTGTGAATCATGGACCGGTTCTGCGTATAGCATGCGGTAGATATAGCTTCTGCCCATAAGAATAGAGGTAGGTCGGAATGACTTAGCATAGTGCGAGCTGCCTCGACTAGCGTCCGATTCCTTCTTTCCACCACTCCATTTTGTTGAGGCGTACGTGCAGCAGAGTACTGATGAGTTATCCCTTTAGATTCGAGATATTCTTGAACAATTTTGTTCTTGAACTCTGTGTCGCTGTCTGTTCTTAGAAGCTTTATCGGTTTCTGCAGATTCACCTGGGTCGTCTTCAGGAAAGTGATGAGCACATCAGGTGTCTCATCCTTTGATCGTAGGAACTTGACCCAAGTGTATCATGAGTAGTCGTCCACGATCACTAGAATGTACTTCTTGCCTCCTAGACTCTGAGTTCGCATTGGACCACAGAGATCCATATGCAATAGCTCTAGCGGAGCGCTTGTACTTGGTTCAGGCTTCGGTTTATGCGGAGCCCTCTTCATCTTGCCCTTCTCACAGGCTGCACACAGATGATCTTTGTCATATTTGAGCTCTGGAAGTCCTTTGACTAAGTTGCCACTGACCAGTTTGTTGATGTAGCGAAAGTTGAGATGAGAGAGCCATCGATGCCATAGCCAGCTTTGCTGCATCGATGCTTTAGATAGTAGACAAATCTGCTTGTCAGTCTGGACGTCTGATAAATTGATCGTGTAGAGGTCTGACTTTCGAGTGCCGACCAAGAGTTCTTCGCCTTCTTCTGTGCGAACAAAACACCTCTTGGCTTTAAAGTTGACCTCTAGGTCTTTGTCACAGAACTGACCTATGCTGAACAAGTTGTGTCCTAATCCTTCTACGTAGCTCACCTTCTTGATCGTTATATTTTCCCGTTGTATATCACCGTAGCCTAATATTGGTGAAAACTGATCATTTCCGTATCTGACTGTTCTGCAGTATTTCTCTGTAAAGTTTGTCAGCATATCTTTCTGTCCTGTCATGTGTGGAGCAACCGCTGTCCAAATACCACATATGAAGGATCTGCATAGGAGAAATAACGAAACACAGATTTAGATTTTAAGCATTATAAATGAGTAAGACGTTGGAGCGTTAATATTAAAGTGCGGGTTTTGAACTGATGAATTCAAAAGCCTATTTTTCTTAAGCACGGGTTCTGAACAGACGTGTTCAGAAACCATCGTCTTGTCTTTGAAGTCCGAGTCTTGAGTTGTCTTACTCAAGAACCATTTTCTCTATTGAGGTACGGGTTCTGATCTGTTGTAATCAGAAGCCACATGTTTTGCTAAACATTGGGTGCCTGCAACACATATTTAGATTTTGGTACCCACTTGAATTTGGGTCCTGCTGTGTTAGCACAAGGTTTTGATTTTGGTACCCATTGCAAATTGGGTCCTCTTTTCTTTTGAAATAGATATGAAGTAGGATAATGATAAGAATGCACATGAGATGATTCAAACCGCATAGCAGAATCTTGACAGAAATTAGAAGCATGTTTATCATAAAAGGAAGACTGTCTAGCAGTTTTAGATAACAGGAATAGTTGCTTAAAAGAGTATTTCAGTTTAGGGGCAACATTCATATTCAAAGTATCTGAACTAGACATATTCTTATTACAATAAACAGAATCAAAAGATTTAAAAGTCTTGTCAAGCTTCCGTTTGGGTTGCCATTTCTTGGTCATATCTGAAACAGTTGAAACATTTGAGTTAGACATTAAAGAAACAACTGAATGCATTTTCTTTGGGTTACCAGTATTGACCGGCTTCTGTGAATGCTTCTTGCCTTTAGCATTTTTATCTTTCACAGAGACTGAGTTATCAACTCGCGTTGATTTTGCACTGTTAACAGGCTTACTGGTTGATCCAACAGATTTCTTAAGAAAGGATGAATGGTTTGGAAGTTTTGCATTAAAGTCAAATTGTTCAAGACAATCATCTAAACCACCGTTAGAGTTCAGAAAATCAAACCCTTGATTTGATGAACTAACCATATTCTCAGAGTTTGAAGCCTTAGAAAGAACAGAATTTGTAAACACAGTTGTAAAAACATTATGTTCAATGTTTATCAAAAGTCTTTCATCTGACAAGGAATTCTCGAGTTCAGAAGTTTTACTTTCTAAAACGAGAGGAGGGACATATAGTTTACCTTGAGTAGGTTTCGCCTCCATTTCCTTTTCAGAATAACTTAGAAAGAAGTCATCTGAAAGAGTTTTCTTCTTTTCAGGTTTCTTATCATAGCTATTATTCAGCTTCGCATAATAAAATGGAAGATGAACTTTAGATGATATTAAATGTTTTTCTGTTTCTTTGGCTTCATCCTCTTCAGATAGTTTAGTCCAATAAACTTTAAGTTCAGGGATTCTTCTAGCTAACTTCATAGAAAGAATATCATAAAGTGCAGGCACTTCAGACATTCCCTTTTGAAGATAGTGAGGATTCTTATAACCGATTCCCCATCTTTCTTTGTTCTCTATTGGTTTGTTAAGATGAATGGTTTGCTCAGTTTGACCTAATGAGTACAACTTCTTTTCCAAGGCATCCATTTTTGCAATTAAAGATTTGTTTTCTTCGATAGACGAAGAATGCATTTGTGTAACCTCGTATAAGTCAATCTCACGTTTTAGCAGTTTAGACTTGAGTTCAGAATTCTCACTAAGAATTATTGTCTTCTCCGTTGCGTTGGTGTCATTGTTTTTATGTAAAACCTCAACCAGTACTTTCTTCTCAGCAATTTCATTGCTAAGTTTCTGTATTGATTGGTTTTTGTCCGTAATGACACCCTTTTCACGCTTTAGGTTCGACTCTAACTCTTTGAGTTTATCATTCATGGCATGCAATTGATTTATGAATTCAACATACGATAAGTTGCATACCTCTTCTTCATTCTCTGAATCAGCTTCATCATCTGATTCATGCTTTCCCATCAAGCACAGGTTGACAACTTCATCTTTCTCTTCATCTTCTTCATCATCATCAGAATGATCGAGCCAGAAAACGTCTTCAGCCATCAATGCCTTCCCAGCCTCTTGTTGCTTTGCAAGCAACATCTTTTTCTTGTAGTAGTCCGAGTTCTTGACTTTTGGCTTTCGGCAATCTCTGGCATAATGACCGGTTTTGCCACAGTTGTAGCACGTTATAGGTTCTGTCTGACCTGATCCTTTTGCTTGAAACCTTCTCTCTTCAGGTTTCCTTTCCTCTGATCTCTTTCTTTCAGCAAGATCTCTTCTATCTTCTGGTTTCCTCTCCTCCATTCTCCTTCCTTCAAACCTTCTTCCTTCAAATCTACTTCCTTCGACCCTTTCTCTATGAGCGTAGTTGTTTGGACCAGACGAATACCTCTGACTGTTTGAGCTTGGCTTTGTGTAGAATTTCTTCTGGAAAGCCTTAGTCAACAAAAGCAATGCTTGCTTTAGTTGTTCACATTCATCTTTGTCAGAGTTTGCTTCAGCTTTATCTTCATCTGATTCATACACAGTCGCTTTGTTCTTCTTCTTCTTGACAACAAGAGCAACTGTGTCTTCAACCTTCTTTCCTCTCTGCCTTTTCTCTTCTAGAATTTCATCCACTTCTTCTTCATTTTGTTTGAGGGTCTCATACACCTCATGAAGTGGAATCTCATTCAGATCTTTAATCTGCTTCATCTGCCTCGCAAATCTCTTCCATTCTGGCTGTAGAACGCTTAGAAATTTGACGTTTAGCTCAATTTGAGATTTATGGACCTTGTTCTTGCTTAGCTCATTCAGCAAGGTCACAAACCTGTCATGTACTTCTTCTAAGGTTTCTCCGGCTCTGCCTCTAAATTCTTCATAGTTATTTAGGCAGTTGGAGATCTTCAGTTGATTTCCCACCTTAGAACCCAGCATCATCTTCTCCAGTTGATCCCACATTTCCTTAGCTGAGGCCTTGTAGCTGTCAATCTTTATGTAGATTTCATTGGGGATTCCTTGAAGAATGTATGACATATCTAGCTTATCACCTTTAGCTCTGTTTAGGTTGTTACCGTCAAGCTCATGGTACTTCAGTTCAACTTGTGTTGGCACTGTTCCAACTAGACGAGTTGTCTTTATTGGTTGCATATTTCCTTCTGCAAATGACTGTCTGATGAACTCACAAAGCTCATGTCTGTCTATGAAGTTTAGAAACCGATCCTTCCACTATTTGTATTCACCTTTAAATAGAACTGGTGGTTTGGAATCAGTTCCAATGGCAAGAGCTTCTCTGGAAGTCATAATTGAACAAGATTTAAGATGCGAGAGGCTTTGAGATGCGTGAGGCTTGAGATGCGAGAGGCTTTGAGATATGAGAGAATTTTAAAATTCAAAAGTTTGCGCGAGATGTTGATTGCGCAAAGTGAGGATCGACCGATAAGACGTAAGAACCGGTAAAATATAAAGATCGGTAAAATTTTCGACCGGTAAAATTGATTGACCGATAAAAAGATTGGACCGATAAAATGATTGAACCGAGAATTGGTGGAATTGATGGACACGTGGAGATTGAGAGTTTAAGGTTCAAATATAAAATGGGGATTGGAAAGTGTGGTTGCAAAGTGTGAGTGGACCGAAAATAAATCTTATATGTGAGAGTGAGATGTGAAAGATGGTGTGAATACTTAGTTGTGCATGGAAATGAAACACGTGGAACTTTTCTTTTAAAAAATGATGGGGTGGACACGTGAGAGTTATCAAACAAACAAATTTCCACTTGAGAGGAATATGATTTTTGATGGTGGACACGTGATGGAAGAGAGAATACAAGACCGAGAGAGAAGACCGGATAGAGAGAAGACGGGGCAAGGTTTGTGATTAAAAGGCTTTGACCGAGGGAGAGAGGAAGACCGGGGCTTGATGTTTGTGAGATTCGACCGGATTTGTGAGGGTTTCGACCGGGGATGAGTTTTACTTTGACCGGGGAAATGTAGTGGAAAAGTTTTATTCGACCGGGGAAGTGAGTTTTACTTTGACCGGGGAAATGTAGTGGAAAAGTGGGGTTCGACCGGAATTGAGGTTTACTTTGACCGGATAAAAAAATACTCGACCGGATAAAAAAAATATTCGACCGGTACAAAGTGGGATTTGACCGGAGAGTGTTTGACCGATACCAAAAGTTTGTGAGATTCGACCGATAAAAAATGATCTTCGACCGGTATTTGCAAGAGTCCGGTCGAATGCTTAAGACCGATAGAATGTAAAAACTAAGGTTCGACCGGTACGCTTAAGACCGATACGTCGTCTTCTCCGATTAAATCAACCTGTAACTCTAAAATTAACCAAGCTAAAGGTCGATTTACCACACCAAATTTTGACAAAACGATCTCCTTATCAATTAGAACAAGATACAACCTTTTGATTTCGAAAATAACCGTAAAATCAAGTTTTGATCTATAACACAGTGTTCTTCAAAAATAAAGAACACAGAGAGTAAAAATCTTTGATTTTGAATCTGGATCAGCTCTGATACCAATTGTGAGTCCGTGATCGTTACCAGATAATCAAAACAACAAACAATAGATGATAAACCAACCTGTTTCGATATATAAACGCGGATTACACGGTTGAGTTCTTTGAGTTCTCTCTGTTTGTTTTTCTCTCTGTTTCCACCTTTTAGTATGTGTATGTGTGTTTTCTTTGTTGTCTGATCGATAGATAGAGAGATGGATAATATCTGATAAGATATTATCAAAAACTAATAAAAACTAATATTAAACTAAAACATAATATCTAAATAATATCTAGATATTAAAAACAACTTTGACTTTATTACAGAATAGACCCTAGACTATTGTTGAGAGTAACTTTCAGCATTAACTTCAGATTGCAATCTTCGTATTGGATGATCTTGAATCCAATGAGACTGTGTCTTAACACAGGGGCACAACGCCATTGGAAAGTGCATTGCAATCACACATAGTGGAGGTGTGGTTGAGGTCGTAGCTCCCAAACGGAAATGGGGGAAGCTACTTGGTTCGATAGATACTCATCTAAAGGAAGAGAAGAGTAAGGCACAACTATTTGTCATCAATACATAAACCTCTCATGAGATTGTCTCTGATTAAACTATGTCTATGAATCATCACTAGAGGACGCTCCGAAGTTAATATTGATTCTAGAGATGAATATTAATCTCAAATGAACTATGAGAGCACATATGAGTCGATGGACAGATCATATATAATTATTGATGATATATTTCGCATATATTATTGTTTATGAGGTGATAGAGCACATTGACATCGAACCATGCTCAGTTGGAAAATATCAACAAAGAGCAAACTGGCCTAAATAAGCAATCCAGGAGAATCATATTATTGACAAATGAACAGGTATTTGGTTTGGTAGTGCTAACCCACCAAGTGTAAAGCCTGTAAGACATAGATAAATCATTTGTCCTAAAGCGTAATGAGAATAATTAAGTCATAATGTATGAGACTCTCCTTTGGCGCAAGGTTTCTCACAACGCCCTGGATTGACCACGAGGAGACTTACTCTCTCATGATGGATGTTATGACATCCGTATAATTTACTAGCCTAGTAGTTTCCGAAGGACTGGAAATGCAACTCATGAATGTGGTTACCACATATCTCTACGGGGATCTAGATTTAGAGATGTATAAAAGTGCTTGATGATATTACATTACCAAAATCAAGCAACTCTAAACCACGAAATGCGTTTGCAATAAATTGAAACGCCCACTTTATAGATTAAAACAATATAAGTGGATGTGGTATACCCGCCTAATGGAATACTTGATTGGGAAAGGATATATAAGAACGATGAACTGTTCTCTTGCTTATTTATTATGGAAAACAAGTTTCAGATTTTCAAAGTAGCTCTATATGTCAATGTTATGAACATAATAGGCACTCTTGATGAAATGAGAGGAACCACAAACTACTTGAAATCTGATTTTGAGAGGAAAGATCTTGGGAAAACTTGGTTTTGTCTAGATATTTGAGCTAGGACACCGAGTTTGTGAAATATTAATTCACCGATCGCATATGTCCAGAAAATAATCAGGCAATTTAATATGGACAAAGCGCATCCGGTTAGCACTCCCATGATCGGTCAAAGTGTCGGATATAAGGAAAGATCCATTTCGTCTAAAGGATGATGACGAAAGATGCTGGGAGCTAGAATTCCCTATCTAAGTACAATATGTGCATTATTGTACTTAACATAATACACTTGACCATATATTGTATTTCTCAGTGAACTTGTTAGCTAGATTTAGCTCAGCGCCAACGCAAAATCATTGGAATGATATTAAATTAATCTTTTGGAACCATTGACATGGTTTATACTTTCCCTATAGAAAGAAAATGGGATTGATAATGGAACTTCAATACCTACTTAGAATGTAAGCAGCAAAAGTACTAGCTAGCTCATATAGAAAAACACCAAATAATGTCTTGGTATGTGTTTGCCGATATTAGATATCTGTCTGACCCATACAAATGATGTTCCCAAACTGAATAAAGAATTACCACAAGGAACACGTCGATTGCTTGGAAGTAAACTAAGCGATCCTTTGTAACTACCTCCTTGAATTAATCCAAGAATATTACTCTCCATGAGATAATAAAATAATGTATATGAATAAGGATTATCATTACATATATTATAGGAGTTAGTAATTCTGGGTTCAACCAGTATCCTACTTGCATATATGGAAATAATGTATCATGTATCGAAGAAATGAACATAAGATACATCAGGGGTAATAACACAAAGCATATTCTGCTTAAGTTTCTATACAATCAGCAATAAAAGACTTTCCTTTAGATTCAAGTGAATCAAGTAAGGTGTCAAAAGAATGTGACATATTTTACCAAGTCATTACCTAAAACCATATATTGGGAAACGTGTAGAAAGTAAATGGAAATGTTTTCCAAATTCCCTTGGTTAATGCACGAATCAGGGGGAGTAGTAGACAAAAGAGGGAGTCTACTATATTTGTGATATTGGTATGTTGTGCTCTTTCCTTCAACCAAGGTTTTATTTTTCCCATTGGGTTTTGTTCCTTGGTGTAAGGTTTTAGTGAGCAACTGTTTATATACCATAATGTTTTCCTAACTCTTATGATTAAAGTACGAATCTGAGATAAAACTAAACTGAAGGAAAGTCTATGTATTGCAAAGGAAACTGGTGCGTTGTACTCTTTCCTTCGTCATATTTTATTTTTTCCCACTAGGTTTTATTTTGGCGTAAGGTTTTAACGAGGCAACAACTGTGCACCACCACTCCTTTAACTCGGCACAAGGGGGAGTGTTGTAGGATAAGTGTGTCATCGTCTAAAGGATATGACGATAGAGATAGAGATAGAGATAAATATATCAGAGTTATATTAGAACTGAAATATCTTCTAACTATCTACTTGTAACTCCTCCCTATTTAAAGGGCTTATGATTAATGAGAATATAGACTTCTTCTCTCTGTCTTATTGTTATTCTCTCCATATTGTTGTTCCATTTGTTTTCCCCTTTAACAAATAAGATGTTTTATCTCGAATTTTCTTATATTTATCGGTTAGTTATATCAATAGTTAAATTTTTTTGATATTTTAGAAAATAAAAATAAGTGCTTATCTGTAGTTAGTTACACGAATTCAAACATTGAACTTTTATCAGCTGTACTTATGTTTAATCAATTTGTACTTTTGGATTTTAAGTAATATGCATTAATAAGTGATACCTAATGCATAAAAATTAGTTTTTAAGAGTTTAGCTTAAATGCTTTATAATATAGTATAGATATATTAGTTAAAATTCAAAATTATAAGTTAATGAAACATAATTATAACTTATTAAAGTCCCATGTTTTTATTTGTATAACTAACTGCAAGTAACCATATTAAATACAGGATAAACATTATGAGATAAATTTCCTGTTTTATTTTTTATTAAAATATATTTATTAGATCAATGCATGTTTTTATAATATAGTATAGATATATTAGTTATGAGATTATAACTAATATAGATATAGATATATTAAGAGCAAATCATAAAATAAAAAAATAAATACTGATAATAGTAATATTGATCAAATCGTCCAATAAATATAAAAAATAAATATTGATAATAGTAGATAATATTGATCAAATCGTCCATTAAATATAAAAATAAATATTTATATTAATAAATGAGTATTCAATCCACAAATAGACGATGATGTGAGATACTATGATTGGATAAGTTGTACCAAGGCATTATGAAATTGTAAATTAAGTAATTGATTTTAATTAGTTGTATTTTTTGCTTAAAATATTGTAATTAAGAGTTTTTTATGTCACTTTTATAATATAGTATATATATATATATATATGTGTGTGTGTGTGTGTGTGTATAGGGAGGTTTCAAACGAGAACAATAATCAAATAAAAGAACATGAAAACAACCAAATCACATGTGATTTTACATTAATGGAAAACACAAAGCTATGCTGGCGACGTGGCCTGTGACCTCAGGCTGCTGCCAAAGTTACGTAAATCACGTGCAATTTTTTACACGTGATTCAACCGTTTTCTTATTTGGTTCTGGTATGACCATTTCTTACACACACTCTCTCTATATGGTATCTAAATAATTGCTTATGAAAGCATTCACCATAATATGTTGATTTTTTAAGTAAGTATAATATAAAACGTAAATATTTGATATGACTTTAAAAGGACATTCAATTTAAATAAAAAACTTTTATTTAACGAAATTATTCTCTGCTAATAAAAAGAACACATAACAAGGACAAAATAAATGAATTACGGGAAACAAAATTAATTTACCACTATTTTCTAAAAATAAATAACAATTATCAAAAGCATATATGAACCAATTATATATCATATATTTATTTATTAATCATCATATATTTGTTGCAATTTTTTTTTTATAATAACGTGTTCTTATGTTTTTCATTTATTAAACTACATGTTAATAACATAAGATATTTTACCGATTTATCCAATTAAACTATTTTGTAGAATCCATATCTTCTGATTTTGAATCTTATATGTTTATTATTATCGACGTAAAAAATGTATTAAAATAGGGAAAATTGCATCTAAATGAAACTAATTTTGCCCTAATTCCTTAGGGAACCAACTTTCAAATTTATCATTTAAGGATCTAGAGCAAAGTTTATGTTTATTTAAGGGACTCGTTGACTTGTTCACCTACTAACGATTATTTGGCCAAAATATTTTGGCAACTAAGATTCCATGTCATATTTATATTTAACAAAAAAAAAATCTAAAACAATGACATGGACTGTAGGTTCCCCCTCCCTACCACCACTCTTGCACCCCTCTTCTTCTTCTCCGTGCATCTTTTGAACCCCACCCAAACATACTAATGAAGAACTATATATTTAACAAACGAGTTGCATTAATAATCCATCCACCAAGAAGTTATATAATGAAAGCAAAATCACCCAAAATTAGCAATGGGGTAAAAGAAGAACGTCGACGCTAAGGTTTTGGTTTGGATTTACAATGATAGTGTTGGGCTTATGCTTTCCAGATGGTCCAGCGAAGTACAAGTCTTCTATACTTTGAACAATAAAGACCGATTCTTCAGCTTTCCTGGAGGACCACGTCTATTTAGATAGGGTTTGTTTTTTTTTTGTTTTGATTGTTGCTGATTTTTAGGCCTCTTATTCGTCTCTTTCTCTCTCTGTAATGGCTATAAAAGCCCGTAGTCATTTTTTATTTCAATAAGCAATTTCCAGATTGTGGCTTTCGATTAAGCTTGTTGTGTTCATCTTTGTTTCTGTTCAAGTGACTTTATTCTACAATTGGTATCAGAGCACCGTCAAGGGGTCTGATTTCTGAAAGTAGACAAACACGAGTGACTTAGGGAGGTAAACACGAGTGTGAGTGTAAACACAACAACTTCTTCGAAAAAGAAAATAGAGTAATCAAGTATGTCGAACGAAGGACAAAACCTGCTGAGCATCCCGAAATTTGACTGGGACTATGATCATTGGAGAATGATGATGGCAAATCTCCTTCGGTCGAAAGAATGGTGGAATCTGATTGAGCCTGGCTACGTTGAGCCGGCACCAGGCACACGAGAGACAGAGGCTGAGAAGTTTGCACGAGAGCAGTTGAAGTTGAAAGATCTAAAGGTTAAAACTACCTTTTTTCAGCAATCGATAAGAGTATTTTGAGGACTATTCTGAAGAAAGAGATCGCAACACAACTCTGGGAGTCAATGAGGAAGAAATACCAAGGTAATGCAAAGGTAAAGATAGCTCAACTGCAAGCTCTCAGGAGAGAATTCGAAGTACTAGAGATGAAGGAAGAAGAGGTAATAACCGACTACTTTGGTGGTGAACAACATGAGTAACAACGGAGAAGTAATGCGAAAATCTCAGATTGTGGAGAAGATCTTGAGGACTCTCACGGAGAAATTCAACTACATCGTGGTGTCCATTGAGGAGTCCAAAGACATCGATAGTCTCTCCATTGACGAGCTTCAAAGTTCGTTCGTGGTCCATGAACAAAAATTCAGGAGGAAGGCTAAGGAAAAAGAGCATGTGCTGAAAGTGACACAGGAAGAAGGATTAGGTAGAGGTCGAGGCAGAAATGCAAGTGGAAGCTTCAGGGGTCGAGGAAGAGGGAGATCCTCACCAGGAAAAGCTGTCGTGGAGTGCTACAAATGTCACAGATTGGGACACTTTCAATTTGAGTGTCCAGAATGGGGAAAAAGGGCCAACTTTGCAGAAATGGACGAAGAGGAGGAACTTTTTCTTATGGCATCTATTGAACGTCAAGGTGCTTCGATTGAGGAGGTTTGGTTATTTGATTCAGGTTGTAGTAACCATATGAGTGGCAACAAAGAATGGTTTACATACTTGAATGAGAACTTCAAACACACTGTGAAGCTAGGGAACGACAGTCGAATCACTGTGACCGAAAAAGGAGATGTGTGCATGGAAGTTAATGGCATTACACGGGTAATCACCGACGTGTATTATGTTCCTAAACTTAAATATAATCTTCTCAGTGTTGGCCAACTACAAGAGAAATGGTTGACCATTTTAATTCAACACAATGTGTATAAAGTATTTCATCCAAGAAGAGGTCTGATCATGCAATCTGAAATGAGCGGGAACCGGATGTTCTATTTCAAAGCAGTCATGGCAGCCAATAATTCCAAGTGTTATCAGACTCAAGTAGAAGATGAGTCACAGTTGTGGCATTCTCGATTCGATCATCTGCATTACAAAGCTCTCAAAACTCTAGTTTATAATGGAATGGTTGAAGGAATGCCGACAATAAGGACTCCACATAAGTTGTGTGCCCATTGTCTGATAGGAAAACAACATCGAGATTTCATTCCAAAGAAATCTTTATGAAGAGCAACACAAAAGCTACAACTTGTTCACTCAAACATATGTGGTCATGTAAGTCCTATTTCTAATAGTGAAAAAAGATATTTTTTGAGTTTTATAGATGATTTTTCTCGAAAAACTTGGATTTATTTGTTGAATGAGAAATCGGAAGCATTCAATAAATTCAAGGATTTGAAGACTTTGATTGAGAAAGAAGCAGGGACTAGCATCAAATGCTTAAAGACAGACAGGGGTGGGGAGTTCAACTCAAATGAGTTCACGGAGTTTTGTAAAGAGCATGGAATTAATCGTCAGCTTACGGCAGCATATACACCACACCAGAACGGTGTAGCCGAACGCAAAAATAGGACAATCATGAACATGGTTCGTTCTATGTTAGACGAAAAACAGATGCCGAAGAAATTTTGGGCATAAGTTGTTAATTGGTCGGTGCATATCCTCAACAGATGTCCAACTTCAGCATTGGAAGGAATGACTCCTCAAGAGGCCTAGTCAGGTACGAAACCTAGAGTATACCATTTTCGTATTTTTGGTTGTTTAGCTTATGTTCACATACCTGATCAGAAGAGAATAAACTTGATGATAAAAGCAAAGTGTAACACCCGTATTTTGTTAAGCCTTGCCTTGTCCTTCTTTTCTAGTTTCTAATCGAAAACCCTTCATTATAAATCCTTGTGAAGTTAGAACGTTGGATCGGAAGCACTACTGGTCGAAAGATCAACAAATTTGGCCTCGGTACGGTGTGGGCTATTGTGCCCGCGATTGTGACAGGGTGTCACTCTCGCGGGGCACTCTCGCGGCCCTTGTACTGAGAGTGGGTAGGAGCGAGTGATTGTGCCCGCGATTGTGACAGAGTGTCACTCTCGCGGGGCACTCTCGCCGCCGGGGTCCAGGCTCCATTAAATCCCTTTTTCCCACTTTTTTCATTCATTCCCTTAACCCACTCTCTCCTAAACTTTCTCTCAACCGAATCCAACCCCCCAAACGAACCCTAATCTATTTTTGGGGGTTTTCCCCTACAATCTTATACTCCCTCATCATCTACACTTGTAACCTCAACCTCTTGAGCAAGATTCAAGTGTTCATCACCACTTTTTGAAGATTCATAAGTTTTGGGGTTTTGCTCAAAAACCTAAGTGTAAGTTCGTCCCCTCAAGTTCTAAGCTTCTTTATGAGTTATAATCACACCGTGGGTGATTTCCTAGTATTATGTTCCTCTAATTTCGTTTTGGTTGATTTTGGGAAGGTTAGGTCAAAATTAGGGTTTGGCCAAATTTGGGGATTTTGATACAAATGTTTAGGTAACAATCATTTATGGTTGGATATGTTTATTGATGGTCGAAAATGTGTGGATCTAGGTTTGGGAAGCTTGAGTTGAAGAGTTGGAATGGGTGTCTTCGGAAAGCTTTGGGTGGGATCTATGCTTTTGGAGGCCAATGGTTGTGGATTGAAACCTAGGTTTAACTTAACCTAGCAAGGTGAGTTCAAGTTGATTTGTGAAAACGGTGTACATGCCAAAATGTTTATTTTAAAGTGTTTTGCGTCTTACATGAAAATTGTTAACTGCTGATAAGTTTGATATTTGAAAGTGTTTAACTTCATAAACTTATATAGCACACATCTCTGGGATTTTTGATACTATGATAAATAAATAATATATTTTGGTATCTTAAGGTTTTATTTTATGGAAATAGATTTTGAGAATAAATGTATTTCATTTTGTGTTATGGGACGTTTTGAGAGGTAAATGTTATAAACTCACTTGGAAAATGAATTGTCCCAATCTAAACTACGTGGGAGTTAATTATATGTTTTGGAGTATGGGCTTACATAAGTACGGGTCGTTTATGTTTGTAACATCCTACAAAAATTGGGAGTAATTTAAAATTTTGAAATTTGGCCATATAACGTCTGAAAATAGTAATAACCAATCTACCCAAAGCGGGTGATCCAATAACCTGTAATAAAGTATACAACTAAACGGACTAGTGTATGTCAACCCAACACGGGGACTATAATACGGTACTTACAACCCATGACAAAATAGAGAATAAACTTGACAACCTAATAATCTAACTTGAGTGAGCAAGATTAAGGTCGGGTTTCGCTTTTCCCCCAAAAGTAATAATCTATACTTCCAATAGTATCGGTCACTAAATCATCAAAAAGACCGCTCTCGAACCCAAAGTCGTCCACCCAATACCGAGGCATCCCATCGCTAGAGTGACCTGCCACACATGACAACCAAATAACAAGTGTTAGGCTAAAGCCTAGTGAGAATAAATAAACGAAGGCTAAAATGAACGATAAACCCGTTTGAAGTCATGTAGCCGATCTAGCCGTGAACTAAATCAAGGTAAAGCCAATAAATCATTATTATTCAACATATACTGTCAATAGTTCAAAACCACATAGCGAGCTCAACTACTCCAAGTCTTTTGCTCGAAAACATCAAGTCAACCACTCCAGGTCTATTCTTGAGAGTTCCCAAAACAGGGCAACTTAAGCACAATGGGATTACACCTTACTGTCCATGGGACGTTGCCCGACCGTATAGGCCCACACCCTACTTACCATGGAGCCCGATGCCTATCCCGTGCCAAGGGTAACCAAATGTCCGGACAAGACATTGGGTTACCGTGCCTATGGATCCATTGCACTAAACCAAAACCCAACTTACCAATTATAACCATATACAATCATGCATATACTTCAAGAGACCAATTTCCAAAACCCTAGTTTTCTCTTCATGTGATATCAATACCCCAAATAGCAAATGTTAGTTAACAAATATTTGAGTAAATGTGAACACCATTACTTTCTTTAACATATCATCCCATAAAACTTGTTTAGTCAAATAACCATAGTACCTTCAAAATCTCTAGTTAGGTCAAGACCCAACCAAAATCCAACTATGACTAGGAGACAAGGAAACATTATAAATACAACAACTAAAGCATATATGAGGGAGGAGTGCCCAAGAAAACTCACCTTGCAAGGGTTACACACCAACCCTAGATGACACTTGAGAGAAGGAAGAAATGACACTTGATCTTCTCAACCACAAGCAAGAACCTAACATTAAATCCACCAACCAACCATAAGAGTCTTTACTAGGAGCATTCAATGAGGAAGGATGAAAACCCTACCTTTTTGTTCTCCAAAATCGCCCCAAGTCAGCTCCCAAATCAGATATTCAATTTTAGGTCGTGGGAGTGAGTTTTAAATGAGCTGCACCCGACCGCGACCTTGCCTCGCGAGCTGTCACAATCGCCGGCTCCCCCCACTCTCGGTACAACTCTCGCGATAGTGCCCCGCGAGAATGACTGTTGTCACAATCACGGGCACAATCGCCACCGCGCCCCGAGCTACGGTACATTTCTCGCGATAGTGCCTCACGAGAGTGACTCCTGTCACAATCGCAGGCACAATCGCCCCAGTGGTACCGAGGCCCAAATTTTCCAAACTTTGACCCGAGAAGCCCACGAACCCAATACCAAGCCCAACGCTAACGGTAAAACATGATTGAATCAAAATAAATACATACCGAGGTCGAGGGTGTTACAATCCTCCCCAACTTGGAGGAGATTTCGTCCTCGAAATCTTGACTAGGTGAAGAGGTGAGGGTATCTCCGCTTTAAATCTTCCTCGGCCTCCCATGTCACATTAGCACCACGGTGGTGCTTCTATTGGACTTTTACCATCGTGACTTCCTTGTGGCGAAGCTTCTTCGTCTTCTTCTCCAATATTGCTTCCGGCTCTTCTATGCAACGATTTCCTTCATCAACTCTAATTTCGGAAAGTGGAATGACACTCTCCTCTTCTGCTAGACATTTACGGAGATAACACACATGAAAGGTGTTATGGATTCCATTCATTTCCGGAGGGAGTTCCAACTGGTAAGCTTGTAGTCCCACACGCTTAAGCACCACAAAGGGCCCAAGGAAACGGGGACTTAACTTTCCGCGTTTTCCAAAACGTATAATCCCCTTCCAAGGAGACACCTTCAACATAACACGATCACCCACTTGGAATTCTATCGGTCGACGCTTCTTGTCAGCATAACTTTTTTGCCGATCTTGTGCCGCCTTCAAACGCTCACGAATATTCCTCACCTTATCCGCCGTCTCTTGCACAATTTCAGGTCCGACAAACTGCTTCTCTCCCGCCTCTAGCCAACATACAGGAGTTCGGCATTTGCGACCGTATAGAGCTTCAAACGGCGCCATTCCAATGCTTGAGTGGTAACTATTGTTGTACGCGAACTCCACCAAAGGTAAGTGCGAGTCCCAACTACCCCCAAAGTCGATTACACACGATCTCAACATATCTTCTAACGTCTGGATTGTTCTCTCGCTCTGCCCGTCGGTTTGAGGATGATATGTCGTGCTCAACTTCACTCGCGTGCCCAATTCTTTTTGCAACCCATCCCAAAAATGCGACGTGAACCGACTGTCCCGATTAGAGACAATAGATAATGGTACACCATGACGAGATATTACTTCGTCGATATACAGTTTTGCCAACTTATCCATGGGCAAAGTCTCTCGCATAGCCAAGAAATGAGCACTCTTGGTCAAACGATCCACGATCACCCAAATGGTGTCGTGGCCGCGCAATGTCTTCGGCAATTTCGTCACGAAATCCATCGTGATGTGCTCCCATTTCCATTCCGGAATTTCCAAAGATTGCAAACTCCCATAAGGTCGTTGGTGCTCGGCCTTCACTTGCAAACAAGTCACGCATCGCTCCACGTACCGCGCCACATCAAGTTTCATGACCGACCACCAATAGTGTAACTTTAAGTCCCGATACATCTTCGTGCTTCCCGGATGAATGGAATACTTCGATTTGTGGGCATCCTCGAGGAGAAGGCTCGGTTGCCCCCGATCCTAGGCACCCAAACTCGCTCATTGAAAAGCTTTACCCCTCGACTATCCTCCTTTAGGAGTAGACGTTGCTTTGACATGACCTCCTCCTTGAGATTTTCTTCTAACAAGGCTTCCAATTGCGACACCTTAATCCGATCGATGAGTGCTGATGTCAACTCGATCCGTGTGAAAGTAGATTTAGAACTTCCTCCATAATCCTTTCGACTAAGAGCATCGGTGACAACGTTTGCCTTACCCGGGTGGTAAAGCAACTCACAGTCATAATCTTTTAGTAATTCCAACCATCTCCGTTGCCTCATGTTTAATTCCTTCTGGTCGAAAATGTGCCTCAAACTTTTGTGATCCGTAAAAAGGGTACACTTTGTGCCATAGAGGTAGTGCCGCCACAACTTTAAAGCAAACACCACCACCGCTAATTCTAAGTCGTGCGTTGGATAGTTGACTTCATGGACCTTAAGTTGTCGTGAAGCATAAGCAATCACTTTACCCCTTTGCATTAGAACACATCCCAAACCCATTTTTGACACATCGCTGTAAACCACGAAATCTTCTGTTCCTTCGGGTAGGGAGAGTATGGGAGCTTCGCAAAGCTTCTGTTGTAGAGTTCGGAACGCCTTCTCTTGACTCCCGGTCCTAAAAAATTTCACATTCTTTCGAGTCAAGGCCGTCAAGGTTGAAGCTATCTTAGAGAAGTCTTGGATGAATCTTCGGTAGTATCCCGCCAGTCCGAGGAAACTTCGGATTTCGGATGGACTTTTGGGCGTTTCCCAATTCATCATGGCTTCGATTTTAGCGGGATCCACCTTCACTCCTTCCCTTGTAACCACGTGCCCCAAAAACTGCACCTCTTGAAGCCAGAATTCACATTTGGAAAACTTTGCATAAAGTTTTTCTCGTCTTAAAACCTCTAACACCTCCCGAAGGTGTTGCTCATGACTCTTCTCGTCCTTGGAATAAACCAAGATGTCATCAATGAACAGAATCACCAATTTGTTGAGGAGTGGTCGGCACACACGGTTCGTCAAATCCATGAATATAGCCGACGCGTTGGTTAGACCGAACGGCATCACTAGGAACTCATAGTGGTCGTAACGCGTCCTGAACGCCGTCTTTGGGATGTCGCTCTTTGCCACCTTCACTTGATGATACCCCGACCGCAGATCGATCTTTGAAAAGTAACCCGCACCTTGTAGTTGATCAAAAAAGTCGTCGATCCTCGGCAGCGGGTACTTGTTTTTCGCCGTAGCCTTGTTCAGTTCTCTGTAGTCGATACACATCCTCATTGAGCCGTCCTTCTTCTTGACGAACAAGACCGGTGCTCCCCAAGGTGACGAACTTGGTCAAATAAAACCCTTTTTCCAGAAGGTCTTGGAGTTGAGTCATCATCTCTTGCATCTCGGTAGGAGCCAGGCGGTAGGGAGCTCGTGAAATCGGGGCCGCTCCCGGAATTAGATCAATTCTGAATTCCACAAGTCGATCGGGTGGCAAACCGGGCAAGTCCTCCGGGAATACATCGGGGAACTCGCGCACCACCCTTACGTCTTCTAAATTCCTCTTCTCGAGTTTGGTGTCAATAGCATAAGCAAAGAAGGATGAGCATCCTTTCGCCAGAAATTTCCGCGCTTTGATCATTGATATAATCGCTACTTCACCTTTTCTCCTTTCACCATAAATGATCGTCGCCTCACCATTTTCTAAAGGTAGTCGAACCATTTTCTTGGAACACACGATCTCGGCATGGTTTTCCGATAACCAATCCATTCCTATTACCACATCGAACCCACCTAATTGCGTAGGCATCAAACTAACCGGAAATTTTCTACCATCAAATTCAAGAGTGCAATTCCTTACTACTTCTCGAATTATCACTTGTCCCCCGTTAGCTATTTCTACCACAATGGCTTCGTCTAAACTACTCATAGGCATGGCAATCTTTTGACAAAAGGTATCGGATATAAATGAGAAGCTAGCACCCGAATCGAACAATACACGTGTAGGTACGGAGTTTAGGAGAAACGTACCCGATACCACATCAGTAGAGGCTTTGGCTTCCTCAGACGACATTTGGAAAGCTCTTCCGGCCACTCTTGGAGGTTCCGCCTTCTTTCCGCTGCTTCCGCCGGTCTTCAGTTTCGGGCATTCATCCCGAATATGACCCGGCTCTTTACACTCGTAACACAAATGCCCCTTGACGGGACAATCCTTATACGAATGCCCGGGCTTTCGACATTTAAAGCAAGCCCCGGGAACAAAGTTACATGGACCGTAATGTTTATTTCGGCACTTGGAACCCCACTTAGCATCGGGTCTAGAATCTGCCTTCCGGTGGTAGTTGTTGTTGTTGAACGGTCATGGTTTCTTGGAGGCTAAGGAATTTCCTTCCCACTTTCTCTTTTCGGCTAGGCGAGAACCTTCTTCCCTTTTCAAGGTAGAAGCGTCCTCCAATAATTATGCTTCCTCAATCGCCTCCCTGAGTGTAGAGGTCTTCGATACCCTTACCATTGACATCATGTCGGATGGAAGCCCTTTAATGTAGGCTTTGATCTTTTCCTTCTCGGTAGGGACCAGGTGTCCCACCAGCCCCATCTTGTCCATAAACAACCGGGTGTACTCTTTCACTGACCCGCTACCCATCTTCAGATTTTGAAATTCATCCTTTATTCGGTCCATCGACCTCTCGTTGCAGTACTCTTCAAGAAGTTTTTCTTTGAATGTGGCCCACGGCAATTTGGCCAATACCGTCACTTCAAGAGAAGCGGAATATACATTCCACCAAGTGAAGGTCGTCCCCCTCAACATTTGTGAGCCAAAAATAGCTTTCTGCCCTTCTCCACATTCGCTTGATCGAAATGCCTGTTCCATTTCTCGGATCCAACCCACACAGACCGACGAATCATCCGAACCCTTAAACTCCGGTGGTCGGCAACCCAGAAAGGCCTTGAACGTGCAAGTTTTTGCCACTTGCTCAACCCTAGGGGTTGCGGTGACTTCATTAGGGTTTATAGGTCCGGGACCTCCGGACCCCGCTACAACAACGTTTTCGTCCACCGCTTCAGGCCTTCGGTTGTTGATATCACGGTCCTCTAGGAGTTTGAGGAACATTTCTTGTTGTTGGGCCATCGCTCGGTTCATAGCTACCATCATGCGGTCCATCATCCTGGTTTCCGCCGTCACCTCCTCCAAAATGGGATCATCCGTTTCTAAGTTGCGACGAGGAATGAACTCAGGTCCCCCGCCCAACACATTTACCACGAGAGGAGGTTCTTCCACAGCAGTCACCCTCGGTTGGTTGGCCATAGATACTGTGGCCTCTTGACCTTCCGGTCGATTTCGGGTATTAACCATGATTCTGCCACACACCAAATACCACAGAATGAGAGACAAGTCCACAAAAGTAACACAAGAAACGTATTATTACACTTATTAATTATCATAACAATAGTAGATCAAACATAATCAAGTAAAACATCTTCATAATAACGTTAGCTAAGTGAAATTATGAACACATTATACGTAAGAGTTATCGTTACCATCACTACAACTTTCAACTTGTGCAAGTTCCGTCGACTCTAAGTCCCACCTATCTTAGTAGTTCTACCCCCTTCTCACAGTTCATAGCTTAACAGTCACAGTTTAAGTCTAGGCACTCTACCTTCATACCTAGTTCACTTAAACCAATGCTCTGATACCAACTTGTAACATCCTAAAAAAATTGGGAGTAATTTAAAATTTTGAAATTTGGCCATATAACGTCTGAAAATAGTAATAACCAATCTACCCAAAGCGGGTGATCCAATAACCTGTAATAAAGTATACAGCTAAACGGACTAGTGTATGTCAACCTAACACGGGGACTATAATACGGTACTTACAACCCATGACAAAATAGAGAATAAACTTGACAACCTAATAATCTAACTTGAGTGAGCAAGATTAAGGTCGGGTTTCGCTTTTCCCCCAAAAGTAATAATCTATACTTCCAATAGTATCGGTCACTAAATCATCAAAAAGACCGCTCTCGAACCCAAAGTCGTCCATTCAATCCCGACGCATCCCATCACTAGAGTGACCTGCCACACATGACAACCAAATAACAAGTGTTAGGCTAAAGCCTAGTGAGAATAAATAAACGAAGGCTAAAATGAACGATAAACCCGTTTGAAGTCATGTAGCCGATCTAGCCGTGAACTAAATCAAGGTAAAGCCAATAAATCATTAGTATTCAACATATACTGTCAATAGTTCAAAACCACATAGCGAGCTCAACTACTCCAAGTCTTTTGCTCGAAAACATCAAGTCAACCACTTCAGGTCTATTCTTGAGAGATCCCAAAACAGGGCAACTCAAGCACAATGGGATTACACCTTACTGTCCATGGGACGCTGCTCGACTATATAGGCCCACACCCTACTTACCATGGAGCCCGATGCCTATCCCGTGCCAAGGGTAACCAAATGTCCGGACAAGACATTGGGTTACCGTGCCTATGAATCCATTGCACTAAACTAAAACCCAACTTACCAATTATAACCATATACAATCATGCATATACTTCAAGAGACCAATTTCCAAAACCCTAGTTTTCTCTTCATGTGATATCAATACCCCAAATAGCAAATGTTAGTTAACAAATATTTGAGTAAATGTGAACACCATTACTTTCTTTAACATATCATCCCATAAAACTTGTTTAGTCAAATAACCATAGTACCTTCAAAATCTCTAGTTAGGTCAAGACCCAACCAAAATCCAACTATGACTAGGAGACAAGGAAACATTATAAATACAACAACTAAAGCATATATGAGGGAGGAGTGCCCAAGAAAACTCACCTTGCAAGGGTTACACACCAACCCTAGATGACACTTGAGAGAAGGAAGAAATGACACTTGATCTTCTCAACCACAAGCAAGAACCTAACATTAAATCCACCAACCAACCATAAGAGTCTTTACTAGGAGCATTCAATGAGGAAGGATGAAAACCCTACCTTTTTGTTCTCCAAAATCGCCCCAAGTCAGCTCCCAAATCAGATATTCAATTTTAGGTCGTAGGAGTGAGTTTTGAAATGAGTTGCACCCGACCGCGACCTTGCCTCGCGATTGTGACATCTGTCACAATCGCCGGCTCCCCCCCACTCTCGGTACAACTCTCGCGATAGTGCCCCGCGAGGGTGACTCTTGTCACAATCGCGGGCACAATCGCCACCGCGCCCCGAGCTACGGTACATCTCTCGCGATAGTGCCTCACGAGAGTGACTCCTGTCACAATCGCAGGCACAATCGCCCCAGTGGTACCGAGGCCCAAATTTTCCAAACTTTGACCCGAGAAGCCCACGAACCCAATACCAAGCCCAACGCTAACGGTAAAACATGATTGAATCAAAATAAATACATACCGAGGTCGAGGGTGTTACAATGTTTGATTCCAATTTATGATTTTCAACGTTGAGTCTTTGGATTTGTTTGAGCTTATGGCTCGGCTTGGATTTTGTTGGGTTTCGAGGACACTTGTCCGCTTTTAATAGTCAATGTTGAGCGTTTGGTTATGATTTGCATTTACTGCATCTTAGTTGAGCATGTCATGTTTTGAATGCTTTGGCTCATTCGTTTTGAGTCATGTAATGGTTTAGTTAGTGCAATGGATCCATAGGCACGGTGTTCCTCTGTTCCCGTTTGGGAAGTTGGTTCACCATTTGGCACGGAATAGGTATCGGGCTCCATGGTAAGTAGGGTGTGGGCCTATACGGTCGGGCAGCGTCCCATGGACAGTAAGGTGTAATTCCATTTTGCCCGAGTTGCCCGGTTTTGGGGACTCTCAAGAATAGACCTGGAGTGGTTGACTTGATGTTTTCGGGCGATAGACTTGGAGTAGTTGAGCTCGGTGGGTGTTTTATGTGTAACCCACATGTTTTGAATTACTACATAACTATGAGATTTACTTTGTGTTCCGTTATGTGCAATGTAATCGTGTCTCCCCCGTCACCAATAGGTGTGGTTTAGTTATGGAGTTTTATAATCCATGTTTTCGGAGACGTTTGAGTATGGGTATTTATCTATGTTTTAAGGTTTTGGTTATCGAAACCTATTCGAGTTATTGAGATGTTTTGGAAGTTGGAGTTATCTACGTTTTCAGGGTTTGATCGTTTTAATGTCAGTTATGTTTTACGTGCACTTCGGGTTTTGGCTTTATTTAAAGAAGCGTTCGTTTTCATGATTTTAAATCACGAAAAGGGTGAATAATGAAAGGAGATTGTTTTGTGATTTAATGTATTCCATTTTTGGTTGCTTTCAAATCAAATGTATTGCATTTCGGAAATCATGATTTTTAAATAACATTCTTGAAGTTAATGCTTTATTTATCTCTAATGAAAACTCTTGAGCTCACTAGGCGTTAAGCCTAACCTTTTTATTTGTCGGCATGTGCATCAGGTTCCAGTTGGGGTTTGGTTCTAGCAGTGTTTGGAGGATTTTAGCATTAGACTTACACGAGAGTAAGTAGATTAATGAAGTCTTCCGCAGTTGGAGAGAGTGACTATTATTGGGTTTAGTAACACTCGTCCTTATTATAGATTGTATGTGTAGAATGAATGTGTGTATTGAGGTTAAATCCTAAATTGTGGTTGTAGATGAATTATTTATCGATGTAATTAGAAAATTTTAAATTAGTTGCTATTTCCGAAGTTGAGGGTGTTACACAAAGGTCACGTGTTTCTTGGTGTAAGCAAGGAATCTGAAGTAGGGGTGCTCAAAAACCCGACCAACCTAACCCGAAAAAATCGAAAAAAAACGAACCCGAGGTAACCCGAAGCATGATTGATTCCAAAAATTATCAACCCGACTCTATTGGGTCGGAATTGGGTCAGGCCCAATGGAACCCGACCCAACCCGTGAACCCGAGGAAACCTAATACTTAAAGCGTTGTTTTTTTAGTACTTAACAATTACATTACACGCCTCCATCGATCCTTCCACACTTCCAGTTCCAGACTTGAGATTGAGAGACCTACTGCTTCTTCGTTCTTGGTTCTGCTTCTTCGTTCTTCTTCTTCGGCTCTTCGTTCGATTTAGGCTTCTTCTTCCATTACAAACGCTGGTAAGTTTGTCGATTTCTGCCTTTTCCATTACAAACGTTGGTAACTTGAGAGACCTACGACTTTTTTTTTCTTGCTTCTTCGTTCGATTTCTGCTTCTCCAGACTTCATCGATTCTTCTTTGATTTGTAGGTTGGTCGATTTACAGCCTATTTGTGTAACTTTCGATTTGTAGGTTTTACCTCTTTCTCTATTGTAAATACCTAACTTTCGATTTGTAGGTTTTATTTCGTTCTAATTTGTAATTTTCGATTTGTAGGTTTTCATCTTTGCTTCACACTTTACAATTTCGATTTGTAGGTTTTCATCTTTCCTATGGGTGATAAGTAATTATATACAAATTTGAATGATGATACTTTATGTATTTTGTTGGGACAATCTTCCATAGGGAATGTCAGGAAATGGATGTTAAAGAACATGTTTAGGTGCTTAGTAATTGTATTTGAATGATGAGATTTTTCTCATCTTCATTGGGCAATCTTCCTATGCATATTACCCCAGTTCCTATGAGCGTACAATTTTTTTGAAATCCTTTTCCAATATTAATTTTCTAAGTGAATCCCTCAAGTAAATAATTTAAACATATTATAATATACAGGACAACAATTTATGTATATAAAGGGTTTATGCATGTTCCTGACTTTGTTTATTGGAACCGTATGTAGTACACAATGCATGCTACCACCTGTAATGAAGCTCGAACCCCAACCTCAAGGTTACTTGGGTATGGTTTAGTACCAGAAGGACTCAGTTGACTTGACTGGGACTGTCACTTCTGTTGTTATTTGAAGTCCTTGATACTGAATAAGTTCTCATTAAGAGGTTAACATGATAAAATTTGACCATATCATACAATGTGAATAGCCAACTTTTATATGTTTTGGTCAATAATAAACTATCTTCCTCTATCAGGTACACTCTTCTCCAATAACATCAGTAAAGTTAGCATCCATGCTGAATAAGATCGGGCTTCTAAAGGTAAGAAAGTTATTGTGATACCATGTTTTCTGTTGGTACCTTTTCAGTCTGCTTAAGTTAATTAGCTTTATATTCTTTAGTTTCATGTTATATGGTGTTTTGACTGGGCACCAGATTTTTTATCAGATAAATGTTTGGATTTGTGTGCGTTTAGTCATTATAGTTTGATTTTGTTCTGTAAATGAAATGTACAGGCTTTAGATTTCTTAGTTCTTGGATCAGGGTGATATCCTGAATCTTGTTTATTTTTGGTCTGATTTCCAGGTATGATTGTTACATCAGCTTTAATAATATGGAAAGGGCTGATGTGCATAACTGGTAGTAAATCACAGTTTCTTTTTGCTCTGATTTCCAGGTATGATTGTTAGTTCACAGTTTACACTTGTTGCTTTCCATATGCTGCAAGGTTCCACCTTCACCCCTGTTTAAACACAACCCGATCAACCCGACCAACCCGAACGGTTTGGGTTGGGTTGGGTTGGGTTGTAAAATTTTCAAACCGCCTATATTGGGTTGATTAGTCGAAAAGCCTCCAACCCGATCAACCCAACCCGTGACACCCCTAATCTGAAGCATACAGGTTTGTTGATCCTGTTACTCACAAGATTGTCGTAAGTCAAGATGTGAAGTTTGAGGAAAATAAAGGCTGGAAGTGGGAAAAGACCGAGCAAGAAAAGAAAAGTGATGTGCTGGAGTGGCCAGAGAGTGATTTCACTGATGAAGGATAGGTCACGGGAGGATCATATGATGCAGGTAACTCCATGTCTTCTGGGTCAAGCTCTCATAACAGCGAAGACGGTTCACCATCAAACACACCAAGCAATAGCGCCCCAAGTTCTCTAGGTGAAAGAGTTCAAAGGGGTCTTGGTGAAAGGACTCGAAGGGCTCCAGCAAGGTTGTCTGATTATGTTCCAGGTGATGGTCTCTCTGAAGAAGAAGCTATGATGGTGCAGTCAGAAGATCCTCAAACTTACGATGAAGCAGTGAAAGATCAAAAGTGGAGAGACGCGATGATGAAAGAAATAGAGTCGATAGAGAAAAATAAAACTTGGGAACTCACAAGTTTACCGGAAGGATGCAAAGCTATAGGTACCAAATGGATATTCAAGACAAAGTTAAATGAAAATGGCGAAGTTGAGAAACACAAGGCAAGACTCGTAGCTAAAAGGTATTCTCAGCAGTACGGGATCGACTACACAGAGGTATTCGCACCAGTTGCTCGTCTTGACACCATTCGAACAATTCTAGCAACGGCAGCTCAGAAAGACTGGGAAGTGTTTCAAATGGACGTCGCGTTTCTTCAAGGGGACTTGGAAGATACGGTTTTCGTTCAACAACCGGTTGGTTTTGAAGTAAAAGAAGCAGAAGAGAAGGTGTATAAGCTGCACAAAGCGCTCTATGGCTTGAAACAGGCACCGAGAGCCTGGTATAGTCGTATTGAGTCCTATTTTATTGAAGAAGGATTCAAGAGATGTATTAGTGAACATACACTCTTTACAAAAGAAAAGGAGGGAGGTGTACTGATAGTAAGTTTATATGTAGATGATCTGATCTACACAGGAAACAATAGAAGGATGTGTGAAAAGTTCAAGAATTCTATGATGACTGAGTTTGACATGTCCGACCTTGGAAAGATGAGACATTTTCTGGGAATGGAGGTCTTACAAAACGACAAAGGAATTTTTATTTGTCAAAGGAGGTATGTGAAGGAAATTTTGGGATAGTTTGGTATGGAGAACAGCAACCCTGTTGGGAATCCAATAGTGCCCGGAACGAAAATTTTCAATAACAAGGAGGGAGCGAGGGTTGATTCTACCAAGTTCAAACAGATTGTTGGAAGTCTCGTGTATTTAACTTCAACAAGGCCTGATATTTCTTACGGGGTGAGCTTGATTAGCAGATATATGGAGTCTCCTACTGAAGAACATTGGTGTGCAGCGAAGAGGATTCTGAGATATATTCAAGGCGCGACTGAGCTAGGGATATTCTACAAGAGGAAGGAAAACTCGGAGTTGGTAGCTTTACTCGGATAGCGACTTTGCTGGTGATGTAGATGATAGAAAGAGTACTACTGGCTCGGTGTTTTTGCTTGCTGGAGGTGCGATTTATTGGTCGTCAAAGAAACAACCAGTAGTAACGTTGTCCACCACCAATGCCGAATACATTGCAACAACAACTTGTGTGTGTCAATGTGTTTGGCTTAGATGAATCCTAGTAGCTCTTGGGCACAAAGAAGAAGGAAGCAACATAATTCGGTGTGACAATAGCTCAACAATTTAACTTTCAAAACACCATGTGTTTCATGGTAAGAGTAAACACATCGACATCAAGTTTCACTTTTTAAGAGATATGGTGAGTGATGGAACAGTGCAGCTGAGCTACTTCAGTACTCAGGATCAAATTGTTGATGTTTTGACTAAACCCTTGAAAAAGGAACAACTTGTTAAACTTCGAGAGTTACTGGGTCTTGTTGAGATATCGGAGGTAAGCTGATACACTATGGTATTCAGCTTAAAGGAGAGAATGTTGGGCTTATGCTTTCCAGATGGTCCAGCGAAGTATAAGTCTTCTATGCTTTGAACAATAAAGACCGATTCTTCAGCTTTCCTGGAGGACCACGTCTATTTAGATAGGGTTTGTTTTTTGTTTTGATTGTTGCTGATTTTTAGGCCTCGTATTTGTCTCTTTCTCTCTGTAATGACTACAAAAGGCAGTAGTCGTTTTTGATTTCAATAAGCAATTTCCAAATTGTGGCTTTCCATTAAGCTTGTTGTGTTCATCTTTGTTTCTGTTCAAGTGACTTTATTCTACAGATAGAGGGAGGAGAAGAACACCAACGTTGGGTTTCCGGTTTCGAATTACTGCGATTTGGGAAGGAGAAGAACATCGACCTTGGGGTTCGGTTTCAATTTACAGTGATAAGGAGAAGAACGCCTGTGTTGGGGTTTCGAACCTGTGGTCATGAACTCATGGCCAACGTTGGGGTTTTGTACTGTCGTTGCAGATATGAACTCAAGATCGGCGTCGTCATAGAAGAGGGAGTGTCAGAGAAGAGGAGGGTGTTTGGGATTTGTAAAAAAGTGGAGGGACGATGGTAATTCGTTTGCAGTGATGAAGGAAGGTTCGTGGTGGGTCACCGGAAAAAATGGAGGACGGTGGTGGGTTGGTTAGACCGATTAATAAGAAAGGACATGGGAGATGAAAGGGTTCACCGGTTCAGTAGGGGTGTTGAGAGTTAATTTAGAAGAAAAGTTTTTTTTTTCTTTTTAATCTTTTTTAAACTTTACTTACTTTTACATAACATTGAAATGAGATAGCATCTAAAATTCCATGTAATACTTAATAATTTATTATTTGTCACGTCATATTAAAATGACCGGTTACCTACTTAATCGGTTAACGAGTCCCTTAAATAAACATAAACTTTGTTCTAGATTCTTAAATGATAAATTTTAAAGTTGGTTTATTAAAATAGGAATTAGGACAAAGTTGATTCCGCAATTTTCCCATTAAAATAATATAATTGTTGATGGCCATTGACCATTGTCCCCTAGTTGTTGGAACTTGGAACCCATCCACTTCCTTTCTCAATCATATTTTTCTATTTTTTAAATTTAATACTTTAATTAAATTAAATAAAATTAAAAAACACTTTTAAATCATGTTTGATCGTATAAATACTTCATAATCATTATTAATAGACAAATAAATAAATTTGAAACCCCAGATACTTAAATCCAGATTAAAAAATAAAATAATAATTGAGTAGATTAAGTATATTTTTCTATTATATAAAATTCCAAAAATAAAGATTCAAATCTAAAAATAATAATATTGAAGTTGGGAAAAAAAACCATTAAAGGTGCAATCCTTGCCACAAGTTTGAAAGAGTGATGTTTGTTCAAAAAATATCAAATAAATTCGATATTATTTAAAAAATATGATTAAAATGGAAATATTTTCTTTTATTTTATGGCCTCACAAATCGATTTTATATACAAGATGAGGTTGTGTCTATTCATCTGTATTTTAAAATTTAGCGGTTTTTTTATAAATTTGTTGTCGACATAAATACCAATAATCCACTATTCCACTATCTTTAGTGATTTCTAACTCATCTAAATTTTCTAATAACAAACCAGTTAGGTGACTCTATAAAGTAAGCTCCAAATATGTCGGTACATCTTTGATTAACATATTGTCTTACATTAGAAGTAGAATTAACTGAACAGGTTGTGGTTTCTTTGAAACATTTACTGTTTTTGTTAGCATGAAAGGAGAGCTTGTTAACATTTTCGAAATCAAAGACGCATGAAGCAAGACGTGACAAATATTAAACCATTGATTTTAAACTTTGAACGTTGATGTTGTTCCAATAAAACGTTGTAATAAAGTATCTGATAAAAATACAAATGTTCTAAAACCAGAACCGTGAAAGCCAAAAATTGCGTATGTGCTAAATGTTTATCTAGAAAAAGAAAATTAAATGAAGTAAATGATACATAAATACCCGTCTAATTAATAGTATTTATACCCGTATACTGAAATACATATTTAGATGATACTTAGGGGGTGTTTATTTGGGGCTTAATGAGCTTAATGACAAAATTGACTTATTCGCACAGACGTTTGGAGTGTTTACTTGGGGCTTAATGACAAAACCGGCATATTCGTGCAGACATTTCCAGCTTAATCACTAAGTAGGGGAAAGATGTGTTGTCCCTATTAAGACACATCTTTGACATTTATACCCTTTAAAAATAAATACATACCTACTTTCCTACTCAATAATCACGCAATAAAAACTTAGGTGCTCGATTTCACCTTCACCGCTCGTTCGATTTTACTGCTTCGAGTTCATTGCTGGTTTGATTACACTATTTCAATTCACTGCTGGTTCAATTTCAACCCTAGACAATAATTTCATTTGGTCGATTTCTCCAAAGGTAATGATTTTACTGATTGTTCGATACTTGTTTCTTCTCCATACTCGATTGTTGTTCCATACTTGTTTCTTCAGTCGATTGTTGTTCCATACTTATTTCTTAAGTCGATTGTTGTTCCATACTTGTTTTCTTCAGTCGATTGTTGTTCCTTACTTGTTTTTTAGTCGATTTTTGTTCCATACTTGTTTCTTCTCCATAGCTGCTCGACATTTCTGCAACGTAGATTTTTGTAACCATAATTTCTACAATGTCGATTTCATACTTGCTACTTTTTGTTTGAACTTGACTACATTGTGTTTGAACTTGGAAGTTTAAGTACTTAATGAATTTTTGTTTGATTTTTTGATTATATCAATGAATTTATGAATATATGGCTTAAAAAATAAACAACAATTTATTAAACAATTTAAAATTCATATTCAGGGGTAAATTGGTCATTTCTGTTATTCCGACTGTTAATTCAGATAAAAAATTAAACAACATCAATTTATCTAGATAGACAAGTTTATCCAGACAGACACATTTATCCATACAGGACTTAATGAAAAATTTGGTAAACAACCCCTTAGATTAATAATTTATGTCTCGACGTGATTTTATATGTATATTTAATGGGTGGGTTGAGCATGAATATTGCCTATAATGAGTAACAAGTGATGTACATACATTATGTAGTCAAATCAGTATCCATACTACAAGTGGATTAAAATACCTGTACAGTTGTACTATATATCATTCAACTTGATATGGATAAACCATTCATACGCCTAATACGACATGTGCAAAAAAAAATTATGTGTGTGGTGTTGATATAAGACCATGTTAGATATGAACAATTATTTACCGAATTGCTGATCCTCAAATATATTGGAATTTTATAGTTTATTTCAAGTCCATCTAATAACACTGTTATTCACGTGCATAAACCAACAACCACAACTTATGCGAAGCACTTCGTCGACTTACCAACCAATTGGCTAACACATCAACAACTTGAGATATCTTTTACATGTAAAATGACCAAATTGTCCATTTTGTAAATATTCGTTCGAAAATTTAATTTCACATCAAAGTTGCAGTGGATGATGGTTAACATGATCTTTCATATTTCATATAAGCGACGATCTTGTGCATATGTATACAGAAATCCCATATATGTCGTATTCTCCGTCTCCTTTTCAACCAAAACATCAGTAAACTAAATAGTCGAATACGTAGATGATGAAATATCTGTAACCGTTTAACAACAAAGTTTTTGGGGAAACGAAGATCTCGAAATAAAAGGGTAATAGAAAACGTTAAAGACATCGTGGTCCATTTTGCCCTTCTATACCCAACTTTTTACATAACGATCACACTTTCTTAAACACCATCAAACGTTAAAAAATATATATAAAAAGTTATAAATACTTTAATAATTCATTTTTTAATTTGTGACCAATGAGATTGTTCAAATAATTGAATTTAGTTTGTGGGGACTTGTTGATAAGGAATGCATGTTGTTTTCAACATTGGCCCATAGAAAAAGGATGAAGCATGAGACCTACATTTAATATGATGTTAAAAAAAAATTTAGATTTTGTTTCATTTTATGAATCTTTTTTAATAAAAAAGATTTATTTATATTTGAATAAAATAGATAAATATTGTGTAAAACATAATTTTAAAATGTTATAAAATAATATTTAGATCTATTATGTTGTGATTAACATGTGTGTGTTTCCACGTAGACACACTTTGTGAACATTTGCAATTATCTTATATTTTATGAATATTTTTAGTTGTTATTATTTATTTCTTTTATTTTCTCAATAATTATCCTACTAAAATAAACTCGAAATAGGAGATTTTTCTTCTTTCCTTCCTACTTACCTTCTTTTTTCCTCCCTTTCATAAAAAAGACTCGTGAACAGAATAAAAATAAAAAGATTTTAAGAACATTTGGTAAATGTATTTGTTAGAAGATGAATAAGATTGAAGACGACGATAAATATACTGAAGGTTTGAAACCTCGATATATTGATTGAGAGAAAACGTACAGAGTGTAAAGTAAATAATGAAAAGTAATCTAACCTAGACTACAAGATACAACATATTTATACGTAGACTAAATGGGCTTGGGCCCTATACTGACATGGGTCTGGGCCCTCTATATACATTAACATCCCCCCTCAAACTCAATCGGGAGAAGAATGAGCCAGATGGAGTTTGGAAACTAGATCACGAAACCGTCCTGGTAGATGAGCTTTAGTGAAAATATCGGTCGGTTGATCAAGAGTCGAAATAGGAAGAAGCTGGATCGTCTTACGAGTCACATGTTGATGAACAAAGTGACAGTCAATTTCAATATGCTTTGTGCGCTCGTAAAAGACATCATTGTGAGTAATCTGAATCGCACTGTTGTTGTCACACCACAATGGAGTTGGGTACTGTTGAGGAGCTCCCATGTCAGATAGTAGCCAGCGTAGCCACACAAGTTATTGAGTCGTGTCAGCTAGTGTTCGATACTAAGCTTCAGTACTGGATCGAGCTGTGAGAGATTGTTTCTTGCTCCGCCAAGATATAAGGGAGTCTCCAAGAAAGAAACAGTAGCCGGTAGTGGAGCGACGATCAGTCATGTCACTGTCCCAATCAGCATCAGAAAACCCTCGCAAAGTCAATGATGATGTGGATGGAAAATGAAGACCATGAAACATGGTCCCTTTCAAATATCGAATAATGCGCAGGACAGCAGCGTAGTGATCAGAACAGGGTGCAGACATGAACTGACTGACAGTATGAACAACATAGGCAATGTCAGGTCGAGTTACTATCAGGTAGACAAGTGACCCCACTAACTGGCGATATAAAGTAGGATCACGTAGAGGAGGTCCAGCATTCGGAGTCAAATGAAGGTTGTGCTCAAGAGGAGTGGATGCAGTTTTGTTGTCAGTAATCCCAGCTTTTGACAAGAGAACGGAGGTGTATTTGGCTTGACAAAGATAAATTCCCGATGGATTGGAGAGCACCTCAAGACCAAGAAAATAGTGTAAAGAGCCAAGATCCTTCATCTCAAAGCAGGAGCTAAGAGATGTCTTGAGATTAGCTATGACTGTAGAGTCACTGCCAGTAATAATCATATCATCCACATACAGAAGAAGTAAGATTGTACCAGTCTCAGTGGTCCGAGTAAACAGTCCTGAATCATAGTTGCTGGGTGAGAAGCCCAGAGAGGTGACTGTGGAACTGAATTTCTCAAACCAAGCTCGCGGAGCTTTCTTGAGTCCATAAAGAGCCTTCCGAAGACGACAAACATGACCTTGTGGAAGTCGAATGCCTGGAGGAGGTGTCATGTAGACTTCCTCAGATAAGTCACCGTTCAAAAAGGCATTCTTAACATCCATCTGAAAGAGAGGCCATTGTTTGGTAGTTACGATGGCTAGAAGACTGCGAACAGAAGTGACTCGAGAAACAGGTGCAAAAGTCTCCTCATAATCAATACCGTACTCTTGATTGAAGCCCTTGGCCACAAGACGAGCTTTGTACCGATCAATAGAGCCATCAGATTTGGTTTTGATTTTGAACACCCATTTGGAGCCAATGGGTGACTTGCCTGGTGGAAGAGGGACAGATTCCCATGTCTGAGCTTTGTCAAGTGCCTGAAGTTCCTCATCCATAGCTTTCTGCCAATCAGGTTTAGAGGAGGCTTCTTTATAGGAAGTAGGTTCGTGATTTGACAGTAGAGTAGCATAAACATGATAATCATGAAGATGAGAAGGAACTTGTCTTACCCGATCTGATCGTCTAACATTATGAGATTGAGAAGTTTCAGAAGCCAAAGACTCAGCAGGCACCTCAGATGTTGGCTGTACGGATGGAGCAGATGATTGATGTTGATCAGAAAAACTAGGAGAGGCAGGTTGTGTGAGGGCAGGAGACTCTGAAGGAGAGGCAGACTTATAAGGAGTTGGAACAACAGGTGGAGGTGATATGATGTCAGATTGGAGTGAGTCCAATGAGACGGAAGCATCAGTGAAGAACGGAGTGGGGAAATTAGGAGACTCACGAAACTTGGATATAGAAGAAAAAGAAACATGTTTCCAGAAAGTAACATGACGAGATATACGAAGACGCTGGGAGATAGGATCCCAGCAGCGATAACCCTTGTGCTCAATACCATATCCAAGGAAGCAGCAAAGTCTGGAGCGAGGTTCAAGTTTGGTATGTTCATGAGATTGTAGTTGAACAAAACAAGCACTGCCCCAAACTTTTATAGGTTCATAGGCAGGGGTGACCTCATGAAGAGCCTCATAAGGAGACTTATTATTAAGAATGGGAGTAGGATGCCGATTGATAGTATAAACTGCAGTGAAAGCAGCTTCACCCAAAAAACGTTCTGGATATTTAGCGGAGATGAGAAGAGTGCGAACCATATCAAGAATATGACGGTGTTTGCGTTCGACACGACCATTTTGAGGAGATGTGCCGGGACAGGAGTACTGAGAGAGAGTCCCCTGAGATTGAAAAAGGAGAGAAGAGATGACTCTTTGTATTCCATAGCATTGTCAGCTCTAAGAATCTTTATAGATTTTGAGAACTGGGTGTGAATCATCCGGGCAAACATAATATAGATTTGGGGTAATTCCGAACGATGTTTCATGAGATATATCCATGTGAAACGTGTATGGTCATCAATAAAAATAACAAAATATCGAGCACCCCCCATGGATGGATGTGGTGCTGGTCCCCATACATCAGAATGAATAAGATCAAAAGAAGTAGAGTTAAACTCATTCATTTCAAAAGGTAAAACATGATGTTTGCCAAGTTTGCAAGATAAACAAGAAATGTTGTCATTTGATACACAATTTCCTAACACCCCTAAATGAGCTAATGATTTTATTCTGGCTAGAGATAAGTGACCCAGCCGGGCATGCCATAACTCAAAGGAAGAAGTGCTGGAAACTGAGGCAACAAGACTTGAAGAGGGTAATGGAAGACGCAGGTAGACCACTTCAATCATCCGTCCAACTTTACGGCCGAGTCCAAGGATCTGCTTGGTCTTTGGATCCTGTACAACAAAACCAAAAGAATGAAATAAAATGATCAAATTAGATTCAAGAAGCTGCGCAATCGAAACTAAGCTCAGAGATAGCTTCGGAACATTTAGAACATCCGGTAATTGTATATGAGGAGTGGAAACATTTCCACTAAACGATATCGGTAGACCAGTGTTGTCAGCAGTTCTTACTGACGTAAATTGCTGAGGTGGTTTCTTAGAAATGAAACCATCAAGGCAAGGTGTCATATGATTGCAACACCCAGAGTCAAAAATCCATACGTTACCTGATGCAGTTGAGTGTGGAGAATTCATACCCATAGCACCAGACATGATCTGCTCCATGAGTTCCTAATTGCGACGCATCAGTTCCATTAGGTCAGGTGAGAAGGTTGTAGAAACCTCAGTATCAGCAATGGTAGGCCCAGCAACAACGTGAGTCCGGTTATGAGAACTAGCCTGCTTTGAGTTCTTCGGGCAGTCAGACTCATAATGACGCGGATGAGTGATGCCACACCTACGGCACTTACGGATAGGACAATCAAGAAGAAGATGAGAAGGAGAATGGCAAAAGGCACACTCGGATGTGTTCGTATTTCCCACAAATTTGGAATGATTGTTGTTGGTCCATTTGCCTTTGGACTTGGGATGAGACGTGTAGAGAACGCTATCAGTAGCGGGCATCGGTGATCGTATGTGAAGACGGGTTTCTTCACTTATCAATTCTGATATTGCTTCTTCAAGAGTAGGTAATGGCTGCATATGAAGAAGAGAAGCACGAACATTCTCAAATTTGTCAGTAAGACCCATCAGAATAGTAATCAAATGTAGCTGGTTGAAGTAGGCAGTGAACTGTAGAGCTGTGTCATCAAAAATCTGTGGTGCTCCAAGACTTATATGATCTCTGAGAGACTGCATTTCAGAGATATAAGAGTTTATGGATTGATCAGGAAGCTGACGTTTGCTCTGAAAAGTGGTCCACGGTTGATACGGATGAGATAGGCCCGATGACGTGTATCGTTTGGCGAGAAAATCCCAGAGACTTTTGGTGGTAAGGTAACCAAGAAATTGTTGGTTGATCTCAGGAGTAGTAGAGGCATTAATGAAGCCCATAATACGAGCATTATTGATGTCCCACTCATTCATGCGTTTTGCAAAGTCAACAACATTCTCAGTTGGTTCCTGAACTAGAACTTTGGATGCACCAGTAACATAGGTGTAAAGTCTATGGGATTTTAGTAGAATTGTTATAAGATGATGTCAAATAATGTAGTTGCTACCATTGAAAACAACTGAGATGGGATTTGAGTGACTGAAATTGGTAGCCATGAATTGAGGAACAGATACTGAGAAACAGTATTAATGACCGATAGGTTTCGACCGGGAGGTGTTCGACGGTAGGGTGATGTTCGACCGATAGGGTGATGTTCGACCGATAGGGTTTCGATAGATAGGGTGATGACCGGGAGGTGTTAGACCGGTAGGGTGATGTTCGACCGATAGGAGTTCGACCGGTAAAGGATTCGACTGATGAAAGGAGTTCGACCGATAAGGGTTTCAGAAAACAACAGCGGCGGCGGCAATTAAGATCAATAGGGTTTCAGATCGATCGGTTTCAGATCGATCGATGTCGACAATTAAGAAAAACAATTCAAAAGGCGATGGCAAGCGATCGATTCAAAAAACAAAATCGATTCAATTTTCGTTCGGATGAACAGTGATGATGAATAGTAAACCGATGAATAGTGAAATCGAAGAATAAACCTACAGCTCTGATACCATGTTAGAAGATGAATATGATTGAAGACGACGATAAATATGCTGAAGGTTTGAAACCTCGATATTTTGATTGAGAGAAAACGTACAGAGTGTAAAGTAAATAATGAAAAGTAATCTAACCTATACTACAAGATACAACATATTTATACGTAGACAAAATGGGCTTGGGCCCTCTATGTACATTAACAGTATTATAATACAACTAGAAGTGTACTCGCGTAATGCAACGAGATACATCACGATTTTAATGTTTCATTTTATTTTATTTTTTGTCAATTTACAGTACGATTTTGAATGGTTTTGAGAAATTGATAATGTTTTTTTTATAAATTTGTTTAATTTAGGCTTAATAATACAATGTTTTTTTTACATAAAAAAATTAGTATTTTATTAGAATTCAATGATTATCTTATATATTTCAATGACATCTAGAAAAAATAACCAATTGAATATTTAATAATATAATTAAAACAAAATTATAGTAATATAATATATTAATTAATAGTGACACATGAAAAGGTCTGCATAAAAGGAATGTCCTGCACATACCAAATTGGTGGGTGTTAGAAACCTGCAGTAATAATATGTATTTTGTGCTTTGATACTTGTAAATTAAAAGATTTTTAAAATCTTGCATAAAATGATGGTACCTTGTGCCTAATAATTTGTATTTAAGAGTATTTTATCTGTGATTTATAATATAGTATAGATAAATATATTAATATAAATATATACACATGTATTAATATATTTGTGATTGAAAATTAAAACCTATGGTTAAAAACTGAAAAAGAATCGACATCATAGAATAAAATATTCATGTTTGTATAATTTGTTTAAATAAAAAATTAATTATATTTAAAGATAAATTTACATTTTTAAAAAAATAATGTAAATTTATAGAATTTCTAAATTTTGATTCGTTTATTTGGGAAGATTAATAAGGATTTTAAAAGATCTTTCAACATTCTTCTTATTATTTACAAAATAGACACCAATTTTGACTTAATAACAATCAATCACATTCAAGGGTTATTTACTAAGGTCTAAGGTGTCGTTTGTCTTTTAAGAGGTTTAAATTTTGAAGTCTTAATTTAGTTATGATTAATAAGAGGTGATGTGTAAAAATGTCTGAACGATTCAGACTTAAGAGTCATTAAGAGATTTTTTTTAAAAACAAAGAACCCTTAAATGTTTATTAGGTAAGTGTTTACCAATATCATTTACCTTATTATTGATTAAGGGGTTGTTTACTAACTGCTGACCGAGCTGACTCGGTCAGCACATCTGACTCGGTCAGCAGTCAGAATGTTTACCAAATATCAAAAACTGACCGAAATCTGACCCGGTGCTGACCGAAAACTTACCAAATCAGATTGAAAATCATGCTGACCGAACACTTATCTTGGACAGATTCATGTTTTCAATCCCTACCCCTCCTAAAAATCAACGAATAGGGCTATCAGTTTCACGTCGCTCCCCCCCCCCCTAGTCGCACACCCCTCCGCCGCTCGTCGTCCTCCCATCACTCCTCCTCTGCTGCTCAATCGCTGGTATGATTCCTCTGCTCAATCGATTTTGTCTTGAATGGTTTTGTTCAATCGATATTTGAGATGTATTTTTTTTTTGGGGTTTGTTCAATCGATATCTTGAATGGTTTTTGGATTTTGTCTTTTTTTTTTTTTTTTGAATTTTGTCTTGAGTGGGTTTGTTTTTTGGGTTTTGTTCAATCGACACCCATTGATTCTCATGCCTATGGTAGCTGACCATTGATTCTCCATCTCCTCCCCCTACTGCTTTTCTTGCTCTTCCCCAAGAATCAAGAAATGGGTAATCACATTAAGGTCTAAACAGTCCCTTTTTTTAAAAAGTAAAAGTTTCTTGAACAGTAATCCAGAAAAAAAAACTTGAAGGGATTATGAGAAAAAAGGGGAATGGAGGAGGTTATGAAGAACAAGAACAAATCTCTTCAACCATACGAGTAAAGATTTAGGTAAGTGAGTAAAAAAAAAGCCTAAAATGGTCATTTTGTTGTTGGTAAGCACTTACCACAAAACACTTGAAAACGCACTTACCCGGACAACACTTAGTCACTTACCAGCCCCTTACCCCAGACATCACTTACTTGGGTCAACACTCTTACCCGGAGAACACTTACCTAATAAGAGTTGGTAAACAGCCCCTAAGCATGAAAATGACCGAGAAACTTACCCGGTAAGAGATAAGGCAAGGACCAAGAGTCTTACCCGGTAAATGTGGGAAACGACTCTTACTTGGTAAGCAGTTACCGGGTTTAAGATGCTTACCAACAATCCATTTTCATGGCTAAGGATGTTACATGATAAGGTAAATGAAGGTGGATCTCTTGCCGATAAACGCTTATGAGGTAAGATTTTGGTAAACGACCCCTTAATGTAAAAAACGATGATGTTTTAGAGGTGCCAATTTTGACTATTTTACTCAAAATAAGTCAATATAATATCTTTTATGTTTAACTGATCAAATACGTAAAATTAACGGGTTGAAATTCGCAAAAAATATATTCAAATGTTTACAATTTTTTTTTGAACGACAGAATTTTATAAAACTAGCAAAAGCTAAAAAAAGAAAAAATTACATAGGGGTAATGGCAAGGGGAGGATTAGTAAGCCAACCAACCCAATTAATAGACAAATTGCTACTTCTATGAGTTACCCAAAAATAAGCACGGGTTATGATGTTCTCAAGAAGCAACGCCTTCCTTGGCTTCGGGTTGCCAAAGAGAATACCATTCCGAAACACCCATATGGACCATAAAGTGGTAAGCATAACGGCTTCAAAACATAAAAAAACTTCCGTCTTCAACTGAATTGAGTCAATCCAAAAGATCCAATCCGAATAAGAATGGAGATTCGGAATATCCATACGCCGCCAACGACCAATGAGAACCCACAAGTCTTTAGCGACAGGACATGAAAAAAAAAGATGATTGTAATTCTCCACTCCTATATCACAATTAGGACATAAAAGAGACGAAACATATCAAATATTTACAATATACTCAACCATTTAATTTTAGGTTATTATATTTTTTATAATTGTATTTACTACATCAATTATTTAAAAAAAAATTAAAAATATGTTAACAATTGGTTTAAACTTGGGAATGAAAATAAAATGACTGGACATTTTATTCCCTCGGTTTAGTTTGGAATGAAAATTTGGGCTTTGAGGGAATGAGCTCAATGTATTATATAAAACCTAAAGATTTTCAAAAAAAAACCGTTGGACCGTTTAAACCGAACCATTTTTGGTGGTTTCAGTGGCTTGCGCTCTGATCTAGTTTGAAAAATAGTTAAACCGTTTAGTCCGGTCTGATTTGCGCTTTGAACTTTTCTTGAGCCGTGTGAACCGAACTGATTGCCAAAAATAAACATGTATTAATTATATTTAATTTTCATGTTGTACGCTCAACTTTTATGACCCGACTAAAAAAATAATGTCTTGGGTTCGTCCAAGACATTATTTTTTTAGTATTTAATTTTGATTTCTCAATTGATCGCGTTTTCTAAATTGACAAAATATCAAAATCCATAAAAAATTAAATCAAAAATTCCAACTATTGTTGGTGGATTTTTCAACTTGTTTTTTAAATTTTAAAGATAGCCTTTTTTTTCTATAACTCTGTATACTTTTTTAATAATGTTGTATCAGTAAAATTTCATTTTGAATATAGATGTTATGTTTTATTTTAGTTTAAAACCCATAAGACGTCGAAACCACCAAAACCGGTCAGATCAAACCGTTTTTTTGGTCACTTGCAGCCAAACAACTCGGTTTAGAAAATTTACTAAACCGCCATTACATTTTGGCATTGTTTGGAAAAAAGAAGCTAGCTTTTTTCTTTAATACATGTTTGGATGACCAAAAGTTAGCTTATTGAAAAGTTACTCATAGTAGCGTTTTAAAAGGCTAGCTTATCAGCTACCAGCTAGCTTATAAGCTATTTTGCCAAACATAACCTTTGTGGTTTGGAGGATTAAACTATCCAAACCGAACCTCAAACACCACTACACAGTTTCTTTTATTTTTATTTTCATTAATTATTATTTAATACCTATAACCAAACATCCTCTTAATCCTTTCATACTTAGGGGCTGTTTGGTTGGTTTTCCATTAAGACCTGTATAGATAAAGTTGTTTGTGTTGATTAATACATTTGTATGAATTGAGAATGTTTTTGTTTGGGAGGGTATTTTCATAGATGGAAAAAAACATGTTTTTTAATTGGGAGGGACAGGTTTGAAAAAAAAAACTTGGTTTTCTGCATATAGCACACCCCTAGAAGCTTACTGAATAAGTCACTTTCTATACATTTTACCACTACCAAATAGTCATACAAAACTGACTAAATAAATTGTGACTCTTATTAAGTTGCTAACAAACATACCCTTATTTTGATTGGTACTAAAATAAAAAAAATACTCCCTTTAAACTCACCCATTAAAAAAAGATAGAAAATAATTTGTAGTTATTAGGTCATCTTCTAAAGTACACATCTCCTTGTCACCCCACCCTACCCTACCCTACACTAGCCTACCCCATATGAAGAAGTTATAAAAGGAAAGAAACACCAAAATGATAAAAGACATGAAACCTTACTTATAAATAATCAACCTCCCTTATTTCCTATCATTCTTTTAACTTCATATGATATGCATTTCTACTTTTTATTTGCTTTCAATTCCCTATCACTATTTTTTTTTTAATCCAATAGTAAATAAAACTTGCACAAAGTTATTTATAATTGCGATGTTGATGTTTATGGATTGTTTGTTGAATTTTCAGAAACGTTTTGATAACTAAACAACAGAAATATGCACGTCAGTGAATTACTCGACTTCTTGGTTTTTAAGAAAAATAACGTTGATGCTAAGTTATATTGTTTGTATGTACAAGGATGAAGTTGATGACGTATAGACAAGAGAATGGAATTTTTTGGGAACTGTGGGTACCTGGGCTAAAATACGCACATTGACTAATACTTTGAGCGACCATGAATGTTTGGAGTCATCGCAGGTGAACCTCCATAGACATAAAAGATTTGACAGCATCTGGATTCAAAATTGGGGAATATGAGATTTCTACTACACCCCTTGAGCTTCCAGTTATTTTCGAAAGTAGTTATAAGTTTCATTATGGTTTAAATTGTATATTAAAAAAAGATCTCAATTGTGAAAACGTAGATTTTGAAAGCAAACAACGACCCTGACATGTCGAAGGCAGTGTCTGCTTCGACATGCTTATTTGTCGACTTTCTTTAGTCACCAAACCTTTTAAGAGTACCGACACATGAAAGTAACATTTAAATGTCTATAGCATTCTTTTATAAATAAACTTTATTTTCGAGGGTTTGTCAAGTAGATGCAAGTATAAAAACTACACAATTGAAATTTTGGAGTCATGTTTATGTATGTTGTAACACCTCAGGTTATGTTACATAATTGATGTTAATAAAAAATTTACGCCTAGTATGTATTATACCTTGGAGTTCAAGGTAAGAATCCGTACAAAGTTTCAGTTTTAATGCATAGAGAATTTCAGTATAAGATGTTTCAGTTTCTTTATGTATTAATTTTGTTGGTTATGTCTTTTGTCGGTTGTAAAAAGTTTATATTATTATGCAGTATTTTAATAGCCCGAGCCTCAGAAAGTAGGTGTGATATACGTGAGCAGATTCAAATGACACCGACAAAACAAGTAACATATAACACAATATAAACAAATAGAGAATTATTATTATTATTATCATTATTTACAACATATTTTTTCTGTAAACAAATTAATTAAGGATATTTTAAATATTTGATTAAAAATCTGTTACATTTAGAACATGTTTTAACTGATAAATTAGTTGTTGGCTGATAAGCTATCTCTTAGCTGAAAAACTAGTTGATAAACTAGTCACATAAGATAAAAACAATCTACAAAGCTAGATAACAATGTAAACAAATTTAAAAAGAAATATAAAAACCATTTATGTAAAATATAAAGGCTGTAAATAGAAAAAAAGGTAAAAAACACAATTTTGAAAAAAAAACAAGTTTAATACTTATCAAACAGAGTTTTTCAATAAATTTAAAAAGTAAATTATATCATAAACTACCTTATAATCATTTAGATTTACTTGAAAATATTAAAAGTTAGGATAAATATTAAGAGTAATAAAGGAAAATAAATTTTGTAGAGTAAAATAAAAGTAATTATTTAATTATTGAAAAAATAAGTAATTTTTAATTCTAGTTTTATAAAAACGACAATATAGAATGTTAAAAAAGTATTGCAATTTTTACGAGAAAAATTAACCATATAAATTTGAGAGAAAGTGACTCAAATAGTTATATTATCCAAAGAAATTGATCTCATAGTCATTTCTTTTACCAAAATGTTACCACATCCGTAAAAAAATGAATCTGGTCCTTTTTTCATAAAAAAAAAATGCGGACTTGGGTCTGCAATTGCGATCTGGGGTCCGTAATTGCAAATCTGAATCGTATTTTTTTTGTGTTTTTAAGCTAGGTCAACAATTACGGACTTGTACATTACGAAAGTAGTGATATTTGTACAAAACAAAGATGAATGACTTAGAGCTCAATTTTGTTGTGTAGAATGGCTATTTGAGTCAATTTCCCTAAATTTTATCTCCATCAAGTTTTTATATGTCTTTCAATTTTCAAATGACTCTTTTTCTTATTAAAGTTGAAAACTTACGTTAGAAAATAGTCTCTAGTCACATTAATTACGAAAGTGTATTTATCACTACGGAGGGATCTATGCATTAAATAGGAGTGTCTTTAATTACTTCAACTTTTACGGGAAAAAACATGTCTTCTTAACAAGTTGTGGCTGGAGTTTTGCTTTCGGTGCTCGATGTATGTTCCCGTTGTCTTGATGGGGATTTTGGATCCATCACTGTCTATCGCAACCATTAACTAAAACATATTTTGTCAAAAGAAAAAAAAACTTGTTATAAAGACACATATTTGTATACTTTGATTATATAAAACTTTATTTGAATCTTGAGGGGTTAGCATAACAGTCGTCAGTCGATAAGGATATTAACCATCGGGGCTCCTGCATAGAGGTCACCAGTTCGAGTCTTTCTAAGACCACATAAATTTTTGTGGCTATTCTCAAGGGCCCCATAGAATCAATGGAGGTGCATACAAGCTAACATGGACATCCACGGTTAACTTTATTTGGGTTTTATACATTTCGTATTCACCATGAATGTCAAACAAGTAGTATTTTTGTATTACACGTGGTTTTGTTAGAAAGAGAGTCGTTATAAGTGTATAATTGCTCATATAATTGTATGTGTACGACATACAAAATGATAACCATTTTTGGGTTCGATCAGAAAACGTAAGACCATGACATCAATTATAGCAAATATATATATATATATATATATATATATATATATATAGAGAGAGAGAGAGAGAGAGAGAGAGATACCCATTCATTTGCTAACCACGACATTAGTGTTAACCGTGCTAACCAAATTTCGATCAATCAAAATCTTCCTACAGTTTATGTCATTCACTCAATGCTATTAAATCTCAAAAGGTATTATTGGAATTTTACAATTTTCGGCCATTTAAATTTTTTTCCATATTTTAAGGAGATTTTTAATTTGATAGTTATCCAATTTTTAAATATAATATTTTAAATTTTTGGCCATTTAAATATAATATTTTAAATTTTTTAAAAATCGGTAGTTATCCAACTTTTAAATGGTAATATTTTTAAATTTTAAATTTTTTCCATATTTTTAAATGGTAGTATTTTTAAAATTTTAAATTGGTAGTTATCTAATTTTTAAATATAATATTTTTAAATTTTACGCCATTTAAATTTTCTCCATATTTTATAGAGATTTTAATTTGGTAGTTATCTTAATATTAAATATAATATTTTTAAATTAAACTTGGTAATTTTCTATTTCACGCCACATTTATCTTGTTTTCATAGTTCGAAGATTTTTTTAAATTGATAGTTATCTTTATTTTGGAATATAATAATTTATTGTTTCTAGCGTATTCAAAATGCATATATGCACATCAAGGCTTAATAATTTGAATTTTGAACAATGCACACATGCACAAAAAATACAAACATTTTAAACATTAAAGTTTGAAACTTAACATATAATCATATGCACATATGCAATCTTAAAAGATGCACAAATGCATATATGTACAGGTTGCATGTATGAATATACAATTTACATCGAACTGCATATATGCACAGGTTGCATATGCATATATGCACAGATTCACTATTCTAAATGACCCTATCTGCAACCTCGTGGCTCTGCGAACCTGCGTATCTCGATCTATTCGCTACAAAGCAAGCAATCCCCTGAACCACGAGTTCGGATTTCAGTCATTTACAGAACTGTATCAAGTTCGGGTTTTGGCCAATGATATCCCACGTAAACATAGCAGCTCCTGAGTTTCGCATTCGCATGCGATACCGACCCTTTCGCGAAAGAAATCCGAGGTACCGGAAACGAAAACGAGATACGCGGTGTTATCGGATTGTTATCGGAAGACGGTAGAGGAACACAGTTGACGATTTTCAGCTTCGTATCGTCGGAAAAATCGCATCTTTCTGACGTGGGAGTGTAGGAAGTGCTCGGGATATCGTCGTTGGGGGACCCACAGTAGGATACCGGAGTCGATGGTGAGTAAATGAAGTCGGTGTGGTGGTGGCGCTGGTGGTGGTGGTCGAGGGCGGATTCGGGTCATCTCCGGTGGCTCTCGGAGATATGTAAGGTGACTGCAGGGCGGAGACGAAGGTGGTATACGGCGGCAATATTAGAGACGGAGAGTTATATGGAGATGATGATGAAATTGAAATTGAAATTAAAAAGATAACTCCCAGAAATAACTAACTGCATAATTTAAATTTAAGATTCTCCCTGATTTCATGTCGCGATTATCTTCAAAATTAATTAAAATAAATTTCAATTAAAATATAAAAGGAAACGTATTTTGACCGAAATACCCCTGTGCATAGATGCATTTTATTTTTATAAACCGTTTTTTATATTTTATTTTAATAAAAATCAATTAATTGTGGACCATTGCTCTCATCAATCTACGGTTGAGATTGGTTAACACGGTTAACACTAATGTCACGGTTAGCAAATGAATGGGCCTCTATATATATTACATACCTATAATTTTTACGAAAAATTAAGGACAAAAAACTATAAGTTGGTGATAAAAATTACAAAGCGATGATGAATAATTAAACGTAAAAAATGTAAATAAAAAATACATCAGTATACAAATAAAAAAATGTATCAAGACTATGCAACGACGAGACGAGTAATAAATAAAACAAAATATAAAAGTTCATACCATATATTATATGAGAAGTTTTACAAATTAAAACAACAAAATTGTTTTGGAATGACAAAATAACATGTGAAATTCACTTACAAAGAATCATTCTTCTACTCTTCTTCAGTAGTTGGAATTGGGATCATCAAATCAACTAAGAGCATCTCCAATGGAGGTTCTTACAAGAACCTCATTTCTACACTTTTTGGTGTCACCTAGTTTTCAACTCATCAATTTAAAATTTTATTTAAAAATCCACAATGATAGTTCTTATAAAAATCTTATGTCAACATCAATAATTATTATATATTAATAAATAAATATCAAATATTTAATTTAACTACCAATAAAAATGAGAAAATTGTTATTTCACACAAACTTCATGGTAAGAACCAAGGTTCTTATTTAAGAACCTAGAGGTCTTTAGGTTCTTATAAGATCTCTCCACAATGCTAGTTCTTATAAGTCATTGCACTATTTGCTTATAAGAACCTTGTATTGGAGATGCTCTAAAAGAGTTAACACATTATAATTGGGCCCCAAAAAACTTTGGGGTCCTGTTCCATATGTCACATTCGGGAACCCTTTGGCATGGCGCTGAATATCAACAAGAGTAAACATAACACTATTAAACCATACTTAAGATTTAAAAAAAATCAAACATGATAAATATCTGATGACACTCTGAATCTCATATTCCTCAATTTTCTTTGAAAATATGTCGTGAAGAAAGAAATGCGGGTGAGCCAAATGCCCAGTACGCGCTTAAGCATAACTGGATACCAACTCCTCAAAACTTGGTAAAATCAACGTGAAAAAGTGATTTGATTGATGGGATTTAAAAAAATTGGTTAAAAGAAAATGCTATTTTGGAGTTCGGGTGCGCTATATAACAAAACAAATAACTGAACCCAACACCAAATATAACCAAACATGAAAACTTGAAAAAGACTTGAACCATCCGATCTTAATAAAAAAACTGGAATAACATGCAACTACATACGTAACAGATTTGAGGCGCTTAATTCAAAATAACTCCATGAGATTTCAGAACGAACTCGTACGAATAATCCAATACACTCGCAAACCATGCCATACAAACGAACATAGCACGCGTCAGATATATGTTATCACAAAAAAGTACATCGGACATGCACATTTATATGTACTTAATTAAAAATGTGAGATTAAGGTGTTGGGACTACACCACCATCCACCAAACGAGCAAATAAAAAATATTGTGTCGAACCATATGCCCCTTAAATCATATCCCTTTTATACCCCCATGATCAACCCTCATCAGAGCGCTAAAAGACACGTCGTGGACTAACCAAATTACTAAAACTAGTCAAAAATACGTTCTTATAACACAAAATTGTTGATCTCTAATTTTGATTGAATGAGTTACAAATCAAGAGTTTAAAAGATATAACTTTATAAAGACTCGACTTCAAAGGATTTAAAACAAAAAACATATTATATTCATTATTCCCACAAATAAACAATATGTTATGATTATTACAAAAATCACTAAAATTTCAATGAAAAAACGACAGGTTTATTGTTAAGATTTGATGTTTTATTCACTAAAAGTTTCCCTTATTTTTGCTATTAATGAACAAAAGGGGAATAAAAACATTCTCTGTGTGCTATTAGAGCATCTCTAACGCAAAGTTTTCATAAGCAAAAAATATCTACTTCTTACAATACTAGAATCGTACCCGCGCAATGCAGCGAGATACATCACGATTTTAATATTTCATTTTATTTTTTTTGTCGATTTACAGTACGATTTTGGATGGTTTTGAGAAAGTAATAATGGATTTTTTATAAATTTGTTTAATTTATGCTTAAATAATGTTTTTATATAAAAAATTAAGTATTTTTTTAGAATTCAATGATTATCTTATATATTTTAATGACATCTAAAAAAAATAATCAATTACATATTTAATAATATAATTAAAACAAAATTATTGTAATATAATATATTAATTAATAGTGATACATAGAAAGGTTTGCATAAAAGGAAGGTCTGCACATACCAAATTGGTAGGTTTTAGAAGCATGCAGTAGTAATATGCATCTTGTGCTTTGATACTTGTAAATTAAAAGATTTTTAAAATCTTGTATAAAATGATGGTACCTTGTACCTAATAATTTGTATTTAAGAGTTTTTTATTCGTGTTTTATAATATAGTATAGATATAGATTATTTGTACCCCTCTAATGTCAAGATTGTTTAAAATACATGAGACCAAAAGGTTAGAAATGATATGGCAACAAAAAAGTAGGTTTTTAAGATGCTCTAATGACACCAATTGTTCCCCCCCAATGAATTCTGAACCAAAAGATATTTTTGGTTTGCAATTATTCTTTAAAAAGTTGCAACTTCTGAAGCAAAACCTTTTCATACTCGGTAAAGCAACGAAGGCCAACATGAGCCCCGTAAACGAGTATCGAGCTCGAACATTGAAAAATATTCGAACACGAGCTCTTCTTTTAAGATGTTATTCAAGCAAAACAACTTGCAACTCAACTTGTTAAACACCCCTAGTCCATACGATAGACGTAAAGGCTTTGAATCATGACCCATGAATTTTGAGCACCTCTGTTCAATCTGTTGTGGGTTTTATCAACAAATAAAAGTTTCAACTACAGAAATTGGGTCATCGAAATGAATGACCATCGATGGATCGCCTCAATTATGTCGAGTACTAAGTCGCCTTTTGAGATTGGATTTTAAAACATTTTTCCGAAAGTCTGAATATCTACAAACTAGCGTACGAGATCGATGCAAACACTAGTCCGAAAAAGCAATTCCAAAAGACACACAAGCACACCAAACCAATTGCACTTCAAGTCCAGGATGCAAACAAGCTGAGCCAACTCCAAGAGACGTGGTTCGACTCAATTGTTATAACCCATAGTTTGCTTGCATTATAAGTCCAAATCTGGCCAAAATGCCAAATTACTCGAAATAGGTCAACTTGGCTTATTATCACTCAAACTATGCTTGAGCCCAAATCAACACAACCCATCTATTTGCTTGACACAAAAACAAGACCTTATGTAATACCTACTTATGGTCGGGACTCAATGGGTTGGGTTGGGTTGAGTTAGGCCTTACCCTTTTCAAACCCAACCAGCTTGGCCTACCCGATCTAAAACCCAATAGGATTTAGGTCCGAGTCCGGTTGGGTTTGGTTCATTAACCCTCTGGGTTAGGTAAGCATACCATAGGGTTTATGGGCAGCCCCCTACCAATAGGTTAACTAAACTTGATATCTAACAATAATAACATAATACCACTTAAGCTTAATAGTAAACTAGTGAAAAATGCATATGCCAACTTAGTTTTTAATACTCTGAAAATATTTAAGAACCAATGAAGAACAGGAACCTTATGGTATCAAACTATTCAAGATGTTGACAAATCAAACATGGAGGTTAAAAGTATCTGATTAGTGTCTAGACTCAAACCCAAAAAGACAACCGAGTATTATGTAATCGAGGCGAGCTTTTAACAAGCTACTCGAGCTCAAGCTTAATTATACTAGAGCTCGAGTCGATCTCGAACACAAAATAGAACTCGTTTAACTTATCGAGCCGAGCTTGAACACCATGTTCGACTCGGCTGGTTTGAGAACTTGATTCAATTTTTCAAGTCGAGTCGAGCCATTCATGCATACCCTTTTTTTCGAGCCAAACATTGCTCATATATTTATTAATCATACAATAAAAATATAAATATTTATCGAGCTCAAGCCGATAAACGAGTTAATCAATCACGAGTTCGAACCCATAAACGAGCATCGAGCTCAAACTCGATAACTCAAAAAATATTCGAGCTCAAGCACTACATTGAAAAGTTAATCGAGCTGCCCGGTATTAGTTTTTTGAGCCCGCCTTGATTAACCAACTCGATTCGGCTTGTTTACACCCCTAACGTTCGAACATAAAAATCCTTGGCTGTATTTAACTGGAAACAAATATTCAATTTTGGATCGAAAGATTTTGAAATGTTGCCATCAGTCACTGGCAATAATAAACATCTACGTTCAAACAACGATTAAACCAAAAAGATCAGCAAATTATAGAACACATTTGTAGAATTTTAAAACAAAATGTTGTTGATAAAATGTAAGTTCAAATTCAGCAAAATCAAAGTACTCTGCCAACAAAACTAACAGTAATAATCATAATTGGCATTGAAAATTGAAAAAACAAACCTAAGCAGTGAGCACAACACAACCACCAGCTTCCTTGATCTTCTTCTCAGCAGTCTTCGAAATGAGCTTCGCCTTAACTACCATAGGCTGCGTCAGAGGCACGGCTCCCTTTCCCAACACCTTGAAGTAACCAAACTGAGTGACATCGACGACCGGAACCTTGTCGGCGGAAGACTTCTCCTTCACGTCTTGTGGCACCATTGACCAGAGCTTGTCGACGTTCACGATTGGGCAATGGAACTTGTTACGGAGCCTGTGGAAATACCTCATACCGACTTTACCGAAGTAACCGGGATGGTACTTGTCGAAGAGGATCCGGTGGTGGTGCATTCCTCCGGCGTTACCACGACCTCCGGGATGCTTTCGGTGCTTTCCGATACGACCATGACCTGCGCTCACGTGACCACGCTTCTTCCTGTTCTTCCTCAACCTGGTCGTCATTATCACCTATAAAACACGATAAATCACAAATCTCGAACTCCAAATCATACATACACATCACTGTTCTTCAAATAAACAACAAAAAATCATAAATCACGAACTCCAAATCTTACAAATATACAACTCGTACGTACACATCGGTGTTCTTCAAATAAATCACAAAATATCACAAATCTCGAACTCCAAATCATACAAATATACAACTCATACATATACATCACTGTTTTTCAAAAAAAACCACAAAAATCACAAATCGCGAACTCCAAATCATACAAATACACAACTCATACATACATATCACTGTTCTTCAAATAAAACACAAAAATCGAAGAAATCTACCGATTCAATTTCAATTTTCGATGGGATACTAACAATATAGAGTATAAATTCTACAACGGTGACAAGTGAATTGATCGTCGGAGTAAAATGCATAGAGAAAATGAAAACAGACAACAACGGCAGCCGATGTACATACCTGTTGAGAAAATTCCGGTGAAGGACGGCGGCAGAAACCCTGCGTTTAAGTCTAGCGTAAGATGTGAAACCCTAGCTCGCTTTTATAGCGAACAAAGAGTACATGTGACTATGAGAGTGAGTATTTATGGGCCGGATCATGTGGGCTTTATGGACTTAATAATGGGCCTTTCTAATAAAATGAGCCCAATTAAATGCTTTTACATAACCAACATAAAACGGCATAGTTTTGAGTTTTTATGTGAAAAATATTGATGCCTTTGGTTTAAATATACAAAATGTGACGATAAAAGAATGTTTAAATAAGAAAAACGTAAAGAGTAAATTATTTCTATATGAATTATTAGAAGAAAAAAAAATAAATGTAAATTCATATAATTTTAAAATATGAATAATTGATAAACTGTAATTTTTTTTTACCAATTATTCATATATAAATATTTTACCTTTGACATTTATTACATTTATACTTTTTTTTTTTTTAATTTGAACCATCCTCTATGATGATAATACCATGATTTATGAATAAATAAAAATAATGATAATTTGATTTTTCGTCGTTGTAGTAAACAGGAGAGCAAATACGAGTTTCTTTCTTGTGGGTGGAATCCCCCGAAAAAGAGTTAAAATGGCGATTTTGATTGCTTATTTGAGAACCGGTTATGTAGTATCTACACCAAGAATTCAAGTATATACTTTTAACTGTGAAATACCAATAATATTTGTTATTTGATAATGATTTTATGTTTTTTAGTTACCGTATCGTACCATAATTTGATACATAAACTAGTTATAAATACTATATCTTATCATAATTGAATGTTGTTTTGGTTTTGTATGTTACTATTTTGTATAAAAATTATGTCGTCCATAATGATTATTGATACTGTTATTATTTACATTTAACCCTTATATTAAATATTTCCAGGCATAAACAATTATCTTACAATTTGAAAAATAAATTGACTATTTTATATGAGTATCAGTAATTAAAACATGAAATTTTTGTTTATATTTGAATGTGTTACAAGTCTGATTATATCTTATGATCACTCGTTATCCTGTCATCTTATGAGATGATATAATGCATATCATAACATTATCCAAATATTACAAATTTTTAATTTTTTTGTATATTATTTAGAATTTTGAAAATATACAAATTACATCGAATATGATTATGTAAAGGATTCGACTACACCTTTTCGACGTTCAGATTAGCGATCAATGTAACACCCGAAAATTCTCAAGGTAAGTATTTGTTTCCCTTAATGCGTTAATTGTGCCTATGTGAGTATATGAGCATTTGTTTTCATTTTATGATAGTTAATATATTGAAATGTCATATAACTTGATTACCACCTTTAATTGTTCAAACCTCGCGCTCGTTATCGAAATTAGTCAAGTTTTTGGGTTGTTGGGGGAGTGGCGCGAGAGTGTCACGCGATTGTGCCAAGGGCACTATCGCCGGTCACTCTCGCGGAAGATGCACCGAGAGTTCGGGGTTGATCGCGAGTGTGCCACGCGAGTGTGCCATGGCACTATCGCGGAGGGTACTATCGCGCGGTTTGTACCGTATGTATTAGGGCGCTCGCGATAGTGCCAATGGCACTATCACCGGGCACTATCGTCGTCGGGGTGCAGTGCCATAAATGATCCCTTATCAGATTTTAACCTCATTTCTCTCAAACCCTCTCTTTTGGTTACGATTTTGGAGCTTCCATTTCAGTCGCTATTTTCCACTTACCAAACCCTAACTCTCATAAATACTATCCTTTAGTGGTTGGGTTTTGGATTCAAGCATTAAACTCATAACAAGGAAGATTCTAGGGTTTCTCAAGTGTATCTCCTCATCTCCAAGTTCATCCTCCAACTTCTAGGGTTTTCATCTTTTTCTAGGTTTTGGTTCAGAACCTAGATAGTGAGTTTACTAACCTTTGTTAAAACTAGATACACATCATAATCTTCTATTCATCATTTCTATCTCTATATGTTCAAGTATTTGGGATTTGTTTATGAAGATAGTTGGAAATGTGGTTATTGGTGAAATGCCATGATTTACTTTATATGTACAAGTATTTGAGGCTTTTCGCTTGAATACATAATGGTGTACTTTTATATGATAAATGTATACATGTCTAAGTGTTAAGATGATTTCTAGTTGGAATAACATGTTGGTGATATATTCATCTGTATGATGAGCATGATTGTCATTTGGGTCTCTTGTTAGACTTCATGTGATTTGGATGGTAATATTGTACCCGTAGTTGGTATTGAAAGATATTGGGTTGAAATATACCTCAAAGACCTCCTATATGCGTTATGTGGACGAACCAAGTCAGTAGACACTAGGAGGATGTAGTATTGGGCGCCACTGTGATGATATGTGCCTAGACCTCCGTCGTCGGAGAATTTCCTCAGTTGTAGTCCCCGGGTGTGCGGGGCCTTTCGGGTGTTCCTTGTTAGAGGGCATCAAGGTACATTGACTCTTTGAGTGGAACTTGATTGGTGCTATGAGTCTCCCCTATTGACTCCACATATGTTGATCTCTGGTTAACTGCTGATAAGAATTGTAACTGTTCATGCATGCTTATTATTGTTCAACTCACTAGACTTTTTGGCCTAACACTTGTTTGGTGTCGATGTGTATCTCAGGTTCTAGCGGCGCCGGTCCTAAGCAAGTTTAGATGCTTTGGGGTGAGAGCTTGGGGATTTTGCACTTGGACGCTTATCACTTTTGGAAATGAACCATTGGATTTATAGGTGATAACCCTTTTGTAATCTCTTTTCTAGTTGTAGAAATTAGATTAGTTGGTTGTTATTTATTGTCCGTTAAATTACAACTGTAATTAAACAAGTTATTTATATATTCCCCATTTTTGGGAGGCTCTTGCTATGACAATTTTAGTATACCTCATGTCCGTTTTTCGGATTTTTGTTATCCCTGTTTTTAGGGTGTTACAATCAAATTCGATGGATTATTGAAAACAATGAGTACCACACAAATTCAAATTACTTCCAAATTCGAGCACATCGTTATATCAAGAAAACAAATTTAAACAATTTTCTAAATCCGATAACTATATTTTTCTAAAAAACATTTTGTAGACAATGTACAATTCTACTGCAACTCCAGAGATTAAAGACAATAAATTTATATTTAAATAATAAACCATGTTATGAAACACCTATAAATAGACATGAACACTCGCGTTCTCGTCCATATATCATACATTCATAATTTAATACCATCAATCAAAATTTCTCGAAAAACATGCACACTCAAAGAATTTCCGTTCAGATTGAAAAGGGGTAATTTTCAATCCATTTTGACTTGTTGTAGGGACATCCGAAACACTACCCCCTACAACATGTCGTTTCTGATCAACCATAATCGGTTTCCCGTTATAAATTATGGAAACCTCACAAAAATCCGGTGCATTCTTTTTTACGAGCTCGCCTTTGCTCGACCCCTTTCTCAACCGCCTACAAAACAATGTCAAATCTTTATTACCTTTTTCGTGTTTCTGAACCAAAATCTCGAGCATTTTTAAAAAGACTTCAGAAATTTACCTTATCGAGGGCGCTCGTTTTGTTCCCATGACAAGTTTGGTAATGTTGACGACATGGATCAAATCGAGGATAGCCTTGGTTGTGGTATTGCTCTCGAGAAGCATCGTCTCAACACCTATCTGTTTCACTCGACACCGGTACAAAGATTTTTCAAGTATTTTGTGGAAAATACTGGTTTTTCTGATGTGGAATGTTAAAGGTCAAAACGCACCTTGGCATCTGTGCATAGACGTATGTACTTTTGTAGGAGGCCTCTTCGTTTATTATTCTCTTCGTTTACGTAGATTTGGACTTGCTCTTTGCTTAATTGGCTTCTCGATAGCTTTCCGACTTTAACAACACGAAAATAGATACGTTAGATATTAAATTCCGTCGAGTATTGTCACGTAACATATTCGTTAAATATGGTTAAATCCATTTAATTTCATGTAGACGAGTTATCCGTACTTTTTGCTTTTATTGTAAAACTGTAAACTCGATAATTGTTGGTTTCACCAAAAAGTCAACTTTATGGTGTGTTTGGTACAATAGACAAGACAGAACAGAAATGAGATGACTGTTCCATGTTTGACATGACCATTATGTGGAATAGAGTGGACCAGACGTGTTCCACCCCCACCCCATGGAACAAGACGGAACAAACCTATATTTTACCAAAATAATCTCAAAATAAAATTTAATTATCTTTTAAAATATCAAATACATTTTATTCTTTATATTTTATTCATTATTTAAATTTTATTTTTATTTTTTATGCGCTTTAAACTTTCACTCTGCTATGCTCAAAATATTATTTTTATACGGTTTCTATATTTTGATTAATTTATGTAATTTATTAAATATTAATGAAAAAAACAATAATATAGAAAAGGTATAAAATAAAAATTGGAAACTATATAAAAGTTTTTATTTTGGTGTCATTTTAATCGTGTTCAACGAAAACCTTCTAACGATAATTTTTCTTATAAAAAATATTAATTTCATTATAACTTAATAAATTATATAAATTAATCAAAATATACAAACAACTGACGGGGTAAAATTTAACATTTTATCTATTTTGTCGTATCCAATTTTATCCTACCAAAAGATAAACAACTTTCATGTCTTGTACTATCCTGTCTAGATACCAAACACATTGGATAGTCTAAGACTAACCAAATTATATATTTCTTTTTAATAATAATAGTTGTTATAATCGTATTTAATATATTTAATTATTTATCATCCATAACAAAATAAAAAAAATATTAAAAAAAAAACATTTGCGGCTTGACCCGACCCGACAAAAATCGTTCTAAAATCTGTTATGCTTTTTGATTTTGGCATGTTTGACTTAGAAAAGTCAAAAGGGAGAAAAATAGGAGGTTGTTTACCGGGAGTCTGGATATGAGTGACCGGAGGGAAGACATGAACGAGATAGATACGAGCTCCGGCAGAAACGAGATGATCGACGGCCCATTTAACGACGTCCAGATCGTTTTTTCCGACGGCAACGAAAACATCGCCGATACTTTCGACGTCTTTGCTCCGGTGATGATTAATCTCTTCAACCTCGACAATCTCCGGCGACATAACTCGGCGCCAGGTTTCTTCTTGGATCTCCATTATTAATCAGTAGAGAGTGGGTTGGGGGGAGGTGAAAACAAAGGTGTTATGTGAGAGTGGTGGCGGTGGCTTCTTCTGAAAAATGAAATATGTCTCGTTGCTTTCAATGCCTTTTTCTCCCTATAAATAAATGGCTTATTCTTTCTTTCCTTCTTTCCTTTTTCATATTTTGTATAATATTATATATATAGGGTCAGTTTCAAGGGAAGATCTCAAAGAAACGGAAACTGAACAACACCCTTAGCCTTTAGTCTTTTATTTGGACGGTATGTACTCGTGCATACAAGTAATTTGTAACATGCACATGTGCATATGAACTTGTGCATAAAAACAACATAATTTACCTGTATGAACAAGTGCATACCGTCTAGATAAAAGACTACCAGAGTATTCTTCATTTTTCCGTTTTTTTGAGATTTTCCCCTGAACCCCGTCTCTCTCTCTATATATATATAGGAACAAATATATACAGGTCAAGTTTGGTACGTGTACTTAGGATAAGAGGAACATGACAGAACAACTGTTTAGCATTTGGTAAGATAAGATTGACAAAATGATTAACTTACCATTAATAAGTTGTTTAGGGGTTGTTTGTTTACCTCTAAATAATTCCATTAGGAGACATCTTTAAATCGTTAAGAGGTGAACCTTGTTTGGTAAAAGAAAAGTTTGTCCCTTAAGGATTAAAAAACCCCATTAATGATTTTGTATCCTGAACCTCCCTTATCCATTCAGTGCCCTAATTCCATGCTGAACAATTACCGAACAACCATATTTCATTTTACATTGTATCATAACAGTCTTAATCATTTTGTTCACTTACTCATTCTGCACCAAACCATTCAGCAATCGTCAAACAACACCTTAGTGTTTCTTTTACCAAATAATTAATCTAAATGAAAATTAACAAATAATATTTGAGGGTATATTAATAAAATTTAGATTGTTCCATTGGGGGGGGGAGTGGAACACGCCTGTTGCACTCTGTTACACATAAAACTATACAAACTAGAATGAATACGGTTGTATTAGAAATAAACCGACTTTTTCTAGCTCGAGGATCACATACGTTTTCCCCATGATCACTTCTCGTTCGATATAATCCTTTTTTACTGAGCTCGGTTCTCAAGAACAACTTAGCATATCCATAAATATTGCAAAAAAACAAAAAAAAGTTTGATCTCCTCTAGCAATTGACTTTTGCATTTGAAAGGAGATCATCTTTTTGGTTCAATCCTTACATGTTTGTATCAATTGGGTAGTCAATAATAGACCACTTTAGTTAGGCTTTATGCACATGCAACAAGTCCAAAAGCCAACATGTTAACGTAATCCAATATCATCAAGACTTTAAAACATTGTGATAATCTATATCTATATCTATACATACTATATTATAAAACATGGATAAAAAACTCTTAAATACAAATTATTAGGCATAAGGTACCATCATTTTATGCAAGATTTTAAAAATCTCTTAATTTACAAGTATCAAAGCACAATATACATATTACTACTGCAGACTTCTAATACCCACCAATTTGGTATGTACAGGGTCTTCTTTTTATGCAGACATTTCCATGTGTCATTATTAATTAATATACTCATATTACTATAATTTTGTTTTAATTATATTATTAAATATGTAATTGGTTATTTTTTCTAGATGTCATTAAAATATATAAGATAATCATTGAATTCTAACAAAATACTTAATTTTTTTATATAAAAAACATTATTTAAGCCTAAATTAAACAAATTTATAAAAAAAATCCATTATCAGTTTCTCAAAACCATCCAAAATCGTACTGTAAATCGACAAAAAAATAAAATGAAACATTAAAATCATGATGTATCTCGCTGCATTGCGCGAGTACGCTTCTAATAAAATCAAAATATTATAAAAATAAGATCTCATTCGGATAAATCCCATAAAAAATAACAGTGAGAAAAAGAGACCCCCCGACATCGTAGTCCCACAAGTTTAGTGCGTGATAAAATTCACACGGTATGACGATGCGTTAGTCGAATTTGACGAATACCCATTATGACATAATTGCTATTTGCTAATGGGATTGTCAAAATTTAAATCAAAATGATTTGGAATTTTAAAACTAGGGTAATTTAAATCAAAATGATTTGGAATTTTAAAACTAGGGTTTTGAAATGATGGGGGTTCCAAGAAGTCTTGATTTTTGAACATTGCCCTAGATTTGCTTCCACTTAATTAGGAAGTACCAAAATTTGATAGTGCTCCCCCACAATTACTTTGGTCTTTTATTTTGACAACACCCACCATAAGAGCTTTACCACAACCATTGTGCTGTCCTTGTAAAATAGCACTAAAAGTTTGCCATAAAATTAGAAGCACAAAAACATTAGGACATGTGGAATCCTTTTAAATCTGTATCTAAAACAGTTTGTAAAAGAGTCTTTATAGAGATTCAAGATCTTCTTACTTACATATGTACATGTTTGATGGTCTGTATGTAGCCGACATGAGACTTTAAGGGGTGTTTGGTTCAAACAGGGGTATGAAAATAAAAATAACCGGGAATGGAAATGAGAATGAATTTTCATTCCACCCAATTTAATCTGGAATGAAAATTTGGACTTTTGGGGAATGGACCCATTATATTTATATAAACCAAACAGTTTCTTTTATCTTCATTCTCATTAATTACTGTTTAATACATCTAACTAGACATTTATACCTCCTCAAATAGAGGAGAAATAACATGTCCAGTCCCTAGGACTCTGATACCATGTTAGGATGTGTGAAACCCTTTTGAATCTCTTTCTAAAAGAACCCTTATACAGACAAGAGAGGTTCCTGTATATAATATATACAAGTTTGATATTCAGTGTCTAGCTGATGTGAAACTCCAACACAATGTATGATCAAATCCTTCATATTCATCGTGTCCCAAACCGACTCCAAAATGGGTTGAACCTATAAGATCGAGCATCATTAGTACGTCACTACCACACTAGAACCAATACCTTTCGAAAGAGTTCAAAGAGCAATGTTTCATGCCTGTCGTTATTATGGACAAATTGACGGTTTTGGCAACCCGTTTGCAGAGATTTGAGTGAAGTTGAGGACCTCCATGACAGATGTATCTGGACCACCACGATCTTCAATCCCGTTCCACTTGAGGTTAAACACGATCATCGTGGCTAAGAATCGACCTTTTTATAACAAAAACGAGGTTTCCTCATCTGATTCCTACATATAAAAGTTTCTTAAATGTCAACAAGATACATCTGCAGAGTTTTTAGTCTTTAAAAGATAACTAAATTTTGAGGGTGCTATCAAGATCCCAAATGAAAAAGATTGAAAACACCAAAAGTAAAGTGACAACAAGTGGAGGGGACCAATAATCCATTATATAGATGCTGGTCAATTATGCTACAAAAATCATATCATATAATAATTTTTTAGAAATGGATTTATAATGAATTCATCATAAAGAAAATATCATGACATAATATTCAAACCGTTATTCCGACACTCGATTACTCTTCTAGGACCCGTGTGTATTTGAGGGCAATGGACTACAAGAATACGATATATTTATACGGGTAGAAATTCTTTTGAATCCTAACCCAAATGGGAAATCCTTATTCGGTTCCACTATCTTATATAGCAGTTAGGTAAAACTCTTAAATTTTAAAAATACAACGTTTGAACCAAACCAAACAAACCCCATATATCTGACCTGAAGGTGGAGTATGGGGAAAGAATACGACATCTATGACCCGTGTGTATTTGTGGGCAATGGAGTACAAGAATAGGGTATATGTATACGGGTAGAGATTCTTTGAATCCTAACCCGAATGGGAAATGCTTATTCGGTTCAACTATCTTATATAGAAGTTAGGTAAAACTCTTAAATTTTAAGAATACAACATTTAAACCAAACAAACCCAGTATCCGACCTGAAGGTAAGGTATGGGGAAAGAATACATCTATGAAACATTGAATACAAATCACTAATGCAATAAAACTCATGGTTTTTTTGGAGGGGTGTCCTAGACTAATCTCAAAAAATGGCAATTGTAAGACATCAACCCTGATAAACTCAGTGGCCACAATTGTTGTGGACGTCTGAAATCGAACCCAAGGTAGATGGAATATTCCACCACATCCCCCTGGGCCTCAACCACTACGCCACAACCCGCATGGTTACAATAAGATTCATGGTTTGTTGAGCATGAAAGCATGTCCCACATAGGTAGAGCAACAAAAGGTGGAGTAGGCTCCATGCCTATAAAGTGAGTCTAAGGCTTTGGTTTCAAAGTTTCCCAATCAAATGCACTTTAAGTATCTTATTCTTTTCGTTAACTGCAAACCCTTCCCGCCTGTGAAAGGGGGGGGGGGGGTTATCTTGTCTACAATTCGGATCTTTGTTGTCAACTTCATGTTCATAACACAACTCTTTGTCTTCAATTCATTATATAATCTATGCTATCATCATTCATGAGATTTGATGCAGAGAAGCCATGTGTTTAATTCTAATATCATGGGGAGAAATATAAATGATTAATATGATAAGATTATTTGAATATTATCATATATCATGATGCAAACTATACTAAATGGTGGGGTGTACTAATCATATCTATATCTAATTGCACTCACACACATACACACACCCATATATAGCATATCTCCAACTTGGTTTTCACCAATTTCTGAAAAAAACAGATCTCTTTATTCATCGTAACCGAATCTAGCACGAAAATGGCAAAATTGTTTCTTCATGTTCTCAAGCTTTTGATGGTCTTACTTGCTCTTGGCTGGGTATCTATTTGGGTTCTGAAACCAACACAGCTATGGACAAGAAAATGGAAAGCAGCTGAGGATGCTGCAAGAACTACAGTTTTTGGTTCTAGTGGTAAGATCTTGAAATTAGAGGCTATAAACGGATTAAAAACAAGAAAATAAACGACGTTCTAATCTAATTGCAGGTCTTGATTTCGTTGTTTACTCATTTCCTGCTATCGTTTCTGTGATGATTGGATTTGTCTACTTGCATTTCAAACCGAAGGAACAGAATGGCAGGTAAATTATGATTAAAAAGTATGGTTATTGGTTAAACTCGTTGATAATTACCTCTTAAGCGTTTTGGGTGTTAGAAGGAGGAGGAGTTCAATCGCAGCTCTTTCCAATCCAATCGTGGTGAATAGTTTCATCGGTGTTTTGTCTGCCATGGAAGTCCTTGTGATCTCCGTCTTCATAGTGTTTCTAGCGTGGACGTTCTGCATACACATCTCTAATGATTTCAAGAAGATGATGCCAATGAAATCTTTGAAATTAAACATGTGAGTACTAAGATTATAAACAAGTGATTACCTTTTTTTTTTGTAATCGTGGGTGTTCGGGCCAACTTGTTTGCACCTCGACTAACCCCATGGGACCCTGAGGATAACAACCAGGAAAATCCCCAGTGGTCCTGAGAAGACTCGGACCTTAAAGCCTAGCCTTTATTTGCCGGTTGAGTTGGCCCTGATCGACTTTTTGAACCATTTGTACTTGGTTTCTCGTTTCAACCGAACCATTGTCAGAAGTGCAGGAAAACCCTACATTTGGCAAGAAAGAATGATTTTGGACAAAAGTGGCAAGCACGATGTTTGTTTTCGCATCTACGTTTCCACAATATGTCCAAAATAACTTTTTTTGCGAACTGTATTTTTTTGTCGAACTTTTACAAGTATAATGGTTAGTTTGCAATAAAAAAAAGCCAACTTACTGACTTAGTTATCATCTCCCCCCCCCCCCCCCCCGGCGGGGTGCGGGTGTGATTTACTGGGTTTGTTTGGTTTACAGATGGCAATATAAGACGTTTAGGATGGCAACACGGTGTGGATTGCTAGCGGAAGCCTGCCTAGCTCTGATTCTATTCCCTATCATGAGGGGAATGACTGTGTTCCGATTGTTCGGTATCCAATTTGAAGCATCTGTCAAATACCATATCTGGCTCGGGATAATGATGCTATCGTTCGCCACTTTACATGGCGTTGGCACTTTATTCATCTGGGGTATCAACAACCGGATTCAAGATGAGGTAATCTACCATGTTCTTCCTCTTTTCTATGGCTTTTCTACAAAATTTTGAAGGTCAAATGAGTAATTCTCCAACTTCAATAATGATATAAACTATTCATTCCTTTTTAGAAAGCTAGTAAGAGATACATTGAACTTTCTAACAGATCACAAATAGGAAAAGTTGGTATGAACTTTGTGCCAAACTTTATGTTGACTTTGAAATTAAAAAGCCATGGGTGTAACCTACAAAGTCAAACTTGATATTCTTTTTGGGAATGGGGAAATTCGTTTAGGAATAGTAAATATTTTGAGAACCATGATAACCAACTATTCATGGATTATTCATGACTAGAAGTGTACATACTATGCGATGCAGCAGAACGTAAAATTTTTAATTGTAAACCGAAAGTTGAATTGTTTTTAAATTCATTTTTATTGGTTTTTTGTGTTTTGGAAGTGGATCAATTGTGATATGAAGTTTCCAAAAATCTTAAATATTTTGTTGTTTATATGGTTGATTGACCTTATATTTCAGAAGGGTAGTAGAAGTTTCCAAAAACTCTCATCGTAACATTTAAAGAAGGGCAAAATAGAAATACTTTTAAATATTGAAAGATTTTTTATCCATTAAGAATCCGTACTTAAATGTTTTATAAGTTGTACCCTTGAAAAATTAAGAGTTTTAAAGAACAAAAACCTAAATGCTCTATAACATAGTATAGATGAATATACAAATATTCATGATTCATGAATATCACACATTTTCATTATTCATTATATTCATCATGAATATCTATCACGATATTCATCATGAATAGTTGGTTCTCTCGCCCTATAAACTATTTTCTCTAACTTCATACAGCCCGACCCCACGGTATTGACCAACGGGTAAGGAGGTGGGCAGCCTTGCAAAATGAGTGGGAGGTCTGAGGTTCGACTCCAGTCACCACCCACTTGCCCCTGATTTACCTCCCCCATGATGGTCGTGGGATCGGTACGGTGGGGGCGATCCAGAAGGAGGCACAACTCACTCTTCTTGTTGATCTTTACTGTGAAAATAGGTGTGGAAATGGCAAAAAACAGGGAGAATATACCTGGCTGGCGAAATCGCCCTTATCGCGGGATTAGTCATCGGGATCACATCACTTCCACAAGTGAGAAGAAAGAGGTTTGAATTATTCTACTACACACACCATTTGTACACCGTCTTCATAATCTTCTTCTTGTTTCATACCGGAGACCGTCACTTCTACATGGTGTTTCCTGCGATTTTTCTCTTTGCCATCGAGAGATTGCTCCGAATAATACAGTCGAGGCCAGAAACATGCATTCTTTCTGCTCGAATCTTCCCGTTCAAAACCATTGAAGTTATACTGCCAAAAGAACCAAGTAAAATCCCTCAAGTTATCGCTCGTTTCATCAAAAGTAAATAGAAAAAAAAAATTGATTTTAAAGAAGAAAAACGAACCCAACTTTTTAAACGTCGTATGCAGGATTAAAGTACACCCCAACCAGCATAATCTTCGTAAAGATACCGAGCATTTCCAAATTTCAATGGCATTCGTTTACTATAGCTTCAAGCTCGAGCGTTGATGATGATACGATGTCTGTTATCATAAAATGTGATGGATCATGGACAAATTCTCTCTACGACATGATCCAGCGAATCCCGGTTGGTGGGCATGATCAAAGAGTGCGGAGGTGCATCCCAGTTTCAGTCGAAGGACCATATGGACCCGCGTCAACAGACTTTCTAAGGCACGAAGGATATTCATTCGTAACTAAAAATTGTATATTCTCCTCTAAGGGCAGGTTCAAATGAAAACAGTAAATATTTAGATAACTTGAAAACCAACTATCTCATGAATTATTCATGAGGAATAACCTTGAAATATTCATCACGAATATCATGCATTTCCATAATTTATGATATTCATTATGAATAATTCATAATAGTTGGTTCCCGGGCTATCAAAATATTTACGGTTCTCATTTGAACGTGTTGTCATATATCTAACTAATAATAGTATACCTTCAATTTGATGTCTCAGCAAATATGATAGTTTGCTTCTGGTGGCCGGAGGAATAGGGGTGACTCCATTTCTGAGCATATTGCAAGAAATTTCGTCTGCTCAAAACCACGGAAGAAAGAATTTCCCGACAAAAATACAACTTATCTATATCACAAAGAAGCGCAATAGTATTGGTATCCTAAATCCGGTTCTACCTCTTCTTGCAAACAGAAAAACCAACGAACTCCATCTGAAGCTGAAAATCTATGTGACCCAAGAAGCGCAATCTGGTGCAACAATTAGCGAACTGATAAGCGAGTTCTCTCAAGTGGAAACGGTCAATTTTGACACAGAGCGTACAAGTTACTCACCAAATGGCCATGAGAGCTCGCTTTTAATGGCTGCTACTGTCGGGTTCTCCTCCATCTTGTTCTTTTCTTTTCTTATCATTTTCAGCCATATTTTCTTGCCCCAACCTAAGAAAGCTTCTTCCAAAGAGAAAACTCCGTCATCATATGTTGATCTTGTTCTTATATGTGCTCTCACTGTATCCATCATCAGCACGACACTCGTGTTTTTGGTTTTGAGATTGAAGCATCTGAGGAGACAGAAACCACTGATGGCCGTTAAGCATAATGTAAAAGAAATACAAGCAAGTTCATTTCAATCAAATAGAAATGTTGATGAGCATGAAGTCAACTTTGGAGCAAGGCCCGACTTCGAAGGTATGATTTTTTTACGTTATTTATGCCTTGGATTCACACCCTCCAACTTCGCTACATACACTTGCCTAAACACTTTGTACAGCTTAAAATAACAACTCCTCTCAAGTACCTTTAACTTCATAGGAGCAGGTTTAAATGAGAACTGTGAACATTTTGAGAACTTGGGAACCAACTATTCATGTTCTTTTTGAAGTATATAATATTTATATACAACAAATAGTCAAATACTCAAGCCCGCTCCTCACCTTTGGTGAGGTTTGAACCATTGACCTCCTAGGAGGTTGGGCTGTACCGGTAACCCTGGTAGAGTTGGGCCAATGACCCTTTGGTAACTATTCATGCTTTATTCACGATGAATGATGTGAAAGATATTCACAATGAGAACACATGATATTCATGATAATAATGCATGACATTCATGATTATTCAGGGTTATTCATCATGAATAATACATGAAATAGTTGGTTGTCAGGTTCTCATAAAGTATACGCTTCTCATTTGAACTTTTCCCTAACTTCATATATTCAACAAACTAATCATGTAACGTGTAATTGAGCAGATATATTTTCAAGATTCCCAAACGAAACGGGTGGATCCTTTGTGGGGGTGTTGGTATGTGGACCTGAAGCAATGAAGGAGTCCGTAGCTTCAATCTGCAAGTTAAGTACTCAACGTTCAATCACAAGTGCCCAAACAAAGAAGCCACACTTCAATTTCCACTCCCTAAACTTCACTCTTTAGAAATGTATGTATCAGTGTAGCAATGCAAGCTAATTTTGTTTAATTGCAAGAATATAAGTTAATCCTAGATCACAGTATAAGTGTCGGGTTTATCCATTCTAGGAAAGTATTGTACTCTTAGGGGGCGTTTGGTTCGTAGAAGGTTATCTGAAGAAATGGAATCAGTCAAAGGAATTGGAATTTGAATGGGATTGGAATGGCCTGCGAACCAAACGGGGTATTAAAGTCCTTCAAAATCTTGAAGAAAATATCCTGTAACAGTCTTGACCTACAAGATCGGCTATTTATAGTTGAATAATGTGTATACTTAAGTTATATGCTTTACGTTATTGTTCCTGTCTATTTAACTTTACACATGTTTTTATTTGATTAATATTTGATGGCCCGCGGGCATGTAGCTCAGTTGGCAAATGGGCGGACCGACTTTGCTCAAATACACAATAGGTTCAAGTTCGAATCCTGCGGGATACGGGCTTCAACCCCTCTGCTAGCCTCAGCCGCTGAGTCAGCTCTGAAATGCCACCTCACGTGTGGTTCCTTGGGGTGGGTTCCATGTGGAGCCGACCGGGTTGCCGGTAATTAACCTTTGCTCAAATATAGTATGGACACAAGACAAATTAAAGTGGGGTCCACGGCTGCAGCAACCGAAGTTGACCTTTATTTTGCTAAGGACATAGACAGTCAGAAAAGAACAAAGATTAGAGGTATCTTTTAACTTTAATCAGGTGATCAGACTTTGTGCTTATTTGTCTAAGGGGTTGTTTGGTTGTTTTTCCATTAAGTCATGTATGGATTAAGCTAAGTCGCTATTTGTTTGAAGTGCATAATAAACTGTCTGAATAACATAAATGACCATTGTACCCCTTACTTTTTTTTTCATTGCTTTTGTATTATATGATTCAACAATGATGAGGATTACAAGAATCCTTATAAGTTGATCAACTAACAATAACGATGAATCCTTAAAGTACTACTTTGGTGTCAATGTCATAATATGTAATCGAAACATTACAAGAAAGCAAGATACAACCTAACAGCCCTAATTTACAAGGTAATTCACAAGAAACCAAAATGCAACCTAACATCCCTAATTTACAAGAAACCAAAAGACAATCTTCTACCAAAATCAACTTGCTATCAGGTAATTGACCAGAGAGATGCCATTGGTACGCTTTTTTGTCACAAACCCATGAATTTTGATCCAAATTTACAAGAAAACAATACAGAATTTCAAGAAAAATCAAGATGTATTGATGTAATCATGTAATAAACAAAGATACAATCAGGATGCCCTCATTGTATCAATAGGTAAAACAATGAGGGAAACCTCATCTAAGGTTTTTCTAACAACAATAAATGGATCAAAATCTGAAACATAACACAACAGAGAAGGCAAGATATAGTTACAATGGCGGTGGTGGCGATGGTGGTTACGGTGATGCCTGTGTCTCGCTGTTCCTGCTGCTTGAGAACTCAGATAACATAACTTTTGGAGCAACAGCGGTATCCTCTCCCAACAAGAGTGCCGCCACCTCCTTCATGGTGGGCCTGTGCTGCGGATCAGGGTGGCAACAACTTAATCCAAGCTTCAACACCGCTTCCATCTCTTCCATTTCATACTGCCCCATAATCCTCCCATCTGCAAGCTCCCCTAATTTTCCTTCTATATACTTCTCTCTAACCAAATCGACCAAAATCATATCCTCCTCCCTTTCTTGCCATGTCTCTATAGGTTTCCGCCCACATGCCACCTCTAGCACCACCACTCCAAAGCTATAAACATCACTGGCGGCAGTTGGTGATGCCAGCATAGCCAGCTCCGGTGCCAAATAGCCAAGGGTACCCACCACTCTTGTAGTGCCCGGTTCCTCACCTTGTGTATACAACTTTGCCAATCCAAAATCACCCAACCGACCTCTCATATCCAAATCCAGTAACACATTGCTCGACTTAATGTCTCTATGCACCACCACCTGTTCCCACCCATGGTGGAGATAATTCAAACCCTCCGCCACATCCGCCAGTACCTTCTTCCGCCCTTCCCAACCCAAAACGTTCTTCGGCTTATCAAAAATCCACGTATTAAGACTTCCATTCGGCATGTAATCGTATACAAGCAACAATTCGTTTCTTTTCCTACACCAGCCTCTCATTTGAACCAAATTCTTGTGTTGAAGCCTACCCATACTCGAAATCTCGGCCATGAATTCCCGCAGCCCTTGTTTCGAATTGTGATTCACGCATTTTACAGCCACCTCCGTCTTGTTGCCGAGCGTTCCTTTATAAACTTTACCGAACCCACCGGCCCCAAGAACCTCATCGTCTGAAAAACCTTTCGTAGCCTCTTTTAGCTCTTCGTACGAGTACCTATGAGGCCAGTATTCAAGCTCCCAATCTTCAATCTCATCTTCCTGGCTCCTAGAGTGGTATTTCAGCCAGACAAAATAACAAACACCTAGCAGGCATATGAAAAAAACCACCGAACCAATTATAATACCCACCGTAGCTCCGGTAGACAAACCAGAATTAGAACCAGATTGAGCCAAGAAAACAGGTAAACCGGTAGTATTAATATCTCTTGCCAACCCGGTGTCGCTAAAACTCCATGCTAAAACCCTTTGTGCTTCGATCCAAGTGGTTTTAGAAGCAGAAAACCCAACAAACATATCAGATGAGACGTAATTACCTATACCTGGATTCCGATAACTGAGTAACGGCCTAATTGGTCTAGACACACCCGCAGGAGCAATCGTAACATTGATCTCCGATCTAGATCCATCGAATTCAATCCAAGCATGTACGTTTTGACCGTTTCGCATACTCACCGGATTAAAACTTCCGTTAGAGTTGTAGTAACCGGCGCCAACAGGCACCTCAGATTCAATATTGTTTAGGTCAATTCCGACGTGATTCCCATCAGTATCGTTCAATTCCGTGTTTAAACCGGTGTCAAACTCAACGGCAATAAGCGGAGCTACAGTTCGGGAAGCGGAGCCGGTGAAGAGTCCGAAATACTGACCGCCGATTGCTCCGTTAGGTTCGGTGGAGTTTGATAGCACGAAAGCGATGCCGAAACCAGGACTAGCGGTTATTTCAGGTAAAATTGAGAAGACGAATTGAGTAGAGAAGGAGGTTAGGTTACCGGAGTTTGGTCGGAGCATCGGAATTCGCGTTGAGTAGAAAGCTCGGCCGATTGACCACTGATTGGAGTCATTTGACAAGCGGATTACCGGCGGTTCGATGCGAGCGTCACGGATGAGTTGGAGGTCGGTGGCGGAGTTGAAGGAGTTGAAGAGGAAGTCCACGGCGGCGATCGGCGGCGATTGGAGGAAGAAGATCAGAGTGATTACTAAGATTTGCAGATGCATTTTTGGAGAAATTTTGCCAGATGAAATAAGGGTTTCATATGATAAGGATAAAACTCATGATCAGATTCGAGTTCTTTCCCCTTTGAGTAATCATTTGACAGCAAAATCGTTGAATAATTGTGGTTTTTGATGTGTGATTGCGCGAAATTTTAAAACATGGGTTAGTTTTCGGGGGTGCTTGGGATTGCTTATTTGAAGGGGTTTTTTTTTTTATTTTTTTAGCTTATTGTAATTTGGTATCGCAGATAAGCTATTTTGAGTGTTTGGATGGAACAAAAAGAAAACAGCTTATAGCGGTGCCAAACAATTGAAAAGCCATTTTTGATAAGTCATTTTGTTGTAACTTATGACTTATTTCAAAAGTGCTTATGACTTTTTAGGTTCTTTTATATGTATAAGCAATCTCAAACACCTTTAAATAACAACTTATTAGCTTATTACGTTTTGGTACCACAATAAGCTAATTCAAACACTTTTTAAAAAACTCCGATTTGGCACCACATAAGCTGATAAACACTTTTCCAAATAAGCACTTTTCCAAATAAATAAGCAATCCCAAACACCCCCTTATGGATTATGATTTGGGAAATTAATTGAAGTAGCCGGCTGGTGGTTACAATGAGAAATAGACGGACACATGTATCGGATTAATTTTCTTTTAAATCGTAATTCATAAGAGGGTTTGAGATTGTAAGAGATCAACAGTTTAGATCCACTTCACACGCTTCATACCATTAACTCAACTTCTTACACGATCTTTCGCCTTGATATGACTATTCTTATCGGGTAAGTGCTTACCGACACGATATTTTTATTCATTTATCTTGTCGTGTAACATCTTTGGCTATGAAAATTGATTGTTTGTCAACATTTTAAACCCGATAAGTGCTTATCAGGTGAGAGTCGCCCACACTTACCGAGTAAGACTCTCGGTTTTTGCCTTATCTCTTACCGGGTAAGATTCTCGGTTCTTTCCATGCTCAATCAATAAGGTAAATGATATTGGTAAGTTTTTACCTTCTTATCTTTTATCGGGTGAGATTCTTGATTCTGTCCATACCCAATCAATAAGGTAATGATATTGGTAAGTGTTGCAATTGGTACGTACGTGCCTTGCGAAAGCAGTTAAAAGACAAAAAAGAAAATTACAGATACTATCCAGGTTCACAAGTGTCAGATCACTGTCTTGCGGATCTGGGTAAAATTCAAAAAAGTTACAGTTTCAACCCAAGTTCGTAAGTGACACCTCTAAAACTTACGGAAATGCCAGGTGTGGAGAAATCCTAATGGAATATTTTGAGACTCAGACTCAAACTCAAAATCTGTAAAAAAAAAAAATTGTCTTTTACTACCTTTGCAAATCACGAACGTGCCACTTGCAAAGGTAATGACTTTTGGTGAGAACTAAAGAGAAATGGTTAAGAAATGAATATATCGGTCCAAATGTCTTTTTTAATTAATTTACCTTTTTCCAATTTTTGTAAGTATTTAAGATTAAATCAAAAAAATAGAAGATTAGTCAATTAACAACAATCAACCACCGGCTTTAAATTAAAGGAAACTTTCACATTCGATGAATGTGAAAAGGAGACGTGAACATTTCAAAAGTTGCTCTACAGAATTCGATTCCAAAAATCAAACCAACCAAATTCAAAATTCGATTAAATTTTAAGTTTGGTTCAACGTTACGAAATTGTAACAAGACTCGGGGTTCGGTTTTCTGTTTATCTTTGAAAAATTCAAATTTAAACAACTAACAACTTAAACCACAAGGGCTGTGGCGTGGTGGTAAAGGCTTGGGGAGTTCATATTGCTCAACCTAGGTTCGAGCCCCACTAGCAGCATTTGTGGCCACTGAGGATAATCTCAGGGCTGCACGCTTTAGCAGCTGGGCCATAGACTCTAATTGTCAGGGATTAGTCTGGGCCACAGGCCCAGGATACCCTTTCCAAAAAAAAAAACAACTTAAAACATAACAGTATATATATTAAAAACAAAATCATTACACTTTTTAGTTAACTAAACGAGAATCTTACCCCTTAATTAATTAATTTCTTTTCACAACTTTTAAATATTTGTGCATTTAAGAAAGGGTAAATTTGAGAATTTAGTTATGTGTTTTTAAAATTGAACACTATTTTAAGGAAAATATAAATAAAATATGGACACTTATTTTAGTACAGAATGAATACTATTTAAAGTAATGGTAAATTTGTATGTTAATTAATGTAACAAACTTTCAATTTATTCTACTTACGGCCTATTTATATATGTTGATTTTATAGGACATTTTTTTATGTAATTAAAAACTACAATATATTTTAAATTGATATTAAATTTTGACAAGCTTTTTTTTTTTTTTTTTTTTTTTTTTAACAAGCTCGTATTGTTAAATAAGTTTAAATTTAAGTATAATTTCGCAATAGGAAACCAGAGTTTTTCGACAATGGAAATAGAAATTTGAATTTATAAATTTTCGAGGGTTAAAAAATAAATATACTTACAAAAAATAAAATGTATATACTATTATGTTAAAATAGTAGAACGATTATTTTCATGAAGATTACATTTATCACCTTTATAATTAGTTATTTAATATATACTATAAGCGTACTCGCGTAATGCAGCGAGATACATCACGATTTTAACGTTTCATTTTATTTTATTTTATTTTTGTCGATTTACAATACAATTTTTGATGGTTTTGAGAAAGTGATAATTTTTTTTTATAAATTTGTTTAATTTAGACTTAATAATATAATATTTTTTATATAAAAAATTAAGTATTTTGTTATAATTCAATGATTATCTTATATATTTTAATGACATCTAAAAAAAATAACCAATTACATATTTAATAATATAATTAAAACAAATTTATATAAATATAATATATTAATTAATAGTGATACATGAAAAAATCTGCATAAAAGAAAGACCATGTACATACCAAATTGGTAGGTGTTAGAAGTCTGCAGTAGTAATATGTATCTTGTGCTTTGATACTTGTAAATTAAGAGATTTTTAAAATCTTGCATAAAAGGATGGTACATTGTGCTAATAATTTGTATTTAAAAGTTTTTTATTTGTGCTTTATAATATAGTATAGATTTTGTATTCTTTACTTTTTTATTTTACGTCTTTATCATGTTAACACAAATAATCGTATATGAAAAAAATGCAATGAAAAAATACGTTTATTTCTTTACAAATTATACCATTATAATCGTCTCGTCAGTACCTTCAAAAGAAACTCAATATTGAATATTTTTTTAATCTAATCGTACCATTAAATATAATGAATATCTACGAATTAATTTATTTTATATCAATACGTTTTACTTTTTCATCTTTATCATATTAAAAGTACATAATCGTATATCAACTAAAATACATTAAAAATACGTTTCATTCATATTATAAATTATACCATTATAATTTTTTCGTCAATAATTTTAATATAAATTCATTATTGAATATTTTCGTCGATATTGTTGATTATACATTAAAGGCACGTTTCATTTTTATTATAAATTACACCATTATTATTTTTTTTGTCAATATTTTCAAAATAAGTTTAGTTTGAATATTTCTTGATTTATTAGTATTATAAAATAGAATAGATACGTACCAAGTTTTCACAAGGGTTAGAAAACTCACAAGCCTAGGTTTTCAGAATAAAACCTATAAAATAGTAAAACCCTATAAATGTTGATGAAGATGGGATAGAGGAGTAGGTAGCTTGAAGTTCCTCACTTAACGCTCCCAAAGTGATCTTGATAGCCAAAGTAATGAATCCAACAAGTCAACAACCTCTAGGATGAATTTAATGAGGGGGGAGTTTTAGGGGAAAGAGAAATGCTCTAAATGCTCTCCAAGTCGCGTACAAAATGGAGTGGTGTTAAAAAGTGAAGACAAAATCGACCAAGGATTAATTTATACACCCATCCCCCCGTATGCGACAGTGTCCGACGACTTTACCATGGGCATTGTTGCTGGCACTATCGCGGGTGTCACCCCACCTTCGGTACAATACCGGCGAGAGTGACACGCGAGTATGCCACAGGGCAATCTCGTTGTCATAACACACGGTGTGCACTGTGACCCCTTAACCCAAAATATTGTGACCAACGACTATGACATTTGTCATAGTCGCATGACACTCTGTGCGAACCCTAGTCGAGTCCGATTTTCTCCGTTTTGGCGATTAAGGCGACCAAGTTAAAGGTTAAGGATCATAAAGAAGTTTCCAAACTAAAATTAAACTTGTTACACTCTATACTACGAAAGTGAATCACGATATCCCATTAATTCTTACTTTGATTTTTCCAAATGTTACAATCCTCCACACCTAGAAAAAAGATTTTTAGATGTTACAATCCTCCCCACCATGTCTTCATAGACTAAGTATCGATAAAGGCGAAGAATACAAAATTAACATGAAACATGATTGTCATTTTGATTTCGAGATGTTTCACGAGCGGATACATACCTTTGTCAATTGTTTTTTCAATTTCACAATGTTTTGCACCGCATCGCGCACAGGTACATAACTAGTTTCATATAAAATATGAAATTTTCAAAACTTATAGGGGTCAATTGACCCAGTCATTTACGTGCATCCGTCAGACCGCTACTGCACTTTTGCCAGCTTAATTTTGATGAAATGAATTATATTGGTTGATCCCAGTTGTTTGCTTTAAATTTTGATTTGGTTCTTAAAACGAATTATTTATAATGATAGTTCTTAACTTTTCAATTTAATAATAATCATAACCTTTCAAAATAACAACATCAACTAGCAACCATTATGAAGGATAAATTATAGAGACCAAAAGTTGAAATTAGTTGTGATTCAAATTTTTTTTATAATATTTTTATTAAAATTATTTTATATATCCAACCACAAAATCAAATTTCTTAAATTAAAGTATATATTAGTTAAAAAAAGGTATTTATTTAAACAACTATTAAATTAACAAGGATTTTTATTTAGTATGTAAAAAACTTGATTTGTGATTTGATCTATAAATATTGTCAATGATATTTTTTTTAAATATGAATCACAAATAATTTTGGAGTAAAATACACTTTGTCTCGTGGTTTGCCCAAAGACTTGTCCCTCATAATGGCTACTGACCGACGACGTTAACTCTATGGACCATAAGTGTTATGAAGTTGAAAGGTTATGGACCATTTGTGTAGATAATTTGTTTTAGGGACCAAACCCAACTTTTGAGTAAACTACAGGGACCATCAGTGTAATTCACTCATTTTACACGAACTCGTGGACGTTTCCATGTGCGTTTTCAATATTACGATTTGAATGATTAAAATTATATAATCAAATATTAGAGTTATATAGTTAAGTAGTTATAGAATCACCCTCAATAGCTTTTCTTACAACAACCTTTTAAAATCTGATTATTTTGAAATCATAATTAATTTTTGTATCATCAAAATGACACATAATTGAATATTGCTACTTCAGACCACGAAAACTTGCTTAGTATTAACTAAGATATCAATCAATCTGAATATTCTATCAAAATTATTTAGGACATGCTTACGATACCATAATTCTGCTGCTATGAGATTGAATAATGGGAATTAGTTACTCGGCTTCCCTACTCGAAAGGAAAACATCCATGGTTCTTGATGATGGAGATCAATAAATGCTGATGGAAGGAGGCTGGTAAACTGTTCTTGATCATAGGCAAAGGTTCATACTTACAAAGATTTATTGCCTAATGTTACTCATCATATTTGATTGATTTATTATCACATCAAAACCAAACCAAAAAACCCAACATCGTGCTCAGTTTAAAGTATTTTCAAGATCATTGCATATTTTTTTAACCTTTCTCTAGGACACTTTGAGATTAGTCGGAGATGTTACAGGCTAATCTAATGAATGATTATTATAATGCTCCCCAGTTTTTCATTTTTTATGGTTTTATTTGAAATTGACCCTACTATTAAAATATCTAAAACAAAAAATTTATTAGAATCGAATATATTTTTTAAAAAGTTAAACTTTTATTTTTCTATTTTAAAAAATTAATAAAAATTTTAGGGAAATTAATTAAAATGACCATATTTGAAACTCGTATTACCAAAATGCCCTAAATCTCGTTGGGTTTGCCAAAATACCCTTTTTGTCCGGGATTTCACTGTTCATCCCGGCCCTAACCCCGGGATTTCACTGTTCATCCCGGCCATAACCCCGTGATCAATCCTTTTTTGATCCGAATCACCTTAACCCCGGGATGGGTCTCATCCCGACCCTATATCCCGGACAAAAGGGATATTTCGACAAAGTTATCGAGATTTAGGGCATTTTATTAATACGGGTTTCAAATACGGTCATTTTAATTAATTTCCCAAAATTTTATTGGAGATGTTCTACTTTTATTGATCCATTTTATTATTTATAATAAATATCAAACGTTTTTGTTTTTTTGATGTTTTGCACGTTTGATACCAAATTACCAATATACCACTTCCTAATATATGAAAGGCATATTTTTCTTTTATATATATATATATAGTCTTAGGTTCATTTGTGAAATGACAAATATATGAGAAAGAGAGAAGTAATCATAGTCATTCATACGATCAAAATCGGATTTGACTGGTCAAATGTGTCGGCTTTGACTGGTCAAAAGTTGCGGCTATTCCAAAAATAGAAGAACGCTTTTGTAATTTTACAAAATACACGGGTCGTGTTCATATATGAACCTGTATGTTCATATGTGAATTAGTGTAATTCACATCTGAACTCTTTTAACTTATGAACTAATTAACTGATTCACATATGAACTAATTAACTGTAAATTCATATATTAATCAGTTGAACTAATTAACAGATTCATATATGAACTAATTAACTGATTCTCATATGAACTAGTATGAACTCATCCCGCGTATTTTACAAAACTACCCTCTACCTTCTATAGACCATGCAAGGAATTTTCCAATGTTTCGCGTCAAAGCCGCAAATGTTGATCAGATGAATAACTAAAATTACTTCTCTATTTCTCATACATTTACCATTTCTCAAATGAACTCTCCCTATATATATATATTTTTTTTTTATTTTTTTTTTCAAAAAAGGAATTGTTTTTAATTCAAAGTCTTTTGGTATATGGAAAACGCAAACAAACGAATATCCGAATATTTTTTATTTCCTGGAAATTAGAAAAAACTAGTTTTCTTCGTTTATGGCGTGTGGAGTCTCTTTCAATTATTTACAGAAATAGTCCCTAGACTATTTACTGATCTACAATTATTGTCCATCAAAATCTTAATTTTCTATTAATGGCTGGTAAACAAATTTCAACGTACTTTTGTCCCCGATTTCGTTAATGGTTGATTGAAACATTTGTTTTATAACATAAGAGCGAAAGATCGTGTGAGAAGTTGAGTTAATGGTGAGAAGCGTGAGAAGTGGATCTGAACCGTTGATTCTTTTTAATCTTAAACCCTCCCATGAATTGTCACTTAGAAGGGTATTGATTCGGTGCATCTTATGTCGATGCATCTCATCATAATATGTGTCCATTTCTCATCCAACAGTTGATAACCCTTTCTCACGATTCTCACCATTAACTCAACTTCTCACCGGAACCCAACCATAACATAAGATGACAAAAAGTTTATATTATATTTATAACGGTTATTACTTCCAAGTTAATAAATTCATCATACAAACCAAGTTTTTTATTTTTTTAAAATCATCACTGTTGATTGGTTTAATGGTTAATCTGTTGAATTGTTTGAGGACTTTATGTATTTAGATAAGTTTCATATGGTAACCATGGGTTTTTAAGCCAATTTACGTGCACCGACTAATCCTTTGTGCGACCATGAATGGTTTGAAGTCATCGTAAGCAAACTTTCATGGCAAAAGGATTTGACAACGCTTGGATTCAAACCCGTAAAAATGAGATTTCCACAACATACCTCTAAACCTTAAGTAGTGCACCACAACTCAAGTGGTTAGAGCATTTGTAACAGTTATGCTACTTTTTAACTATAAAATAAAGTATAAAAAGTCAAAATTTTAAAAAAAGCACTTCCAACACCAACAATTATTATATTTTAGAGATTGTAGCATTGATTATATTATTAAAATAATTAATACATTAATAAAATATTATTTTATCTCTCCTATGCATTAATTCAATACCTCTTATTGGTGAAAAAATTAAATTATAATTACTTTTTCTTAAAAAGTGGGGTTTAGAGATTCCTCCAAATTTTGTATTTCTCCAACATATCGATCATTACTCTAATAAAAGCATCATCTATTGTTGACTATTTTTTCCTTTAATGATCATATGTATAAAGTAAGACCATCTCCAACAACATTGCTAAATTTTTTCTAAAATAGATAATGGAAAGTCAAGATCTTTAAAAACATTTTCTTCTAACTCCAACAACTTTTCTATTTTAGAGAATCAATCATTATTTATATTATTATAATATTCCATAATTTATCATTTCAATACACTTTTTAAAAAAAACTTAAAATAAAATGTTAAAAATTGAATGTTATTGGTTGGATTGAATAAAATAATATTTTATCTCTCCAATTTAGAGATTATAGAAAATTTTCTATATTTAGAGATTTTTTGATCTTTCTCTATTTTAGCAAACCATATAGCAAAGCTGTTGGAGAGGAATAAAAAGAAAAAACCAAAATTTTCTATTTTAACAATGCTGTTGGAGATGCTCTAAAATCTTTAAGGACCAAAACTGCATAATAAAACATAGTTTAGGGACCATTTATGCAATTCACGAATCTTTTTAAACAAGGAAACCCTGCCCTATAAATAAACCCCATAGGCTACCTTCAACCCCTAAGGATCGCCTCTGCAATTTCTTCTAGAATCTTCTACTCTCTCTATTCATCATGACTCGCATAACGAACACCGGCAGCAAACCGTCGCCGGAGGCGACCATCAAGTTTCTCTACAGCTATGGCGGAAAGATCATGCCACGTCCGATCGACGGAAAACTCCGTTACGTCGGCGGTTACACCAGAGTTCTCGCCGTCGACCGTTCCGTCTCGCACGCGGAGTTGATCGTTAGGTTTTGGGAAGCGTGTGGATCATCGGTGAATTTGAAGTGTAAACTGCCGTCGGAAGATCTGGACGTTTTGGTTTCGATTACTTGCGATGAAGATCTCGCCGCCGTCGTCCAGGAGTACGATCGAGTTTCTCCGGACGCGAAGATCAGAGCCGTACTTTTTCCGGTGAAATCGTTGAAGACGATCTCTCCGGTTCCATCGTACGAATCGCTCGTGGATTTCTCAGCCGCGAAACCGCCGCCGTATCCGGCTGCAGCTAATTCAGCCGTCCGTAAAGGAACGGAACAACAACAACAACAACAACAGGCGGTGAGTTCTTCATTCCACAAGCTCCGTCGGTATCCTGTCGCTAGATCTTGCCGTGATAATCCACCGGTGGCGTTCCGGATCCGTCAAAATGCAATCCCTAGGTAGAGTTACTTTCTTCGTGGATCGAATTACAGACGAATTGAAGAGTAAGAAACTATTAGGTATTAGATGAACATAAAAACAATTACCATACGTGAATAGTCCGATAGATTTTGGTTGCCAAAATTCAAGTTCCGATCTGATTACGCAATGATGATGTTCTAGATCTTGAACCGACATTCAATTGAGAGGATCTATTACTGAAGATTGATTTTGATGAATTTTAATGGATTCTGACTATTCACCGTTGTTAGAATGGCAACTGTTAGGGTTTCGTTGAAGGGTGGTTTAGGGGTAGGGAAGGGGGAATATTTAGGGAGATATTTGGGGATATAAACTTAAATTAAATGTTAATTAAATCTTTTCCATAGATTTAATTAGAATCTGATTTAAGATTATACATCAAAATGACTCGGTTTAAGCCGGAATGGAAATCATATAATTTAATCAAATCATTGATGGGTAACAAATAATTAAGTCATCTTTAACCGTATGGCAGAAACATTATTGTACGCGTTACGATTGTAAGATATTAGCGCCGATAAACTCAGTGGTTTCAACCACCATGCCACACCCTTGTAGTTAAAAAACTCCAACTCGCATGGAAAGAAGGTATTTTGGCACATATGAGAAATAAACCACATATGGAATGGTTGGAGATGGATTGATTTTTCGGGTTATTGGACCCGCAAATTTAGTGTTTTTTTTGGTATTGTTCCAGTTTTGAGACCTCCGTCGTCCCCAACTATCAAACGGTCAACTCCGTCCATCGACAAAATGTCAAGAGTGCTATCACAAGATTTATTGGCCAAAACGGTATTCAGAGTTATCAGCAGAGTCAAATCTCTTGAACGTCGAGTTTGAGTGTGGTGAGTTTTGATGTATATAAAATTACTTTAAAAAACCCTAACCTTTACGAAATCTGTCAAGTTTCAAAAAATTTGGAGTTTTTTATTGAGTTCTCTACTATTGCACAAAACCCAGTGATTTTGATTTAGCATTTAGTAAGTGCTTACTCGATAACTTATTTTACCGGATGAAAATGACAATAATCGAAAATTTTATCCAGTTAAAGATATGTTAAACAATTAAGGTTCTTACCCAGTAAGTGAGGGCGGAGGACTCTTACCCGGTTAGCGTTTACTGTATAAGAGATGCTTAGCATCCGTTCATTTTGATGGCTGAAAATGTTACCAAATAAGGTAAGTGAGAGTGATAACTCTTGACAATAAACACTTAGGGGCTGTTTGGCAGTTGCTGAATGATTAAGTGGTCAGAATGATTAAGAGACTTATGATACAGTGCGAAATGAAATATGGTTGTTTGTTAATTGTTCAGAATGAAATCAAGGCTCTTAATGGTTAAGGCAGAGTCAAGATACAAAATCATTCAGAGGGTTTTGGAACCATTAAGAGGCAGACCTTCTTTTTGTCAAACAAGATTTACCTCTTAACGAGTCAGAGGTTATCTCTTAATGGAAAACCCCTTACCCAGTAAACGTTTACCCCTATAAGCATTTAATAAAGGGTCCCAACACATCAACAATGCAACAAAAATACCAATTCACATTTTCCAACGTTCCCATTCTCATTAACAAATGAAAGGCATCATATTCTCATTCGTTAAAATGGTTGGTTGATTTGGGACCATTTTATGAGAAAAGGAAGGAATATTATTAAAAAGAGCATTAGGTTACCCAAGATGCAACTATGGAGGTTGGTGTGTGGGGCTTTACATCACCTTCCCCAATTCCCACCTTCCATTCCCAATATTTGAAATCAGGAAAAAATGGCATCTAACCTCACATCCACGACAAGTAAGTTTAAGGGAAACTGCCTTAACAAACTACTTTTTAGTTCAATTTAATTTTTGGGGAAAAGTTCAAAAAAACCAATAAACTATTCTATTTTGAATGATTAAGTCCTTTAACTATTTTTTCGAATGAAAAAACCATTAAACTTTTCTAATTTTGAATGATTAAGTCCCTGAATTTTGAATAAATAAATCATGAAACTTCTAAAAATTGGTCACGTTTTTCTTAAAGGTACCTGGAACTAACTATGAAGGTTTTAAGGGTAAAAACAAATCTAAATCAGTTTTATCGTTTTCAAACTCTACGCCATTAAAACCTCTCACAAACATTCGTATCGCTCCGCCTCGCCACTCCTCGTTACTTGAACATTGTTCGTTCTCCATATCGCCTAACACGTTGTTGGCCCTGTCATCGATCTCTTTCTTTTTGATCTATTTTTTAACCATCAAAAGAGGAAGAATCAAAAGATAACCAGTTACATGTAGTTTTTTTTTGGGTTAAAATGATGTAACTAACCAATTTTTAGAAGTTCGATGATTTAATTTATTGAAAAAAATATTCAGGGACTTAATCATTTAAAATGAAAAAAATTAATGGTTTTTCATTCAAAATGAGAAAAGTTTGATGATTTTTTCATTCAAAAAAAATAGCTCGAGGACTTAATCGTTTAAAATGAGAAAGTTTAATGGTTTTTTCATTCAAAAAACTAGTTCAAGGACTTAATCATTCAAAATAGAATAGTTTGTTGGGTTTTTTTGAATTTCTCCCTCATTTTTGTGTTCTAGCAGTAGAGGTATAAGTGTACCAACCACCTACTAATGGGGTGGATACATAATTTACCTTTCTCATAATAACTATGGGACCAGTACGTAGAGACACTCCATCCATAGGGTAACAAATACCCTCATTAATCCATTTGTTCACATTCATTAATCCACAGTTTCAGACTCATATAGATTCAACGTCGACACTTTTTGTTGAGTGACTTCGGCCGAACGAATACTAACGACGGTGTTGAACTAATGAATGTGAATTCGAAATAGAGGATGTGTGTGTGTTCAACTTTTTAGAAAAATAAACATAAAGAATGGTAGTTACACAAATTGATGATTTGTATGCTTTCGGCCACATAAACCGACCAATATTTTTCGAGTTCATGTTTTACACTTGTATCCAAAATTATAGATCGACCGGACGTGTTCTTTTAAAACCAAAATATAAAAGTTCGTTACTATGTATCAAATTAAAATTCTTACAAATTAAAAAGACCAAAAATATCTTAAAATCACGAAACTCACTTAATTACAATCATCTTCTAACATTCCCGGAAACAAAAATCTCCGATCAATTTTTCATAATCAACTTTCTCCATAAAACCATTTCCGATAGATATCAAGGCTAGTAAAAAACCTACAACATTATAACCAAATGATCATTGACCCAACAATAGGTAGATCCCGACTTCCAGTTGGTCAAACGTTCAAACCTCGCCAAATATGAGGTGCGTACATAAGTATTTGTCGTACATAAATATTATTGGGCTAAAGGCCAAAACATGTATAATTTGGCCCCCAAAATCTTTAGGGTCTTGTTCTATATTGACATTGGTACACCCTCAAACACGACCCTACGTTCAACAATTGTTTTAGTGTTACAATGTGGTGATAATGATTGCGTCTTGCTATGTCTGAGGATCAACCGATTTCCCGCTCAAACTCGTCGCCTTCCGACTCTTCTGCATTGTCGGCATCATCATCATCATTGTCCAAGTCTTCTTCGTCGTTATCGACCATGGTTTTCCCTATCACGATTTGGTTGCTATTTATCTTCCTGATCTCGTCGCACTACAAAACAAACGTATTTCTTACATACAAGAACCGATATTTTGAACAATAAAAAATAAACTTCAAGTCCTTTTTCCATTTTTGGAAGTCTCATCCAGAGCGGACCTACGAAGCCCCAGTGGGGTCCCATACACTAGCTCAACCGATTTTCGCAAATAGATTTTTTTTTTTAGTATGAAAGGTGTACAAGTTAACTTAAATTAGTATCTTAATCATATGAACTAGAAACTCAATATCAAATTTAGGTTTTCATATTATAAATTGGAACCAACATTATACAACATTATGAAATTAGATCACAAAATCGATTCATACAGACCGAAAATTAGAAGAAAAAAAAGTTTATACAATCATCTATAACTAGAAATTCAATATCAAAATCAAAATCAGTTCAATATCAAATTTAGGTTTTCATATTATAAATTGGAAACAACAATATACATCACTATGAAATTAGATCACAGAATCGATTCATACAGACCGAGAATTAGAAAGAAAAAAAAAAGAGTTTCTATAATCATCTACAACAGAAATTCAAAATCAGTTCAGTATCAAACTTAGGTTTTCATATTATAAATCGGAACAAACAGTATACATCACTATGAAATTAGATCACAGTCTCACAGAATCGATTCATACAGATCGAGAATTAAAATAAAAAGTTTCTACAATCATCTATATTAATAAGCCATCGCAAACAATGAAACTGAATAAAAACAAGTGTAGTAGAAGAAAAATGCAATTTACAGAATCAATCAGTTGGAAACAAGTACATACGGACCTTGTCTTCAAAATCGGACTCTTCAATGGCGAGAAGAAGTTCCTCACTCTGAGGCTGAGGCCATTGCGGAGTAAGAAGAAACGACGTCGTCGGAATCATCCTCATCGACGACGGATACTGCATCATGAATGCCGGAAACTGCAACATATTTTACGATTGTTTCACCGGAAAATGGAGTGAAATAGAACGCACCGGAATAATTTATATGTGGGCTGGGCTTTCTCATGAATAACAATGGTCCATTTATATTTTACATTTTTTTATTTGCAATTGTATATATCATATTATTTGAATTACGGGGTTGACTTTCCGGTGAGAAGTTGAGTTAACAGTAAGAAACATGAGAAGTGGTTATCAACCGTTGTGTGATAAATGGACGCACATTAGGATGAGATGCACCAGATCAATTATCTTCTAAGACGCAATTTATGGGAGGGGCTTGAGATTAAAATAGATCAACGGTTCAGATACTTCTCACAATTAACTCAACTTCTCACGCGATCCTTCGCCTTAAGTTAAAAGTAAAAAAAGTTACTGTTTTTCAAAGTTTACTATGAATATGACTATAAAAATGTTACGAAGATTTTTTGGGTTTATCTTGATCTTCAAAAATTGTTAATATTTATCTATACTATATTATAAAGCAGACATAAAAAACTCTTAAAAACAAGTCTTAAAGCTTAATGTACAATTATTTAATACTAATTACTTAAAAAACAATCATTAAAGCTGTATGTACTACATTTAATGTTATTTATTAATTTTCAATCATTATCTCTAACCATTTTAACTCACTTAAAATCATTTCTCACTTTAACTCCCCTAAAATAACTCTCAGCATAATTAAATATAGTATAAAAATCAAATTTTAAATATAAAAAATCTAAAATATAATTAAAAAAATCTGACAGAATATTTTATAAAAAAATTATATTATTAAACCAAAATAAATTACATTATATTATTAAGTCTAAATTAAACAAATTTATATAAAAAAATCATTATCACTCTCTCACAACCATCCAAAATCGTAATGTAAATTGACAAAAAACAGAAAATAAAATGAAACATTAAAATCGTGATGTATCTAGCTGCATTGCGCGACTACACTTTTAGTATCTTAGAAAAGTAAGCAACTTAAGTTTTTTTTATCTCGATCTGAGTTAAGGTGGAAAATATGGCTTCTTCAAATTTACAATGAGTATGATTACAAAAATGATTATAAAGTGGTTACAAGGACCTTCTTTTTAAACTTTTTGGTGCCACCTAATTTCTAACTCATCAATTTTAAAAATTTATATAAAAATCCACAACGGTAGTTCTTATAAGAACCTCATGTCAACATCAATAAGTATTATATATTAATAAATAAATATCCAATATTTAATTTCACTATCAATAAAAATGAGGAAATTGTCATTTCACACAAACTTCATGGTAAGAACCAAGGTTCTTATTTAAGAACCTAAAGGACTTTAGGTTCTTATAAGAACTCTCCACAATACTAGTTCTTATAAGCTATTGCACTTTTTGCTTATAAGAACCTTGCATTGGAGATGCTCTAAGTTTTACGGACATGTAGATTTTGAAAACATAATCAACTTAAAGAAGCATTTCGATGTGAATTACGATTGAAAAAAGTTTTGGTCTTCTGGAGTTTTACTGTGAATGTGATTAGAAAATAGTTTTATTACATGTGAATTCCTAAGTTTTGCATAAAAAACAAACAACTTTAATGTAAATTATGTCTATTAAAGATTTAAAGTTATATTATAAAAGTCATGACATCTCAAAGAATGGGGTGACTCTTTGAGCGACAGTATTTGTGCTTTTAGTGTCATCAATCATTTTGATATAAATTTTTACTTGAGATCGATTAAGGTAATAAGATAAATATACGTGAGTCAAGAGATGCGGAGTACACACTCACAAATATTGACCCTAACACCTTAGATCACCACAATACGGGGGTCAAGGGGGTTGCGCCCCCTTGTGGGGTCTTAGAGTGCAGCACCCCCCAAATCCACCCTTGGATAATGTCACATCTTTCAGCCCAAATATTACCTTATGTCGTCGAATATGACATCAAGATATAACCAAATCACCATCACATTGGAAGTCTTAACTTAAAGTAATACAAGTCTCCAACATGAGTCCGTCCCATACCGGACTATATTACATAACGCTCCAAATACATAATAAATAAGTTGACAACTAGCAAAACATTAAAGAACATAACGAAGGTAAATCTAATTACGCTTTGCCCTTTTCTTTGTCCACACCTGAACCACCGACTCCTGAGATGCATACTAGTAGTTAGCTAAAAAGCTAAGTGAGTTCATGGTTTACGTGCACATAAATACACACTCCATCAAGCATAAAATATTAAGCACCAATTAAATAGTATGCATATTGTTTTCAGAAAAACATTTGACACCAATGAGATCTCCTAACTGCCTCACCGGGTAGGTCCGCTCTGTCACTGGCATTCCCTGGGTTGCACGACTCACACCCGTCCGACACCCATTACGGGGTCGTGCCACCCCTAGATGTGACATATCGATGTAACACCCTAAAAATAGGGATAACAAAAACTTTCCAAAAATGGAGAAGTGGTATAAAGTTTGCCATAGCAAGAGCCTCCCCAAAAGGGGAAATATACAAATAACCTGTTTAATCACAATTCTGTAATTTAACGGATAAATAAACGACAACCAACTAATCTAATTTCTACATCTAGAAAAGAGATTACAAAAGGGGTGTCATCTATAAACCCAAAACTTCCAACAAAAGTTCAAGCGCCAAAATCCCCAAGCTCTTGCTCAAAGCCTCTAAACTTGCCTAGGAGTCGTGCCGCAAACACCTGAGATACACATCGACACCAAACAAGTGTTAGGCCAAAAAGCCTAGTGAGTCGAACAATAATAAGCATGCATGAACAGTTACAATTCATATCAACAGTTAACCAGTGTTCAATATATGTGGAGTCATTAGGGGAGACCCAAAGCACCAATCAATTCCACCCCAGAGTCGATGTACCTTGATGCCCTTAACAAGGCGCACCCCAAAGGCCCGACACACCCGAAAATTCCACCTTATCCGAGTGGCGGAGGTCTAAACACATACCATTACGGTGGCGCCTACGACTACATCCTCCTTGTGTCCTTGACTTGGTTCGTCCAACATAATGCATATAGGAGGTCCTTAGGTATATTTCAACCAAATATAATTCAATACCAACCATAGGTACAATATCACCCTCCTAATAGCATGAGTCCAACATAAGACTTAAACATCCACATAGCCACGTTGTAGATACAATATCACCAAGAATATATTCCAAATGGAAATCATCATGATATACCAACATATATTCCTTATTCATGTCTGTTAGTCCCAAAGAAGTAAACAAGTATTGTAGAAGGGGGGTTGAATACAATAACACAAAATTTACTTAATTTTAAGTCTTTTATTGATGATGAATATCAAGAATTACACAAAGAGAAAATAACGATTGTTGCGGAATAAGAATAGTTAGGAACTACTCTAAACAATCTAACACTTAGAAGATATTAAGAACACAAAGACTTAAACCTTAAAGAGATAATAGACAACTATCAACCTGCTTGAAATCTTGTGAATGCCAAAACTTGAGCTGAAAACGTGAGTAGCAAGGTGCTACTTCCATCCTTTATATACTATCCAATGTAATGAGTGTAAAGGACAAGTAGAAGTAAAGGCATAGGTGGTTGAGATATTGTCAATAAATTATAAGATATTTGATGTGACTTATCACAATACAAAAGGTAACTTTTGTACTATGAAAGTACAATATCTCTATAAAATATTTATGGGAAAATCTTTTTGAGATCAAATAGAAAATATACGTCTCAATCAAGTTAAGACTAAATGTATATCTTCTCAAGGAAGAAAGAAGCTTCCATTCCCATTGTCAGAAGATCATTGGGAAAGAGGAAGTATGTCAAATCATAAGGATTTAACATAAATGTTCTTACAAGATAAAGAAGTAATCTGTAAGAGGAAGACTACCGAAAAGGAATTCGGTAACTGAGATATGTGCCGAAAGAGGAGCTCAGCACAAAGGGAATGAATGTCGAACAACAAATCGGCAAGGATAAGAATTGCCAATTTAGAAATCGGCAAGGGTATGATCTGCCGAATTGAAATCAACAGACTATGCTTAGTTCACTTTTGAAGTCCATCTCAATCCGCATTGTAGACTTCCTTCATGTTGGATTTGGTTTATCTTTGACTCACCGATCTGTTAAACTAACTAAGCTATTACAAAGAACCATAAAACAAAATACAAGGTTCAATCATCAATAAAGACTAAGGAGAGGTTATCTTTAAATCTTAGATGACCCAACAATCTCCCCCTATTTGATGATAACATCTCATACAACTTAGAAGTTAATGAATAATGCATTTTGACCCTTTTCATATTCTTTTGGGTTCTTTTTCACATAGACCATTATTTTTGTTTATTTTTGGATTTTTTGAGTATCCGACATTTACAAGTATAAAAGAATGAAATAAAAATTTGTACAAACTATTTACAAAAATAAAAACTCAATGTATTAATCTTTATAAGAAGATTACAATACAAAGGGGAACAAAATAAACATAAAACTACACCGAGTTTATTCAAAAGAAAAATGTGGTTCAGCATCCCTCTTCTTTAGTTCGTCGATGGTAGCCACATAGAGATCCCTAGCCGACATTGGAATTATTTGAATAATCCCGTGGAGAAAAGTTGTGTCGGCAAGAGGGGTTTGGCTTGATCTGAAGAAGGAGATCTGCCCAAGTGCATTGTTGAAGAAGATACCATGAGTCAGCTCAGAAATCACAGTGGTTGAAGGATGAGGAACCGGAATTGGTAATGAAAGATCAAGATTTGAAGTATCCAGGACCTTTCCTTCTCTAGCCATTTGGGCAAACACGTCTTCCTTTTTGGATTTCGACTTCGATTTGGGAGGAGGACGACCAGACATTAGATTGTTGATAATCTCTTCTTCGGCAAGAGTATGGACAATGTTGTATCTTTTTCGGTAGGTTCTGAACTTGGTTTGAAGATCTGCAATGTATTTATCAACCTCAGCTTTTGCAGAGCTTTGGCTTTTTAACAAGCAGATACCAATTTCTACCTATTCTGATACTCCGAAACGAACAAGAGAGTCCAGTCGATCCATAGACAATGAAGCATCATCCCTGGTAATCTTTAGTCGAATAACATTGCAGGTTGCAAACGGTTTGATTATTTTGACATCTGTGATTTTGGCAGAGATTCGGCGTCTATTGAGAGTTTTGCGGTACCAATCGATACACAAAGACTTTATTTCCTCATTTTTCTTCGCCGAATCCTCTAGAGCGCTCATCTGAGTTTTGATTGTGTCTGTAGGATCTTCTTCGGTAGCAATCTTCAGTGCTAGCTCGGCATCTCTGTCACGAGCAATCTGGGCAAGCTTTGCAGCTTTCAGTTCCTCTTCAGATAAGCCTAGATCAGGAGAGGTAACCTTTGGAGGAGGAAGATGAAGACCAGCACCATCCGCAGCTTTCTTTAATAGAGCATCTTTAAGACGCTTTTCTTCAGCAGCTACTTCATCTGGTGACATAATAGCTTTGCCCTTATCCTTTTTAGGCATTTTCTCCCCCTCAGGCTCTTCGACCACCTTGGGTTGATCGGTTCCCTTCTCTTTGGTAGCAGAAGGTTTGGTAGCAGCAGAGGGTTTTTCCTGACTCGTACTGAAATGAACCTGAGAACGGAGTTTCTCCCCCTCAGTACGAGCCGGGGAAGAAACACCAGATGTAGCCGACACACGGCCTAATCGGCGATCAATACGCTCCAAAACCTTGCGATCGTCAGGAGTGAAAGCAGACTCAGTGATATCAATGTCAAGGGACTGAGCACAGTATTGAGCCATATCGGCAGGCAGAGAGTCAAGACGCCTATTTAAATTCTGCAAGGCACTGAGAATTTCAGAATTAATAGACTCCTGAGCCGAAGTTTGCTGCCGTAGACGGATAAGATCTTGATCCCAAGCATCCGAAGCGGCCTTGAGAGCAGCCACCGATAATGTCAAGGAGGTATTTTGATCATTAAGTCTGACCACCTCCTTGAGAATAGATTCCATAGCTGCTGATAGAGGAGTACGAAGATCGTCAATCTGCTTATGCATGACATCCAAACACTGAAAGATGTCGCGATTAAGATCGACAACCTCAGAATTTTGTTCCTTGACGAGCTTCAGAAGTTCCTCCAAGGAGATGTTGTTGGCATTCAGAGAATCGAGGAGCACCGATTGACGCAAAGACTGGCGAAGCTTTTCGAACTGGGTACCGAGCATTCGTACCTGCCGATTGGAGTCACCAATGTCGGCAAGGAAATCGGCAGATATTGTGATCGGTACCTGGGTAGAAGACCCAACCATTTTTGCAGGGGAAGGTTTGGGTGAGGGAGATCGCTTTGGTGAAAGTTTTGGAGAAGGAGATTTCTTCGGCGATGGCTTGGGGGAAGGGGATTTCTTCGGCGATGGTTTAGGGGAAGGGGAACACTTCATCGGTGAGGAAGGGGGAGAGAAGAGCCTTCGGTACATATCCTGGGATGAAACCCCAGATTGTGCAATATCAACGGGATTGACCCCGGGTGATAGGTTGTGCTATGAGGAAGCAAAATGTCGGTCCGGAGAGAAGACTAACTCATCTTCAACCTCCACACAAAAAGGAGGAGGAGAAGGAATATTTGGGGACTCCTTTTGTACATCCAAATCTTGTTGAGAAGGTTTGGAGGAGGTGGGAGTGGGTTTAGCAGATCCCCGTGGCCCTGGAGAGAAAAAAGTTCAACATCTACCGATTGTTGAGAATCGGTAGATGGAGTGTGAGTTTCGGCCGAAGGTTTAGGGTAAGGGGATTTGGAGCTCCGTCGCTTAACAGAAATAGAAGGGGTTATGACTGGGGTAGCCACCGAAGGTTGCCGGTGGCCTTTTTCTTTTTAATAGCCACCGACTTAGCTCGGGAAGGTTTTGGGGGAGAAGGGACCACCGATTTGGATGGCTTGGGGGAAGATGAAGGCCTTTCGGATTCACCTTCGGCAAGCGTTCCCCAAATCGGATTGGGAGAAGAGATGAAAGAAAGCATACCTGAGGTGAGTGGAGAGTCGGTAGGCTTCACTGGTTTGAAAATAGTTTGCTTGCTAATTTGAGAAATTGGCAAGTCAAACTTGATCATCGGCTCAGGGAGAGCAGCATCGGCACTTAGTTGTGCAGAAAGCTTGTGGTTGATGATGAGGGAGATGAAGCGGGGAAAAGCCACATTGTGATTCCTGGGAGGAGAGATGGCTGTGATCAAGGAGTCGAAGAATACCTGAGCAAAGTCTATCCGCCTCATAAAAATGAGAGCATGAGCCAGACGAGTAATAGCTGCCAGAGATTGATCCCACCCCGAAGTTTTGTGGGAAAGACAATAAAGGAGGTGAGAAAAGAAGTAGTTCCATAGTGCACCCATATTCTTTCGTAGGAGAGTGCCGGAACCCTTAGACTTTCCTTCGTGCACATACTTGAGAGCGACAACGACCTCATCATGCTCGTGATGAGTAGGAAATGGAGCATACACATTGAACTCTGGGATTTGAAGAACTGAGCGAACATCATCCACCCCAAAAGAGAGATTGAGGTGCTCTTCAGAGGATAGAACGGAAGCAGACACCTGGTGAGTAATAGAGTCATACTTACAGGTTAACCAAAAGTTACCAAGGAGCATTTTGCTCATCTTGGTGGAGGCAGTGAGAGCATGGCAGATTGGAGATCGTTGGAGAAAAATGGATACTTGGTTGAACTCTGGGTGTTCAGCATCAGCCGAGAGACGAGCAACTTGGTTGCATGAATGAAAGATGAGAGACTCTCGAGTGAGAGAAATATCCTTGGAAGCCTTTGTCGATTTGGAGGATGCCATTGATGAAGAGAAGAGTTGCAGGTTTAGGAAGTCTTGATAGAGAAGATGAGTGAAACAGGAGAAAAAAAATGAAAAGAGAAGAAGTATATATAGGTTGGAAAAAGAAGAGGGAAAAACGTGCGTATTTGGGAATTCAAAAGCCAACAAAAAAAATGTAATGATGTTATGACGTAAACGTGCGTAATTGGGAAGTGGAACAACCGAAAAACGGCTAGATGTCAGGTCGTGGACGTCCCATCAACTGACGCACGTTCCCTGAGGTGCCACGTGTCATATATTCATAGGGTAAAGAAATGGTGCCGAATTGATTCGGCATGTGTGATGTGGATAAGGATGACACATCATAGAAGATACCGAATGATAGAGGTACCGAAGGATGAGAGATACTTCGGTAGGAAGGGATACCGAATGACGCAAATACTTTGAGAATGATAAATTCGGTGGAAATAGTTACCGAAGGTGATAGGTACCGAAGTAGAGAAGTACCGAAATATGAAAGATATTTCGGTAAACGAAATCGTTATGTAGAGATACCGAAGTTTGAAGCTTTTTCAGAAAGAAACCGAAGATCTGTTCGGTATATAAAGATACCGATGTTTAGAAGGTAGATATTTCGGCAGGAAGAGAGAGTATTTACCGATGTTAGTTGCCAAAAGGTAATCTTCGGTAAGGAGGTACCGTCAATTATTATTATTATTATTTTTAACATAAATTTAACATACCTAATAATCCCACAAGGAAGTTGAATTGTGCCTCATCCAGTGGTTTTGTAAAGAGGTCTGCAAGTTGAAGATCTGTAGGAATGAAGTGAAGTTCAATATCACCTTTAGAGATATGATCTCTTATAAAATGATACCGAATATCAATGTGTTTAGATCTAGAATGCAACACTGGATTGTTGGCAATGGCTATGGCACTAGAATTGTCACATAGAATCGGTACATGAGAATAAACTTTGTCATAATCTTGTAGTTGGTTCTTCATCCATAAGATTTGAGCACAACAACTTCCAGCTGCAATATATTCGGCTTCGGCAGTGGAGGTGGATACCGAATTTTGCTTCTTACTAGACCAGCTGACTAAGTTTCCACCTAGTAATTGACAGCTTCCAGTTGTACTTTTTCTGTCAACCTTAGACCCTACAAAGTCAGAATCTGAATAGCCAATTAGATCAAAACCTGAGTCCTTGGGATACCAAAGACCCAGATTCATGGTACCTTTTAGGTACCGAAAAATACGTTTCACAGCCGCCAAGTGAGATTCCTTGGGATTGGCTTGATAACGTGCACACAGACACGTAACATACATGATGTCAAGTCTACTTGCAGTAAGATAAAGAAGAGACCCTATCATTCCTCTATAATTCGTGATATCCACTTACTTGCCAGTAGAATCTGCATGAATCTTAAGAGGCGGTGCCATTGGAGTTTTCATGGAAGAACAATTTTCAAAGTCAAACTTTTTCAAAAGATCTCGAATATATTTATTCTGACAAATGAAAATACCTTCAGAGGATTGTTTAATTTGAAGACCAAGAAAGAAAGTAAGTTCATCCATCATGCTCATCTCATATTTACTTTTCATGAGAGAGGCAAACTCCTGACAATGATTTTCATCAGTGGCACCGAAAATGATATCATCCACATAGATTTGAACAAGAATGATATTACCTTTTGTTTTCTTGAGAAAAAGAGTATTATCAATTTTACCTCTGGTATATCGGTTGGATAGAATAAAGTCAGACAAGGTGTCATACCAAGCACGAGGAGCTTGTTTCAGACCATAGAGTGCTTTGTCAAGTCTGAACACATGGTACAGATGAGTTGGATCTTCAAAGCCAGGTGGTTGTTTCACATAGACTTCTTCAGCAAGTTCTCCATTGAGAAATGCACTTTTAACATCCATTTGAAAGACCCGGAAGTTTTTGTGAGCAGCATGAGAAAGAAAGATTCTTATTGCTTCAAGTCTAGCAACAGGAGCAAAGGTTTCATCATAATCAATACCTTCCTCCTGCCTATATCCTTGAGCAACAAGCCTGGATTTATTCCGTATTACAGTACCGACTTCGTCCATTTTGTTTCGGAAAACCCACTTAGTACCTATAATGGTTTTACCGAAAGGTCTTGGCACAAGTCTCCAGACTTTGTTTCTCTCAAATTGAGACAACTCTTCTTGCATGGAAGTGACCCAACAAGAATCTGCTAGAGCTTCTTCAATTTTCTTGGGTTCAATAACAGATAGAAAATTCACATAGAGACAGACGTTTCCAACACCTCTTCTAGTTTGGACACCTGCTTGCTGATCTCCGATAATTTGATTTATCGGATGATCTTTGGTCCATTTTATAGCTGGGGGAAGAGGTACAGGAAATGTGTTTGAAGGTGAAGGATCGGTGGATATAGGATGCGTGTGATGGATGGGTGAAGAATGTAAGGTAGTTTTTGTGGGAGATGTGGGTTCAGTAGGAGCAACGGATTCGGTATTTGGAGAGGGATTTGCCGAACTATGATGTAGAGAAGAAGAAGATACCGAAAATGGAACATAAGGAGGTCCTGAAGAAGGAATTTTTAGAGATTCTTCTCCAACACAAGAAGTAATCCATTCATGAAGTTCCGTATCATCACAAGATAATGAAGATGTCTTGTGATCGTCAAACTTCACATGTATTGACTCATCAATACATTTTCTTCTTAGATTGTATACTCGGTAGGCTTTAGAGGAGAGAGAATAACCCACAAATATACCTTCATCAGCCTTGGGATCAAATTTCCCAAGATGCTCTCGATCATTCAAGATAAAGCACAAGCAGCCGAACACATGAAGAAAACCAATGTTTGGTTTTCGGCCATAGAAGACTTCATAGGAAGTCTTGTTGTGTCTTTTCACAATGATAGATCGATTTTGAGTGAAACACGCTGTATTGACAGCCTCAACCCAAAAATAGGTTGGAAGATTAGATTCACTTAGCATGGATCTTGCAGCTTCACATAGCGTACGATTCTTTCTTTCCACAACACCATTTTGTTGTGGAGATCTTACTGCTGAAAAGTTTTGAGAAATACCTTTGTCACAAAGAAAGGCATCTAAGGTAGCATTTCTGAATTCGGTTCCATTGTCACTTCTGATAGATCTGACAAATTGACCGTTGAGAACTTCAAATTTCTTGATAAAGTTGATGATTTCTTCAGGTGTATCACTTTTGTACCTGAGAAAGAATACCCAAGTATAACGTGTGTATTCATCAATAATTACAAGAATGTACCTTTTTCCACCTAGGCTAGGTGTGCTGACCGACCCACATAGATCCATATGCAGCATCTGTAGAGGGGTAGAAACGGAGAAACATTGTTTTGACTTGAAGGAAGATTTTGTCAGTTTGCCTTTCTCACAAGCTGCACAAAGCTTCTCTTTTGAGAAGGAGATTTTCGGCAAGCCGACAACAAGTTCTTTGTTGGAGAGAGCATTTATCGTCTTGAAGTTTAGATGTGAAAGACGTTTATGCCAGAGCCAGTTCTTCTTTTCAGAGTCTTCAGAAATGAAGCAGATGCTTTCATCTTCAGTTGAATTGTCATTCATATTGATGACATACACATTGTCCTTTCTAAAGCCAGATAGGATAGTGTGAAACCGTTTATCAGTGATGAGACAATCAATTTCTCTGAAAATCACATAGTAACCTAAATCACGTAGTTGACTGATGCTTAAAAGATTATGCATCAGTCCCTCCACATAGGCAACTTTGTTAAAAGTAATAGAACCGTTAGAAAGAGTTCCATAACCTTTAGTGGAACCGCGAGAGTTATCACCAAAAGTTACAGATGGTCCCTTTTCTTTTACAAAGTTCAGAAGAAGAGATTTGTTCCCAGTCATATGTCGTGAGCATCCGCTATCAAGATACCAAGTTTGATGATGCCCATAGACCTGTAGACATAAACAAATTAGTCCTTTGGAATCCGCTTTGAGGTGGGTCCTTTAGGTTTAGAAGAAGAAGAAGAAGAAGGATTGGTCTGACGATAACTTTCGATACGGTCCTTTGGACAGTCTTTGGCCAAATGAAATGTGTCACCGCAGTTGTAACACTTTCGGTAAATGAATTTCTTCTTAGGTTCAAGAGAAGCAACTTTTACCTTTCCTTGAGGTTTAGATTTAGGAGGTTTGGAAAGATGAGAAGGAATGGGATAACTGTATGGAACGTGAGGGTTATTAGGAGCAGATCCAAGGATTCCTTCGTAAATAGAAGAAGAAAAGTTGATTGAAATACCTTTGGACTTTTTAACTTTTAAGGCTCTAGGAATGAAGTTCGTTGTGGTCATAGGAGATTTACCTTTTGAAGAAGGTGTAATCTTTCTTTTGTTAGGAATATCAATAACAACGGATTTTCCTTTAGAAAGGAGAGGAGCCTCTGTAAGATTATGGGAAGAAGAAGACGAATAACTGTTGTTTAAATTTAATGACATAAGAAGATTATTTACAAGTTTGACCAACTCATTGGAGTCTTGATCTTCTGTTAGAAGAGGCTTGGAAGATTTAGCAGACACAAAGTAGCCAAGCTTTCTTGAATCGCGAAGATCCATTGAATACACATAATTAGAATCTTCTGACATAGAATCATCCCAGTCAGTAGAATAAGAAGGCAGTTTAGAAGACAGAGGAATATCATGAGTAGGAGAGGATATATTTTCAGAGGGGGTACACACAACATTCTCTTTCCAGTACCCTAGACCATAAGTTTCACCAACAACTTGATCTTGAAAAATTTTCTCAAGATTTTTGGAAGAGGTGTTCCATTTGTTTAGGGTTTCTTGTTCCTTCTGAAGCTTCTTTAGAAGCTTGTTCTTTTCCTTGGCAAGCACATAGTTTATAGTCTTTAAGTCATCTAACTCAGCTTTTAGTTTGTTAAACTGTTCCAGCTGGGATAGAGAATCATGAAGTTGAGAGGAGAGAGACTTGACTTGAGCATTTGCTCTTTTCTTTGCATCTTTTTCATTGTGAAAAAGTACAGTTAGAGAGTCAAAAGCCTCAATCTTTTCTTCATTAGTGAGAGAGAGAAAGGGATGTACCTGAGAAGAAGAGGAGGAACACTCAGCAGTGAAGTCCATCCTTGAGCAGGAGTCTTTTGGTTCTTCATCGAGTTTGGCCATAAGACATTTACTCGATACTTCTTTCTCACTGTCGGAAGTGGGTTCGTCTGTCCAGTCTAGAGTTTCAGCCATCAAGCCTTTGCCTTTTCGTTGAGAGTTGAAATTTCTTTCTTTCTCTCTTCTGTATTTGGCTTTGTATTTGTCGGCTTTGTTGGTAAGCTCTTTGAAAGAAGAGGACGGAGAAGGTTTTCTTGGATGCGATCTATCTGTAGAATTAGATCGAAGATGTCTTCTTTTAGAAGAGTTAGAAGAATTAGATATGGAAATCCTAGAAGGATTGCTTCTACATTCAGATGCAAAATGGCCTTTCTTACCACATGCATAGCAATCCTCCTTGGATTTGTTCAAGGAGTTTCTAGAAGAAGAAAAATTTCTGTTTCTTTGAAATATATTAGAAGAGTTCTTTCGAAACTTAGAGAAATTAGCAAGCATACCCATCTCCTCTGTCAAAAGATTGACAGAGGGATTTTCTCCTTCATCATCAGCTTCACTTAGATAAGCTTCCGAGGAGTGATTCAGATTTTCATGACTTTCTCTATCTGAATCATCAGAAGGGTAGGTTATACGAGGAATACACACAAATTTCTTGGAGCCATCACTGATAAGAGCCATAGAGGGGGCTCTTATTTCTTTATAGATGGTTTTCCTTTGAAGTTGGGTTTGTTCGTGATTAAGAAACATACCATAGAGAGAAGTGAGAGGAAGGCTTTCCAAGTCCCTGGAAGTCTTAATGCAAGTGGAAAGGGTATTCCAGAAATCTGGAAGACCATCCATGAATTTGCATATGATTTCCTCGTTGTCATAAAGTTTTCCAACAAGTTTTAACTCATTTAAAAGACTGTTAAAACGGTTGTAATAGGAGGGAAGAGATTCTCCTTTTTCATGAGAGAAAAATTCGTATATACGAACAAGAGAGATCTTTTTAGATTTCTTTACTTCATTTGTACCTTCGTACAAAACACATAGAGTTGACCACATTTCTTTTGCCGTTTTAAGACTGACAAGAGATTGGTACACTTCATCAGGAAGTGATTGAGCAATGATGGTTCGCACTTTGGAATCAAGTCCAATAATGCGCCTATCTTCATCATTGTATTCTTTGGTCGTTTTCAAGACATATCGACCAGTGGCAGAAGTTCTTTCCTCCTCTGATGAGTCATCGGAAACTTGAAATAGATTGTCCTTTTTCTTTTCTTTATCCTTAGGAGTTTTGACAAATCTATACCAAACTTTTGGGATAAGAGGACCTTCACTAAGAATGGTAAGATACCGACTGTCAGCTCCTTCAAGGAAGAGCATCATCCTACTTTTCCATAAGGAGAAGTTGTTTGAGTTGAACTTAGGGGGTTAAACAGTAGATCCATTGTCAGAGTAAAAAGAATTTTGAGAAGAAGACTCAGGTTTTATAGAAGGAGAAGCCATTACGGATCTGGTTTATTAGATTAAACCAACCGCTTTGATACCACTTGTTAGTCCCAAAGAAGTAAACAAGTATTGTAGAAGGGGGGTTGAATACAATAACACAAAATTTACTTAATTTTAATTCTTTTATTGATAATGAATATCAAGAATTACACAAAGAGAAAATAACGATTGTTGCGGAATAAGAATAGTTAGGAACTACTCTAAACAATCTAACACTTAGAAGATATTAAGAACACAAAGACTTAAACCTTAAAGAGATAATAGACAACTATCAACCTGCTTGAAATCTTGTGAATGCCAAAACTTGAGCTGAAAGCGTGAGTAGCAAGGTGTTACTTCCATCCTTTATATACTATCCAATGTAATAAGTGCAAAGGACAAGTAGGAGTAAAGGCATGGGTGGTTGAGATATTATCAATAAATTATAAGATATTTGATGTGACTTATCACAATACAAAAGGTAACTTTTGTACTATGAAAGTACAATATCTCTATAAAATATTTATGGGAAAATCTTTTTGAGATCAAATAAAAAATATACGTCTCAATCAAGTTAAGACTAAATGTATATCTTCTCAAGGAAGAAAGAAGCTTCCATTCCCATTGTCAGAAGATCATTGGGAAAGAGGAAGTATGTCAAATCATGAGGATTTAATGTAACACCCGAAAATCTAAGGTAAGTATTTCCCTCGTTCCTTGACTTTTGGTTAACTTGAGAATCCCTTTGTGTGCCTAATATGTGATATACCAATCTGTTAATAGTATGTTCATCTGCAGATTTAGTTCCACTTCATGAATCTTAGAAAAGTCAAGTTTTGGTGTCGTAGGGGTGTGGCGCGATAGTGCCACGCGATAGTGCCCTGGGCACAATCGCTGGTCACTATCGCTGGAGTGGTACCGTAGGTTCGGTGGTGGTCGCGATTGTGCCACCGCGATAGTGCCCTTGGCACAATCGCCAGGCACTATCGCCTGGGTTGTACCGAGAGTCGTGGAGTGGCGCGATAGTGCCCCCGCGATAGTGCCATTGGCACAATCGCCAGGCACTATCGCCGACGGGGTCTGAGACTATAAAAATCCCACTTTGACCATTTGGACTTCACTTCTCATCTTGAATCGTTTTGGGGTCGGCTTGGAACTAGTTTAGGCGAATTTCTTCTATTTCTAAACCTACCAAACATTTATGGAAACCTTAGATTAGTTGAGGACATTCATTGGTGTTTAAAGGAGCTATAAGGTCACTCAAGAGAAGCATTCAAGTCCCATTCAAGTCTCCACCTTCTCACCATCTAAACCAAGTTTTCTAGGGTTTTGTACAAAACCCTAGATAGTGAGTTTCTTACATTATTTTCAAATGAGATACTTACTTAATATGCTTTCATGTCTAATGTGTTATTTTATAAGAAGACCTGATCACCTGATAAGATTGACCTAACTGCTAAACTTGGTATTCTTGGTATCTAGACTTGAATAAAGTGAGGGACATGGATGAAGTTATCATACTTGATGTTTTGAGCATGTGTACATACTCGTTTTGGCGAGTCATCGATTATATGGAGTATTTGCATATTTTAGAGTTTTGTACCTAAGTATGTTTGGGATTGTTGTGGTCTTATACATGTATCTTATGAGTATGAAATGATGTATAGAGATGGACATTGTAAGTACACAGAATGAACCATGAGTAAGTGCTAGGAGGATGTAGTCTTAGGTGCCACCGTAAGGGTATGCGCCTAGACCTCCGCCATTTGGAGTAATGCCTGGGAGGTAGTCTTCAAGTGTGCCGGGCCTTCGGGATGTTGCTCATGCGAGTGAATATCAAGGTACATTGACTCGAGGTAAAACTCATTGGAGTGATGGGTCTCCCCCATGATTAAACCGTAAGGACTTTGGTGATTGAAGTGTCATGAATGTTCATATTATGCTTACATTAATATGCCATGTTTTTATGTAACTCACTAGACCCGTTTGGTCTAACACTTGATTGTTGGTATGTATCTCAGGTTCTAGTGGCGCGAGCGCCAAGGATGTTTAATCGACCGTAGTGGTGAGCTCAGGAGCATTTTTGGGATGTCAATATTGAAGACTATACTTTTGGACATAGTTGACAACCTTTTGTAATCTTATGTCTAGAGAGGCCTAGATTAGAGTGTTGTCATCTATTATTGTTTCTCGTTACAATTTGTAATTAACTGGCATTTATGGTTCCCTCGTGTATGAGCTCATCGTTCTGGGCGACTTATTTACCACATTTCCATGTTAGCGGAAATTTTTGTTAATCCCAAATTTTGGGGTGTTACAAGTTGGTATCAGAGCTCTAGTTTAAGTGAACTAGGTGTTGACCTTAGCATACCTAGACTTAGACTGGCAAAGCTTATAAGATCACTGTCCACTTGGGTAGAGCAATATTAGGAGGGGAGAGTACTAGGAATTCGGAATTACATTGATTGAGAATTATGATGATGATAACGAGGATTCTTGTGTAAAATATGTTCACAATCTCACTTGGCCAGTGTTGTTCTGAATCTATGATTACGTGAGCATGTTTGAAGTTATTATTATGATGATTAATCCTTGTAGTAGTACGTATTTAATCGGTTATCTTTTAAAGAATTAACCGGTACCGCTCTGGTCAGGTGCGACAGTTCGTTATGGTGAACACGAGAAGCCGGGTCGGGGCGACCGACGAAGCTAATGAAGCAAGTGTAACCGCTCCGGAGATTAACCGACCGATGAACACGCCGATAAACCAAGTCATTCCACCGATACCTCCAATGCTAGAGGGTATCATAGACGCGAACCCCCAAGTGAACTTGGAAACCGAGGATCCAGTTGTTCAAGAAGCGGACCCCCAGTCGGTCCTACTAGCCAGCATAATGCAAATGATGAACTCCGCAATGGACAAGCGGGACGAGAAACTTCTGAAGATTCTAGAAGACCGAGACACAAGTAACCGTAGGCACGAGACGGTGGAGGACAATACGGTTTTAGGATCGGGCGGTGCGGATAATGCCGTGGGTACCGAAGAGCATGCAGTCAGAGCTGATAGAGGAAAGGAAAAGGGTTGTTCTTTCAAGACCTTTCTGTGTAGTCGAGCTCCAGAATTCTCGGGAACAACTGATCCGCTGGCCTGCATCAAATGGATCCAAGATGTAGAGATGGCTTTCGAGTCAAGTGAGTGCGCAGACGCTCAGCGAGTCAAATTTGCCTCTCAACTGCTTAGAGGGGATGCTCTGAGCTGGTGGAACATCACCCGACGGGCGCTCACACCGGAGATCTTGGCCAAGCTTCCTTGGCCGGCATTCAAGAAGAAGATCATGGAGAAATACTGCAACGAGAGAGCCCTCGACAAAATAGAGGAAGAGTTCAAGAATTTGAAGAAGGGAAATCTGTCGGTCGCGGATTATGCTAAACAATTCTTGGACAAGCTCAGCATCGTCGAACACTTGGCAACAGATGAGAAGTCCAAAATAAAAGCCTTTGTGAGGGGACTACCGGCAGATATGAAGACGGGCGTGCGGAACGCTCATAAGGCTACGTTACAAGAAGTGATAGAGGAGTCTCAACTGGTGGAAGATGACCTGATTCAAGAGAGAGAGGAGCAGAAAGTTCAAGGCGAGAAGCGTAAATGGGAGGGGCCAACCGGGCCCGCGCGACCTTCCAAACCCTTTAACGGAGGGAGGAACACTGACCAGCGACGAGAGGCGAGGTGGTGCCCCAAGTGTAGAAGTAAGCACTACGGGCCATGTAATCCGAGGCCGTTTATGGGAGCCTCGGGATGCTTTAAGTGTGGACAAAAGGACCACATGAGTCGGGATTGCCCCTCGCGGGGAGTTTGTTATGAGTGTCGGGAGCCGGGGCACATCAAACGCGATTGCCCTAAGCTAGCAAGGGGTAACCAAGGGGCATCAAGTGGGATTCCGTCAAGGAAAGAAGTTCCTCCGAAGGCGCCAAGCCGGGCCTTTCAAATGTCGGCTAACGAGGCAAGAGAAGCGGCGGACGTAGTGTCGGGTACGTTTCTAGTGAACTCTCTACCTACCCGTGTTTTATTCGATTCTGGTGCGAACCGATATTTTGTGTCTACCTCTTTTTGCAAGAACCTCCCTACTCCTTGTAGTTTGTTGAATGATGCTTTAGTGGTAGAAGTAGCAAATGGGGACCATTTGGTTGTTCGGAGTTGTTATGTAGGGTGTACCCTAGAGTTAGGTGGGGAGCTCTTTGCTATAGATTTGTTATCGACCGATATTGGAGGATTTGATGTAATAGTGGGAATGGATTGGTTAGCTAAGCACGACGCCGACATATTTTGTTCTAAAAAGTTGATTCGGGTACCCTTGCCTAAAGGGGGTGAAGTGTTGGTGTACGGAGAAAAGAGCCGAAGAACCAATACAATTATATCGTCACTCAAAGCACGTAAGAAACTAGCCAAAGGATATGAGTCATACTTAGCCTACGTGGTCGACGCGAAACTGGAAAATAAGATGTTGGAAGAAGTGGAAGTGGTGTGCGACTACCCGGATGTCTTCCCAGACGACCTACCCGGACTTCCACCGGAACGGCAAGTAGAGTTCCACATCGACCTTACCCCGGGGGCTGCCCCAATCGCTCGTGCTCCTTACCGCTTAGCCCCGACAGAAATGCGAGAAATGATGACGCAACTCCAAGAGTTATTGGAGAAAGGATTCATACGACCGAGCTCGTCGCCTTGGGGAGCGCCGGTGTTATTCGTGAAGAAGAAGGATGGGTCTATGCGTATGTGTATAGACTATCGTGAACTCAACAAAGTCACCATAAAGAATAAATATCCGCTACCCCGGATCGACGATCTCTTCGATCAACTTCAAGGCGCGGGGTGTTTCTCCAAGATAGACTTGCGATCCGGCTACCATCAAGTGCGCGTGAAAGGGAGCGATATACCGAAGACGGCGTTTCGGACAAGGTACGGTCACTACGAGTTTTTAGTCATGCCATTCGGGTTGACTAATGCTCCGGCCGTGTTCATGGACCTAATAAATCGAGTATGCCGACCCTTCCTAGATAAGTCGGTCATAGTCTTTATCGACGACATCTTGATCTACTCGCGAGATGAGGAAGAGCATCGACAACATTTGCGGGAAGTTTTAGAGATCCTTAGACGAGAAAAGTTATTCGCCAAATTCTCAAAGTGCGAATTCTGGTTACAAGAAGTGCAATTCTTGGGCCACGTGGTGTCAAAGGATGGAGTAAAGGTGGACCCGGCTAAGATCGAGGCAATGATGAATTGGGAATCACCGACGAGTCCAACGGAGATAAGGAGCTTCTTGGGTCTAGCCGGTTACTACCGACGGTTCATCCAAGATTTTTCAAAGATTGCGTCTCCACTCACGTCTCTGACAAGGAAGAATGTGGAGTTCTCATGGACCGAGGCACAAGAGCAAGCTTTCCGAACCGTCCAGAAGAGATTATGCGAAGCACCGGTTCTATCCTTGCCCGAAGGATCCGAAGATTTTGTGGTTTATAGCGACGCCTCCAAGCTTGGGCTCGGATGTGTTTTGATGCAAAGGGGAAAAGTGATCGCTTATGCATCGCGACAACTCAAGGATCCCGAGAAGAATTACCCCACGCATGACCTAGAGTTAGCGGCGGTGGTTTTTGCCTTAAAAGTTATGGCGGCACTACCTTTATGGGACGAAGTGTACATTGTTCACCGACCATAAAAGTTTGAAGTACATCTTTGACCAAAAGGAACTCAACATGCGGCAAAGGAGATGGTTAGAACTTTTGAAGGACTACGATTGTGAATTGCTTTACCACCCCGGTAAAGCCAATGTGGTAGCGGATGCCTTGAGCCGAAAGAGCTACGGAGGGGAAAGTAAAGTGACGTTTGCTAAAATTGAGGTAATATCAAGTCTTATGGAAGACATCAAGAAGAGTCAAGCCGAAGCACTTCGCGAGGAAAATCTCAAGGACGAGATCATGGTGAAACACAAGGATTTATTATCGGAGGATAGCCGCGGTCTCAAGTTATTCCAAGGGAGGATTTGGGTGCCGAAAATGGGGGAAACCGCGAGTTGCTCTTGACGGAAGCACACAAGTCAAAGTACTCCATACATCCTGGTAGCACCAAGATGTATAGAGATTTGAGACTTCTTTATTGGTGGCCGGTAATGAAGCTCGACGTGGCGAATTATGTGGAAAGGTGCGTCACATGCCTTCAAGTTAAAGCGGAGCATCAAAGACCTTACGGGAGTTTGCAACCGTTAACCATTCCGGAGTGGAAGTGGGAGCACATCACGACAGACTTCGTCACGAAATTGCCGAAGACCCTAAGAGGACATGATACCATTTGGGTGGTAGTGGATAGACTTACCAAGAGTGCTCATTTCTTGGAAATGAGGGAAACGCTACCAATGGACAGACTCGCAAAGCTATACATTGACGAAGTGGTGTCTCGGCACGGCGTTCCGTTATCCATAGTCTCGGATAGAGATAGTAGGTTTACTTCCAAGTTTTGGGAGGGATTTCAAAGGGAGTTGGCACGAAGGTTAAGTTGAGCACGGCGTATCACCCTCAAACGGACGGGCAAAGTGAGAGGACAATCCAGACGCTCGAGGACATGCTTCGATCGTGTGTCATAGATTTTGGGGGAACTTGGGACTCACACCTACCGTTAGTAGAGTTCGCTTACAATAACAGTTACCATTCGAGTATCGGAATGGCTCCGTTCGAGGCGCTCTACGGACAGAAATGTAGGACCCCGGTATGTTGGCTCGAGGCGGAAGAAAAACAATTTGCGGGACCGGAGATTGTGCAAGCAACGTCGGATAAAGTAAAAGGCATTCGAGAGCGATTAAAGGCGGTCCAAGACCGACAAAAGAGTTACGCGGACAAAAAGCGAAGACCGGTGGACTTCCAAGTTGGAGACCGGGTTATGTTGAAGGTATCACCGTGGAAGGGGATCATCCGTTTCGGGAAGCGCGGGAAGCTTAGCCCCCGTTTCCTTGGACCCTTCACGATTTTAGAGAAGATCGGACTCCAAGCTTATCGGTTGGATCTACCTCCGGAGATGGACGGAATCCATCCTACCTTCCATGTTTGCTATCTCCGCAAGTGTTTGGCCGAAGAGGAAAGTGTTATTCCGTTGACGGAAATCCGGGTGGACAACGGAAACCGATGTGTAGAAGAACCGGAAGCTATTCTAGAGTCAAAGACGAAACAACTGCGGCATAAAGAAGTAACGATGGTGAAGGTTCAATGGAAACACCATCGCGGCACTAACGTGACCTGGGAATCGGAGGAGGGCATGAAGAAAAGATATCCGCATCTATTTTCGTAGATAAGATTTCGGGGGCGAAATCCCCATTAGGTGGGGAGGATTGTAACACCCGAAAATCTAAGGTAAGTATTTCCCTCGTTCCTTGACTTTTGGTTAACTTGAGAATCCCTTTGTGTGCCTAATATGTGATATACCAATCTGTTAATAGTATGTTCATCTGCAGATTTAGTTCCACTTCATGAATCTTAGAAAAGTCAAGTTTTGGTGCCGTAGGGGTGTGGCGCGATAGTGCCACGCGATAGTGCCCTGGGCACAATCGCTGGTCACTATCGCTGGAGTGGTACCGTAGGTTCGGTGGTGGTCGCGATTGTGCCACCGCGATAGTGCCCTTGGCACAATCGCCAGGCACTATCGCCTGGGTTGTACCGAGAGTCGTGGAGTGGCGCGATAGTGCCCCCGCGATAGTGCCATTGGCACAATCGCCGACGGGGTCTGAGAGTATAAAAATCCCACTTTGACCATTTGGACTTCACTTCTCATCTTGAATCGTTTTGGGGTCGGCTTGGAACTAGTTTAGGCGAATTTCTTCTATTTCTAAACCTACCAAACATTTATGGAAACCTTAGATTAGTTGAGGACATTCATTGGTGTTTAAAGGAGCTATAAGGTCACTCAAGAGAAGCATTCAAGTCCCATTCAAGTCTCCACCTTCTCACCATCCAAACCAAGTTTTCTAGGGTTTTGTATAAAACCCTAGATAGTGAGTTTCTTACATTATTTTCAAATGAGATACTTACTTAATATGCTTTCATGTCTAATGTGTTATTTTATAAGAAGACCTGATCACCTGATAAGATTGACCTAACTGCTAAACTTGGTATTCTTGGTATCTAGACTTGAATAAAGTGAGGGACATGGATGAAGTTATCATACTTGATGTTTTGAGCATGTGTACATACTCGTTTTGGCGAGTTATCGATTATATGGAGTATTTGCTTATTTTAGAGTTTTGTACCTAAGTATGTTTGGGATTGTTGTGGTCTTATACATGTATCTTATGAGTATGAAATGATGTATAGAGACGGACATTGTAAGTACACAGAATGAACCATGAGTAAGTGCTAGGAGGATGTAGTCTTAGGTGCCACCGTAAGGGTATGCGCCTAGACCTCCGCCATTTGGAGTAATGCCTGGGAGGTAGTCTTCAAGTGTGCCGGGCCTTCGGGATGTTGCTCATGCGAGTGAATATCAAGGTACATTGACTCGAGGTAAAACTCATTGGAGTGATGGGTCTCCCCCATGATTGAACCGTAAGGACTTTGGTGATTGAAGTGTCATGAATGTTCATATTATGCTTACATTAATATGCCATGTTTTTATGTAACTCACTAGACCCGTTTGGTCTAACACTTGATTGTTGGTATGTATCTCAGGTTCTAGTGGCGCGAGCGCCAAGGATGTTTAATCGACCGTAGTGGTGAGCTCGGGAGCATTTTTGGGATGTCAATATTGAAGACTATACTTTTGGACATAGTTGACAACCTTTTGTAATCTTATGTCTAGAGAGGCCTAGATTAGAGTGTTGTCATCTATTATTGTTTCTCGTTACAATTTGTAATTAACTGGCATTTATGGTTCCCTCGTGTATGAGCTCATCGTTCTGGGCGACTTATTTACCACATTTCCATGTTAGCGGAAATTTTTGTTAATCCCAAATTTTGGGGTGTTACATTTAACATAAATGTTATTACAAGATAAAAAAGTAATCTATAAAAGGAAGACTATCGAAAAGGAATTCGGTAACTGAGATATGTGCCGAAAGAGGAGCTCGGCACAAAGGGAATGAATGTCGAACAACAAATCGGCAAGGATAAGAATTGCCAATTTAGAAATCGGCAAGGGTATGATCTGCCGAATTGAAATCGGCAGACTATGCTTAGTTCACTTTTGAAGTCCATCTCAATCCGCATTGTAGACTTCCTTCATGTTGGATTCGGTTTATCTTCGACTCACCGATCTGTTAAACTAACTAAGCTATTACAAAGAACCATAAAACAAAATACAAGGTTCAATCATCAATAAAGACTAAGGAGAGGTTATCTTTAAATCTTAGATGACCCAACAATGTCCAATACCCATTGTGGGCACACATAATGGAAATCCCCAAATAATTACACAACATAGAGTAAATCATGGGATGACACTTCATATACATATATCTCACATAATCTCATGGAAATACCATCAAATACATAAACCCGTAAAGATGACCATTTTGAGCAAATATGTGATAATAACAACAATTAAGCAAATATGATGTGTATCCAGTTTTAACAAAAGTTTAGTAAACTCACCTTCAAGGTTTTGAACCAAAAACCCAGAAAATAGAGAACCCTAGATCCAAGAAGATAAAACTTGGAGAAGTTGAAGATGGAGAGGGTGGTGAAGCTTCCAAACCGAAATCTTGGATGATACTCTTAACTCTAGCAACAATTGGTGATGATTTGGTGGTTGAAAGAAGCTTAGAAGAAGTAGGTGAAGGGAAGGGTTGGGAGAGAAATTTTGAGATGAAGAAGATGAGAAATGAGAAATATTTGGGGAAAATAATGTATAAAAAACGTCCAGCACCATTCTCGTGGGTTGATTCGTGAGTTCAGCTTCAGCAACCCACATAACAAGGTACCCTAATTTTCATTATGGTAGGTTGCTCCGTGGGTTCAGCTTCAGCAACCCACATAATAAGGTACCCTAATTTTCATTCTGGTAGGTTGCTCCGTGGGTTCAGCTTCAGCAACCCACATAACAAGGTACTTCAGCCACTGATTTTGGCCCACTTTTGAAATTGATTTTTCTTCTTATTTGGTCAAATCCCGTTTCGGTCATAACTTCTTCGTTATAGCTCCGTTTTCGCTCCGGAAAGAACCGTTGGACTCGTAATTGAATCATTCATCCATCAAGGCTATAAAGTCAAGAATTCAAGTCCAAAATCAAATATCTTATTTTTCATTATTGTATCGATTTCGGTAAAAACTTGAAATGATAACTTTCGAAAATCGGGGTGTAACAATCGAGCCCGATCCCATACCCAATATCGACACCAAAATGTGTCACATAAAATTACCCCATGAATATGACACGCTAAGAATGTTTATAAACCAACAAAACAATAGCATGCAATCTCCTTTATAAAATAATATACATGAAACATTCACCCGTAAACATGTACATAACCCAATTATCATGCATAACATACGTACTCCAAATAAATAACACATTTATATACATGCAATAATACACCATAAACATGCACATAAAAATGTATCATTTTTACACCATATACGTATTCCAAATAATTATCATGCCAACATAATTTTAATTACGTATGTATGCATCCCAGAAAAGTCTCATGAAAACTCACCTCGATTTATTGTAGGTTCACCCTTCACAAAGTAGCTCCCGAATCCTACATAAATCATAATAATTTCTAAGTACCATTTTCTTATAAATTATTCGTTAGTCACGAGCCTTTAAATAATCCCGTAATATTTTACTCAATCTCCTTTATAAATTAGGTGTCTAAAACCCGGACACCACCTACACCCTTCCTTTACCGGCTCATTAAACCACACGATATGTAAATACATTATATATACGCATGACCATATCTATCTATCTATATATATATATATATATGTGTGTATATATATTTAAAATTTAATATGCAATAATGTCACGTCCATATATATATATATATATATATATATGCATCGTTGCACATTAATATGTATATATACATATATATACACACATAATTATATGATCATACCTATGTTAATATAATCTGCACATGTCGTGATCTAATTCTTAATTTCTCATGCATGGCAACCTTTCCTTCTCCAAGATTTACTCTTTTTTTAAACCGTCGCTAAAACAGTTGTCATTTCCTACACATTAACACATCACCCCAATCTATGTTCCATGCCTTTTTATATCCATACATGCAGACGTGTATTGTAACATCCCGAAATTTCATTGGTTAAATTAGATTTTTTATTTTGGGCTTGAATCTTTAATTTTATAGTCTTGATAGATGAAGGATTCAATTACAAGTCCAACGGTTCTTTCCAGAGCGAAAACGGAGCTATAACGAAGAAGTTATGACCGAAACGGGATTTGACCAAATAAGAAGAAAATCAGTGGCTGACGTACCTTGTTACGTGGGTTGCTGAAGCTGAACCCACGGAGCAACCCACGAGAATGGTGGCCAAGATCAGTGACTAAAGTACCTTGTTACGTGGGTTGCTGAAGCTGAACCCACGGAGCAACCCACGAGAATGAAAATTAGGGTACCTTGTTATGTGGGTTGCTGAAGCTGAACTCACGGAGTAACCCACGTGGATGGTTGGACGATTTTTATGCATTTTTTTCCCAATTATTTCTCATTTCTCATTTCTCATCTCTCATCTTCTTCATTTCAAGAACTCTCTCCCAAACCCTTCCTCTTCACCTACTTCTTCTAATCTTCTTTCAACCACCAAATCATCACCATTTATTGCTAGAGTGAAGATCATCATCCAAGGTTTCGGTTTGGAAGCTTCACCACCATCTACATCTTCATCTTCCTCAAGTATCCAAAAGCTTGATTTTGGGGTTTTCGTCTCCTACCTTATAATTTTCAGATTTTGGGTGATAAGAGATTTAAATCATCATTGAAGGTTCATCCAAGTGATTTCATTGAAGCATCCTTCAAGATCTTCATCTTCTTCAAGTCTCATCTTCTTCAAAAGCTAGGGTTTCATCTTTTCTAGGTTTTGGTCAAAAACCTAGATTGTGAGTTTACAAAACCTTTGTTAAAACTAGATACACATCATAATTTTCTATTTATTATTTCATTCTTTATGTGTTCAAGTATTTGGGATTTCTTGATAAAAATGGTTGGAAATATGGATGTTGGTGATATGCTATGTTTTAGGTTATGTGTACCATTATTTGGGGCTTTTCCCATGGATATATATAATAGGTACCTTGATATGTTAAATGTATGCATATATATGTGTTGTGATGGTTTTAGTTGGAATATCACTTTGGTGACATATTTATATGCATGATGAATATAATTGTCATTTGGGACTTTTGTTGGACTTCATGAGGATAAGATGGTAATATTATACCCATAGGCGGTATGGAAATATGTTGGGGTTGAAATACACCTAAAGGACCTCCTATATGAATTATGTTGGGCGAACCAAGTCAGTTCACAAGGAGGATGTAGCCTTGGGCGCCACTGTGATGGTATGTGCCTAGACCTCCGCCATTCGGGGAATTTTCCTTTGGAGTAGTCTCCGGGTGTGCCGGGCCTTGGGATGTTCCTTGTTAAGGGCATAAAGGTATATCGACTCTTGGGGTGGGCTTGATTGGTGCTTGGGTCTCCCCTAATGACTCCACATATATTGAACACTTGTTAACTGCTGATAAGAATTATAACTGTTCCTGCATGCTTATTATTGTTCGACTCACTAGGATTTTTGGCCTAACGCTTGTTTGGTGTCGATGTGTATCTCAGGTGTTAGCGGCGCGACTCCTAGGCAAGTTTAGATGCTTTGGACAAGAGCTTGGGGATTTTGGCACTTGAACTATTTTTGGAAGATTTGGGTTTATAGATGACACCCCTTTTGTAATCTCTTTTCTAGATGTAGAAATTAGATTAGTTGGTTGTTGTTTATTTATTCGTTAAATTACAGATTTGTGATTAAACAGGTTATTTGTATATTTCCCCTTTTTGGGAGGCTCTTGCTATGTCAAACTTTATACCACCTCTCCATTTATGGAAAGTTTTTGTTATCCCTATTTTTAGGGTGTTACAAGTTGGTATCAGAGCTTTAGTTTAAGTGAACTAGGTATGGTTTAGCGTATCTAGATTTAAGCTTTAGACTTTATGACTTCACTGTCCACTTGGGGTAGAAATCCTAGGTGGGGAGAGCGTTAGGATTACAGAATTACTGTAATTGAAAGTGGTGATGATGGTGACAAGAATTCTTGTGTATGGTTCGTTCATAATTTCAGTTAGCTACTGCTATTATGAATGCATTGTTATGTGAGCATACTTGGTCTACTATTATTATAATAATTGATGAAGGTATTAGTACGTACAATGAGTTAAACTCGCTTAGTCTTTTCTCAATCTCCTTCTCGTGCTTGTGTGGCAGTGATCAATGGTAAACACTCGAAGTAGATTACCGGATATGCCAGAGGGGCAACCAGAAGTGGAATCTGCAGCAGTACGACCCCCGATGGGGGCAACCTCCGATGACATTCCTATACCCAGAATTTTGGGAGGAGGGTCTGAGCATATTCCGCACCGGAACCTCAACACAGGTACCGCCATCCTGGAGGAAGTTACCATGGAGACCCGGCTTCGGGATAGCATGATGTTGGCTATGAATGCGGCCCTGGCTCAACAACAGTTGGCCATGACTTCGGCCATGACCCAACAACAAGAGTTTTTCATGAAACTCCTAGAGGATCAAGACGCTAGCCACCGACAACCTGAGACGATGGCTGAAAACATTATTGTGGGGTCGGGTGGACCAAATGTGGTAACGGTTGAGGAACCATCCGCTGAAGGGATTCAGACGAAGACTAAGGGGTGCACTTACAAGACGTTTCTAGGGTGTCACCCTAAGGAGTTTGCGGGTTCAGATAACCCGGTTGCTTGTATGTATTGGCTCAAGGAGGTAGAGATGGCCTTTGAGTCAAGTGAGTGTGACCCCTCTCAACGGGTCAAGTTTGCTTCTCAACTACTTCGGGGAGAGGCTTTGATTTGGTGGAACCTCACTCGATTAGTCCTCACTCCTGAAGTTCTGGCTAAGTTAACTGGGCCAGTGTTCAAAGAGAAGATTATGGACAAGTATTGTAGCGAGCGTTCGATGGACAAGTTGGAGCGGGAGTTCCGAGATCTGAAGAAAGGAAACCTGACTGTGGTTGGCTACTCCAAACTCTTTTTGGAGAAACTAAACTTGGTGGGACATCTAGTCCCCGATGAAAGGTCGAAGATGAAAGCTTATCAGCAAGGTTTACCGACCGGTATGCGAACGGACGTAAGAAATGCTAAGTGTTCGACTTTGCAAGAAGTTATCGAAGAGTCTTTGCTTGTTGAAGATGACATCAACGCTGAAAAGGAAGAGAAGAGGCATGTTGGTGAGAAACGGAAGTGGGAAGGGCCATCCGGGCTCGTGCGTCAATCAAGGCCGTTTACTAATGGAAGAGCGAGTGATCAACGCCATGAGGATCGGTGGTGCCACAAGTGCGGGTCAAAACACTCGGGACCATGCACTACCAGAACTCACTCCGGGCCAGTCGGGTGTAACAAGTGTGGTAAGAAGAACCACACGACTCGAGAGTGTTCCCTTCGTGGGCCGGTATGTTATGAGTGCGGTGAATCAGGGCATATGAAGAGGAGTTGCCCAAAGTTAGTGGGAGGAATCGGTGAAAATTCTGTAGGGTCGACAGCTAGAGTCGAGCAACCATCAAGGGCACTGAGTCGAGTTTTCCGAATGACTACCGAAGAAGCCAAGGAGACCGCCGATGTCGTTTCGGGTACGTTCTTAGTAAACTCCTTGCCAGCTCGTGTTTTGTTTGATTCGGGTGCTACATGCTCTTTTGTGTCGGAAATCTTCTGTAAGTAATTCACTACTACTATTAGTGTCCTTCCCGATGCGTTAGTAGTAGAAATAGCGAATGGAGATCAAGTAATCATCCGAGATTGTTTTTGTAATTGCACTATAGAAATCGATGGGAATCCTTTTGGGGTAGATTTGTTACCTATGGCCATAGGGGGTTTTGACGTGGTCATAGGCATGGACTGGTTAGTAAGGCACAAGGCCGACATCTTTTGCTCTAAGAAGATGATTCAAATGCCTTTGGAGGGAAGCAATGTGGTCATCATCTATGGAGAGAAGGGAAAAGGTTGCAACCCTATAATCTCCTCTCTCAAGACTCGGAAATTCTTAGCGAAGGGTTACCCTTCGTATCTAGCATTCGTGGTGGACGCGAAGAAGGAAAAGAAGACGGTGGAAAACGTGAAGGTTGTGCAGGATTTTTCAGATGTCTTTCCGGAAGACTTACCCGGATTACCACCGGAGCGTCAAGTGAATTTCAGATCAATCTCTCTCCGGGAGCGGCTCCGATAGATCGAGCCCTATATCGTTTGGCACCGACATAAATGAAAGAGATGATGACGCAACTTCAGGAGTTGTTGGAAAAGGGCTTCATTCGACCAAGCTCGTCACCTTGGGGAGCACCGGTTTTGTTCGTGAAGAAGAAGGATGGATCCATGCGGATGTGCATAGATTATCGAGAGTTAAACAAGGTCACGGTGAAGAACAAGTATCATCTACCTCGCATCGACGACCTTTTTGATCAACTTCAAGGCGCGGGATGTTTCTCGAAGATTGACCTTCGACCCGAATATCATCAAGTGAGAGTAAAGAAAGAGGACATTCCGAAGACGGCTTTCCGGACGCGATACGGCCATTACGAGTTTTTGGTGATGCCTTTCGGTCTAACAAACGCTCCGGCCGTATTCATGGATCTGATGAACCGTGTGTGTCGCCCATTCTTGGATAAATCCGTGATCGTCTTCATCGACGATATTTTAATATATTCAAGGGATGAGTCCGAGCATGGAAACACTTACGGGAGGTATTAGAAGTTCTAAAGAGGGAGAAACTGTTCGCGAAATTCTCGAAGTGCGAATTCTGGCTTCAAGAAGTGCAATTCTTGGGGCACGTGGTATCAAAGGACGACGTAAAGGTGGATCCGGCGAAGATCGATGCAATGATGAGTTGGGAGCCTCCAACAAGCCCGACGGAGATTCGAAGCTTCTTAGGCTTGGCGGGTTACTACCGGCGTTTCATCCAAGACTTTTCCAAGATAGCTACACCGCTCACTTCTCTTACAAGGAAGAACGTCAAGTTTCTTTGGACCGATGCACAAGAACGAGCCTTTTAGACGCTCAAGAGGAAGTTGTGCGAAGCTCCGATCTTATCCCTACCCGAAGGATCGGAAGGCTTTGTGGTGTTTAGTGATGCTTCCAAGATGGGGCTTGGGTGTGTCCTAATGCAAAGGGGGAAAGTAATAGCCTACGCATCGCGGCAATTAAAGGATCATGAGAAGAACTATCCGACTCATGATTTGGAGTTGGCTGCGGTAGTTTTCGCGTTAAAGTTGTGGCGACACTACTTGTATGGGACCAAGTGTACTCTTTTCACGGATCACAAGAGTCTCAAGTACATCTTCGATCAAAAGGAACTCAACATGTGACAAAGAAGATGGCTTGAACTCCTACAGGATTATGATTGTGATTTACTCTATCATCCCGGTAAGGCCAATGTGGTGGCGGATGCATTGAGTCGGAGGAGCCATGAGGGTGGCGTTAAATTGTCCCTTACAAGAATCGACGTGGTATCAAGTTTGGTAGAAAGCATCAAGACGTGGCAAAGGGAAGCACTCAAGGAGCAAAATCTCAAATCCGAGATCATGGTAAAGCAAAGTGGACTTTTGACGGAAGATAGTCACGGGCTTAAACTCTTTCAAGGTCGAATTTGGGTGCCGAAGTTGGGTGGAAATCGGGAATTACTTCTAGAAGACGTGCACAAGTCGAAGTATTCTATACATCCCGGTAGTACCAAGATGTATAGAGACTTAAAATTAAATTATTGGTGGTCACAAGGAGGATGTAGTTTTGGGCGCCACTGTGATGGTATGTGCCTAGACCTCCGCCATTCGGGGAATTTTCCTTTGGAGTAGTCTCCGGGTGTGTCGGGCCTTGGGATGTTCTTTGTTAAGGGCATAAAGGTATATCGACTCTTGGGGTGGGCTTGATTGGTGCTTTGGGTCTCCCCTAATGACTCCACATATATTGAACACTAGTTAACTGCTGATAAGAATTGTAACTGCTCCTGCATGCTTATTATTGTTCGACTCACTAGGCTTTTTGGCCTAACGCTTGTTTGGTGTCGACGTGTATCTCAGGTGTTAGCGGCGCGACTCCTAGGCAAGTTTAGATGCTTTGGGCAAGAGCTTGGGGATTTTGGCACTTGAACTATTTTTGGAAGATTTGGGTTTATAGATGACACCCCTTTTGTAATCTCTTTTCTAGACGTAGAAATTAGATTAGTTGGTTGTTGTTTATTTATCCGTTAAATTACAGATTTGTGATTAAACAGGTTATTTGTATATTTCCCCTTTTTGGGAGGCTCTTGCTATGACAAACTTTATACCACCTCTCCATTTATGGAAAGTTTTTGTTACAGAAAACGCGCGCGAGTCTTACCCCAACGACGTTGTGATCGAACCCCGACTTGAACCGTACCCTTCCCGTTCGTCGCCTCTTCTTTTCCGTTCTCCCGAGTCTCTCCTTTCACTTTATCGATCTCTATCTCTCTCTCACTTTCGCAAACATGCAAAAAAATGAAAATGACGGACCTTCTTCATAGTTCTATTCGTAAATGAAGGAAACCTCAAACTGTTGCCGCCACAGTTCACAACCACGTTTCATTTTCAAAATTCTAGAAGTTTGGCAAAACAGGTCCCTGAAAGTTACATTCATCACCCTTGATCTTTTCTCTAATTTTCACTTTTAATCCTTCACTTGAGTTTGAATTATTCTCTCCCCTCAACCTTTATTCCCAATTATTACGTTTTTTTTGGGAGTGTTACATAGAGGCAACACCCCTAGTGGTTTATGCTTAAATTTCATTTATTACATTAGTAAACTATAAATTTGGACTAATGTAATAAATATCATTACAAACATCAACCCGCAAGGACGAAAATAAGTAGTTTACTCGGGGATGGATTATGGGTGAGTAATGCCATCCCCGACCCCGTGGCCCCGCTTCAGGTATGGGAATAAATCCCCCCGACCCCCGAGTTCTTTTTTTCAAGTGTGGAAAGTGGAAACCCCATAACCAAGTAGTAGTAAGTGTCATAATGTAATAATAAAATAAAAAATATCTCAATTTTTTGCAGAGTCAGGTAAATTTCCATTTCTATGGGTAAGATTCTACGTTCTTGCAATGTAAATCCCGTAAGGTAATTGATCTAATAAACACTTACCGGGTAAAGACCAATTTAGGCATTGTTTGGCAAAAATAAGTTAGCTTATAACCTAGCTTATTTTCTGGGTATAAGTTTGGATGACCATAAGCTAACTTCTTGATAAACTGCTTTGAGAAACTTTTTGTGATTATTCCAATTATATCCCTCATTAATATTCATACTAATATATTAACTTTTAATTATAAATAAATAATTAATGTTCTTTTTAGTAATTTAAATGTTTAGAGTATCTCCAACAGCATTGCTAATTTTTTTCTAAAATAGAGAATGAAAAGTCAAAATCTCTAAAAACATTTTCTTTTAACTCCAACAGTTTTTCTATTTTAGAGAATCAATCATTATTTATATTATTATAATATTCCATAAATTATTATCTCAATACACTTTTTAAAAAAAACTTAAAATAAAATGTTAAAAATTGAATTTGTTGGTTGGATTGAATAAAATAATATTTTATCTCTCCAATTTAGAGATTATAGAGAGTTCACTATATTTAGAGATTTTTTGATCTTTTTCTATTTTAGCAATGCTGTTGGAGATGCTCTTATAAGTTAGTTTTTATCAAACGTCATTTTTTCATTAGCTAGCTTATCAGTCACCGGCTAACTTATTAGTCATAAGTTAGCTTATGAGCTAGTTTGCCAAATATTTTTAGACGAGAAAGATCACTATTCCGATCAATTTCACAAATTAAAAAAAAAAAAAGCCTGACAAAACCGCCATAGTCTTCCTTCCTTTGTCGACATCCCCTCGTGTCACTTCTCACCTCCCACCACGTTTCCTCTTTCCATGGCCATCTTCACCCCAATCTCCACCCTCATCCACCGCACCAACACCAACACCAACACCAAAACCAAAACCAAAACCCATTTCACATTTTCAACAAAATCTCCACATTCCCAACAAATAAATCTTCACGTTTTCCATGAAGCTCTACGTCTACGTTCTAGAAGGTATCCATTGGGAACTCGAACAATCGTTCCTAAAACTCACACTCGGAAACACCAAATCAAGAACCAGGGTTTTGAAGAACACCAAATCCCCAATTTGGAACGAGGAATTTGCGTTCAGGGTTCGTTCGTTAGATGATGAACTGATTGTTTCGGTTTATCGTCATCGTGATGAAGCTGCTATTGGGTTGTTTAAGAACGGGTTTAGGAAGTTGGTGGGTCGGGTTCGGATCCCTTTGTGGTTTGTTGCTGCTGAAGAGAATCATCATTTGGAACCCACTTGGTTTTCGATTGAAAGTTATAATAAGTCTAGTAAATCGAGGAAGAAAGAATGTGGTTAGTATTTTCGCACCTTTTTTTTTCTTCTGTTTTATTGCATCATGATTTAGAAGTGTTTGGGATTGCTTGTTTTTATAACAAGTTATTTTATTTTATTTTGCTAGTTTGAAACTAGCTGATAAGCTAGCTGGTAGTTGATAAGTTAGTTTTTTAAAACGCTACTATGAGTAGTATGGTCATCCAAACATGTAAAAAAAAAAAAGCTAAATATTTTTTTTGTAAAACAATACCTTTGTAAATGTGTTTATTAACTTATGAGGTGTTAATCAAGAGTTATAAAAAGTGTTTGGATTTGGTGACGATAATAAAAAGTAAGAGCATCTCCACCAGCATCTCCAAAACGGAGAAAACGAAGATTTTGAGTATTTTTTGCTCCAAAAAGCTTCTTCAAAACTTTCTTCAAACTGACAAAATAAGAGAGTGTAATTTTCAACAAATTTGAAAATATCCCTAAAAATGATTACCAATATGGAACTTTGAAACGAAGGTTTAGTGAGAGAAATAATATTTTATTAAATATATATAATATTTTAATAATATAATCAATGATTTATCTTTAAAATGGAGAATCTGTTGGAGATGGATATACTATTTTTTTTTTGGAGATTTTGATATTTGGTTCCCCATTTTGGATAAATTTTGGGGAAGCCATTGGAGATGCTCTAATAAGTTATTTTTTAAGGGGTGTTTTAGATTGTAGAACAAGGATCGTTAGTTTGACTGAACATTTATATGAAACAAACATGAACAAGGTGGAACAGGCGAGTTCCGACCTCGTATTTTACTAATACAACCATAAAATAAAAAAATAATTCTCTTCTAAAACATCAAATAGGTTTGTCCTTAAAATATTATTTTTATATGGTTGTTATGTTTTGGTTAATTTAATTAATTTATTAAATATTTGTAATAAAAAAATAATTTAGAAAAGATATAAAATAGAAATTGGAAATTATATATAAACTTTGATGTCATTTTAATCTGACTAAAACTTTCTAATGATATATTTTGTTATAAAAAAATATTTGTTTTATTATAGTTTGATAAATTACATAAATTAATCAAAATATGTGAAAGATATAAACAATAAATTGGTCATTTTATATGTTCTGTTATGTCTAGTTATTGTCATATCTAGTTATGTCTTACCAAACAACTGTTTTTTTGTCTGTTCTGTCCAATCTTGTTCTGTCCTGTGGTTAACATCTCTTAGTCGTTTCGAGTGATTTTCTTTTAGTTTTTTTTTGTTTGATTTCGAGAAACTTTTGCATTTTTTTTATTGATTTCGTTTTTGGTTTTTGTTCATCATATAATTTAATATCTTGGAACACCCGTAAAAGTTTAGCTTGTCTACCTTTTATACCAAAAAAAACATATTTATGAAATCGGTTAAACGGGTGTCCGGAAACCCGCTGGGTCAGCTCCTATTATCAATCTCGAAGAGTCAAAAAGTTTTTATATTTCAAAGTCAAAATTGACATGTATGATGTTGGGTTTTTGGTTTGAAAACATGTAATGATGTTAGAGCATCCACAATGTGCTTTTTCATAGGTTTTTTATAGCTTTTTCAAAAAACAAAAACCCCCTTTTGAGGTTTTTCACATAGTGGAAAGCTTTTTTGGGTGAGGTTTTTTGCGAGGTTTTTCGTCATAGCTCGTAACTGCACGACTTGGTTTTTCATAGTTTTTTCGTATTTAATCAGTTTTAACTTTATAGAATTTTATAAAAGTTTCGTATTTAATCAGTTTTATTTATTTACCAGTTTTATTTATTAATATATTTAAAGTAATCCTATTTAAATATAATTATTAAATAAATAATATAAATAAATACATAATGAAAGTAATTATATTTTATATTTTTAAAATAATATCTCAAATTTGACATATTTATACAGTTTTAACACATTTCTTAATGACCCACTTTTTATTTTCGGTTATACTTTTAAATTTAACATTTTTTAATTTTTATTTTACAAACTTTTTATACAACTTTTATATATTTCTTAATAACCTAATTTTTATTAATTTGTATGAAATTTAATGTATTTATTTTTATAAATAAGAATAAAAATGATATAAAGTTAAAAGAGTGGGACCCTGAATAGTTTAAAAAAGTAATGAAAAAGCTTGGGTGAGGTTTTTTCACATAGTGGAGGTATATAAAGGTTTTTAAGATGTTGATATGGCAATAATGTGTTAGAAAAAAGCTATGAAAAAGCTCGATGAAAAGCTCGTACATTGTGGATGCTCTAATATGTATGTTATATTCAGTGTATAAATCATTCTTATCTATAAAACCTGCTTTTTACATTCTCAATACATGAATTGACCTGATTTTGACATTAATAAGGGTGTCATTAGCCTGTAATAAAACAATTATTTTGTGAAATTGAAAAGTGTATCATTTGACTCCCCAAAAGTCAAATCTGACACTTTTCTTTCCTTTTTGTAGTGAGGGAGTATTGTCAATTTGTCATACATCATATTTGAAAGGGGAGGCTAATGACACTCTATACTTTGCTAATTACACCTTTATAAATTATTTTCTCCTCACACACAACATCAAAACCTGCTTTTTACATTCTCAATGCATAAATTGACTTGATTTTGACATTAATAAGGGTGCCATTACCGAAGTATAGGGTTCTCGCCCACACACCACCATGTCCCCACATATAATATGTGATAAAGTTGTTCTCACTTTTTCGTAAAATAAAATTGTTCTCGTTTGAACTTCGACCTATATGTATATAATATTAATATATATATAGGCGAAAGATCGTGTGAGAAATTGAGGTTAACGTGAGAAGCTTGAGAAGTGGATCTGAACCGTTGATCCCTTTTAATCTCATGCCATCCCATGAATTGTGTCGGGAATTGATCCGGTGCATCTTATCTCGGTGCATCTCATCTTAACGTGTGTCCATTTCTCATCCAACGGTTGGTAACTACTTCTCACGCTTCTCACGTTAACCTCAACTTCTCACCGGAACCCCCCCCCCCCCCCCCCCCTCTCTCTCTCTCTATATATATATATATATGTCGTGAGACGGTAAGAAGGAAAAGTTAAGGAAAGACATATCGAATGATGTCGTGATTTCAGGGAAGATTCTTCTTGCTCTTTCTTTACACGGAAGAGGCCAAGACGTACCCAACGATCATCCGTTCGACTTGCAACATAACATCACCGATAACAGTAACGACGAATGGGACACCAAACAAAGCCTGTCACACGATTCCAACAGCTCGAAATCACCTCGAAAGATGACGAAATCCATCGCCGGCCGGTTCGAGAAGCTTTTCGGTAAACACGATGATTCCTCCATCAATTCATCTGACTTACCCGCAACCTCATCCGACAACGGCGAGTCAACCGAAGAACCCGCCTTCACCACTTCCTTCGAAGATTCCATGGAGACCATGGAATCAAGAGACGAAGGAAAGGAAATGCCGGAAAATCTCCAAGGAGGCGTTCTCATCGACGAAACTTACGTAATACCTCCGAAAGATCTCAACCGTTTCATCTTTGCTCCCGATTCACAATTTCGGAAAGATCTAGCAGCGATTCAGGGTACGACGGATGTTCACGAGGGGCCGTGGACATGGGAATCCGATAACACGTCGTCTTTAACACGAACCGTTACCTTTACGAAAGCGGCATCGAAGTTGGTCAAAGCTTCGAAAGTTACCGAAGAACAAACTTACGTTAAAGCAAGCGGAAAAGAATTTGCGGTTCTTGTAAGAGTGAATACGCCTGATGTTCCGTACGGAAATACCTTTAGAGTTGAACTATTGTATAAGATAATTCGTGGGCCCGATCTCGGAGGTGACGAAACATCGCGGATTATAGTTTCTTGGCGGGTCAATTTCCATCAGAGTACGATGATGAAGGGTATGATCGAAGGGGGAGCTAAGCAAGGATTGAAAGAGAGTTTCGATCAGTTTTCGGGATTGCTGGCTGAAAGCTTCAAATCGGTGAGTCCGTCGGGTGGATTAGATAAAGACCACACGTTGGCGAGCCTGCAGAACGAGCACCAATCGGATTGGGAGTTAGCGGTCGACTATTTTTGTAACTTCACGGTGGTTTCGACCGTTTTTATGGTTCTTTACATCGTTGTGCACATCTTACTCTGCGAGCCACCTCGAATTCAAGGTTTGGAGTTTAACGGTCTTGAATTGCCGGATAGTTTCGGGGAACTTGTTACGTGTGGGATAATTTTCTTCAACTTGGAGCGAGTTTATATCATGGTTTCGCATTTCGTTCAAGCTAGATTGCGTAGAGGTAAACATTTTTTTTAATGTTCATGCCGGTTATTTATATACACACTACAACAAAATCGGTTTAGTTGACGCAGTATGTTATGTCTAAGTATCCTAATAGACTGCTTAATGGGACTTAAATTTATAGGATCAACTAATCCTATATAAATGTGTTACAATGAGTTGATAGGATTTTAGTACAATTTTGAAATAAAGCATATTATCTGTCTTTTTATTTATGTGACATTATTTGAAAAAATGTCTTTTAGAAAGACATGTTTATAGGACATTTCTCAAAAGTGTCGTATAAAAAAAAGCTAATACGATGATTTATTTCAAAAAAGTTCTGAAAAACTTGCCAAAATATGTTTAACATCGTATTGTAATACCTCTGTTTATGACACATAATTGTTTGGTCTTGTAAAATTTAAGTCCTATAAAACAGTTTATTAAGATATTTAGACACCCATACGTGTGTATATACGCGTGCGCACACACACGCACATGTGTGTATATATATATATATATATATATATGTTTATACATACACGGTACACACATTTCTTTCGTGGATTGAACGGATGTCGAGAATGGACGTTGTATTCGGCTCTCTTTGATTGTTGACAGGAAACGATCACGGTGTCAAAGCTCAAGGTGAAGGGTGGGTGCTTACCGTAGCGCTCATCGAGGGAACCAACTTGGCTCCATTGGATTCATCGGGTTTCTCGGATCCGTACGTAGTGTTGACATGCAACGGGAAGACAAGAACAAGCTCCGTCAAGCTTCAAACGCTCGATCCTCAATGGAATGGTGAGCGTTTCCATTTTTTTTGTTCGATTTTAGCTCGTTTTCATGATTCTTGAAACTTTAATACTTTTTAAGGTAGATGTCAGGTCGACCAGAGATATTTTGTTTGATTTTAAAACTTGATACCGATCGTTTGGTGAATTCTTGCAGAGATACTCGAGTTTGATGCTTCAGAAGAACCGCCATCGTTGTTGGACGTTGAGGTTTTCGACTTCGATGGTCCTTTCGGTCGTTCGGCTTCACTGGGTCACTCCGAGATTAGATTCTTGAGACATACGGCTGCGGAATTGGCGGACATGTGGGTCCCTCTCGAAGGAAAACTTGCGCAATCTTTTCAGTCGAAGTTGCATTTAAGAATTTTCTTGGATAATAACAATGGAGTCGAAACGATCAAAGAGTACTTGACGAAAGTCGAGAAAGAAGCGGGGAAAAAGGTACGGTTGTTTTTGCGTGTTTTTAAGTTTGAAGAACGTGTCGATCTTAATACCGTTAACTACTTGACAGCTCCACGTGAAGTCCCCTCATCGGAACTCGACGTTTCAAAAGCTTTTTAGCTTGCCACCGGAGGAGTTTCTCATTAACGATTTTTCGTGCTCTCTCAAACGAAAATTACCCCTTCAGGTACACTCCGAACTTAGCTATAGAACTAGCTGGAAAGGTAGCTGTTGGCTGATAAGTTGTTTGGTAAAAGAGCTAGATGATAATGTAAAATGACCTAAAAGTACATATTGTAAAATTAATTGGAAAAACAGAAGGGGCATAATTGCACAAAAGTGGAAAAAAACCTTAGAGCTTATTGAAATGCTACTTACAAGCCAATTTACAAGCAAAACGAGGTTTTTTCAGTAAGCTCATCATAACCGCCAAATTGCACAACGGAACCGAATTGGTTAGTTCTTTAGAGTTTTTGATCTTATGTGTTCGTTTTTCTTTTTAGGGTCGACTGTTTGTATCTTCACGGATTGTCGGGTTCTATGCCAATTTGTTTGGACACAAGACGAAGTTTTCTTTCCTGTGGGAAGACGTTGAAGACATTCAAGTGCTTCCTCCGTCACTGGCGTCGGTTGGTAGTCCGATACTCGTCATGGTTCTGCACAAAGGTCGAGGTGTCGACGCCAGGCATGGTGCAAAGTCTCGAGACGAAGAGGGACGATACCGTTTCTATTTCCATTCATTCGTGTCGTTTGATTCTGCAAGACGGTAAAGATGGCGATAACAACATTGCTTTTCTTGGAACAAATATTTGTTGGCCACAAATCCCATGTTCCCTTCCTGTCCCACCAATCACGTGAAGACATGTCATTATTTTTTATTTAATATAAGTTTATTTAGTTTATTTTTTTAAATTCTTTTTGTTCAATAAAATGATGATGTGTCTTCATGTGATTCGTGGAGGGGTTTGCGATATTGGGGACAAGATAGTTTTTTTTTTTCTCCGTTTCATGATCTCGTGTTCTATAAAACAATCTTGAATCGTTGTCGTGTGCAAACCAGGACGATTATGGCGTTATGGAGAACAAGAATGTTGAGCGGATGTCAGAAAGCCGATGACGACTTTGAGGATGAACGCAAACAAGATAAAGCCGACAACTTTGGAGATCAATGCGAACACGATGAAAAAGGTCTACAAGAAGACGTGGCTTCCCATTTGGTTTTCGAAGATGCAAAAATGTCGAAGGTTTACTCGGCGGAACTTCCGTTCAGTGTGAGTACTTGAAAAACCATTCATAAGCTTACGTAATCGGTAAAATTTAAGGGTCGGTCTTTGGTTTTCGAGTCTCCTTAGCGTCACTAGGGATTTTCCTGGCAGTTATCTTCATGGCCCCATGGGATAAGTGGAGGTGCGCAGAAGCTGGTCCGGACACCCACGGTTACCGAAAAAAGCTTAGATAATCGGTCTTTGACTTACAGGTCGAGTCAACGATGGAGATCTTTAAAGGAGGGAACTTGGAGCACAAAGTGATGGGAAGATTGGGTTGTTTGAATTACGACACGACGAATTGGGAACCGGTACCCGATCGTTCTAACGTGCTCGAACGACGTTTATGTTACAAGTTCAACCGAAGGGTGTCAAGCTTTGGCGGTGACGTTACGTGCACGCAACAGAAGTCGCCGATTGCCGACGACAAAGGGTGGATTGTGACCGAGGCCATGTCTCTACACGATGTGCCATTTGGCGACCACTTTTATGTAAGTAAAAACACGATCCATGTTTTGTTGTTTCTCCGTATGGTCACGATGGTCTTTTTGCTTTGATCGGAAAATGCAGGTTCAAGCCAAAGGGTCACCCTTAACCTCCAGGCAGGTTGGGCCCTACCGGTAACCCAAAATACCGTTGGGCCAATGACCCTTTGGCCTAAACCTGCATTTTTTCTATTTCCAAAAAAGAAAAATGCGGGTTCAGGCTAAAGTGTAATTGGGTTAGCGGTACTCTTGTTATTGGTAGTCTGATGGAGCCCAACCTTTTGGAGTCCAGTCTCACCAAATGTGAGGAGTGTGTGAGTTTTGCTGTATATAAATTATTATATACTTCAAAAATATATACAGGTTCAGGTTAAATACAAGGTCATGGAACGTAGACCGGGGTGGTGCACTTGTGACGTCTTTGTCGGGGTTGCGTGGCTCAAAAGTTGCAAGTTCGAGCAACGAATGAGTCGAAACGTGGTTGTGAAGTTCGGTGATCGGGTTCGGGAGATGTTCGAATTGATCGAAAGGGAGATTTTGCTTGCAATTGATAAACCCTAGTTGTTGATGTTGTTGAGCACAAAAGATTGCATTCTTGTTATAGTCTACATCTGTATTTTCTTTTTTAGGTAATTTCAATTTTTATTAAATGTAAGGGGTGAATTTGTTAGGTTTCTAACTATAAGGGGCTAATTGTCTATATAATTAATAAGTTTATGGGTTTTTTGGTAATTTTATGTGTATGTTAAATTATTTGATTAAGATTAAACTAAAGTTGTAATAATCAGTTTTGAATATTTGACAAAATTTTTTGAACGGCAGATAACACACACGTTCCCGCAGTATCCGGACATCCGAGGGCAGCACCGACTAATCCGTGGCGACCCGGCCAAGGACCGAACCAGCAACCCATAGACTGGTTGTCCGGAAACCTGGACCCGAGCCGACCCAAAGTCTAGGAAGCTCCTCATGCGCCTAAAGCTTCCCCCTAGGCTCGAACCCAGGTAGACTGGGATGCCATCCACAGTCTCCCCGGGGTGTTACCGAGTTTCAGGTTACCACTCAGGCAAGACATGATTTGCCAAATATTTGACAAATGATTCTGGTTTTGTTGATTTGAAACGGTTTTTGTCATCGGTATTGAATCAATTTTACATAAATAGTTAATTTGGAAACGAATATCATAAGATGAAAAACAGTATAATCTTTATCGGTTTTTTTAACTGTTATTGATGATTTGTATTAAATAATTTGATTAAAAGTAAAGTGAACTTGTAATAATCAAATTTGAGAAAAAACGATTCCCATTTTGAGTTAAAATAATCAGATTTAAAAAACCAAATAATAAGTTCATGTATGATAATTTTAATTTTAAAATAAACGTCACCGCCAAAGACCAATTTTGTCAAAACTTAAAAAACAAACCTGAAACAAAACAATTCCAAAGACCAATACTTACAGAGTTCAGGGACTAAAACTGTAATTTACTCTCAAAAATTACCCTCCAAGAATTTCTCCGAAGTATTGCATTCCGTTGTGTTATCGTCAATCTCGTTGATCATCATCATCATCGCCTTCTGTTCATCGAGAGCGAAAATGCATCCAAAATCAGATCTTACATTTATCAATTTCTCGAAATCTGCTTCAATTTGATCCATTTTCACATACTGTAACACCACAATTCACTGCAAATGGATCCAAATCCAAAAAAATTCCCAATTTTGTCATACGTCATGACCAGAATCCCTAGCATGAAACGCCCTAACCTACCGGATTCCGACATCGAACAACAACGGATGTCGTCACCTCGGCCGGCGTTCAATCCAGAACCGTATTTCGAACTAACCGAACGAATGCCTCACCTAACAGATCCACAGGTTCTCGCCGCGATGCGATCCGCCGTCGCCGACGTATCTCAGACGCGATCGCTACTGAAGACACTAGGTGAGCGTCCGGATCATGAATCGGTGGATATGGCGAAGGCGAGGCTTGCGGAGATTGATTCGATGATGTCGAATCAGCTTGACGAGATCGCGTTGTCGGATAACGTAGATCCGGAGGAGGAGAAGAAGAAGAAGGCGATTGAGAGGGAAAGACAGATGCATAAGGCTTTGATCTCGTTGGATCAGATGCACGAATCGTATGATAAGATGTTGAGTGATGCGGAGAAGAGGCTTGAGAAGCTTTACGAGACGGCGAAGCTGGTGGGAAGGAAATCGCTTCCGGTTGTTAATGAAGGGAGCTCCGGCCAAGGTTCGGCGGTTGCGGATGAGTTTAAGGAGGAAGTGGTTGCGATTCTGTCGGATGCGTTGTCGAACGGTGCAGAAAGGATTGATTTGTCGGAGAGACGATTGCCATTTCTGCCGGAAGCTTTTGGAAAGCTTCATACGTTAGTGTACCTTAACCTAGCTTCCAATCAGCTTGAGGTATGTTCATCTTCTGAATACTTTTTGATGGATTTCATGTTGTTCATCTAATCATCTTCTGATCTTTAACTTCAATGGCAGTATGTTTATCTGTAAATTCTCAGAGCAACTCCAACCACAACACTAAATTTAACACCAAAAACACCAAATTTGGTGGTCCCGGCAACACCAAAAAATAATCCAACTCCAACCATACTCTAAAAAAAACACCAAATATATATTAAATGTATGTATAATTTACTTAATATAAATATGTTAATTTTAAAAACAAATTATTAATATTAAAATGTTAATTTTGGTATTAAATGAATTTTGGTATTAAAAAAAAATACAAAATAGTGGGTCAAGCTAGGGTTTAAAGAAATACTGGTTGAAGGAGAGGCCGGCATATTTGCCGTGTGAAACCAAAGGTCGGCAAAAAAAAAAATTATACCGGTCGATTGGAGGTCTCCGACCGGCAAAAAAGGGGATATACCGGCCGGTTGGATAGTAAAAAGCTAAAATCTTCAAAAACAAAACCACTTTCTCCGACAGATTCTTTATTTTGAAGATTACACAATTAATTATATTATTAAAATATTCAATACAACTCATAAAATATTGTTTTTCTCTTCTAAATATATACTAATTTAAAGCAATTTCATTGGTAGAATCAATAAAAAGTCATTTCTCTTTCGTATGTAATATTTTTTAGAGATATCTCTAAATTTGAAGATTTTTATCATCTCTCCCATACTTTGTCTATTTTGGAGAAGGTATTGGGGAATTGGTTGTAGCAAAAATTCTCCAAAATCGTCATTTTCGAGATAGTTGTGATTGAAATTATAATGAATGCGAGAGAATAAAGGGTAACCATAGATGTGATGGTGATTGGAAATTTGGAATTTAAGTGGGACCAAGATAGGATTTTTCTTTTTAACTGTGTGCTTGAACCCATTGTGCACAACTGGGACTAACCACAAATGGTTAAGATATCAGTTAGAAAATCTCCATTAACTTTGAGAAGACTCGAACTAACGACCTATGGGAGAAGTCTAAGGCCAAACTTTTGTTTGTCGGTTGAGTTGGCCCTCAAGATTACTACTATATATTATTATCCGCCATTGTTATTTTTATTCAGCTCTAGTTTGTTTTTCTTGAATCGGGAGTTAAAACTTCTATCAGTATTTTGTACTTTGAGCTTAAAGCGAGTAACAGATTTGTAATGATTTTAAGATAATTTTGTAGTGACTAGGTGACAAGTTACAAAGGAGAATAGGTTCAAGTCTGACTTATGTTATAAAGGAGAATAGGTCCACGCCTATGTGGGACTCCTTCCTTTTAACGGATGCTAAGAGTGTTGAGCTTTTTTAGGCGGTAGACCTTGACTTTGATACCATGTAAATACATTTGGAATCTTGTCAGATTACTTTTCAAAAGAGCCTTTTGAGCAAAGAAGAAAAGTTCCAACATATATTGAGAATAATAGGTCTAAGTTTAACCGATATACAAATTCAATAAATGAGCCTTGATTTCCTCTTTTTTTGCATCCTATTCACAAGTGTTGCAGTTGGTGAAATGAATTATTTCAAGACTTGACTTTGGTTGAAGGTTGTGTTAAATATAGGTATAAATATGCTGCAAATAGTGTCAAAATCAATTCTCTCTTGCCAACCATCATGGTCTCTATCATGCCTCATTCGGCTCGACGGTCAACTCTTTTTGTATCCCATTTGAATCTACCATATCTAACTTAATAAGATTTCTCATTTTCGGTTATCTTTGATTTTATTTCAGTTTCTTTTTTGCTTTTGCAAAATGTAACAAAAAGGCAACATTTTAAAATGCCCTGGTCCTCATTAATTGAGAGGAACCTGCTGTAGAATAATTGTATCTTATAACTCCAACCATCATAAATGAGAATATAGAAGATGCTTTCAAAATGTTTAGTATGTAGTGGGAAAAAGGACTAGACCGACAGATAATGAGGTAGTGGGGTGAAAGAATTATAAAAGGTTTTAGGGTTATAATTTAATATGAGTAGTTCAATAATTTATTAGGATATGGTTTTGTTGTATTTATTTTGATGATAAAAAATACATTTTTGTTCCATTTAATCATGTCTCATGAAGAGAAAAAAGGTTCACAGTTTCTCCAATTGACCAGCCTTGATGCATTGGAACAGGCCATTCCTGATTCTGTTGCTGGACTTGAGAATCTTGAGGAGCTCAATGTTTCTTCCAATATTTTGGGGTCACTACCAGATTCCATTGGCTGTTTGCTGAAGTTGAGGATTCTAGATGTCTCTAGCAACAAGCTCTCTGCCTTGCCTGACAGCATCTGTCAATGCAGGTACTTCCTTTGTTTTTTTATTAGTATATATATAGAGAGTTCATGCGAGAAGTTAAACATTTTACGAGAAGACGAAAAGTGTGATATCATATATGAATGTAACATGTGTATAATCATATATGATTAAGCTTGTGTATCACATATGATATCATACTTCTCGCCTTCTCGCAAAATGTTTAGCTTCTTGTTTGAATCTGTCATGTCTGGACCAATTTGTGCACACCTCGTCTAATCCCAGATCCTATAGAACAGCCAGGAAAATCCCAATAGCCTTGCAGAACTCGAGCCGTTATTAGTATATATTTCTTGTCTACTTATCTGACTTGTTTGCTGAACACTAGTCTTGATCTTTTTTGTTAGTAGTTGTAAGTATTTTAGATAGGCACAAATAATTAGTATAATATAAAATAAAAACAAAATTAATTGTATGAAATACGGTTTAATTAAAAATAACATACAATTGGTTTTTTACAAAACCAAAATGTTTTTTTTTCTTTTTTCTACCACGGTTACCAAAAAATTAAAAAGAGAGCCAATAGAATTCAACTTGCAAACTATAATGTAAGATACAATTACACTATCAATAGGATGCAAACACCACTTTTTGTTAATTTAGAAGAACACACATCAATTCAAAGCAGGTGGACCTTTAAAACTCCTAAAAATATTTCCATTGCATTAGGATGATAAAGCGGGGGCACATATACCCTTAGATATTTCCAATCTTGGTGGGTCCATATTTTTTTTTGTTTTTTAAGCCAAAAATGACTAGATTTGTACCGAGAGAGAAATGGCTAAGAGACCAATATTTTTTTTCTTACTTTGGCTATTTAAGTTAATTTCCCATTTTTAAAACTGTTAGGGGACGTTTGGTTCGCAGAATGGAATTTGATGGAATTGGAATCCATCGAAGGAATTTGACTTTGAAGGAATTTGAATGGAATTTGACCATGCCTTTGGTTGATAGGAATTCAAATCCTTCACCTAAGCCAAGGAATGATGAATTCCTTGAATTGTGGAATTCAATGGAATTGGAAGGATTCCATCGCTTTCATTGTATGAACCAAACATGGGTTTGGAATTTGGTCAATGGAATTGGACATTCCAATTCCATGAACCAAACGGCCCCTTAAAAGAGGTTGTAGGATGTGGTTCATAAAACGAATACGTTTACTTAATATGTTGATGTGACATGACAGAAAAATAAAAAAAATGATATCACAGTTTTATTTTATATGATATAAAGATGATTAAAATGTGGTTGTTTTAGGTCATTGGTAGAATTTGATGCTGGTTTCAATAAGCTAACATATCTACCCACCAAGATTGGACATGAATTAGTGAATCTAAAGAAGCTTGCAATCCCTCTAAACAAGGTGCGCAACTTCCCTACCTCCATTGGTGAAATGAAATCTCTTCAGTATCTAGATGCACACTTCAATGAGCTAAGAGGCCTGCCGAAATCCATCGGCAAGTTATCGAATCTCGAGGTACTCAATCTCGGCAGCAACTTCAGCGACCTTACGGAACTCCCCGACACAATCGGTGATCTAACCAACCTCAAAGAGCTCGACGTCAGCAACAACCAGCTTCAGGAGCTTCCGATGACCTTCGGCCGCCTCGATAAGCTGCAAAAACTCAACGTGGACCAAAACCCGTTGGTGATTCCGCCTAAAGAAGTGGTGGCGGAGGGGATTGGAGCGGTGAAGGTGTACATGGCTCAGCGGTGGTTCGATATGTTGGTGGAGGAGGAGGAAAAGAGCAGGCGGGAAGCGGAAGCGATGGCTAAGGCGAGTTGGTTGACCCGTAGCACCTCGTGGTTGGCTGGAGCCGTTTTTGGTGCGGCGGGAACCGCTTCGCTATATTTCGGAGCTGGAGAAAGCGAGGATCCGTATCTTGAAGAGGAACGTTGATCGAATCGCTCGGTATCGTGTCGGTAATCGGTGGGTCGGGTTTTGTTTTCGGGTCTAAATCTTGAAACATGTTTTGTAGGCAGGAAAATAAACTACAAATAATGGCTTTTAGGCAGCATATGGTTAGAGTTGGAAGTGTTTTTGAACTGTCGAACATGAGGACAAAATGGTGATCTTGTATCCCAAAAATTTTGATGTTTTCTCTCTTGTTTCTTATTGAGTAGAATAAGCTTGGGATTGGGCATGTAATTTGCTAAACTTTCATCCCATTTTTAATAAGTTTTTGAATTTCATTTTTTTAATTAATTAATTGATTTTTGGTATTTTCTGTTTAGAGTATATTAACCATTTGGCCTTGGGTTCATATGTTTTTTTTTTAAATGGGTGACCCGAGTCTTCGTCGAGACTAATTTCATGGTAAATCGTGACCGTAGATTTTACCCACAACTTTGAGGTAGATCTCCCGGTGGCTACAAGACTGGTAAGATTTGAACTCGAGTTGATGTTATCATCCTCTTGTCTTTATCCATCACTAGGGGCGGATCTATGTATGTCCGAGCGGGTTCCCGTGCACCCACTCAAACTATTTTTGCAAGCAAGATTTTTTTTAGCTATGAAAGGTGCACCCGTTAAGGGGTGCTTCGAAATATTATTAAAATATAAGAAACATCAGCTAGAAAACCGGAAAAGGTACCTCGAAATCAACCAAAAAACCGAAAAAAGAGTCTTCAAATCAACCAAAAAACCCAGAAAAGTCCCTCGAAATCAACCAAAAAATTTAAAAATTCTTTGAAATCAACCAAAAAACTTAAAAATGTCTCGAAATAAACCAAATAATTTTAAAAATCCATTGAAACGGTAGAATTCAGCTAAAACACATCAGACGACTTTGTGGACCTTTGATCTACCTTAAAGGTGCATCCGCTCGGCAAAAATCCTAGGTTTGGCACTATCTACCACGCTACCACCCTAATGGTTTTGTGTTCATATATTTATGGTGGCTGAAGTTTCAAATGACTTAAATCGGACGTGTTTACAAAAACATTCTGTTTGCTTTTTAGTTTTTACTTTTAGGGCAAAGTTAAGATATGTATACATCCTAGAGATGCATAAAACACGGGCTTTTCAAACCTGCTTTTGTTAAGCAAGAAAAAAAAGGGTACGGGTTTTTTTAGGCCAATGTTTTTTAGACTTAGACTTTGGAAAAGAAACTTGGATTGATCGAACTTTTAGGCTTCACCTAGTTCAGAGCTACAGGCTTGCTAGGCCTAGGCTTTGTGGGCAGCTTCATCCGACACTTAGTACACTCTACACAATGTAGGATATATTACGTTCGTTTGATCTAGTTATAAATGGTCTTGCAACAATCGATAACGTTATACTTTTGTGATAAGAATGTCATTGGTTCATGTGACGTAACTATTTTTGGTTTGTTTCTTTTTTACAAAACAGAGCAAGATTGCATATATATGTTCCTAATCTACATAAATCGAGATGTATTTATATATTGTTGCATATAAGATGGTATTTTTTTTAATCATCCATCTATCGGTGTATTATTCATAGTTCACTGGTGATACATAATGAGAATTTAAATTTAAGACGTTCAATGATTCTCAGTAAGTTTGGATATTTTTAACATAAACTTCTAAAAGTATGGTTTAGTAAAATTCTAATAGAATTAATAAGAATTTGAAATGTCTATTAATAAAGATGAACGAACCCCCCCCCCGCCCCCCCCCAAAAAAAAAAAATTATAAGTATTATGTATTGATTGAAAAAACAAATGATCACCAAAAAAATGAAATGTTGTATCGAACCAAAACAAAATATACGACTGTTCTTATTACAGGTCCGCAGACAGAAGATTCAAGTTCCATTCAATAACTCAAAATCGTCAATTTAGAACATAAAATTTCAAATTCAATCCAATGACTCTGAATTTAATTTATTATTTATTTCGAGCTCATATTTGTACTGAAATTCAATAAAATTTGAAATAGCAGAAACTGAATTTTTCCATAAAGCTACGCTCGCTAGCACACAAATTATGAAGTAGAATGAAAACGTTTCAAGGATAAATACAAAATTTTTGAAGAATCCAAATGGCGTGCCGGCCATTTCGTACCCTTAATTTGTACTTATTGTACATTGCTTGTAGAGTCTTTATGGCAAACAAATACAAAAAAAATTATCGAGCGGGTGCATCTTTACGGTGGATCAAAGGCCAGTAAAGTCGGCCAATATGTTTCTTGCCATTGGTGAATGTCGAGTGATTTTTTAAGTTTAAAATTTTTATTTAGAGGGATTTTTTTTGGTTTTTTTTACTTATCCCATACATATTCTAATATTTCAAAGCACCCTCAAAGTTTAACATGTGCATCTTTCATACCCCAAATAAGTTTACTTAAGAAAATAAGTTTAGAGGGTGCATAGGATCAATCCACCCCTATTTTAAACTAACTTTTAGTTTATAATTCATACTTCTAAAATTAGGTTTTAAAATCCACAATTTTATTTCGTAATAGTTCATTATTTATACTTTTAATTTAGTAATTGCGTTTTGTCAACTATTTGAAATATATATATATATATCATAAAATGACAACCATCTGAAAGTATATACTTGTTCTATGCAATTTGTTTTATTATGAAAAGAAATTCACATTTTTATTTATAAAATAAAACTGACTTGTGGTCAAAGATGGCATCCCACAACTAGACAAAATTATTTTACTTAAAAATTTTAAAAAAAATCAATATTTACATGTGATTTTTCAAGATTATTAAATTCAATAAAATTGGTGTTCTTATAGCCCACCTATCCATTTGACTTCAAAACCTATCAACAACCACCACCCCAAACACCATCAAACAAGAACACAAATTACACAATGATCACCAGAACCACCATGCCATGTTTGTTCTTTCTGCTTTCTTCATTGTACATCTTGCTGTTTCATAACGACCACGGTGGATCACGGTGGTCGTCGTTTTACGTGTATTACGTTCTGGTTGCGGGCATGGTGGTGGTGGTCGGGGGATTGGCGGTGGTTATGGCGAGAGCCACCATGGTGACGCTGATAACGGTGTTGGTGATGCTGGCGTGTGCAGGGAAGCGCCGCCGTGTACTGGTGGTGGAAGGCAGGCAGATCAGTGGTGAAGTTTTAATGCATTTGTTTGAAGTGATGAAAGAGAGAAGCCTTGTGGCTGTTGCTGGTGTTGCTTTTTTGACCTCAATGGCCATGGTTTGGACTTCTTAGACAAGAAGTTTGTTTATATTTATGTAACATTTTTTTATTAATTTATATGAGAAAAATGGTTGTTTTTTGATATATTGTTGATATGAACTTTTTAAAAGGTACTTGTTTGTAGATATTTGTATCTACTATTCCTATTACTTTTCAAAAGATCCCCTATGATATCATGTAGGAATATGTGAAACCTCATTTAATTACTCTACAAAAGAGCCCTTATAAGAGATGAGAGGTTCCAACATATAATGAGAATAAATGGTCAAACTCTAGCCGATGTGAAACTAACACGCCCCTCCAACGGAGGCTAGACAGGCACAGAGTGTCAAGTGGGGGCTAGACGAGTATAGGTTGCCACAGCGTGTCGAGTCTATAGAGTGGTAGACCCTGGTTCTGATACCATATGAGAATATGTGGAAACCCCATTAAATTACCCTCCAAAAGAGCGCTTGAGAAGAGAAGGGAGGCTTCAACGTATTGAGGATGAATGGTTCAAGTCTAGCAGATATGAGACTCTAATAAGTTCAACGAAGAACGGTTGACACCAAGACTACACAATATGTTTTACGCAAAATTGCCAGGTTCCATCACATTAGGTTCTTACGGGGGCATGTTACATGACAACCCTGTCTTTAATTGGTTATGAATTAAACTTATAATTCTTTTGCAAGTTTTTGATAAGTGGTTACTAGTAATTTCTTATCACGGTTTTAATTGATTTGAAGATTATTTGGTCCGTCTATTGTTTTGGGCTTAAGGTGTTAAAAATGTGATCATTCGCCCCTTGAGGTGTAGGGTGTTAGAAATTGTATCATAGTAAATCGCCCCTCGAGGTGTAGGGATATTGATTCTAAGGGGAATACTATTAATTGCTCACCGCCTCTTACTAGGTAAGAGACACTTACCCAGTAAGAGGTGAGGTTGTTTACCATACACTCTAACCAACAAATGATGTTGATTGAGATGCTGACCCGATAAGGAAAGAAACCCATACCGAACCTCTTAACCAGACCCCAATCTTACCCAACTATCGCTTAGTCAATTTGTGTTGGTAAATGACCCCTAAATCTATATTGGTATTTGTGTTGACCTGATGAGCAACCCCACATCCTTAATAAGTTCTTAGTGATGGATTACTAGTAACTTCTCTAAGAAGTCTGCGTACATCCCTCCACCCTACTTTTAAGTGAGTTATACCGAGTCAGTTTGGTTCGGTTTTCTCGATCAATCTACTTTGGGCTTAGGCGTTACGTGCCAAGACCATAACAAACAATAATCAACCTAAGTAGTTTTCAAATTTACAGAGAACTTGCAGTGCAATATGGAGATCATTGTGCATATTTAAACTATTTATCAGATGTAACCTGCATTTATTTGGAGCATACTAGCATAGTGTTTGAATTGGGACAACAAAACGCTACAAAAAACCAACTCGCTTGATCAAAATAGCATCATGTAACCATTTCGGCCATTCTAATTGTTTTCTTGCACCTATTTACAACCACTCTGATCAAATAAGAAGCCCAAAGAAATCTCGTATTTATACTTGAACATATGTCCTCAAGAACACTCAAAAGGTTTACAAAGATATCGTGTAAAAAATCACAATTGAACTCAACTTTGCAAGCAAAATCAGAAGGGATGAGACGTGTTTGTGTTAATACATAAAAGGGTATGTACCGTATGTACAAGTATACACTTCCAAAAACATTGCAAAACCTTTTTTTAACATTTGAAAGAACTACAAGTAGGCAATATAAGGGAGGAGGTGGCATATAAAATCCATGTAATGAGTTCAACATCATAAAATGGTTGTGATTTCTGACTAGATTATGGACTCACCTTATCGTTTCTCAGAACTACAGCGATGCCTGTGCTAGGCTTGGAGTGTTTGCTACCAGTTTTGAACTTGTGGATGAGAAGAGGTCCTGGGCTACGTACTGCTGGTTCCTGTTCTCCACCTCTCCTGGCAATGTTCATATCCTTTTATATCTCTGGGACTGGGACAGGTTCAAATGAGAACCCTAAACATTTTAAGAATCTGAGACTCAACTATTCATGATGAATATCATGAATAATGAAATCATGATGAATCATATACATGAATATTTTGAGGGCTATTCACCAGGTTCTCAAAAATATTTACGATTCTTATTTGAATTTCCCCTTATGAGAACATCCTCAAATCAAACCCAAATATCAGATTCGTAAGTTTGGAATAGATGGCGATACTTACATCTTTAAAGAGTGAGAACCCGAGAAGGTTGGCTCAGATATATCAACTTTACAGATGTTAGCAACTTCTTTACGAGTTCCAGGAGGAAGTTTGTTCAAGATATTTGAAACAATTAAACCATGTTTCTTTTTAAGTTCTTCCAACTCTTTCTGCTGCTCAACCAACAGATGCTCAACTTTCTCCACTATGTTTTCGACATCATCATCGTTATCTTCTTCTTTCTCTTTCATATCATTATCATCATCGTCGTCTTCTTCTTCTTCTTCTTGTAAAGGTTCTTCCATCTCTTTCACATTATCATCATCATTATCATAATCATCATCATTATCATCATCATCATCATCGTCATCATCTTTACTTGAATGTTGTTCTTCTCTACATATTGCTCCTGATTGTGTGTTATCTTCAGAGGCATTTGAAGGTCTTGGTCTAAGTGGAGAGAAACAACCTTTGGGTGAATCACTCCAATATCTCCGACCTGATGGCAACCTTTCCAGAGCTAAACATCCAGGTGTAGCACAAGATTTAATGGTTGAAGGGGATGTGGATTCATTTTGGGGTTCAGAGGTGGAGTCGACAGAGCCTTGAGCTTCATTGTCCTCTTGATCATCGTAGTAATCCCTGGGTGCCCAATCTGGAATACACGACTGAATTTCTGCATCAATCATTTCAGCGATTGTGGAGACATCTTGATCTGTTAAGTCCAGCTCTTCAACCATTTCACTAGCAACAGCAATTGATGTATCAAGATCGGTATCAAATGGGAAGTGAATATTCCGAACATGACCTGACCCACAAAGCAAAACCTCAGGGTTCAAGATTGATAGAAAGATATATTGGAAATGGATCTGAAACTCTAAACATAAGCAAAGATTAACAGACAACCTGTGGTATCTTCTATTCGAAGTTTTAGGAATACTGTGTTCAGGTCTTTCATGTGACCCTTCACTGTGAAATCTCTAGCAGTATCAGAAGGCATAAACTCCTTTGGAGTTTTGCCATTGTCAAGCTTCTCAGCATCATCATCTATAAAAATCCATCAGAAACTGGGGAAGAAAAGATGAGAAATATATTTGAAAGTGTATTGCAGATGTTACCTGGATTGGGATTGGGATTGAGATTGGGTTGACCTGGTTTATTCACACCATCACTATGCTCATCAAGCAGAAACGGATCCATCAGCAATTCCTTGGCAGATAACCTATCAGAAACCTTAGCAGTACACTTCTCTATAAATGATTTGATTTCAGAATCCTTCACTTTTGCTAACGAAGCTGGTTTGACACCCTAATAAGATTGGAAAAAGGCAAATGATATACATGTAAAACCCATTTCATTGATGTAAAGGATTATAAGTAAGTTAATAGTTAAAAGACATCAGCTCTCAGACTACACAACATGATATATTTCCCTTTAGTCATTGATCAAATGATTCAAATCCCATAGATTCACCTTAACCATATCAGGATGAAGGCCTAGGGGCGTAGAAGAACTTGTGTCAAGTTTCATCAAACCCAACATGACAACATTGGCTTCCTTACTTACCATGCAGAAGAATTCATACATATTTAGGGATCAATGTAGCCTTAAAGCTAAATGAATTCATACAACTTTCGACTAATATTTTCTAACTTGGCGAATGGTGATTGTGGACCAAGTTGCCACAGTACGTCGTTTTAGCATGGGAAAGAGAAACAACACAGTGAACAAGGATTTGCCGGTAATCATCTAAAGTGCATAACCTTATGTAAAAAACTTCTTTCATAATATGATTGTTCCACCGATTTTAAGTGCAGCACTTCTATTCCAGAATGCCCCGAACTAAACACAAAATTTATGTTTTCAAATGCTCAACTTGACTGAAATATATATCAATACACTTTTATCATGACGGAGGTAGCAATACAACATGAAGTACATATGGGTCGCACCATACTCTATTCTTTAATTTGCAAAGTCAGGATCCTGTACAAAAATTCATAATCCTCTCTTTTGGCTAATCTAATGCATACCAATCAAAAGTAGATGTACAATGAACTAATACCCCAGGAAGTTACTAGGAATTGGACAATTGCCTTAGCATGCAGGGACTACCAATCTAGATGGAACAGATTCTAACACTGGAAAACCACTAAAATTTGAGCCACAGTGACCATTTAGGCCACAATGAAATACTGTTTTTACAAGTTAAATGGCATTACTAAATTGCCACCCTTAATCACACTCCATCCTCGTGACATCCATACCAATATATAGGTCCATGTATATACACACATGTAACCAAGTGGCCTTGAGCCCAATGGGAGTAATCGGATCTCTAAACCCTTAAGCAATGAGGTCACGTCCATTTGAAGCATATGTACATGAGTTCCATTTGTCGTTTAAAAAGAATAATATGCATACATGTAACTTACACCGAGGGTAAGTGGATAAAATGGTATGGAAATGAGAAAGCAGGTGGTCATGAATCACTTACTGATGTCACCTTCTTATATATCTGAGCAGCATTGGCACATTCAACATACGGATACTCAAATGTCACCAATTCCAGTAAGCACATTCCAAAGGCATATATATCTACAAGTTCATTGTATTCCTCCTCATAAAGCTCTGGTGCCATGAACTCCGGAGTACCTAAATATTAGATAACAATCATCCTGGATCAATAGCTTTTAACGTAATCATGGTAGATCACATTCAGAAAGAAGAAAATATGTCATCAGAAGAAACGATGCACTCACCAATGACGCTGTGAGCAGAACGAGCCTGGCGAAGAATGGCTGCCAGTCCAAGGTCCCCAATTTTTACCTCACCTTGATTCCCATTGACAAAAATGTTGTCACACTTAAGATCACGATGTATAACTGGAGGATCATGACTGTGAAGATACAAAAGTCCCTCCAATATTTGTTTAGACCACTTCTTCAATGCTCTTAGATCTACATGCTTATGTTTCTTGCGATACCTATAAAAATTCCAAACATGCTTAGAACTACATGCTTAGAACATTGTCTCTAAACCGAGTACATGACAAAAGCATATCTTAGCAACAAAATACACAACCAGAAACGAATTGAACATACTGTCTTAATGTTCCAGATGTGAAAATCTCAGTAATGAAGTTGATGTGCTCATTCGTCGTATCAACCCAAGAATTGTAAAACTTGATAATATTCTTGTGCTTAAGCGTTTTAAGCAAATGAACTTCCGAGTATAGACGCTCCAGCTCGTCAGGGTGTCTTAAGAAATCAGAAACCTTTATTTGATTCCAAGCTACTTCAATTCCTTCCAATTCATCAAATGCTTTATATCTAAATTTCCAATATCTGTCAAGGAATCAAGAATACTATTCCAACCTCCATTCCAAAACCAGAGCTACAGTTTGACTTTTGATGTCAAACCTAGTAATTTCCAATTGCAAATTTGATATGAAACACCAAATTATCCTAATTACGATGATAAAGTTCAATGTTGATATACAATCCATATCATATATGAAGGTGAAACGTTGGCATCCAATGTCAAACGCAGCTTTTTGATTGTTATATTTCTTAAATAAAAAAAGTATAACAAAATAATACAAAAGAAGTATACACTTTTTTGAAAGCCCCCTTTCCCAGCACTTCTTTATACTGCAAATTGTCTCAATCCGACAATCAAATCAGAAACAAACAAATACTAGTCAAATCAACATAACATCTAATAGAACATTAAAAATAATTTAACGCACTAACCCGACCATAACGACCAGAAGGATCGATCTCAACGAAATCAGTATCGGAATCGTCCGGTTCATGATCCGATATCGACGATTCCAATGGCATTTCGGTATGTTCTCTTTTCGTAAAACCCTAACTCTTACGAACAAAAACCAGATCAACTTCTAAATTAACGCAATTTCAACAAAATTTCACAAACAATTTTGATTTCTGACCGGAAAAACCTGTCGCCGGCGACCAAATCATGAACTGAGGGTTCCGAATTTCTATAAATTTGTACAAATTATGCATCAAATGGAAGAATTTGAATACGCGAAGATGAAAAAGGAGTCGTGAGAGATCTAGAACAAGTTTGAGGAAATCAGCTTTACTAAATTGTTCGGTTTTTTGTTCAGATCAAATCTAATAAAAAATACGTTGAATTTGGAAGCATTATGAAAAGTCAATTTGGGAATTAACACATGAAAGATTCATTAAATTACAAGAATTACCCCTCAACTATGTCTTTGTATGCAGATTTTTCCTTCTAAGAAAAATAGTTGTTTTTTTGGTCATTGAGAATTTGAGGGTGCATTTGGTACACTGGATATGACAAAACAGAACAGAACATGAATCACTCATCCACGTTTGGCGGAACTTTTATGTGGAACAGACAAGTGAAACAAATTGGAACAAGTTTGTTCCAGCCTAACCTCATGGAACAAGGTGCAACAAGACTTATATTTTACTAATATAACCTCAAAATAAAACCTAATTTTTTTTTTCTAAAACATCAAATATGTCTTCCTTTCTACATTGTATTCATTATTTAAATTTTATTTATTGTATTTTATGTTATTTAAACTTTCACTTATTGTCTTCAAAGTATTATTTTTACATGCTTTCTATATTTTGGTTAATTTATATAATTTATTAAATATTAATAATAATAAAATAATATAGGAAAGGTAAAAAAATTGGAAACTACATAAACTTTTTATTTTTGTGTCATCTTGACCAAAACTTTTAATGACATATTTTGTTATAAAAATGTACATTTTATTAAAATTTAATAAACTACATAAATAAATCAAAATATAAAAAATATATAAACAACTCATTAGGCGTAAATTGGTCATGTTGTATGTTTTTCTGTCCAGTTATGTCTTACCAAACACTGGACAACTGTTCTGTCTTGTCTTGTCTTGTTCTGTTCTTTCTTGTCTGGATACCAAATGCACCCTGACTGAATATTTTTGTCCCAATTATGGATGGCAAAGAGACAGGTTTCTAAAAAACTTTAGGAGTCGAAGTTGGATACATAAGGTAAATTATCACAGTTTGGTTCAGGTCGAGGAATGAAAATGACAGGGAATGAAAATGTAAATGAATTTTCATTCTCCCCGTTTAACCTGAATTAAAATTTGGGCTTATGGGAAATGAGACTCTTATATTATATAAAACCAAACAGTCTCTTTATTTTTATTTTCGTTGATTACTACTTAATATCTTTAACTAAACGTCCTCTTATTACTGATGCATTCATTCTTGGTTTTGATATAGAAAAAAACTTTACAACTTCTCAGTGTTTAAGAAGCTCTCGATTCCTGACAAAGTCGATGGTGTGTATTGAGATTATCTTTTCTTTTCGAGCAAATTTGGTGTAATCCAAACAGTATATGATCGAAATATTGTTTAAGGAAAACGATCTCTTATGCAATATCACATTCTTTATTCGAGTATTTACTTTGATTTCTTATAAGACCCGATTTCCTCAATAGAAATAAGTCATGATTAAACATAAACCAGAAAAAAAAATCAAACATTTACAATAATCAAAAGCAATAATGTTTATTTAATTTAATGTATATATATAAATATTATATTATGATAAATTGTGTGGATAAAAATTAATTAAACAAAATATCCTCTTGGTGGATTGCAATAATTTGTGTGGATCAAAGTTAATTAAAGCCTTTGTAAATTATATCTCATTTGGCCATGTATTAATAAATGTATTGTTTTTCGGATAGACGAGTGATCGTGTGATAAGTTGAAATTAATGTGGGAAATGTGAGAAGTGGATCTGAATCGTTGATCACTTTTAGGCTATGTTTGGCAAAAAAAAACTAACTTATAAGCTAGTTTTTTTCTGATACATGTTTAGATGACCATAAACTAGCTTATAACACTACAAGAAATGAGGGTTATAGCGACGACACCTATAGCGACGACTTTTGATTTGTAGCTATAAATGTTTATAGCAACAACAAGTCGTCGTTATAAGAAATGAGGGTTATAGCGACGACACCTATAGCGACGACTTTTGATTTGTAGCTATAAATGTTTATAGCGACGACAAGTCGTCGCTATAAAGTGGGTTGGACTTTTTGCAACGACAATGTCATTACCTTAAATGAAATTTTGGATTTGAATTTTGGTGGGAAAAAATGGCGTTTTGTTAAAATTTTTGGAGCATTATAGCGATGACATGTCGTCGCTATAGGTATGTAATACTTTTTTTTTTAAAAAATAATTTCTTGTAACACTACAAGAAATTTCTGGTACATGTTTGGATGACCATAAACTAGCTTATAACACTACAAGAAACGAGGGTTATAGCGACGACACCTATAGCGACGACTTTTGATTTGTAGCTATAAATGTTTACAGCAACGACAAGTCGTCGCTGTAAAGTGGGTTGGACTTTTTGCAACGACAATGTCATTGCCTTAAATGAAATTTTGGATTTGAATTTTGGTGGGAAAAAATGGCGTCTTGTTAAAAATTTTGGAGCGTTATAGCGATGACATGTCGTCGCTATAGGTATGTAATACTTTTTTTTTTGAAAAATAATTTCTTGTTGATTATCTATTTAAAAAGTAATTGATATTTTGGTCCCTTGTAGAAACGACATATTATTGCTGTAAATAATTAGTAATTTTTTAAAGTAACTAAAAAGAGGTGATTTTTTAATTAAAAAAATTAATTAATAAACTGATAATTTAAAGTGACGACACATCGTTGCTGTAAATCAAAATTTCAAAGAAAATTTTGGTGGGAATTTTTTAAGGGTCATAGGAATGACATGTCATTGCTATAGATATTTAAACAAAAATGATAGGACGTATAAAAAATAAGTGTTCCTTCAAAAAAAAAGACATTAATAAATTATTGCGACGACTTTTCGTCACTTCAGAGACTTAAATGAAAAGGTGAAAATAAAATTATTCATAGTTTCTTTGAAAATTAAATAAATAATAAACTAATAATTTATAGAGACCTTATGCGGTCGCTATAGATATATAATAATTTGTCTATATAAAATATAAGATATATTTTTTTACTAAAAATATAATTAATAAACTTGCAATCTACAAATGTTTATACATTTCCATACTTAAAATATGATCAATATCGTGGTGATAAATACTTATTAACTTTAAAATGTGTTTTTATAATAAAAAATATTAATAAATTGTTACTTGCGCTTCAAATATTCAAATCCTAAAACATAGAAGGGGTATCAGTGACGAAAATTTCCGTCACTATTAGCGACGGATTAGTGACGGAATAGGTTCCGTCACTAATTTCTCGCTAATTAGTGACGGATTAGTGACGGAATTAATTCCGTCTAATGATGGACTAGCAACATAATCTATTTAAAAAAATAAATAAAAAAGAAAATCCAAGTGTCCATCGCTAATCCGTCACTAATTAGTGACAAACATGTGGATTTTATTTTTTATTTATTTTTTAAATAGATTATGTCGCTAATCCGTCACTAATTAGCGACGAAATTTAGAATCCGTCGCTAATTAGTGACGGATTAGCGACAAATTTTTTAATCTTATTTTCTCATGTTTGTGTTATATGTATGCATGTGTATGTGTTATATATATCCATGAGTCTATGTTATATGTGTATATATATGTGTTGTATGTATACATGTGTTGTTTGCTAAACCACGATGGATCTATGTATATTGTTGTATATGTGTATATATGTTGATATAAATGTATAGATAATGTGTGTGTTGTTTGGTAATCGCATATGATGTATATATGTGTTGTATGCATGTGTACATGTTAATGTATCGATAGTATGTGTATGTGTGTGTGTGTTGTTAGTGTACCTTGATAAGTTATAAGGTGTTTTATTGTGCTTTAAATGGTTCTATTGGGCCTTAATGGATTTATCGGGCTTTAAAGGGTTCTATTGGGCCTTAAATGGTTTTACTGGGGCTTAATGGATCTATCGGGCTTTAAAGGGTTCTATTGTGCTTTAAATGGTTTTACTGGGCCTTAATAGATCTATCGGGCTTTAAAGGGTTTTATTGGGTCTTATTGAATCGATTGGGGTTTAAAGGATTATATTAGGATTTAAAAGGTTTCATTGGATCTTAATGAATATATTGGACTTTAATTAATTATATTGGACTTTAATCGGTTCTATTGGGCTTTAAAGGTTTTCATTGGACCTTAACGAATCTATTGGGCTTTAAAGGGTTATATTGTGCTTTAAATGGTTTCATTAGGCCTTAATGAATCTATTTAGCTTTTTAAAGGGTTCTATCGGGTTTTAAAAGGTTCAATCGAGCTTTAAAGGGTTTCATTGAGCCTTAATGTAACTATCGGGCTTTAAAGTTCTATTGGGCTTTAAAGGGTTCAATTGGGCTTTAAAGGGTTACATTGGGCCCTAATGGAGCTATCAGGCTTTTAAGAGGTTCTATTGGGCTTTAAAGGGTTTCATTAGGCCTTAATGGATCTATTTTGATTTAATTAATTCTACTAGACTTTAATCAATTCTATTGGGTTTTAAAGGCTTCTATTGGGCTTTAATGCATCTATCGGGCTTCAAAGGTGTCCATTAGGTTTTAAAGGGTTTCATTGGGCCCTAATGGATATATCAGACTTTAAAAGGTTCTATTGGGCTTTAAAGAGTTTCATTGGACCTTCATGGATCTATTTCGATGTAATTAGTTCTACTAGACTTTAATCGATTCTATAGCCCATGAAGGCCCACTGAAGTTCATTAAGCGTCACTGAGTCAAATATGACCCGCCAAAATTTTATTTCACGGTTTATTATTTTATCTTTAAAATTATATCAATATCTAAGGTTATAAAATACAGTTCATTTACAGTCATTCAGTACAATACGACTCATCCAGGCCCAATACAAATGTGATGTGCTCTAATATTGATATACACACATAAATACATTAAGGGGTCATTTACTAAATGCTTATCCGGTTAGTGTTTAACGACTCATTTTACCTTATCAGATGAAAATGAAAAAGATTGAGAATCTTACCCAGTAAGAACGATGACAAGGTCACGAGAGTCTTACCGGATAAAAATGTTGCATATGATGTCTTTTTAATGGACTAAAATTTTACCCGATAAATCAAGTAAAAATGTTGATTATCATCGGTAAACACTTACTGGATAAGCATCGAATAAGCTTCCCCAAATCTAAAAAAATAATTTTTAAAACTTAATTAAGTTGCTTCAATTTTTTCCCTTCCCCCTAAAATTTTATTATATATCTCATTTCCCCCAAATTATTTCAGGATTCCCCCTAAAATTTTATTAGATCTTGTTTCCCCCAAATTCCCCCCAATTATTTCCCAATTCCCTTCCCTCCACCCTTTTGAGTTTTGACCCTATTCCCCTAAATTTTATTGACGGATCTCTTACTGCCTTCATTGTTCCTCTATCGTCTGATTCGTCAAGAGCCATCAAAACTTACAAACCTCCATCGTTTGATTCGTCTCGATGCCTCTGCCTAGCCCACTGTTCACCACCATCTGCTTGTAAACGGAGAAGCGAAGGAGTCGACGACGTGAAGGTTGTTGGAGATATAGTCTCCGAGTTGTTTAACTCTGCATATCGACATCGATTTCACAGTTCTTCTCCGAGATTTCAAGTAGGTAATCATCTTCTTTTCTTTATTTAACTCCATATTTGATTTAGGGTTTGTTATTGTTGTGCTTCTATTGTTGCTTGGTTTTGCTCTGTAACACCCTCAAATCTGGAAATAACAACTTATTTAAAATTTTCTAAATACATCAATAAAGGAATTATCTACAACCACAAATTAAGATTTAATCTCAATAAAAACATTCATTCTATACAAAAGCCTATGATAAGAACGGGTGTTACTAAAACCCCATAATAGTCACTATCTCCAAAATTGCGGAAGACTTCACCAACTACTTACTTTTGCACAAGGCTAAGGCTCAACTCTTCATGGCTGCTAGAACCAAAACCCAACTGGAACCTGATGCACATGCCAACAAATAAAAAGGTTAGGCTTAACGCCTAGTGAGCTCAAGAGTTTTCAACATAAATAAAGATGTCTGTGAAAATAGATAATGCAGTTTAATTCATAATCTTTCAAAAGGTATGTTTTGAATATGCAAACGACTCGTTTTCCATTAATATGCATTTTAGACGGAGAACACCAATTTGGACATTTTTCAAATCAAACTACTACAAAATGATGATACCAATGTAAACCGCCCCTTCATAAATTAGCTTTAACCCAAAACTCACTCAAAGCGCAAATATAAATTGAACTCTCCATTTAAGAAAGTACGGTTAAACCTTATATTTCAAAACACCCAAAACTCGGGTGGGGCGTAATACTCAACCCATAAATCAAGGGTAAAACCCAAATATACAAAACGTCACCGAAAACTTGGATAATAAAACTCAATACCCAAAAACAACACCTTTCGGTGACGGGGGATTCCCGATTCCATAAAATGTGACGGTCCACAAAGTAAGCCCATTTTATGTTGTTATGACTAGTCATATAAACAAAAGTACACGCAAGAGATGTCAGACTCAGTAGCTTTAAACGTACACCCACGGAAACTTGAGTTCAACCCCGTCGGGTTCCTACGTCGAACCCCTCATCTAATATCGTAATACTTGAGCACGAAGGACTTATACCCACATCCGGTACCTTAACGTGCAGCACGAAGGACTTACACCCACATCCGGTGCCTAACGTGCCTCGACGTGGAAAACTAATCGTCCCAACGCCGGACAATAATCAACCAAATACGGGGTCACGACTCCCAAATGCATCAAATAAGCCAAATAATACACACAAGGCCCAACAAGGCTCGAAGTCGAGCTACCAAAACTGGACTATTGTCCAAAAACCCCATCAAAATAACAATGCCAAGCCGCAGACTTAGCAACCCATTGACTCATTAATAAATGAAATAAAAACACGCTAAACGCACTCACCCAACGGATATGCAAACATCACAACCAAAAGTGAGATTAGTTCAAAACTCAACATTAGTTGGGGCAATCCATTTTCCAAATGAACTCATAACACAAAATATGCATTTTCCAAATTTAACTGCTGATAAGAATGAAAATCATAAAAATGAGACTATAAACATTCTTTCAAGTTACCTCACATAAATGTGCAAGTGGTACTTTATAAAACACTCCATTTCACGACGATGCATAAGACTCGACAAACATTTAAAAGTGTATTTCTTTGACCAAAGATCCATTTATGTAAAAAGACTTCAAAACACATTCGTTTGTGACACATATCTCAAACGCCCAAAAATCTCCAATGTGGGTGTTATACAAGGTTTGTAAAGTTAGATAATTCGAATAATCAAAGATTAGCAAATAACCCAACATTTGATAGTTTCATGAAAAACACATAAAACACTTTAAAATAGACATTTTGGCATGTACAACGTTTTCACAAATCAACTTGAACTCACCTTGCTAGATTTAGGCTAAATCTAGATTTCACCCAACGAGCTCTTTTGAAGGCCGCTTGAATCCTCAAGCCGAAATCTTCTAAAACCTAGATCCGAACATTTCATCCCATAAATACCCGTAATCAATCATAAGGAAACGTTCTCCAAACATAAAAATACCAAGATCTCAAACAAGATCAAAACCCTAATTTCTCCAAAACCATCAAATCCGAGATTTGAGATATTGAACCTTAAGAAACCACCAATGGAGCATTTATAACCTTATTACAAGAAAACTTACCCTTGAAGACAAAGTGACTTCCGAGAACACCCAATCCAACACTTCAACCCGAGCTCCCAACCGAATGAACTTGATGAGGAAGATGAAGATGGAGGTTTTGTGGTTCAAGGTTCCAACTAGTTAGATGATGAAGAATCATGTGGTTCTGATGCAAATCTGCTTGCAACTCAATTGATTAAATCAAGAACAACCACGAACGAAACTGGAATCGGATTAATAATAATTCTTCGAACTCCAAAAAAAACTACTGCTGCAATACAAAGAAACCCCCAAATAAATACTAACCCCAAAGCCACAAATAAAGCCTACAACTTAGGGAACGAAACAAATCCAAAAATAAAAGATAGCAATAAAAATAAAAGATAGCAACCGAAAAATAAAAGATAGCAATCAATAACCAAGATAAACGATTCCAGCTTCCATAAACGATTCCAGCTTCCATGCTTGGCCTAACCCAAGTCCCCAACCTGCTGTTGCACCGGCCCAGAGCCCACAACAGGCCCATGAGCCCAACCCGAGCCCACTGCATCATTCTCCCCCTCTTCGGAAAGACTCGTCCTCGAGTCGAATGGATCATCTTGCTCAGGTAGAAACGGGGAAAGATCAGCAACATTAAAAGTGGCCGAGATATTATAATGTCCGGGTAATTCAATTTTGTATGCATTGTCATTAATCCGCTCCAATAATTTAAACGGGCCATCAGCTCGGGGTTGAAGTTTACTAGCGCGACCACCTGGGAACCATGCCTTACTGAGGTGAATCCACACGAGGTCACCTTCCTTGAAAACCACCTGCTTACGACCGATATTGGCCCGACGTTGATACACAATATTGTTGTTAATTATTTTTTCCCGAACCTGTTGATGTATGAGCTTAATTTGAGCAGCTCGGTCTTCCTCTTCAGCGCTAAAGTGGGTAGCAGCTGGTAACAGTGTGAGGTCCAATGGGGTAAACGGGTTGCGACCATAAACAACGAGGAACGGGCTCATACCCGTGGACCTGTGATTGGAACGATTATACGCGAATTCGGCTTGAGGAAGAACAAGGTCCCACTGTTTGGGATTGGTTCCCACAAGGATTCGTAGTAAATTTCCCAAAGTACGGTTCGTCACTTCCGTTTGACCGTCGCTTTGCGGGTGATGGGCGCTGCTGAAGTTGAGCCGAGAACCCAACCACCTCCACAATGTTCGCCAAAAATGCCCTACAAACTTGACATCTCGATCCGAAGTCAAATTTTTTGGTACCCCATGAAGTTTTACAATCTCGGCAAAGTACAAGCGAGCAATTTGACTAGCATCATATGTCTTTGAGCACGGGACGAAATGGGCCATTTTAGAGAACCGATCAACAACAACCATGACCGAGTCCTTTTGTCTTTGAGTTTTTGGAAGCCCCACTACAAAATCATGACTCACATCCTCCCAGGGACCGTCGGGAACCGGTAACAGAGTATACAAACCTGCGTTTGATTGATGTGTTTTTGCGATGTGGCATATGCGACATCTATCAACAATCCGAGTCACATATGTACTCATCTTGGGCCAAAAAAACGTTCCTTGATAAGCTTAAGTGTCTTATCACGGCCAAAGTGGCCAGCCAAAGCACCCTGATGTCCTTCTAGAATAATGGCATCTCGCATAGAACACTTAGGAACACATAGACGAATTCTTTTGAATAAAAAGCCGTCGTTCATAGAATACTCACCTGCGGGAGTTGCCCTGTAATCAGCCCATAGGGAGGCGAAGTCTGGATCATCCGGGTACAGGGTGTGTAGCGTGTCAAACCCATCGACATGTGCCTGAAGTGACGTGAGCAGCCCCCTGCGCCTGCTCAGTGCATCGGCCACGATATTAGTGGCTCCCGATTTGTGATGAATAACAAACGAAAAATCTTGTAGGAGCTCGACCCACTTAGCATGTCGGGGGTTCAATTTATTTTGTCCCTGAATAAACCGTAAGGCCTGATGGTCACAAAACAGAAGAATTCACTTGGTAGTAAATAATGTCGCCAATATTCGAGACTTCGAATAATGGCGTAGAACTCCTTGTCGTAAGTACTATATTTCTGCTTGGCCTCACTAAGCTTCTCACTGAAAAAAGCAACCGGGCGTCCCTCTTGGCTAAGGACGCCCCCAATTCCGAATCCCGAGGCATCACACTCAACTTGAAATGTCTTCTGGAAGTTGGAAAGTGCGAGAACAGGAGCATTAGTAATACATTTCTTTAATTCCTCAAAAGCTTTAGTCGCGGCATGCGTCCATCGGAACGAATTCCCTTTCAAACAATCGGTGATAGGGGCCATGATTGAGCTAAAATTGCGAATAAACCGACGATAAAAGGATGCTAATCCGTGAAAACTTCGTGCTTTGTGAATCGTTGAGGGTGTGGGCCAGGTTGTAATGGCTTCGATTTTCGCCTCATCCATTCGTATGCCATTACCCGAAATAAGGTATCCTAAGAATAACACTTCAGATGATAGAAAACGACACTTTTCACTGTTGGCGTACAGTTTCTGTTCCCGCATGATAGAAAAAACCTGTCGAAGATGATAAAGATGTTGTGGGAGATCAAGACTAAATATTAGTATATCATCGAAATAAACGACGACACATAGCCCGATCAACGACTTGAAAACGTGGTTCATTAAGCGCATAAACGTGCTAGGAGCGTTGGAAAGTCCAAACGGCATGACCATCCATTCAAATAAACCATCCCGAGTTGTCAGGATCTTAAATTCTTAACAAGAATAAACTCTCAGAAAACAATATTAAAGAAGCTGCGGAATAGCACTTTAATATTAAGAAAAACAATGAAACAGTGAATCAAAATCACAACTTGTAAACTTGTATTGACAAATTGAAGTTACAAGATTAAACACACAACCTCAATATTGATGAACAGACTCACCAATACGAATTCTACTTCTCTAGAATTAGGGATCTAACCTTGAGGTTGATTCTCTCTATCAAAACTAAAACTCAAAATAATTGTTACCACTAAAGAAACAAACTATTCTATACATATACTGAAGATAAAAGATAATTACAAAATAATAAAAGATCTTCAGTATAATCTTCCATCATTATCTCCAAGCTTCCATGAATATCTTAAATCCAGCTGTCATCCTTGCCATACGGATCTTCATCTTATAAGCAATATTAATTCTTCAACAGTATTAACACTATGAGCAGTATTAAGTTCAGCAGTACTAACCATGCTCAGCAGTATTAACTTTGACAAACAACACTAACCTGTATCATCAACATTAACTTCACCTAGCAGCATTAACCTCAGAAGTAGTAACCATTTAGTTCCAGCAGCATTAACCATACTTGTATATTTCTGAATTTCCCAACAATCTCCCCCTAACTTGACTTTTAGGAAGAGAAGTCAAGTTCTTCAGAAGGTCTTCTTTGATGCTCCTAAAACTTCATGATTCATACCCCTGTATCCACATTCAGCCCCAAGCTTTGATTGATTGTTCTTTTGATCAAATATTTAGCCATTTCTGAATCTGAAACACATCCTAGCTTATTCTTCAACATTGCATGAAGCTTTAGTCTGCTATGATTGTACACTCTATCCACTAGGAAGTACTCTATGTGATTCATATCCATAGTTATTGCATATACTCCACTAGCTTCATATAGAGTCCAATTGTTGACAGTTTTGAACACATTTCTGATCACATGCTCTACTTCTTCAGGTTTGAACATCATACACAGATACTCCATCACAAGTTTTGTAATTGAAATCCCTGGAGCTTTTAACTGATCTGCATACAATTTCATCCCTATTTCAAACATTTCTTCAATATCAGACCTGGAGCATGTTCTGACAATCTTTGCCCAAGTGTTGAATACCTCATACTTTTCATCCTTCCTCTTGAGCCTTATGTATTCCTTTCCATCCACTGTCAATGTATCCCAGAGAATAACCTCAGGAGGCTTCACACCAACAGGTTCTGCTGAAATTGGTTCAGGCACTTTGTCCATCACTACCATATACATATTTACATCATCTATACTTGATGATTCTTTCTGTTCAGATGACTCAGGTGCCCCTTCTTCTTCAGCAACCTTCTCAACCTCTCCTTCAGCTATTCTAGGCTTCTTGGTTAATTTTCTCCTTGCCATCATCTTTGTTCTCTTTAAAGTCCTTAGACTTTCACCCAGAGTGGCTTCTTTCTTTGGTGGTGTTTCTTGCTCATCTGGAAAAGGTTTTTCTATCATGAAATCATTACTTTCTTTCATTCTTTTCTCCATCTCCACCCTAGCAGTTTCATTCCCTTGAAGCTTGGTCATTTTAGAATTGTACAGCTCTTTGATCTGCTCAAATGTCATATTGGCGAACATCTCCTTTCTGACTCCTACAACACCCTTGAGAAAAGTTATCATCTTGTTTCTCTCTTGAGTACCAAGGAAAGTCTTTGAAGGTTGTCTCTTCTTTGCAACTGTTTTTATCACCACAGATTTCTTCAAAGATGTTGCTTTCTTCTGTGCAATTTTAGTTGCCAGGCTTTGTTGATAGGCTTCATTCAGTTCAGCAGCTAGAGCCTTAGCCATTTCCCTGTCTTTCTCAACTTGGACTCTTTCTTCTTGCTCAATATTTGCTTGTATCTTTCTGGCCAAAGCTTCATCTGACTCAACCAACCTTTGCTTTTTGATTGATTGATCAGATTCCACTAGCTTAGCTTTGCCTTTATCTTTGCTCACCTTCTTCTCAACATTTGCTTTCTTGATTACTTCACCTTGTTCTTTGATGACAACTCCTTTGGCCTTTGAGGTGACCTTGGGAGTATCATGCTTGGCTTTGATTAAAGTTTCTGCAATCTCAAGATCTGTTAGAACTTCTTGCACAATTTCTGTTGCTTCTTTCAGTTCAGCAGTATTAACCATTTCTGCTGCTTTGCTTGAACCAGCAACATTAATGGTTTCTGCTGCTTGCTCTTTTACTGCTGCTTGATCTGATGTTTCTACTGCTTGTACAAAATCTGTTTATTTTTCTATTACAGCTTCTTTCTCCCCCTCAACACTATGTTTCTCCCCCTTATTTGTATCAGCTTCTAACTTGTCCTCAGCTTCTGACTCCCCCTTTTTGGGAGCATCATCCCCTGATTTCCTTCTCCTTAGCACAAACTGTCTCTTCTTCTTTTTCTGGACTAGATTCATCACCAATTTCTTGAGTTTGGTAATTTGCACTTGTTGGGACAAGATTACCAACTTCATTTCATCTATCTCTTTTCTTTGTTGAATAACATCCAGGTTGATGTTGCCCATTGTTTCCATCAATTCATTATAGTCATATTTGTCCTCACCTTCTCCAGGAGTGTTACCCCCTTTTGAAGGATCATTGGATCTTTTAGTAGTGGAAGTCTTCTGCCTAGAAGAAGCACTATCCACCCCCTTGGTTTCTTGGCATCCGGGACCTTTGAATGATTGCTCATTCAAAGTTGCCATGGGGGAGGTCTTATTTATGTCACCATTTTCCTCCTCTGTGTTAGCAGGAGTAGTGGCAGCCTGCTCACCCATATGCTCATACATCTCCTCAGTGAGCACCTCCTTGGGGTTGGGAGACACCCCTGTGGTTTCCCTGTAGATATTCTCTAAAGGAGAATTCTCCCTTAGAGGGCTTAAAGGCTCTATGGGTGAAGGTACAAGAAGGGAAGGAACCTTCTTTACCTTTTTCCTTATATAAGTTTGGGTAATTAGATAGGTTGGCTTTTGAAGTAAAGACTGGGGGGTTAATATAGAGTGAGAAGGTTGGGATTGGCTAGCAGTGGGATGGTCTAATGAGGGCCTTGACCCTGCTGCCATACCTTCTTCAGTGTGGGACACCACCATCATTGTAGAGAACAATGGGGTGTCAACTCCTTCCTAGTCCAATGGAGATCTCTTCATGTTTGAAAAGACCTTACCTTTGGGGATTTTGGGTACATATACCTCATCAAAATGAGGCATATCCGTCAATTCATTGGTTATAACTGCCTGGACAAATCTTGGGTACATATAAAAACCCTTTTTGTTTCCCAAGTTTGACACAAGGTCATTAAAAATCATTTTAGAAAAATTGTACTTTCTGGCAATGGCCAAGCACACCAAAGCATAAGCAATGGTGCTACTGAACTCACTCCAGCCAGTAGCCTTTTTGGAAATACAATGCATAAGGGTATGGATAAGGAAACGCCATTGGGGTGAAAATTTATCTTTTGAGAACTTGAAAACACCCAATGGGCCTCCATACCCCATTCTTGTAAGAGTGGAAAACAATTCATCATTAGAGATAGATGAGATACCATAGGCATCGTCTAGACGTAGACTGATGCGAATTACCTCTTCAGTAACTGTCAAGGGTTTGCCACACACCCTTGTCTTGATCACTTGTACACCATTCTCAGTAACAATGGTGGCATTAGCCCAAAATTGTTGTTGGTGCTCGATATAGATTGATGGAGACACTGTCAGAGCATAGGCGATATGGCTAGATTTCAGAAAATCCACTATCTGATGAAATCCTGCAGCTTGCTTTGGCTTTTGTAGCATCGCGATTTCATTATGCTCGTCAATAAATGCCATAGACGCCATTGAGCTTGAGTATTCTTGCCTGAAACACTTGATTCTTGAGAGAAAAGGGTTAGAGAGAACGTGAACAATATTCAAAGAGTCGTTATGATCTTTTAGGCGGGCAAAGGGTATTTATAGTGTATGGGACATAAGCAGTATTAACCTAGAGCAGTATTAACTAACTAGCAGTATTAACTGAGAGCAGTATTGACCACTAGCAGTATTAACTAACTAGCAGTATTAACTGAGAGCAGTATTAACCACTAGCAGTATTAACTGAGAGCAATATTAACCACTAGCAGTATTAACTAACTAGTAGTATTAACCGAGAGCAGTATTAACTGTGCACTGGCAGTATTAAAACTGCACTGGCAGCATTAACTATACTTACTCTTTTTGAAGCTTATGGAGGTCTGATCAAGGCAATAACTTCCTGTGAAAGATGATTAGCACCACACAAATAACCAAAATAGCATGTATAGGAACACTTTTTAAAAACATGAGCTCATTCAGAGTTGATCATGCCCACACTTGAGACTAAGAAAGTGAATCTACCCACATCAAAAGCTTTAGTGAATAGATCTGCAAACTGGTTGTCAGTATGAACTTTAGCAACTTGAATGCGCTTCTTTTCATTGCAATCTCTGATAAAGTGATACCTGATCTCAATGTGCTTTGTCTTGGAGTGCTTGACTGGATTGTTAACAATGCTTATAGCACTGCTATTGTCAATAAAGATTGGAGTGTGCAGAAAGATTACCCCATAGTCCAGCATCTGATTCTGAATCCATAGAATCTGAGAGCAGCAACTTGCAACAGCAATATACTCAACTTCTGTTGTTGATAAGGACATTGTGGTTTGTTTCTTGCACTGCCAAGATACTAGTCTTGCACCCAAAAGTTGACATCCCCCTGGAGTAGACTTTCTGTCCATGTTAGCACCACCCAAGTCACTATCTGAATATGCAATCAAGTCGAATGAAGATTCATATGGATACCAAAGACCTAATCTAGGTTGCCCTCTTAAGTATTTGAAAATCCTCTTCACAGCTTGAAGATATGATTGTTTTGGCTTGACTTGGAATCTGGCACATACACATACTGGAAACATGATATCTGGTCTTGAGGCTGTGAGATACATTAGAGATCCAATCATTGATCTATATAGATGGACATCAACATCCTCCCCCTCAAGATCACCAGTGATCTGTTTGTGAGTTTCCATTGGTGTGTCTGCTGGCTTTGAGTCTTTTAAACCATATTTATCCAGGATGTCTTGCACATATTTTTATTGACTAATGAAGATTCCATCTGTCTGCTGTTTCACCTGAAGTCCAAGGAAGAAGTTAAGTTCACCCATTGAACTCATTTTAAAGCTCTTGTGTATCAACTCTTCAAAGTCTCTACACATCTGATCTTTTGTGGATCCAAAAATGATATCATCCACATAGATCTGAACTAGTAGGATGTCCTTCTTACTTCTTTTAATAAAAAGGGTCTTGTCAATTATGCCCCTTTCAAACCCATTTTCCAAGAGATAGGTAGACAGAGTGTCATACCATGCTCTTGGGCTTGATGTAGACCATAGAGTGCTTTCTTCAGCTTGTATACTCTGTCAGGATATGTAGGATTTTCAAAACCAGGTGGCTGACAGACATATACTTCTTCATCAATTGTACCATATAGAAAGGCACTCTTTACATCCATTTGATAGACCTTGAACTTCATGTATGAGGCATAGGCTAGGAACAGCCTAATTGCCTCTACCCTTGCCACTGGAGCAAACACTTCATCATAATCTATGCCCTCTTCTTGAGTGTACCCTTGTGCCACAAGCCTTGCTTTGTTCCTTATCACAATTCCTCTCTCATCCTTTTTGTTCCTGAAGATCCACTTGGTGCCAATAGCTCTATGACCTTTTGGAAGGTCCACCAAGTCCCAAACATCCTGTAGTTTGAATTGAAGTAACTCTTCTTGCATGGCTTATATCCAACTTGAATCTTTCATTGCATCATAGGCCTTCTTAGGCTCAATCTGGGATAGGAAGCAGGAGAGTACTGTGTGTTGATGATCCTGCAGCTCTTGAAGTTTGCTTTGATTCCTTGTTATCATAGGAGAAGAGATGTATCCTATGACTAGCTCTGGAGGATGATTCTTTTGAGTTCTAGTCTGATGACTAGGTTATTCATTGATTCCCACCTCTAGATTGGAATCATTTAAGTCAGCTGAGGGGATCACCTCAGCTACAACAGGTTCTTTTATAGGCATAGGAAAAATCACAGCCTGAGGTATAATGTCTTGAACTTGTGTAGCCCCTGATCCTCCACTTCCTGACCCTGCATAATTGTCACTACTGAAACCAAAAGAGTTAGTTAGTGAATCAATGTCAAACAACTACTAAGGACCAGACCCAATAGGATTTGGTGTGTTCTTATTGCATTTGACATTGTCACTTTCCTCAATTATTCTAGAAGAAGTATTAAAAACTCAGTAAGCCTTACTCTGAGATGAGTAACCAACAAGAAAACCATCATCAGCCTTGCTATCAAACTTTCCTAAGTGAGTTTTGGTATTGAGAATGGTACAAGGACACCCAAAAGGTTTGAAAAATCCTATAAAAGGTTTTCTGTTATTTAAAAGCTCATAAGGTGTCTTTTTTATGCTTGACTACTAGAACTCTGTTTTGGACATAGCAAGCAGTATTAACTACTTCAGCCCAGAAAGTTATTGGCAGTTTAGAATCAGCTAACAGAGATCTAGCAGCCTCAATCAGTGTCCTATTCCTTCTCTCAGCAACACCATTTTGTTGTGGAGTCCTAGGAGCACTGTATTGTCTCTCAATTCCTTTTTCTTCACAAAAGGTGTTTAGGTCAATATTTTTAAATTCAGTACCATTGTCTGACCTAATGATTTTTACTTTTTGATTAGTTTGGTTTTCAATTCTTAGAATAAAGTATTTGATCAGTCCACTTGTCTCATCCTTAGTCCTTAGAAAATATACCCAAGTAAATCTAGAGTAATCATCAACAATAACTAGGCAGTATGATTTCTTACCTATACTCATAACATTTGTAGGGTCAAACAGATCCATATGCAATAAATGAAGAGAATTAGAGATTGTGTTCACCTCTTTGGACTTATGAGAAGTTTTGTGTTGTTTACCTTTGAGACAAGCAACACAATGATCATCACATGAATATACTTTAGAAGGCAAACCTCATACAAGGTTGTTTTTAACAAGTTTATTTATTGTTTTAAAGTTCATGTGACACATCCTTTTGTGCCAAAGTGATGATTCATCCAGAGAAGCTTTTGAAACAAGACAATTTAGGGATGAATCAGATGAAACACTTTCCATATCCAAACAGTATACATTATCCTTTCTGGGGGTTCTTAGTACTATCATCTTTTCATCAACTACCTTGAATCCAGGAGCAAGGATAATGAATTCAGAATCTGTAAATAATATACTATGTTGTTTGTCACAAATCTGTGATACACTTAACAGGTTGTATCTTAACTGTTCAACATAGAATACATCTTCAAAGGTCATTTTACCCTTGGTCACATCACCTTTACCACTGATTTTACCTCCATCTGGAGTATTCCCAAAAGCAACATGCCCACCATCAATCTTCTTGAAGTTCTTGAGGCAAGACATGTTCCCTGTCATATGCCTAGAGCAACCACTATCAACATGCCAGATGCTCTTCCCCTTGAGCTGTTGGTTGCCCTGCACATAAGATTAGACAATTAATATTGATTGGGAACCCAAGCCAAAGTGGTCTTGGGTCTCCCTTTCTCATCAAAATATTTACATTCCTTTTTGATGAGGTTTTTAAAATCAGAACACTTATTATTGGAGTACTTTGTCAAGATTATTGGTCTAGCAGCAACACTATCTTTAGAAGTACTAACAAAGTTAGCAGTACTAACAGGTTTGGCAGTACTAACAGAGTTAGCAGTATTAACATTTGCAGAAGTACTAACAATGTTAGCAGCACTAACATTGGTAGCATTAGTATTGCTTCTAACAGCACTATCACTGTTAGCAGCACTATTTGTGGTAGCAGTACTAACAATTTTAGTGCTTTTAGGTATCCAGATCTTGACACTGTCTTCTACATTCTTTTTCTTCATGTGGCTTTTAGATTTAACAACTTTCTTAGCCACATGGTTCTTTTCTTTCTTCCTATAACCAAAGGGTTTTTGAGTAGGTCTCTGAAAGTTCAGCCTTTGGTTCATAGGATTGAAATAGCAGTATTTGGCAATGTGATTAAGCTTTCCACAAATAAAACAGGGTTTTGGTCTATTGAGTTTACTCAGATCAACCCCTTGTTTTTGTGCCCATTGATTATTCCAGTTTCTCTGATTTCCCCTTGGTTTATCATGTTTTTGGGGCTCAGATTTATTGCATGCACACACTTTGCAAGGGATAGGGTTCACAACAGTGGTCTGTTTATAATGAACCTTCTTGGTCTTTCCCTCAGTCTTCACTATCTCATTGGACTTGACCCAATGCTTTCCACATCCCTCATTGGTAATTATGTGGTTTTCTATAGGAATCTCACCACTCACAGTGTTGTCCTTATTCTTGACAGTTTCTTTCTCAGTTTTATCCTCAACAACTACTTCATCTAAGGGATCTATCTCAGTGGCTCCCTCAGGCAGGTCCTTCCTATCCTTTGTCTCTAACAAGTCTGAACTAGGAGGGATGTAGTTGTTGTTATAGGGTGGTGGTGTGGTATTGTACCCTATTCCTCTTCTCAGTTTATCATGAATATGAGTTTGTAGTAAAGAGTCCATTGCTCTAGAAGCATTGGAAAACTTTTCTACATCTAACTTGACTTTAGCTAACTCTCCTCTTAACTTATCACTCTCCTCTTTAGATTTGGTCAGTTGGAGTTCTAGGTCATTTTTCTCCCACTTCCAGTAGTTTGTGTCATATGAATGTTGAAGCTCATTGGCTTGAAAACTCTTAATCTGATCTTCAAACCTCTCAACAATCCTCACATAATCTTTTATGTCCTTTTCTAATCTCTTAAGGTCATCACTCATGTTCTGGTTGTGATCCCTGTACCTTTTAACAGTGTTAATGCAATTTTGAGAACAAAGATTAGAAGTTACCTCTGTTGGGAGATCAGACACCTCTGCCATTAGAGCTTGGTTTTGGATAGCCTCTTCTGCTTGATCACTCCAATCAAACCCCATACCTTGTTGAGAGACTAGGGCTTGTGCAGAGTTTCTGTTATTATTGAAGCTTCCAGACTGTGCTTGTTGGTGGTTGTTGTTGTGAGACACTCCACTTCTGCATTCCCTAGCAAAGTGTCCCTTCTGGTGTCATTTATAGCATTCCACCTTTGACTTGTCAAAACCTGCTCCATCTTCTCTTCTTTGGGAGAAGTTGTTCCTCTCAGTTCTCTTGATGAACTTCTTTACTCTCATAGAGAGCATGGCCATCTACCATTTAATGTCCATCTCTTCAAGATCATTTGGATGGAGTTGTTCCAAGTCATCATTAATTAGAGAAGAGTTTCCATGACTGGACAGGAAGGCTTCAAACACAGATTTAGTGCCTTTCTCTTGATTTGCTCCATTAGCAGCACTAACTGATTCAGGGATGGAAGTAGAATCAATTGATGCTGATAGGAGTGCAGCATTGTGAACATACCCAGAAGGCTTCTGCTTAGCCTCTACCTCAGATTCAAAAACTCTTAGATCATTGTATAGATCATCAAGTTCCTTTTCTTCCAGTTGATCATTTTGTCTGAAAGAGACAGTATACATGGTCCATTCATCACCCAAGGACCTTAAGAACTTCCTGTTTAGATCATCTTGATCAATTTGTACTCCCACAGTAGCTAGTTCACCAATTAGCTTGTTGAACCTGTCAAAAGTTTGAGTCATGGACTCATTCTTGGTTGACATAAAGTTCTCATATTGTTGCTTCAATATAGCCTTCTGATTTCTCTTGGTACTTTTGGTACCTGAGAATCTCTTCTCTAGAGTATTCCAGAGCATCTGTGCATCAGTGCAACTGCAGAATTGGTGTTGATATTCATTAGGAATGGCCAAGAGCAGAGTGCTTAAGGCTTTCATCTCTGTCTGCCTTGTCTTTCTTTCTGCATCTGTCTTTGGTGGAGTTCTCTTTCCATCTGCATCAGATGGGCCATTCTCAATGATGTCCCACATAGAGTAATCAGTGAGAAGAATGTATTGCTTTACTCTAATCTTCCACATGTCGAATTCATTGGATCTAAGCATTGGGACCTTTGAGACCAGGGTACTGTTTGATTCAACTGCGTTTTCCATGATGAATAAGATTTCTGAGAATACAAGCTCTGATACCACTTGTCAGGATCTTAAATTCTTAACAAGAATAAACTCTTAGAAAACAATATTAAAGAAGCTGCGGAATAGCACTTTAATATTAAGAAAAACAATGAAACAGTGAAACAAAATCACAACTTGTAAACTTGTATTGACAAATTGAAGTTACAAGATTAAACACACAACCTCAATATTGATGAACAGACTCACCAATACGAATTCTACTTCTCTATAATTAGGGATCTAACCTTGAGGTTGATTCTCTCTATCAAAACTAAAACTCAGAATAATTGTTACCACTAAAGAAACAAACTATTCTATACATATACTGAAGATAAAAGATAATTACAAAATAATAAAAGATCTTCAGTATAATCTTCCATCATTATCTCCAAGCTTCCATGAATATCTTCAATCCAGCTGTCATCCTTGCCATACGGATCTTCATCTTATAAGCAGTATTAATTCTTCAGCAGTATTAAGTTCAGTAGTACTAACTGTTAAGACACAGTCTCATTAGTATTAAGCTTCAAACTCTGAGGATATGTTTGGTACATCAAATAAAGGATTTGAATTTTTGAACTCTGACAGTGGTTTAGATAATGGTTCTAATCTCTTTGACTTTAATGCAAAACTTCCCAACCATTCATCTTTTGTCAAGAAAACTTTAAAAAAAACCAGTAAGCATGTGAACAGTGCAAAATCAACGAAAGCTTTCGTTGATAAATCAGTCTTTGTGAACGCTAAGAGTGCTAAAGGTAAGAATTTATCTCAGCATTCACAGAAACCGACCACTACTGATAATTCCAAAAAGAAGCATTCGTTTGTTGCTCAGAAGTCTAACTCACCAGTTTCACATGTTACAGATCTGAGCAAGCAAAGGCCAGAAGTAAATTCTCAATGGCAACCGAAACGGAAGCTTGACAAGACCGTTTTATCGTTTAGTAGTGTAAATTGTAGCAAGACTTCGCTTAGTAAAGATGTCTTAATTGCTGATGTTGCTCTTTTGAACTCAAAACTTGTTGTTTCCCGTAAACAATATACAATGAAACAATTATTTCAGTTATCTTTATCTGCTAGAAAGTCTTCTATTTATGATAAACATGTTTCTATTCCTTGTCAAGATTCTGGAGATTGGTTTGGTAATTATCATGTGCATTCATCTCATACTAATTCTTCAAATTCTTTCAAAAGAAAAGAGGACCCAATTTGAAATGGGTACCAAAATCTTGTGCTAACACAGAAGGACCCAAATTCCAATGGGTACCTAAAGCTAAATCTGTGTTGCAGGCACACAAAGCTTAGAGAGAAAGCGACTTCTGATTATGTACAGATCAGGACTCGTTCTTCAATGTCAAAATAGGTTTTTGGATAATGCAGTTCAAAACCCGAACATCAAAGTCAAAATAGGCTTTTGAACAAATCAGTTCAAGACCCGCACTTCGATAATCAAAGTGATTATTCCAATGTTGTCGTATAAATCTCTAACTTTATAATTTCTCTTATGCAAACTAGTCATACATGGTTCTTGGACAGCGGATGTTCCAAGCACATGACAGGGAAAAAAGAGATATTGTCCAATTTCAAAGACAAATTTTGTGGAACAGTAATATTTGGCAACGACCAGTTTTCTCTAATCATGGGATACGGTGATGTACAACATGAAAATGTCACTATCAAGAAGGTGAGCTATGTAGAAGGCTTAGGAAACAACTTGTTCAGTATAGGCCAGTTCTGTGACAAAGACTTAGAGGTCAACTTCAAAGCCAAGAGTTGTTCAGTTCGCACTGAAGAAGGCAAAGAACTCTTGGTCGGTACTCGAGAAACAGACCTCTACACAATCAACTTATCAAATGTCCAGACTGACATGCAAGTTTGTCTACTGACGAAAGCATCGATGCAACAAAGTTGGTTATGGCATCGAAGGCTCTCTCACCTCAACTTCAGGTACATCAACAATCTGGTCAGTGGAAAGCTCGTCAAAGGACTTCCAGAGCTGAAATATGAAAGAGAACATCTTTGTGCAGTTTGTGAAAAGGGGAAGATGAAGAGGGCTCCACATAAACCAAAGCCTGAACCAAGTACAAATGCTCCTTTAGAGTTATTGCATATGGACTTATGCGGTCCAATGCGAACTCAAAGCTTAGGCGGCAAGAAGTACATACTCGTGATCGTGGACGATTACTCGCGATACACATGGGTCAAGTTTCTACGTTCAAAGGATGAGACACCAGATGTTCTCATCACATTCCTAAAGACGACCCAGGTGAATCTGCAGAAACCGGTCAAGTTTCTACGAACAGATAACGGTACAGAGTTCAAGAACCAAAAAGTTGAAGAATATCTCGAATCTGTCGGGATTTCACATCAATACTATGATGCACGTACGCCTCAACAAAATGGAGTGGTTGAAAGAAGAAACCGAACGCTAGTCGAGGCTGCTCGTACTATGCTAAGTCAGTCAGACTTACCTCTATTTTTGTGGGCAGAAGCTGTTTCGACCGCGTGCTACACACAGAATCGATCCATGGTACATCGAAGGTTCAAGAAGACTCCTTATGCGTTAATCAACAACCGAACACCGACAATCAAATATTTCCATATATTTGGGTGTAAGTGTTTCGTTCTAAACGATAGGGAGAGTCTAAATAAGTTCAGTGCTAAAGCGGATGAAGGAATCTTCATTGGCTATTCCTCGACATCAACTGCATTCCGAGTTTATCTGAAGAAGTCAAGAACGGTCATTGAAAGCATCAACGTTACCTTTGATGAAGAAATGGCTTCCGAACAACAACGTTCAGAACCCGTTATAACCGGAGTACTAGCTTCTGGGCAACTCAGTCCAGAACCTGCGTCTCAAAAGAATAAATCAGACGAGCTTCAACTTCAACTAACCATTTATCTGATTTAGACTTATTATTCGAATTGTTTTATGATGAATTTCTTGGATCTAATGTAAAGAAATCTGTTGTGGTTGACAGGATGGAAGACTTAACGACTACTCATCCAACCAGTTCAGATGACTTTATTAAATCAAACGCCCCGATTCAACAAGAAATTACAATTCAAATGCCGACTCCAATAGTTGAAGAAGTGACAAATGATAAAGAGACAGAAGTAGCTGAAACAGTAGGAGATTCTGTACAGATCAATCTACAGCCAGATCAAGTTGTACCTGCTGAGCCTTCTGAACCTGCCACTTCAACTGAAATCATCATTCCTCCTGAACAAACAGAAGAAGGTACAAGTGGATTTGTAGATGATACAACCGACATACAATCATCTAATCCACTACCTCATGAACATAAATGGACCAAAAAGCACCCGCTAAGCCAGATTATTGGCGATCCATCAAAACCGGTGCAAACTAGGTCAACATCATTGAACATGTGCATGCATGAATCCTTTCTGAGCAAGTTTGAGCCAACGAGAGTATCAGAGGCACTTGCTGATCCAGAATGGGTGGTCTCAATGCAAGAAGAGCTAAATCAGTTCGACGCACTTCAAGTCTGGAGACTCGTACCAAAGCCTAAAGGTAAAACCATTATAGGTACGAAATGGGTTTTCAAGATAAAGAAAGACAAAGATGGTACCGTTATCCGAAACAAGGCAAGACTAGTATCCAAAGGATACAGACAAGAGGAAGGAATAGACTATGACGAAACATATGCTCCTGTGGCGCGATTAGAGGCAATCAGAATGTTTCTAGCCTACGCAGCCCACAAGAACTTCACTGTCTTTCAAATGGACGTGAAGACAACATTTCTAAATGGAATTCTGAAGGAGGAAGTCTACGTCTCTCAGCCCGAAGGTTTTGTCAATCAAGAGAAGCCGAATCATGTTTACATTCTCGACAAAGCACTCTACGGTCTGAAACAAGCACCTCTGTAACGCTCTAAAATTCAGAGTAAATTAAAACATTGAAAACCTGACAAATGACGAAGGTGAATCCATTAACTTCCCATAAATGGGATCAGTCCTTAAGACTATACAATTCTATACAAGGATTTCATCAAAAGAATGGGACTTAACAATGCCCAGCACCAATACTAAAACATCTCCAAAAACCTCGAGACTCAAAACTCGTCTCTCCAAAAACCCCGGCAACCACCGCTAATGGAAACCTGTTATACACGTCATTTGAGAAAAAGTGTCAGACTATAAAGCCTGGTGAGAACATATAGTTTATAAAGCTCAAAAGATATAACACCGGTATCATAAAGAAATCTTTTCATAAAGGTTTAGTTCGTAAAGATAACATTTCGCCACAACCGGGCCTCTTCGGTCCAAAACTCTTAAACGGTGATAAAAGGACCATTTTACCAAGGAGAGTGGTGTAACACAAAGTAGACCACAAATCCGAGTTATGAGCTAAACACTTGGAGTCCTCAGCAATGAACCCAGAGTCCGTGCTACGAGGTGAGATCGCGCTCCCAAGGGAAACCAATGTATACTCCTTCACTAGGATCACCATGAACCATGGCTAGTAACCGGCCTCACATAACCGTACCATAAACTCATCACGGAACATGTGATCCATAGCTACATATTTGGGGAATATAGCCTCCCAACAAAACAGTCTACTCCAAAACCTAGGGATCCACTAGTAATGGTAAGGACTCGTCACAACAACATATGTGACCAACCATAAATAAATATATGGTAATAAGTACATTTTATAAACAAAATGCTACTTCCAGTTCAACTTATGGTAAGAATGAAAATCATTAAAATGAGTTCATAAACATTCTTTTTACATAATCACGTAATGTGCAAGTAAAACATCATTTTACTTCAATAGGGCGGAACCCGTCATTTTGGTCAAAACTGACCGGGAACCCCGAGAATCACCAAAAACTTCATTTACAACAAAATGTAGAGAACATAAAATCATACCGTAGAAATACTTTAGATTTTGCAAATAAGAGTTTTGACATGTATAAAGTTTGTAAAATGATAGTAGGAACTTACCGATAGGTTTTCAGAATAAAACCCGGAAAACCAGATAATGACCACGACGTAGAGGTGAAGCTTAAAACACCGACCCCTCGCTAGAAACACCGAAAACTAGCAACCAAACGAGCCTTGATGATCGAAGAAGAAAAAGAGAGAAAAAGAAGAGAGAGAGAGAGAAAGAAACTGAGATTACAAAAGAATCTCAACAAAATGAGATATTTAGCCAAGGCTTTGCACACCTCCCAACACAGCGCACGGCCCGTGCGTTTTCCAAAGGGGAGGGCGCACGGCCCGTGCGTTCTCCACTGCCTCGCACCCTGTTCCATGCGCACGACCCGTGCGTTTTTCCAAAGGGATGGCGCACGACCCGTGCGCCCTGTAGATAGAAACATCATCCTCTTTTCTTTAAAAACAACCTCGCAAAACCGAACAAAAATTCGGGGTGTTACAATCCTCCCCAACTTGGGAATGATTTTGTCCCCGAAATCCCAACTACACAAAAAGGTGAGGATATCTTCGCTTCATATCCTCCTCGGCTTCCCACGTCACATTTACTCCCCGGTGATGCTTCCACTGCACCTTGACCAAGGTGACTTCTTTACGACGCAACTTCTTAGACTTTCTCTCTAAGATGGCGTCGGGTTCTTCCACACAACGGTTGCATTCGTCAACCCTTAACTCTGAAAGGGGAATGACGCTGTCTTCTACCGCCAAACATTTCCGGAGGTAGCAAACATGAAACGTGTTGTGTATTCTGCTCAACTCTGGTGGCAGTTCCAACTGGTAGGCTTGCAAACCCACCCGTTTAAGCACTTTGAAAGGTCCGAGGAAACGGGGACTCAGCTTCCCACGCTTTTCGAACCGTATAATACCTTTCCACGGTGACACCTTAAGCATAACGCGGTCGCCCACTTGGAATTCCATCGGTCGCCTCTTCTTATCGGTATAGCTTTTCTGACGATCCTGAGCTGCTTTCGTTCTTTCACGAATGCACTTGACCTTATCGGCAGTCTCTTGCACGATCTCAGGTCCAACGAACTGCTTTTCTCCCGCTTCAAGCCAGCATACGGGAGTCCGACACTTTCGCCCATACAAAGCCTCAAAGGGTGCCATTCCGATACTCGAGTGGTAGCTATTGTTATAGGCAAACTCCACCAAAGGCAGGTGAGTGTCCCAGCTACCCCCGAAATCGATGACACAAGACCTCAACATGTCTTCCAAAGTTTGGATCGTTCGTTCGCTCTGCCCGTCGGTTTGTGGATGGTAAGCCGTACTCAACTTCACTCGAGTACCAAGCTCTTTCTGAAATCCATCCCAGAAGTTCGAAGTGAACCGACTGTCGCGATCCGACACGATCGACAATGGTATGTCGTGCCTCGAGACCACCTCATCGATATAAAGCTTTGCTAACTTATCCATTGGTAGAGTCTCGCGCATAGCCAAGTAATGAGCGCTCTTCGTTAATCTGTCAACTATAAGCCAAATGGTATCGTGACCTCGAAGAGTTTTAGGCAACTTCGTCACGAAGTCCATGGTGATATGCTCCCATTTCCATTCGGGAATCTCTAAAGACTGAAGACTCCCATATGGTCTCTGATGTTCGGCCTTAACTTGCGAACACGTCACACAACGCTCGACGTAACGTGCCACATCAAGCTTCATTACCGGCCACCAATAGTGCAACTTCAAGTCCCTGTACATCTTTGTGCTTCTCGGATGTATGGAATACTTGGACTTGTGTGCATCTTCTAGCAACAACTCACGGTTACCCCCTATCTTGGGCACCCACACACGACCGCTGAACAGTTTCACTCCACGGCTTTCTTCCGTCAAGAGTAAACGTTGTTTTGTCATGACTTCTTCTTTGAGATTCTCTTCTAACAGTGCTTCCACCTGTGATGTCTTGATCTTCTCAACAAGGCTAGACACTAGCTCGATCCTTGAATGGGTAGCCCGAATACTCCCGCTATAGTCCTTCCGACTTAGCGCATCGGCCACCACGTTCGCCTTACCTGGATGATAAAGCAATTCACAGTCGTAATCTTTCAGCAACTCAAGCCACCTCATTTGCCTCATATTCAGCTCTTTCTGATCAAAGACATACTTCAGGCTCTTGTGATCCGTGTACAGAGTACATTTCGTGCCGTATAGGTAATGTCGCCAAAGCTTCAAAGCGAACACCAGCGCTGCTAACTCCAGATCATGGGTTGGATAATTTTGCTCGTGTATTTTGAGTTGTCTCGAGGCATAAGCGATCACCTTGCCCACAACCCAATCCCATCTTTGAAGCGTCGCTGTAAACCACGAAATCTTCCGACCCTTCAGGTAGTGTCAAGATCGGAGCTTCACACAACTTCTTTTGAAGGATTCGGAATGCCTTCTCTTGGGTTTCGGTCCATTCAAACTTCACATTCTTCCGAGTCAGAACTGTCAAGGAAGAAGCGATCTAGGAAAAGTCTTGAATGAATCTCCTGTAGTATCCCGCCAGACCCAAGAAACTTCTGATCTCTGACGGACTTTTAGGAGGCTCCCAATTCATCATAGCTTCAATCATGGAGGGATCTACTTTCACTCCGTCTCGAGTGACTACGTGCCCCAGAAATTGTACTTCTTTAAGCCAAAAGTCGCACTTGGAAAACTTGGCGTACAATCTTTCTCTTCTCAACACTTCCAGAACCTCACGTAGATGTTGTTCGTGTTCCGACTCACTCTTGGAGTACACTAGTATGTCATCAATGAATACAATGACCGACTTGTCGAGGAAAGGTCGGCACACTCTATTCATCAAGTCCATAAACACTGATGGTGCGTTCGTCAGGCCAAAAGGCATTACAAGGAACTCGTAATGGCCGTAACGCTTTCTGAAAGCCGTCTTCGGAGCATCTTCTTCTCTTACCTTCACTTGGTGATAACTTGATCGTAAGTCGATTTTGGAAAAACAACCCGCTCCTTGAAGTTGATCGAACAAGTCGTCTATTCTCGGAAGCGGATATCTGTTCTTCACTGTAGCTTTGTTCAACTCACGATAGTCAATGCACATTCTCATTGTGCCATCCTTCTTCTTGACAAATAGGACCGGAGCTCCCCAAGGTGACGAACTCGGTCTTATGAATCCCTTCTCCAATAGCTCTTGGAGTTGTGCTACCATTTCTTGCATCTTCGATGGCGCTAAACGATAAGGTGCTTTAGCAATTGGTGTTGCTCCAGGCACAAGATCAATCCGAAACTCTACCTGCCGATCGGGTGGTAACCCGGGCAAGTCATCCGGAAAGATATCTGGAAACTCACACACGATCTTCACATCTTCCAGCTTTGATTTTTCTAACTTAGCATCGATCACATAGGCTAGGAAAGACGAACATCCTTTTATTAAACACTTGCGTGCTTTTGCCATTGTGATAATTGCCACTTCACCCTTCCTCTTTTCACCATAGATGACCACGACCTCTCCAGAGAGGTTGGGAAGTCGAATCATCTTCTTGGAACACACGAACTCGGCCTGATTGTTTGACAACCAATCCATACCGACTACCACATCAAAACCCCCGATTAACATCGGTAATAGATCGATCGAGAATTCTCTCCCTTCGATACTAAGAGTACACTGCCTCAGAACCTCGTGGATCAAAACTTGGCTACCATCTGCTATTTCTACCACTAATGCATCCTCAAAACTTGCAGTGGGCATAGAAATTTTCTGACGGAACAATTCAGATACGAAAGAGAAACTAGCACCCGTATCGAACAAAATACGAGCAGGTACAGAGTTTATAAGAAAAGTACCCGATACCACATCAGCGGATGCTCTAGCCTCTTCGGCCGTCATCTGAAATGCTCGACCCGGAACCTTCGGAGGGTTCTCCTTCCTTGCTGGCGCGCTACCCGACACAAGCTTCGAGCAATCCTTCCTCGAGTGTCCCGGTGTCTTGCACTCAAAACAGATGATCCCTCTGACCGGGCAATCTCTGACAGTATGACCAGGCTTCCCACACTTGAAGCAAGTTTGAGAATTGTTGTAACAGTTATCGTGATGCTTGGTTCGACACCTCGGGCACCACTTAGCTTCCTGATAACTGCTGAAGTTGCGGTTCCCAACAAAAGGTCGGGTTCGCTTGGGAGGTACTGAACTGCTCTCCCACTTTCTCTCATCAGACACTATCACAGAATTCTCAGATTTGCTCTTCGCGAACATCTCTTCCATGAATTGAGCTTCCTCCACCATCTCTCGGAGGTTAGAAGCTTTGAAATTATGGACCATCGATTGCATGTCCGCTGGTAAGCCGTTGAGATAAGCTTTCATTTTATCTTTTTCTGTTGGGGCAGCGTGCCCTACCAGACCCAGCTTCTCCATAAACTGACGGGTGTACTCCCTCACCGTCAGACTTACCTTTACCAAGGACCGGAATTCTTTCTCAATTCGGTCCATGGTCCTCTCGTTGTAGAACTCTTCTAGCAGTTTCTTTTTGAACTCGGCCCAAGACAACTGGGCCAACACTTCAGGAGATAGAGTGGATTGGATGATATTCCACCAGATGAGTGCAGTGTCCCTCAGCAATTGGGTACCGAACCGCACCCTCTGATCATCACCACATTCGGAAGAGCCAAAAGCTTGCTCAACCGCTCGAATCCACTTTACACACACCGCCGGGTCATCTGAACCGAAGAATTCAGGCGGTCCGCAGCTCAGAAAGGACTTATAGGAACAACTCTTCCCATTCCCCGGAGCATCAGAAATCCTGCGCTCTACCGCTGTGACCCTTATACCATCGCCTCCAGAACCTGCTACGACGTTTTCCACAACCGTCTCACTTCTACGATTGTTCACATCACGGTCCTCAATCACTTTTAGTAGAAACTCTTGCTGCTTTGCCATCTCTTCCCTCATTGCCAACATCATGCTGGCCATCAACTCAGACGGGGAACTAGCATCCCTGATTACTGTGTGGGACGAATCCAGGTCCACACGCGGAATGACCTCTAGCCCCCCACCTAGTATTTGTTGAACTGGCGGACGCACGACAACCTCAACTCCTTCCGGCTGATCAGCTGTGGAGGCTGTCGCTTCCAGTCCGTCAACACGAGTACGCGGTCTACCACGCGTATTCACCATACTGAACTGTTTCACAGAACAGAGACAGAGATAAGAGAAAGATTGAATAAACACAAAGGAAACGTATTACCACATTACCAATTGTCATAGCAATAGAAATTCAAGCACACTTACGTACAATATCTTCATAATAACATTAGCTAAGTGAGATTATGAACATATAACACAAAAGTTCTCGTCACGATCACCACAACGTCTGATAAACGTACCTTCCGTTGACTCTAAGACTAACCCATCTTAGAAGCTCTACCCAAATTTCGCAGATCAATTCTTAGCATACTCAGTCTAAGTCTAGACATCTTACATTCATGCCTAGTTCGCTTAAACTAGAGCTCTGATACCAACTTGTAACGCTCTAAAATTCAGAGTAAATTAAAACATTGAAAACCTGACAAATGATGAAGGTGAATCCATTAACTTCCCATAAATGAGATCAGTCCTTAAGACTATACAATTCTATACAAGGATTTCATCAAAAGAATGGGACTTAACAATGCCCAGCACCAATACTAAAACATCTCCAAAAACCTCGAGACTCAAAACTCGTCTCTCCAAAAACCCCGGCAACCACCGCTAATGGAAACCTGTTATACACGTCATTTGAGAAAAAGTGTCAGACTATAAAGCCTGGTGAGAACATACAGTTTATAAAGCTCAAAAGATATAACACCGGTATCATAAAGAAATCTTTTCATAAAGGTTTAGTTCGTAAAGATAACATTTCGCCACAACCGGGCCTCTTCGGTCCAAAACTCTTAAACGGTGATAAAAGGACCATCTTACCAAGGAGAGTGGTGTAACACAAAGTAGACCACAAATCCGAGTTATGAGCTAAACACTTGGAGTCCTCAGCAATGAACCCAGAGTCCGTGCTACGAGGTGAGATCGCGCTCCCAAGGGAAACCAATGTATACTCCTTCACTAGGATCACCATGAACCATGGCTAGTAACCGGCCTCACATAACCGTACCATAAACTCATCACGGAACATGTGATCCATAGCTACATATTTGGGGAATATAGCCTCCCAACAAAACAGTCTACTCCAAAACCTAGGGATCCACTAGTAATGGTAAGGACTCGTCACAACAACATATGTGACCAACCATAAATAAATATATGGTAATAAGTACATTTTATAAACAAAATGCTACTTCCAGTTCAACTTATGGTAAGAATGAAAATCATTAAAATGAGTTCATAAACATTCTTTTTACATAATCACGTAATGTGCAAGTAAAACATCATTTTACTTCAATAGGGCGGAACCCGTCATTTTGGTCAAAACTGACCGGGAACCCCGAGAATCACCAAAAACTTCATTTACAACAAAATGTAGAGAACATAAAATCATACCGTAGAAATACTTTAGATTTTGCAAATAAGAGTTTTGACATGTATAAAGTTTGTAAAATGATAGTAGGAACTTACCGGTAGGGTTTCAGAATAAAACCCGGAAAACCAGATAATGACCACGACGTAGAGGTGAAGCTTAAAACACCGACCCCTCGCTAGAAACACCGAAAACTAGCAACCAAACGAGCCTTGAAGATCGAAGAAGAAAAAGAGAGAAAAAGAAGAGAGAGAGAGAGAGAGAGAAAGAAACTGAGATTACAAAAGAATCTCAACAAAATGAGATATTTAGCCAAGGCTTTGCACACCTCCCAACACAGCGCACGGCCCGTGCGTTTTCCAAAGGGGAGGGTGCACGGCCCGTGCGTTCTCCACTGCCTCGCACCCTGTTCCATGCGCATGACCCGTGCGTTTTTCCAAAGGGATGGCGCACGACCCGTGCGCCCTGTAGACAGAAACATCATCCTCTTTTCTTCAAAAACAACCTCGCAAAACCGAACGAAAATTCGGGGTGTTACAACCTCGAGACTGGTATGATGTCCTTTCCACTTTTCTAGTCAAGTCTGGGTTTTCAAAAGGAACGGTAGATACCAATTTGTTTATCAAAAAGGAAAAAGGCGATATCATTTTAATTCAAATCTATGTAGATGATATTATCTTTGGTTCTACAAATACTAAGTACTGTAAGAATTTTGCAAACCTTATGGTGTCTAGATTTCAGATGAACTTGATGGGAGAGATGAATTTCTTTCTCGGTTTACAAGTAAAACAATTTTCATCGGGTATTTTTATCAATCAATCAAAATACATTAGGGATATTCTTCGGAAGTTTCAAATGGAAAATTCAAAACCGATTGGTACCCTAATGGCACCAGGTACTAAAATTGGCACCGATCCTTCGGAAAAGGCTGTTGATGTTAGGACTTATCGAGGGATGATAGGTTCTTTAATGTATCTTACTTCTAGTAGGCCAGATATAATGTTTTCAACATGCTTATGTGCACGATATCAGGCCAATCCTAAAGAAATCCATATGCCTGCTGTAAAGCGCATATTTAGGTATCTAAAGGGCACTGCAGATCTTGGTCTGTGGTATCCTAAAGATACTAGTTTTGAACTAACAGCCTACACAGATGCAGATCATGCAGGTTGTATGTTAGACAGGAAGAGCAAGTCGGGACATGTACAGTTCCTCGGTGACAAACTAGTAAGTTGGGCATCGAAGAAGCAACTTTGTGTTTCAACCTCCACGGCCGAAGCAAAATATGTAGCTGCTGCTAGCTGCTGTTCTCAGGTCTTATGGATGAGAACTCAATTGCGCGACTACGGTTTCCACTTCAACAAAATCCCGATATACTGTGACTCCAAGAGCGCCATCGCAATATCAACGAATCATGTTCAACACACCAAGACTAAGCACATAGACGTCAGGTATCACTTTATTAAAGATCATGTTGAAAAGGTAACAATTGAACTTTTCTTTGTAAAAACTGATTATCAACTTGCCGATTTGTTCACCAAACCCTTAGACGAAAAGAGGTTCAACTTTCTTATCTCTAAGCTTGGTATGCTAAATCTTAAAATCTAATCAGTAGTTACCTATAAAAGTTTTCTAAATTCTTAACTTTGATTGATATTTGCACTTCTATATAATGTTCATAATCCAAGGGGGAGAATGAGAAGAAATTGACAAGTGGTCAATATTACTTCGAGGGGGAGCTCATAAAATTTTGCATGTACCTTTTAATGCCAAATTTTTTTTTGTAATGCAAGAATTTAGGGGGAGCTCTTCAAGTCAAGGAGTTCGGATATGACTTCTGATTATTTCTGATCAGAACTCGTACTTTAAAAGTTTTACTGCTTTTTGTCTTTTCAATTTAAGTGAATAAGTTTTACTTTGACTTGACATAGATTTTTGCAGAATTTTTGAGAGAAGCTTACAAGTTCATATGTTTATGACTTAAAGCTTAGCTTCATGAGATATAAGATCGCACATAAGGTATAATCCTTTATCTTAATCTCATATATGGTTGAAAGAAGGACAACTTTCAATCATTAGAAAACATTGTTTTTAATGTTCAAACCACTTCCCGATTTTTCATCACATTTTATATTTTGGGAGTGTATTTTAAATGTTTTCATGATCTAAATTGTGCTTTAACTGAAATAGTTAAACCAATCTGAGCATCACGTGCATCATAGGAAAACAAGAATCATTGTGCTAGGACTTAACACAACTTCTATGGAATCACCTTAACCAGTGATTTCTACCCAAGAAGTTAATCCTTAGTGATTGATTGTGCAAATAGAAAAGAAATGAGTGTGATTAGAGAAAGCAAAAACTTTAAAAGAAAGAGCGTGTGAGAACAGAGTTAAAAGAATATCACAACTCTGCACCAACTTTTTCTAAGCCGGGTAGCCACCATTCTAGTGATTCACAATTCTTTGGTGATCATTATTGAAACAGGCAACTAACCCATGCCAACTCTTGATCAAACCTCACCATCTACTCATTTTTTTCTCAACAAGAAAGTGTTTCACATTTTCAAAGGGGATGCAACACATTTGCTATCTGATTTTCATTTGGAAAATCTGGATATTGAAAAGAAGGAAGTCTGACCTACCTTCGCACTTCAATCATGCACATTGAGTCTGTGTTTAACTTACTGTTGTCTCAGTGGTTTACACAATTTTGAACCTAATAAGCAATCATCAAGTGCTTAATTCTTTCTATCACAAGCACGAACACACAAGGAATTTGTTTCTTTGTCATAACGTTTATAGAAATTACCTTTGTGGTGTTTCGATGATTAAATGAAAGCCCTGGGGGAGTCAACATCAAACAACTCCTTTCCAATGTGTATTTGTTACACACGGTGACTTAGTGTTACTGACAGGCATGTTAACTGATTCATTAGTTGATTCAGGTGTTACACGACTATTTTGTCTGGATTTGAAAATATCTGGATGAATATCTTTTGAATTGACGGATCAGGGGCTCTAAACGCAAGAGAGACATTTCTTACAAATAATTTTGATGAAGTCGTTGCACTTAACATCAAAAAGGGGGAGAATGACTACACAAGAAATGGCAAAGATCACATGTTTCAAGAATCACGTCCACTCTTCAAAGGGGGAGATTGTTAGATTGAAGACATGTTGGATTCAGAAGCTAGAGAATGAGATTGCATCTTCTGAGCTGAATAAGAAGACTGAATTGCTAAAATCATTTTCGTAATGATCTTGATCCAAAGGGGGAGATTGTTAAGACACAGTCTCATTGGATTCAAGATCATCCAATCTGAAGATCGCAATCTGAAGCTAAAGCCGAAACGTCGACTCTCGATATTAAAGTCTATGTCTATTTGTAATAAATGTCAATGTAATTGTATTAGTTTACTTAGATTTAATATCTAAGTTATAATATTGTAATAGTTAGATAAAGTTAATTTAGTTAGTTTCTAGTAACTTAGTTTATATTAGATATAATATCTAGATTTAATATCTAGATATTATGTTAGATTGTGTGTTCAACACACTTGGTTAGATTAAGTGTATCTCAATCTCTCAAGATCAGATAACATTTCACACACACAAACACACACTTAAAGGTGTATTTGAGAGAAAAACATTGAGAACACAATCAAAGCTTAATCGATCAACCTTGTAACTCGTTTGTTATAATCAATACAGGTTGGTAATCATATTGTGTTGTTGTTTCTATAAACTTGATTAGTATTGTTGGACCGACACTAACCATGCTCAGCAGTATTAACTTTGACAAACAACACTAACCTGTATCAGCAACATTAACTTCACCTAGCAGCATTAACCTCAGAAGTAGTAACTATTTAGTTCCAGCAGCATTAACCATACTTGTATATTTCTGAATTTCCCAACACGAGTTTTAAAATCGGTTTTCCATTCATCACCCCGCCGCATGCGAATCTGGTGATAGCCGCTTCGAAGGTCAATTTTAGAGAAAATTTTGGCCCCATGAAGTTGGTCGAGCAGGTCTTCGAAGCGTGGGATGGGAAACCTATATTTGATCATGATTTTGTTCACCGCCCTACTATCAATACACATACGATACGCGCCATTAGATTTCGGAACTAGTAATGCGGGGACGACACATGGACTCATACTTTCTCGAATTAGCCCCTTGTCAAGGAGCTCCGTTACCTGTCTGTGTAATTCGTCATACTCCTTGGGATTCATCCGGTAAGCGGGTTTATTAGGAATGACCGCTCCCGGAATAAAATCGATGCAATGTTGAATGACCCGCATAAGAGGCAACCCTGCTGGAATCTCAGTGGGAAAAACGTCTCGGAACTCGGTCACAAGTGGTCGGATCTCATGGGGAATATCGGTTGAACTGGGGTTAGTTTCAGTGATAACCATTGCGAACATCAGACCTAGTTTTGTGGACCGTGTAAAGTCCAGGAAGGCTGATTTGTTAAGTATGAGTGCTTTAGTTCCGGTTTTTCGTGTATCAAGGGGGGCTAACGTTACATTCACCCCGTCCTTCTTAAACGAATACGTGTTATGAAATCCATCATGGCGGACTTGTCTATCATATTGCCACGGCCTGCCCAATAGGATGTGACAAGCATCCATCGGAATCACCTCGCACCAAATCTCGTCCGAATAACGTGTGCCAATACTGAATTGAACCAGGCAACGTTGATTAACTTTTACCACGTTACACTTCTTTAACCAAGTTAACTGATACGACTCTGGATGTGGTTCAGTTTTCAGTCCTAATTTCTCGACCATCGTTATGGATACCATATTTTCACAGCTGCCCTCGTCAATAATAACGGTACAAACCTTGCCTTTGGAGGTGCATTTTGTGCGAAAAATGTTATGACGAAGCCATAGGGTGTCATCTCCAGATCGGATAGGAGTAGCACTCAGAACTCGTTGAGCAATAAGAGCTTCACCCTTGTCTGGATAGATAATTTCAGATTGGTCTTCTTCTGGTGGTTCATCTTCCGTATCATAAACGGGCAGTGAGTCTTCCGTGAGGGTAACTAATTGAGTGTTCGGGCATTCCCTCGCGAAGTGACCCAATCCCCCACACTTGAAACACCTCGGTGCACGTGATGTTCCCGAGGAGGTGTTAGACAAAGCCTCAGATTTTGCTGGGGTCTCGTTTTTGCTTGGGGTAAATCGGCTACCCATTGAAGTTCCCGATGACCCGCGTGAGAACTCGGGTTTAGGTGGGTTAGATTTAGTTACTGTCGACTTGCCTTTTGTTTTTAGTTGCCTTTCTACCTCTAGTTGACACACATCATTGAACGTCCAATAGGGCTGTAGCTGTACAATGTCGGATATCTCGGGTCGTAATGCCCCGAAAAAACGTGCAATAACCTGCTCTTCTTCCTCTTCTGCCCCACACCTCATTCTTAACCTGTCAAATTCCACGATTAAATCCTCAACGGTGGATGACCGTTGGGAAAGATTATGATATTCAAGATAAGCCTCCTGACGGTAATTAACAGGCAAGAACTTTTCACGTAATAACTTACGCATTTTATCCCAGGTTGTAATTTATTCATCGGGTTGAGCCTTGCCATCAAATTCGGGAATGTCTACCTTGACTCCCAAGTTACGCAACGGATCTGGACGGTCTTCCTGTCGTGCAAACGGGTTCCAACGATCATCATAATCAAACGGGTTCGGTCAACCCACTCCCCCATCCCGGATGAAGGAATCGGTATCGGTTTCCTCATTGTAGACGCCTTCCTGTTGCAGCTCGAGATCCCGGATCCGGTGTTGCAGTCGAGCAATCTCCTCGATATCTCGTGGGTCTCGCCTATAGTCCTCGTTGCCTCGGTCGGCGGTTCTACGGGGATGTCGATAAAAGCGCTCTCCACGATCACCCATCGACAATCTCTCCTGGGGCTCTGATACCAACTGATGCAAATCGACTTGCAACTCAATTGATTAAATCAAGAACAACCACGAACGAAACTGGAATCGGGTTAATAATAATTCTTCGAACTCCAAAAAAAACTATTGTTGCAATACAAAGAAACCCCCAAATAAATACTAACCCCAAAGCCACAAATAAAGCCTACAACTTAGGGAACGAAACAAATCCAAAAATAAAAGATAGCAATAAAAATAAAAGATAGCAACCGAAAAATAAAAGATAGCAATCAATAACCAAGATAAATGATTCCAGCTTCCATAAACGATTCCAGCTTCCATGCTTGGCCTAACCCAAGTCCCCCACCTGCTGTTGCACCGGCCCAGAGCCCACAACAGGCCCATGAGCCCAACCCGAGCCTACTACATCATTTCAAGGGGGAAAAACCATCAAAATGGGTTAGGGTTCGGGAGAGAAAAGGGAAGAAGATAGAAATGAGAAAATGAGAAGAAATGGTGAAAATCGCAACGTTTAACCCACTGGTACCCGTAGGCTATTGTGCCAGGCGATAGTGCCATGGCACAATCGCTGGCACAATCGCCAGGAATGTACCGTGGGTGTTCAAGCTTTGGCGATTGTGCCAGGCTATTGTGCCCTCTTGCACAATCGCTGGCATAGTCGCCCGGGTGCCCCCGAACTCCAAAAATCCGACTTTTTCAACGTCAATACTCCCGATACTCCGAGGGACTTTAAACAATGCACTCCCCAACAAAACCCCACAGTTTACAAGTCACAGAAATGTCCGGGTGACATTTACTTACCGAAATTTACGGGTGTTACATGCTCAAAACAAGAAATCAGGTGCGATTGTAGGAATCAGAGTTCAGAAATCCTCGCTCTCGGTAAGTTAATTTTCCAGGGTTCAATCATTTTTAATTATTTAGGGTTCATCATGTTAGATTATTCAAATCCTCATGTCCTAGTAATTTGTATCGATTATTACGTAGCTATGTTATGTTGAAATTTATAAATTATTGGATATTTGTTTAAAGTGTTAAAGCTTATCACATTGACTGTTGAAATTTGGGTTGATGCTTGAAATCAGTGTTTTGAAGTGTTAAGTTTATCAATAATCTCTCTTATGTTGATTATTCAAATTGTTTAGTTGGAGCCAACTAACTATGATAAGATTAAACAAATTCAGGAACTTTAATCAGTCAATTATGCCGACTGAGATGCTGATCCGTAAATCTAAGAGAGGCACTCTTACTTGGTCCACGATTAATGTCGACCCATACAACACTTTTACTCGGTTAGCATTTACACATTTTGTCTTGGTAAACGTCGTCGAACCATAAGACAATAGAAACTAATTACTAGTATTCTAATATTTTATTAATGGATAGAGTCTGGTTGAACTAAAATGGTTGGTTTTTTATATTCAAGCGAGTAATCAAACTGAATGATTTAACTTCAAAATTTTAAAATGAATTGAGTTGTCGTAACTGTCCTTAGTTATATGTATCAATGTTTGTCTAATGCTCAGCTTGCACCATCTTGAGTTGTGAAGATACAAGATACTTTATATTGTTACCCATGTCCTGAATTGTTTGGATCTACTTGTCTTGGTTATTTTCTTCTTTAGCCTGTTTGGTTATGAGTGTCCTGGATTGCATGTATCTTCATTTGCTAACATTGAGAAAGCACAGATGACTATTATGTATCTTCATTTTCTAATACAAAGTTGGTTTTTTTGTATTTGCTGCCTAATGTGTGGTTATTTGTTCCTGCCTTCGATGTAAGATTCACAAAGTCAAACAATGGAAGAAAAAGGATGGACTGTGGTTATTTGTTCCTGCCTAATGTGTGTTTTTTTTTTGTATTTGTTGCCTAATGTGCTGGTTCCGTTAGGCTTGTTTGTGATGGTCGGATATCACGCGTGGCTACTTTATCATATCCGTCACAATCCTGCTCGCATGGTTATCGGACATATCCGTCACAATCCTACTCGCACCGTTGTCGGAACGAATGCAATCAATCGCCGATTTTGGATCGCTTCTATGATGGAGGTATGTGTGTGTGTGTGTGTATAATAGTATGATTATATATATATATATACTTTATGATGGTTCAAAATGTTATGTAGAAAGAGTGGGATATTGTTCTCTAATCAGCTTTTTGGTGAACTGAGCTCTGTGAATTGTAACAAGGGTTCTATGTTTTTTTTGTAGTCAATATATGATTTCTCAAACAAGTATCTTTTGTACTTTTTCTAGAAGCCTCTCATAAAAATCTGTTTTTGAGCAACTATTGGGCTTTTATATAGAAGTGTTGGTTAGTTTTACAAAGTTACCGTTGTAAATATTGCAAAACGGGATTTAATGAAACAACGTTCTTGGTTGATGGCAATTAAATTTCCTAAATATTATTTCTGTAGGTGATATAAATTTCAAGTACACAAATTCAAACATATATGTATGCATGTTGAGAGATGCAGTGAGATGTGGAATCCTATCTCAGGTCTCTTGCGTTTTGTTCAAATTATTTCCTTCAAAAATTTTGGGGAATTAGATAATTCTAGATACAACTTACGAGTTATGTTATGTATGGGTATATATTTAGATATTATTATGTGTAAATGTGTGTATTACATGACGCCAAGAGTAATCATCCATAGACTTGGTTGTTCATTCGTTCATCCAATCTTATGATTTGAGATTTAAGAAATTCAGAGTTTTTTTTAGGATTAAAATCATGTGAACTGTTGGTGTTTAAGAGTAAGTGTTAACTGTCATTAAGGATTTTAGTGCAAACCTGCAATTTGTTTATTCGTTGATTGTGTTTCATGCAGCAAAATGAAGGTTGTGGTTGCATATTTGTTGGCTTTGTTAGGTAACACCTCTCCATCTGCCGATGATTTGAAGAACATCCTCGGTTCAGGTAAATTATATATACTTACAAGCACCATTTCATAATTGACATGTAGATTGAATTTGATAACTTATGAACCATTCAATAATCAAGCAAGTATATTTTGTATTCAAATTATTCGTCTTATTGATTGTATTTATGCACGACTTGCTATGTAAATGAAGAGATATTGATCGATTGTTTGCTAAATCAAATACCTTGTGATTGAGGGACAATGTTACATCCATGTAACCCATGAACATCATAAACTATATAGGGCTAAAGCATGATTCCCAAGTCTTCACGGCTCATCATTGTATGTTTCTATACGGTATAAGCAGGTAAATAGATTTAACTTTAGAATAATTTGGTATATTATTAATCGTTCCATAATTCTACTAAAGTAATCATATATGTATGTATTTTTCCATAGAAAAATTTGGTGACACAGGAATTGCCAAGTTCGATTGATAATTGGCGTAGAATGCACACTTGATCAAGGGAATGGGTCAACGACACTGCCTAGACATATATATTGTAAGTAATTATTTAAATTTAGTTAATAAATATTTGCATTTACAATAATATTATTCATTATTATTTTTACAAAATTACATAGGAGAGGATTGCAGAAAAAGAATCACTAACACGACAACACGGGTCTGACTCCTCAACGCCGATAAACGAGTCACATATATTATCCAAAGTACTAGGAGAACATCGTGGACACAAAACGGGGCGAGGACGCAAGTTGAAGGGTGATTCGTCATCCTCTATATTTGACCGGTCTGACACCACGCCACCTCAACGATCGTTTACTGATGACCAGGTACGAGATATGGTCTCGAACTTCAGCGCATTCGTTAGGCATAATAATGAGACGCACACAGCTCTAGTAATGAGACGCACACAACTCTGGTTCAAGCAATTAGAAATATTAGCCCTGATGCCGTTGTTCCAGATATTCCTACTTTCTCTTTTACCATGCCAGTAGTGCCGCCACCACCATCATCATTTCAACAAAACACCGATGATGACACCGATGAGGATTTGGGGGGAATGATTAGATATTTAGTATCATACTAATATTTGTAGGTCTTATTTTTAAACGATTAGAACTTTTTCGTGTTTATTATTGGTACTTTTATGCTTCAATGTTGATTTTTAGTACTTAAAATTGTGTTTTGTTTCCTTAAAAATTGTGTTTAGTATTGCCGTTTGGATGTTTCATTGTTGATTTTTCTTACTATTACGATCGTGTTTTTTTTATAAATGTGCAAAAAATAGTCAGAAAATACTAAAAATGACCTTTATAGCGACGATAGATCGTCTTATTTAGCAACGACATTTAGTTGCTAATAGTACTATCGAAAAAATTAATTAATTAACTTATAGCGACGACATGTCGTTGATAATAGTAGTTTTTTTAAAAATTAATAATTTACTTATAGGGACTATATGTGGTTGCTAAAAGTCATTTAAAAAAAAATAATTAATATACCTTTAGCGATGATATATGGTTGCTAATAGTAATTATAATTATTTATTTTACTTATAGCGACGACATAAGGTCTCTATTAACTTAATTACGCAATTTATTTACAATCACTTCTAGCGACTAGTTTACGTCGCAATAAAACTCTAAGTCGTCGCTATAACTAACCCTTGTGGTTGCTATTGCTTTTTTTAGCAACCAACTTCTAGCTACCAGACTTTTAGCAACCACGATCGTCGCTATATGTTTTCAGCGACGACAATTCGACATGTAGCGACGACAAAAGTCGTCTCTAAAACCACTATTTCTTGTAAATTATAAGCTAGCTTATTGAAAAACTACTCATAATAGCGTTTTGAAAAGCTAGTTTATCAGCTACCAGCTAGCTTATAAGCTAGTTTGTCAAACAATGCCTTAATCTCATACTCTCTCATGAATTATCCTTTAGAAGGAATTGATTCGGTGTTTCTCGATACATCTTATTTCGGTGCATCTCATCTTAATATGCATACATTTCTCATCCAATGGTTGATAACTATTTCTCACGTTAACTTTAACTTCTCACCAGAACCCAACCCTTTTGGTAAGACCATTCATTTTTTGGGAGATTGTCCTATCAACTATTTATTTTATGTTTTAAATTATACTTTTAGTATGTCATGCATACATCAAAACACAATATAAAAAATGGTCACTAAACAATGAAAGCAATTTGAAAATATATGCAACTAAAATACAAGTCAACTTTGTCTTTTTCCCTTCACCAACCAAGTTAAGAGTTTTAGGTATTATTTTATTTTAATTATGTTTCACAAACTAGTTGATAAATTAGTTTGTAGCTAAAAAACTAGTTGATAAATCAATTATGTGACAAAAGTTGACTAATAAACTAGTTGATAAATGAAAATGACCAAAAAAGGACATGTTACTAAATCAATTTCATGGCATTCATTGATTATTTGTTTGATTCTTTGGGCTTCATTCGGTCCGCTAGCTGAAGGCAAAAGAAAATTTGAGACAGAATAGTTCAATTCTAACATTTCATAATATAATTAAAAAACACTAATAATACGTTAATTAATATAAACCAAATGGTAAATAAAATTAAATAATATAATATATTAATAAATATAATTTCAATTTAATATTATATATATAATATTAGTTTTTTGAAATATGATGTGTCAATCAAATTTGTTTTTTAATAATAACATTACTTTTAAATACACAAAAGCAGACAAAATTGTTACAAGAAATCGTCACAAGTTTTGCAACAAACTTGATAAGTTTGTTGTACCATTTCATAGTATGACACGATATGCTCGTGTTACCACATAAATGTTGTATTTGAACCCAATTAACCGAGTAAGATTCACTGCACTAATCATTCTCACTCGTACTCTTATCCTGTTTCAAAACCAGCTAAGATATGCAATTTCAGCTATGTATACTTTTCTATTCTACAGTAGTGCAACATGCTGAACGTAGAACAATAAGTTGCAAACATACCACAAGGGGAGGTTCAATATGCTTAAAGAGCAAGTACATACCAAATTATAAGTAGGAGGTAGATATGAACAATAGAGGACGTTTAATGTATATAATCTCTCATACACAAGACTTCATCTTTCGGCATGTTTTAACTCATGTCATTGACAGATCCAATCCATCCGCATTCATTTTGTTCATGTTATCAAATACTGTATTTAATATATTCTCTTAATTACATTAAAATAGGGTTGTCTAGAACAACTGTGACAGTTTATAATCATAGTTATTGGTGATAGTTTGACATAGATAGTGATTGTTTGAACATTTGCAACCGTTCAAAGTGACGCCAAATGTGACAAGTGTCAAATAGTGATTGTATTAGGTTATCTTAGGTTGGGTTGCTATAAAAATACAAATTTTTTGGTTTCTTGTAATCCTTGTAAACTCGTTAATTCACCGCAATTATCACCAACCGTGTATTGTTGATACTCGAACTATATACGTTTCTTCATTGTATATTGGGAAGCGATTTGCTAAAAAACTTAAAGCATATACGATGGGAACAAAAACTGCTTTACGATCAAAGAGAACTCGCCTTGAAGCAATAAGTATTAAGTAGTACTCTTTATATTATCTTTTTCTAGACTTATATTTTATTACCCAAAAAACAACATTTCGGGCCTCTGCCCTTGGGCCTTCAAAGCCCGTTTTTAGTAATCCCAAGAAAACCAAGTTTTCGGGTTAAGGTCAGGCTTTGGGGTCAAAAAATGGCCCGATCATTTCTTTTCAGACCGGTTTTTTCGAGACTTAACCAAACTTTTTCGTGCTTTTTCAGGCTAGATTCTAACTCGTCCTTCAAAAAAAGTTGGCCAGATCCAGGTTTAAGTCCAGGTTATAAGCTAGCTTATTGAAAAACTATTCATAGTAGCGTTTTGAAAAACTAGCTTATCAGTTAGTTTGCCAAACATAGTCTTAGACTCGGGTTTTTTCTACCTTTGCTGTGATTTTTTATGTATCTCTACTTTAATCATCATATACATAATATATTCTCTTAATTTCATTAAAAAGATAATGTGTTTTTTTTTTAAATTAAGTATTTCTTCAAAATAAATAATATATTTTTTATGCAATTTAAATTACCAATAATTCAAGTTGTGAGTTTTAGCATTAAAAAAATGGTTAAAAAAAACAATAAATATATATGGGTTTTAGATTTTGGAAGATACGTTTGATGGATCCAACAAATGGGCATTCAGATTGTTGAACCCAAGTACCGTAGATGACTCTGGACTTGAACCAACATCCCCTCACACCCAAAACTATATTTTAATAAAAATTAATTGATTTATAAATTTATATTAAAAAATTATATTATTATTATTATTTATAATAGTGTTCTACCAGGTGTTATTGAGTTGGATATCCTGATTTCACATGACGGTGCGATTTTTTTTTGAGGAAATTAATTATTATAGTTATTTTTCATGACTTTTTATCTAAAATAGTAATTTTCTCTCATAAATTACACAAAATAGCCATTAACCTCGTGAAATCCCTCTCTTTTACGATCTCATTCATAAAAAAAATCTAGAATTTACACTTTTGGTCTCTGTGCCTCGTGAAACCCCTCTCCTTCACGATGAAGAAAGAAATAAGGAATCGTGAATGAGAGGGGATTCAGGAGGCACAGGGACCAAAAGTGTAAATTCTAGATTTTTTTCATGAATGAGATCGTGAAGACGAGGAGTTTCACGAGGTTAATGGCTATTTGTGTAATTTATGAGAGAAAATGGCTATTTTGGGTAGGAGGTCATGAAAAATGGTTATAATAATTAATTGAGTGAATTGTGGATTTGGTCCCTGTGGTTTAGTGATTTCTTTGACCATGGTCCTCATTCTATGTTTATTATGGATTTGGTCCTTGTGGTATTCAATTTATTTTGGTCTTGGTCCTTCTGGCTAACACTTCCGTTAACCTTGTTAAATCAAGGACCATTTTAGCCATTTTGCCTAAACTTTGTCCTTTTTTGATAATAAAAATAAAAACAATATTTTTATACATACAAACACACACACACACACACATATATATATATATAACGATATTAAAATAAATAAAATAAGATATTATTGTATGATTTAATTGTTTAATTTTTTAAAAATTAATTATATTAAATACGATTTAATTTTATTATTTTATTGTAATTGTGGAAAAAGATATAGTTTTATTGTTTTAATGTAATTAAAATTTTAATTTAAACAAATTAGATCATAAAACTATATCTTATTTTATTTAGAGCGAATAAAATAAAATATGGTTTTATGATTTGATTTATTGAATTAAAATTTTAATTAAGTTAAAGACGATTTAATTATATTGTTGTTTTACTATCATTGCAACAAACAAGCTTATTGTTGATATTTTAACACCAAAAATCACTGAAAACCGTTGAGAAATGAACTATAATTTTATCATCTTAAAATTAGAGGGTCTAATTTTCATATTGTTTTTCACTCAAAAACTCAAAATCAACTTTCATATTGTTTTTAGTATGATAAAATTAGAGTTCACTTCTCAACGGTTTCTAATGATTTTTGGTGTTAAAATATCAACAATAAGCTTGTTTGTTGCAATGATAGTAAACAACAATATAATTAAATCGTCTTTAACTTAATTAAAATTTTAATTCAATAAAACAAATCATAAAACCATATTTTATTTTATTCGCTCTAAATAAGATAAGATATTGTTTTATGATCTAATTTGTTTAAATTAAAATTTTAATTACATTAAAACAATAAAACTATATCTTTTTCCACAATTACAATAAAATAATAAAATTAAATCGTATTTAATATAATTAATTTTTAAAAAATTAAACAATTAAATCATACAATAATATCTTATTTTATTTATTTTAATATTGTTATATATATATATATATATATATATATATATATATATATACATGTGTGTGTGTTTGTATGTATAAAAATATTGTTTTTATTTTTATTATCAAAAAAGGACAAAGTTTAGGCAAAATGGCTAAAATGGTCCTTGTTTTAACAAGGTTAACGGAAGTGTTAGCCAGAAGGACCAAGACCAAAATAAATTGAATACCAGAAGGACCAAATCCATAATAAACATAGAATGAGAACCATGGTCAAAGAAATCACTAAACCACAAGGACCAAATCCACAATTCACTCTAATTAATTTCCTATTTTTTTTGAACTTATTTTTATATGTTTGTTTTTCAGAAATTGTCCAAAACAACATTTACGCATCTCCTTTTCACTTTATAGCTACATTTTCAAATATTGTTGACTAAAATAGTCGAAGATTACGAAAAATAGCACTTATGTACCTTACTTAACCCACTTCTTCCAAAAAGTTGCATATTAAGTAAGTTGTGTAAGGGGTTGTTCGGTAACAACTTAATGAGCTGTATAACATATATGGCTTATTCGCACAACCATACCTAGTTGTTCGTTAGGAGCTTATTCGCTCAGACGATGGCTGATTCGCTCAACTAGAAAACCAAAGTCATATGCACTCAGTCACTAAATCACATAAAATTTTCCCCAACTACCCTTCTTCTTCCTTCCTCCCCAACACAGCTACATCTGCTCTTTCTTCTTCCCTTCCATCACTGCACCTGCACCTGCCCTTTCTTCCACAAAACACTCCCTTTTTTCTGTCGTTATTAGGGGCTCTAAACCCATTTTTGTCCAAAAAAATACATCCGATTTTCTATTGTAAACCTTTTTCTATCAAAAAAAAATCCAGATCTTTTATTCTCTAAACCTTTTGATTATTGTTCTCCTTATTCCCGTCACCAATCGATAATCACCCAGTTGAGAAAACACTTTAGAGAGAGAGAGAGAAGGGGTGTCAAGGCGGTAGAGAAGATGAATGTGAACGGATATAATGAATGATTAAGAAGATATATATTTAATGTAAATGAAAAAAGGAAATTAACCCTGTTCATGCATGTAAAGAGATATCAGATATCATAGATATTATATTAATAAAATATTAATACATAATACAAATTATATTTTTAAAAGAAAATAAACTTTTAAATTATTTTATTATTTAACAAGTTGTTTTTATTTAATAAAGATTAAAATTGATATTTTTTATAATTACAAGTTATTTATTTAATAATTTTATCAATCTGTTATTTTATTCAAATAAAAATATATACTAGGGGTAAATTGATAGTTTTTGATATTCAGACTGTTTATTCAGCACAAGAACAGAACAACAGTTTATCTGTTACCATACAGATAACTTTACCAATACAGATAATTTTATTCATACAGATCTTAATGGAAAATGAACCGAAACTTACATAAGATCTACATTGGTATTACGTAAGTAACACTTACTCAGCTTGCTTAAAGCATATTTTTTTATTTTATTTTATTAGAAGAAATGGGTTATGCAAGTTGTGTAATCTCCTGCTATTTTGGTTAATTTCTTGAAGAAGTGGTTATAAAGTGAAGAGGGAATGTATGAGTGGTTATTTTAAACAATTTCTTTTTATTTTAATTTGAATAATTAGATGTGTGTATTTGAACAATTTTTTTTAATGTGAAAATAATGAAATAATATTAGTGTCTTGATCCAAACTAAAATTGTTTTAGTTGATTTGATCGGTTCAGTTGAATATGTCAAACATATTTTACTGGTTGAGCATGGAAAGGAATAAGAATCTTACCCGGTAAGAGGTATAGTAAGGACTGAGAGTATTAGCCCGTAAGTAATGAAAAAGACTCTTACCCGGTTAAATGTTTACCATGTTTAAGACGCTTACCGACAATCCATTTTGATGGTCGAAAATGTTAAATGATAAGGTAAATAAGGTGATGTTTCTTGTCAGTAAGCGTTTACAGTAAACATTTGATAAACGACTCTAACTTACTTTAACGATTAATATTGTAGTCCAGCAAAACGGTATAGTATGTAACAGTTTACCTGGTAAGCGCTTACCAGGTATGCCCCAAATTATAAATAAATGCATACAAAAGTTGTGCTAATCCCCTTTACTGTTTAAGTGATCTAGTTTTTTTTAACTTTAAAACTGATTTACCAATATATTCAGTTGTCTGTAACTTGTTTTTGGGGTTAAAATATTGTATTCAATTGATTTTAGAAAGTTTAAGAATTTATTTTGTTCAAAAGAAAAACTCAGGTATTTAATCGCTTAAAAATCGAAAAATCCAATAAATTTTTTTAAGACTTTTCATCTTTTAATTTAAAACCTGTATCATGTTGCTAATAACATTTTTTTGGTCAAAGAATATATATTCATTTTACAAAGTTCAAAGATTTATTTTAAAAAGGTTCAACGATTTAATCGCTCAAAATTGATAACTTTATTTAATTTTTCTAAATTCTCTCCATTTTTTTATCCATACTAGAATTAATATGTGTTCGAGTGCGTCAAATATAATTTATTAATGTTAATCTTTCTAAAATATAATGTTTAAAATTTACATATAATTAATAATTAATATTAAAATATTCCGTAGCAATACATAAAAAATTATGAATCATCTCTAAAGCACAAACGTCATGCTCTTTAACACAACTCAAAAATGTTATTTTTAAATGGAAAATTTAATAATTTTTATCTGTCTTATATAGAAATAAAATTATTTATTAATCATGAAAACAATGAATTAAAAATATATTTAAAAAACATAACATTATTCTTTTGTGACTGGTCACGAGTCGGTGTTTTGTTTGACCTTTAACTCATGTGATCTTGTCATACTTCCAAGGTCCCTTTCATTGAACCCATATAGTTCGTACCCCCTTTTGCTCAAAATATATATATATATTTTAAATTTTTGTGCAATTAAAATGTATATAATAAATATATTTATATTAGTGAAATTAAATAAAATCATGTAATTAAAATAATTGTTTTTTTATTACAATTCATTTGGGTTTATCAAAACTTTCTCATATTAAATAACTAGAAGCGTACTCGCGCAATACAGCGAGATATATCACGATTTTAATGTTTCATTTTATTTTTTTTGTTGATTTACAGTACAATTTTGTATGGTTTTGAGAAAGTGATAACGTTTTTTTTTATAAATTTGTTTAATTTAGACTTAATAATATAATGTTTTTTATATAAAAAAAATTAAGTATTTTGTTAGAATCCAATGATTATCTTATATATTTTAATGACATCTAGAAAAAATAACCAATTATATATTTAATAATATAATTAAAACAAAATTATAGTAATATAATATATTAATTAATATTGATACATGGAATGTCTGCATAAAAGGAAGGTCCTGTACATACCAAATTGGTGGGTGTTAGAAGACTGACAATAGTAATATGTATCTTGTGCTTTGATACTTGTAAATTAAGATATTTTTAAAATCTTGTATAAAATGATGTTACCTTATGCCTAATAATTTGAATTTAAGAGTTTTTTATCCGTGCTTTATAATATAGTATATATAGATATTAAAATTAGATGTATTATTTCTGGTTTTTTATTTTTAGAAACATATTTTTAGAAGTTCACAATATATGATACTTCGAACAAAAGGGTTTAATAACTAATTTTTGTTTACAAAGTAATAATATATTCCAGTTTTCATATTTATTAGTTTCATTTTTTTATTGAAATAATTTATTAGTTTCATTTTAAAACCCATAAAATTAGAGTATTATTTTGAGAACTAGAGCATCATGTACTATTATACAAAGATTTTTTTTTTCTATTTACGATATGGATTTGATGTATTAATTATATATTTGTTTCACATTGTGTTTATTTCACAATAATGAGTTTGTGAAACAAAAAATACAACTAAAAAATTTCACATTGTGAAACAAATATATGTCAAATCAGTATATTTAATTCTAATCTTAAATGTAAAAAAATATGTGAAACAATACATTATGATAATGATTCTCACAGAGTCACAGTTATCACAATATATAAGATTCAATATATATAACTGCATTAAAGATATCCGTTTGCTCACTTAATTACATCAACAACAAAATGTCCCAAACGGAGCTTTAAAAATAGGTTACTCAAAATAAGAACCAAAATAAAAATCCTCGTTTACAAAAAAGGAAAATTTTGTTATAGATTCTATTTAGGGGTGTTTTGGGATTGCTTATTTAAAACAACATATGTTTTTTTAAGGGAAATTAATTAAAATAACCGTATTTGAACATCGTATTACCGAAATGCCCCAAATCTCGTCGACTTTGCCGAAATACCCTTTAAGTCCGGGAAACGTGGCCGGGATGAGCATCGATCCCGGGGTTGTTGTGTTTCAGTCGGGAAAGGACTCGATCCCGGGGTTATGTCCGGGAATCCCGGGGTCGGGGGCCGGGATCGTGTACATGTGTGTAGATACATATATGGGTGTGTGTGAGATACATATATGGGTTTCCCAGACATAACCCCGGGATTCCCGGACTTAAAGGGTATTTCGGCAAAATCGACGAGATTTGGGGTATTTCGGTAATACGATGTTCAAATACGGTTATTTTAATTAATTTCCCTTTTTTTAAAGTCTTTATCAACTTATGTGGTGACAATTTTTTTTTATAAAGTGTTTGGATTAGCTTATTGTGGTACCAAAACATAATAAACTAATAAATTATTATTTAGGGGTGTTTGAGATTGTTTATACATGTGAAATAACCAAAAAAGTCATAAGTTGTTTCAAATAAGTTGATAAGTCAATATGGACTAACTTATTAAGAACAACTTATCTGCGGTGACAAAAAGTTATAAACAGTTTCTTTTTCTCCAATCCAAACACTAGAAATAACTTATATGTGGTGACAAAATGAAATAAGTAGATAAGTCATTTAAATAAGCAATCCCAAACACCCTCTTAATATAATAAACTTTTTTTAATCAACGTAACAATTTCTTTTAAAAATTTCGTATGCAATATAACAAAGTTTCCTAGTTTTACGCTTTTAGTCATTTTGACTTATAAACTGTTGATTTTGTAATATTTGTTTATATACATATTAAATTTATCCGTCCATTTTATCGTAACTCGTACTCACATACCCACATCATCAAAAACTACAAGATGAATAAGTTATCGATCAAAATAGATATTAAACAGGTTAAAAAAAAAAGGAAAATCCTTCATTCACTTAACTAAAAACCAAGGTTCTAAATGGCGTGAGTCGTGACGTGGTGGTGAGACCAAGCCTTAAGCCTTAGGAGTCACGGCGAAACCATGACGTTTTCAAGGCGTGACTTATGGCGTCAAATTTATAATTCATATATAATATTATACTAGAAGCGTACTCGAGCAATGCAGCGAGATACATCACGATTTTAATGTTTCATTTTGTTTTTTGTTTTTTTGTCGATTTACAGTACGATCTTGGATGGTTTTGAGGAAGTGATAATGTTTTTTTATAAATTTGTTTAATTTAGGCTTAATAATATAATGTTTTTTATATAAAAAAATTAAGTATTTCACTATTTTGTTATAATTCAATGATTATCTTATATATTTTAATGACATCTAGAAAAAATAACCAATTACATATTTAATAATATAATTAAAACAAATTTATAGTAATATAATATATTAATAGTGATAAATGAAATGTCTGCATAAAAGGAAGGCTCTGTACATACCAAATTGGTGGGTGTTAGAAGTCTGCAGTAGTAATATGTATCTTGTGTTTTGATACTTGTAAATTAAGAGATTTTAAAAAATCTTGCATAAAATGATGGTATCTTGTGCATAATAATTTGTATTTAAGAGTTTTTATCCCTGTTTTATAATATAGTATAGATATAGATATGTAAAAATGTATGTTTTGTAATGTTACTCAATGAGTCAATAGTAATAAACAATTTAAATAAGGTTATATATTAAAAACTTGAAATAAGACATTAAAAACGTTAAAAAAATGTCTCATTATGATAACTGCGCATCAGGCCATGGCGTGCCATGAGCTTAACGTGACGTGACACACAAACCATGACAGCTGTGCGACGAGTTATTTTAGAGCATTGCTGAAAACTAAATAAAATTTTATTACATATATATATTTTTAATTTTAATACAATATTTTCCCCATAAAAAAATATGTTTATTTTTTTGAAATAAAAAATAAATTAAAAAATATGGTTTTGTTGGTTGGATTTCAATCATCTACCATACATCTACCTGCCTGTTTAAAAACCATTTTTAATTTCTTGAAATTTCATTACTATCTGTCAAGAAAACCTCTCTGTCAAACCATCCTCTCCATAACTCTCTTTTTATCATCTTCCTCAAATACCATATCTGCCATTGAAGACCATCAAGAAAAAAAGCTTCAAGATCATGCAACACCCACTCGGCAAACCGACCGACGACTCGTCGGCCGCGGTCACGCGGTCGGGACAGAGCGTTTTCATGTCGGTTTACAAGACCCGAGTCGCGGATCAGTCCTGGTTGATCACCGTAACTTGGTGCAAGAACATGTTGCTCCACGGGCTATCGGTGTCGGTCGACCGGCCGCACGCCGAGACCGCGTGCAAGGTCGAGCTGAAACCGTGGTATTTCTGGCGGAAACAAGGGTCGAAGCGGTTTGTCTCAGACGGTAAGGCGATCGACGTTTTCTGGGACCTGAAATCGGCGAAGTTCCACGGGGAAACGGAGCCGAGCTCGGAGTATTACGTCGCGGTCGTTTGTGACGACGAAGTGGTTCTTTTGCTCGGGGATTTGAAGAAAGATGCTTATCGAAAAACCGGTTGTAGGCCGGCTTTGATCGACCCGGTTTTGGTATCGAGAAAAGAACACGTTTTCGGGAAGAAAAAGTTCGTAACGAGGATCAAGTTTCACGAAACGGGTCGGTTTCACGAGGTAACGATCGAGTCGAAGAACACGAGCACCGAAATCGGGGTCGATTCGGAGATGGAGATAAGAATAGATGGGGATTTAATGATTCATGTGAAGCATCTTCAATGGAAATTTAGGGGCAATGAGTCCATTAATTTTAAGAAAGTGAAACTTGAAGTTTATTGGGATGTTCATGATTGGCTTTTTAGTCCTGGTTTAAGGCATGCATTGTTTATAATCAATTCAACGGCTCCAGTAGCGGCTCCGGCAGTGGTGCCGCCATTGTCGACACCATCGTCGTTGGCGGCACCGAGTTGTGGTTCGTCGGAACCAAATGGGTTCTATGAGTTTTGCCTCTTTCTTTATGCTTGGAAGGTTGAATGAGATCCATATCACTATTACTTGTCACTTCTGTTTTATTCGGCTGTTTGTTTACCTCTTAAGAGTTCAATTAAGAGGCAACTTCTGAATCGTTAAGAGGTGAATTTTGTTTGGCAAAAAAACAGTCCGACTCTTAATGATTTCAAAACCCTCTGAATGATTTTGTATCTTGGACATCCCTTAACCATTCAGCGCCCTAATTTCATTATGAACAATTACCAAAAAACTATATTTCATTTTGCACTATATCATAAGAGCATTTTAATCATTCTGACCACTTAAATCGTTTCACTAAACCACTCGAACTTACGGAAGTCCGTTCACGATTAGTTAAAAGACATTATGAAAAAAACGAGTTTAATTGTAAATATACTCGGATCGTTATATGTGTATTCAAATTGGTAAAAACCCGTATAGAGTTTTTTTTTATCAAGAATCGTGCTTTGCACGAGTTTGATTGTAAACACACTCGATATCTTTATCTACGTCCAAACTCACAATCCGTGTAGATTTTTGCTAGAATCGTTTGTTATAAGTTCGGTTGCAGATACATTCAGATATCTAGACTTTGATTCTTGTATCCGCAACCAAACTCGCAAGAACCCATGTAGGGTTTAGCCAAGAAAGCATGCCTTATGCGTCTTTTTATGAGTTCGAATTTTATATACACTTTGATTCTCATATCTGCAACCAACTCGCATAAGCCCATCAAGGATTTAGCTATGATAGTCCGTTTTACGTGTAAGTTTTTTTAGGTCGCTTACATATACACACTAGCAGGATGTTCAAACAAGAAGGCTGAATATCGTGAGAAGGTAAGAAATGAAAGTTCATATGTGAATCATTGAAAAAATCCATTTGAAGATGCATATATATATATATATATATATATATATATATATATGAGCCCATATGAATAATATGTAATATGTTCACATATGAACCTTCTTTTCTTACATCCTTACAATATCTAACCTTCTTGTTTGAAGTGGCCCATACACTCTTACTCTTTATATTTTTTTAATTCAAACTCATTAAAACAAACATGGTTTAGCTATGATGATCTCGTTTTATGAGTTTGATCGAATATGAACTAGATCTCCCTATCTACGTCCAAGAAAAAAAAAAACTGTATTGTTTAGCTGGACCATACGAGGATACGTGAAACCTCTTTAAATCTTTTTATAGAAGAACCTTTATAAAAAGAAGGTTCCGACTTATATAAAAGGTTAAAAGATCTGTCTCTCGCGTCGACGATACAAATATTTGTTATATTGGTGATGCATAGAGATTGAGGTGGGGTGGATTGATCACATGGATAGGAGGGGGACCTAATGGCAATTTGGACAACACAAACTGGATCACGTACTTGGCTCGATAATATATATATATAGGGAGAGATTCATTTGAGAAATGGTAAATATATGAGAAATAGAGAAGTAATCTTAGCCATTCATCTGGTCAACATTTACGGCTTTGACCGCGAATCACCAGATAATTCCTTGTGTGGTCTATAGAAAGTAGAGGGGTAATTTCGTAAAATACACGGGATGAGTTCATATATGAATCTGTATGTATCACAAAGATTCATATATGAATATATTAATTAGTTCAACTGATTCATATATGAATCTTTGTGATTCATATATGAATCACAAAGGTTCATATATGAATCAGTTGAAAGAGTTCAGTTGTGAATTGCACTGGTTCATATATGAACATATAGTTCATATGTGAATTATACATGTTCATATATGAACACAGCCCGTGTGTTTTGTAAAATTTACGAAATTATCCTTCTATTTTTGGGATAGCCACAACTTTTGACCAGTCAAAGCCGCAACTTTTGACCGGTCAAAACCGCAATATTTGACTAGTCAAATTTACTTCTCTATTTCTCATATATTTACCATTTCTCAAATGAACCAAACACTATATATATATATATATATATAGAGAGAGAGAGAGAGAGAGAGAGAGGTGGTTTCAATTGGAAACCATATTAGATTGAAAACTTTTGAAACTGTCAATTTTATTGGTTAAATTAATGAAATTGGTTCATAAAGTTGTTTAATATGACCAAGTTGTTTCATATAATTCTTTTGTTAATGAAACTGTTTCATATATTTGTGTTTTTTTATGTAGTTTCATCTATTTTTCTCATTCTGATGAAATTGTTTCATGTATTTTCGCAGTTTGATGAAACCTTTTCATTTTTGCATAAAAAAACACAAATATATGCAACGATTTCATCAATAAAAGAATTATATGAAACAATTTCATCAAATTAAACAATTTTATGAAACAATTTCATTAACTTAACCAATGAAATCGAGAGTTTCCACGGTTTTCAAAATTAGACTGGTTTCCATTTGATCGCTCCCCTGTATATATATAGATAGATAGATAGATATAGATATAGATAGATAGATAGAGAGGCATGTGAGAACCACAACAAACCGTGAAAACTTGTATATTCATTGGTATACATACACTAATGAATTCGAGTGAGTATATGCACCAATGAATATATACTAGCATACATAATAGATATGTATCAATGAATATACTTACTGACATAATACATATTTTGTTGGTGTACAGATTTTCATGGTTCTCAAATTTATTCTGATCTCGAGGTCTCATTAACAAGTGGCAACTAAGCCAATAGGTCTCGTCGTAGGACCCACGTAAAGGTCTTTTCAGCCAAAACCTTTTTACCATTCTGATCACCAAATTGGGATATACCGGGTTGTTTCGTTTTGTAGATCTTACCTCTGAATGAAATATGTCAAGTTCATTTGATTTAGGCTATTGGATTCTTTTGGTATCATAGACCCTACTTCTGTGTGGGATATACTGTTTTTTTTTTTTTTTGGTTTCATAGACCCTACTTATATGTGGGATATACTTGGTTCATTTTAGGACTTCTGACGGTTAGAAAGCGAGATGGTCAATGAATCAAGAAAACCCGATAAAAGGGTAAAAATGTCATTAGATAATAACACAAATGATGTAGCTTTTTTTGAAACATTTATTTTCTTTTTTCAATAAAAACAATAATAGAATAAGTGTACAAACACAAGTATCCCGATCTAATACCCATATATATCGATATAACAAGAATAAATTGAATCACCTGTCGTCACTTTGCGAAACCGAACCATTTCGCTAAGAAAAACGGGTTCTTTCCTTTTTCACGAGGGGTGTCGCCTGATTTTGCTGGTGACGGAGTTTGTTTTGTTGGCAGTTTTGGTTTAGCTGACACACGAAGTGATGTTACAATCAAAAAACACCCTGAAGCCACTACAACAAAATCCGCTTTATAGAACGTTAAATATGTCTAAATCTCCAAATAAACTATAAAAAACCTTAAGTTTATACGACCAAACAATTATGAGTCATATGTAAATGTGTTACAATAGTTTTAGAAGGTGCTTGTGGACGTTCTAACAAGTTTTTTTAAGACAATTTTGAAATAAAATATCATATTAAAATCTTTTTACATGACATTAAATGAAAAGTGTATTTTAAAAACAAAGCGTTTATAAAAAGATGTGTTAGTAGTATACTTCTCAAAAGTGTCCTGTAAAAAAGCTAACAAGACACTTTATATCAACTTACTGTAACACTTTTACACAAGAAATACAATTGTTTGGTCCTATAAAATAGTTTATTTGGACATTTAAGACATATTTGACGTCTTAGAAAGACGATTTTCTCTTAATGAGCGAAGAGTTTTGAGGATCAAATGATCAATGTTTTTGTCGTTCTAGAATCAGAAAAAAAAAACGATAAAAACCTGTACCTGATTCGGTTTTTGCTTGAATCGGATCCTTTCTTGAGATTTTTTCAAATGTTTTCGGGGATTGATGCTTTCTCTCGGGAACTCTCTCTTCTGCTGGTGATCCGCTCTCGAGGTTGCCTGTAAATACGAACACGACCTTTCAAGTATACATAAAGGATAGATGCAGGCATTACATGTGGCTCAACCATAGCACGTGGCTAGACAAGCCCGGGCTAAAACATTGATACGCCAAATATGTCTAAATGTTCTAATAGACTGCTTTATAAGACTTAAGTTTATATGACCAAACAATTTTACATCCTATGTAAAAGTGTTACAGTAAGTTAATAGGATGCTTTGGAGCGTCCTAACAAGTTTTTTTAGCACACTTTTGAAATAAAATGTACTATTAGTTCATAGAACACTTTGAGAAGTGTTCTATCAACCCATTTTTTATAGGACGTTTGTTTTTTCAAAAGATTAATAGGACGCTTTATTTCAGAAGAGTCTAAAAAGTTGTTAGGATGTCTAAAAACGTCCTATCAACTTATTGAAATAACTATAAACTTAAGCCTTATAAAGCAATCTATTAGGATATTCAGACATATTTGATGTCCTATAAAGCCGATTTTGTACAGTGGGAGATAGCCAACACAACCAAGGACCCACAATGGGTCCACGACGGGTCACGCAAACCCCATGTCCAACTTTGAGGACCGGTTACAACCAGTATGGGTTAGGACTCAGGACTGGACCAGTTTATGGGCTGGTTAGAACTTAGAAAGCATGAAAACCTACTCTCATTAGGAGGCTTCCCATAGTTCTGCCTTAAAGCTTCAAAGAAAGCACCATCTCTTTGTTCTTGTGTCACTGAAACCAAAATTTTATCAATATTTCAACAGATCCTAACTTTTTATGGAGATCAAGAAATTATAAGTTGTGGGATAAATTTCAAAGACTCTAGTTATTGGTGGGGGGGGGGGGGGCGATCACTACCATGGGCAAAACAGTCATTTCACAATGAGAACGTTCTAATATAGGCATGTACTTCCTCCGCCCAAAATAAATGCCCATAATAAAAAAGACACACAATTTTATCCTTAATAAGATAGGGGGTAATGACTTATATCATTTCATTATAAAGGGTAGAATTGAAAAGTAGACATACTTTTGAAAACAAAAATTAAAATAGAAATGTGGATGCTTATTTTGAGACGGAGGGAGTAACATTTATGGGGAACGTAGCAGTTATTTTGGGGGAAATGGGATGTTGAAGATAAGAAGCATACGTTGATCATACAAACTATTTCCGTAGTTGGGCGCAGAACCAACTGAAAGCAATCGTGCAGCCTCGGTATCTTTAGTTGTAGCCGTGTTCAAATTCTGCGTGTCTAATAAAATACCTGCAAGCTGATTTACAAAAAAACATACATAAGCATTAGAGCGAGCGTATTTCATCACTGAAAGCACGTTTCAAAGGATAAGAAGCCGGTGATTCACTTTTTGACCTTCGTATACACTATTTCGTCCTGAACGGACCATCATTTTTGCGAAAAATGCAACAAGTGCAAAAATATGTAGAGCCCCATTAGATTACTCTCTAAAAGAGCCCGTAAAGAGAGATATCTAATGGGCTATACATATTATTTTCACATTGTATCAGAGCCAATGTCTACCACTCTATGAACTCAACACTCTGTGGTGATCTATACTCGTCAACAAGCATACTCTTTTTAGTAAGAATGAGCGTTTTAGGACAAAATTTTCAAGTATGACCGCCTTTTTTTCATGCATAATCCCGCAATTTGTTTAGAAACATTTGCTCTTGAAAACTATAACATCCTTTTGGTATCGTTACAAGAGAGATAATTAGTTTGCGATGAAAAACCGTATTGATATGAAAGAAACGTCGCCTAAAGAAGTTCGTGTTATTTACCATAAGTTTCTTCAAGATGGGGTTTTGAAGCAGATCATATGCATCCTCGCAGTAATTATCCGTAAGAACGGTGCACTTGGATCCAACCTATTCACATATAATTCAAGAAAACCATAAGTTTTTTAACCCCGAGATCTTGAGCTATATGTAAAACTCATAGATAAGACACCTGCTCCGATGCCATGTTAGAATATGTGAAACCCTTTTAATCTTACTAAAGCTCTTACAGAGGGGGTGGGGTGGGGTGGGGGGGGGTTCCTACATAGATACAGGTTTGATGGACTGTATCTAGTCGATGTGGGATTCGACTAGTCATAAGGGTCGTTTCGCACCAAAGTCTTCGTGATTCTCCTACTTTCCGAAAGAAGGCAAGGAAAAAACACGGAATAACAAGTTTTTGCACGAGACTTTGAGCAATGTAAAAGCTCAAGTATACTCAAGACTTAATAATGTGACAATCTTACACCATTTTTATACATCGGTTGGCTTTTTTTTCGAAAGGTAGATGGATCATATCGGTTTGTTTAGCAATGAAGAAGTCATCATCGGTTCTCTTACTTTACGCAAAAGTCTAAATGCCAAACGAAATACGAGATTGACATAGACAAATAGATTAGAAGTCTTTTCGTACGAACCTCGCCATCTGTCTTGAGGATTTCTTGCCCGACTACGAGAATGCTCAACTGCTTCTTCATCATTAAGATCTCCAATTCTATCTGGCATCGATAAGAAGCAACGAACAAAGCGATCATATATATATATATATATATATATATATATATATACATCAAACCAATGTAACATTTGATATGCATAAATCAAACTAAACAAACCTAGTATATCTCACCCAGGTGTGTTTTATATGTAGACAGGACTAGACATGACAGGAAGGGTGCGTTTGGTACACCGGGACAAAACAAAACTGAATAGGGATCACTGTTCCATATTTGACAGGACTTTTATGTGGAACATACAGTAACATAATAGAGCAAGATGGAATAGGCATGTTCCACCCCCACCGCATGGAACAAAGTGGAACCGACCTATATTTTACTAATATGGTCTCAAAATAAAACCTAATTCCCTTCTAAACATCAAATACGCATTGCTCCTTACATTTTTATTCACTCTCTAAATTTTATTTATTGTATTTTAAACTTTTACTTATTGCCATCAAAATATTACTTTATACGGTTTTTGTATTTTGGTTAATTTATGGAATTTATTAAATATTAATAATAAAAGATAATATAGAAAACAAACTTTTTATTTTTATGACATTTTGATTGTCTTGAAGAAGCTTTCTAATGATATATTTTGTTATAATTTAATAAGTTACATAAATTAATCAAAATATATAAGATATAACAACTCAATAGGGGCAAACTTGTCATTTTATATGTTCTGTCCTATCAAACGTTGAACAACTTTTCTGTCCTATCCGGATACCAAACACACCCGAATTGACTTAGGGACTCTTTGGTTGGTTGTTATTAAGTCATGTATGGATAAAACGTTATGTGTGGATTAATCCGTCTCTATAGATTGGAAAAAACTTGACTTTCTGCATAAACCTCCGCTCTAGAAGAAGCTTACTGAATAAGCCACTTTCTATATCATTAAGCCACTACCAAACAACTATGTATAGATGACCGAAGAAACTGTGAGTTCCATTAAGCTCATTAAACTGCTAACAAAACGCCCTTAGACCGGACACGACAGATAAAAAATGAGTTTGACTACCGAAAGAATTGCAGAAGGTTTACGGTTTTAATTTAAGAAGAGTACTTTAGTAATTTACCAATCTAAAATCTACTAAAAATGGACTAAAACACCAACCTCATTGGAGAAAAGGATGGAGGTGGCATCAACACCAGCATGATGGAAGAGCCATGCCGCCTGCCGCTGCTTCCACATCTTCCCCCTTCTCACATTCAACACCGGCACCACCAGCTCCACGGCGGCGCCGTCGCCATCAACCACCGCATTCCTTCTAATTCTCATCCTAGTATCCAGCAACCACGCGTAGCAAATCGCCGCCACCATCGAACTCGTACCTGCATCGTTCATCCCCAAACCACAAATCAAATACAAAATTATTCAAGATCATTCAAAATCGAAGCAATATTTGAAATGTTGAAAACTGAAATTTACTGTTTGAATGTCCAGAGAGCACGATCTTCGCTTTCCCTTTGATTTCTCCTTTCAAAAGCTTTAGGATTTTGATCCTTTGATCGTGCAAAAAACCGTTAAGATCCAGTTGACCTAATTCTGAATCGTTAAATTCGCCGCGTGTAGGGCTAGGTTTTCTCGAAATTTTGTCGGTGAAGCATGTAGATGAAGAAATCGATCTCCGTTGAGCTGATTCCACTAGGTTTCTCGGCGGCGAGAGGATTTGCTTCGCCGGAAGAGAGCATGTGGAGGATGATATCGATCTCCGTTGAGCCGATTCAAGTAGGTGCTTCGGCGGAGATAAGATCTGGATTTCCGCCGGAGTTGTAGATCCGGTGGTTTTAATCGTTCTTCTAGTTGGAATTAGTTGTGGTTGAGCTGCATTCGGATCGTTCTGAAATCGAGATCTGCGGTTTGTGGATAATCGCGGTGGAACAAATGCAGCTGGATCGGCCGCCGCCGTGGTGGTGGTGGCGGTGGCGGAGGGTGATATTGGTGGTAGTGGTGGAGAGGATTGGTTTTCGAAGCGGGAGCGGCGATGAGTGGATGCTCGAGGCGGGATGATGTCTGGAGATGTGGTGGTGGCGGTGGCAGGTGGTGGTGTAGGATCGCCGGCGGTTGGTGGTTTGAGGATATTGGAGAACCATTTGTGGACGGCGGAGGCAGGGGAAACGTCGGTGAGTTGTGGAGGAGGGTTTGAAATAGAGTCCACCGTCGTTAGTGAATTGTTACGGCTGTGATTATGCTTCGCCGATTTCGTCAAGATTTCTCCGGTGAACCCATCCACCGATCTGTTTCTGTAAGTTTTTTCAGTTTAATTCAACCGTTAGATCCTCGAAAATCGAATAAAAAGTTTGGTTTAGTTCGTATTTAATGTAATAAAATTTCAAAATTTCGAGTTATTATTATTATTATTTTTTGTTAAATGTTAACTGCGTGTGCCTCGACTAATTTTCAAGGTTCTAAATGGCGTGGCAACAAGCCTCAAGCCTTAGAAGTCACGGTGAAACCATGACGTTTTTCAATGCGTGACTTATGGCGTTAAATTTTCTAATTCATATATAATATTATATATAAGGGTCGGGTTCCGGTGAGAAGTTGAATAATGGTGAAAAACGTGAGAAGTGGTTATCGACCGTTGGATGAGAAATGAATGCACATTATGATGAGATGCACCGAGATGCACCAGATCAATTCCCTTCTAAGCCGCAATTCATGGGAGGGCTTGAGATTAAAAGAGATCAACGACTAATATCCACTTTTCACGTTTCTCACCGTTAACTCAACTTCTCACACGATCCTTCGCCATATATATAAAAACATATGTTTTGTACTGTTACTCAATGAGTCAATGGTAATAAGCAAGTTAAATTATGTTATATATTAAAAACTAGCAAATAAAACATTAAAAAGGTTAAGAAAAATCAAATATCGCATTACGAAAATTGCGCCACGAGCTTAACGTGGCGCGAGACACAAGGTTTGTGCCATGGCAAACCATGACGGTTGTGCGGCAAGTTTTTTAGAACAATGCTAATTTTAGAGGCCCTGAAGAACAGTTAGGAAAATCTGCAGTGGCGTTGTAGGGTTTGAACAAAAGAATCCTCAAAGGCTCAAGTCTTATTGGTAGTTGAGCTAAGCTGACAAGGTTACCCGTTTATGAAATATCTACGAAATTTATTTTGATTGATTACTTGTTGGTTTTGCAACATTCAATGATGTGGATACCACATTTATGAAATATTTAATGGATAATAAACTTGACATCCACGTCACTAAATGTTACAAGATCAACATAAAATAAGAAGTTATGAAAGTTTATTATATTTAATAAAAATATTTGAAATTTCATTACAATTTGATGCATTTTACTTAGTTATAAAGTGTATCCTGACATTTTTTTGGAAGTTTCGAACTCGTATTTATGTTCGAAGTCAATTGAGTTCGATAAGTGATCGAACTTGGATGAGTTGCTGAAAGTTTAACCTGTTTGTCGTTCAAGAAATTTGTTAGATAATAAATCATTTTGTATTTAAAGTTAAAATGTGACAACAAATAAAGTACCTTCTGGCAGATCGAGAAAGGGGATCTCGTTCTGTTAATGAAGATGTCGATAGTCTAGGCCTAGACGCACCAAACCTAGGCGACCCCACAAGCCGAGAAGGAGAATTCCCCTCGGCTCGTGACGAACCACGACCAGGCGAAGACGCCACCAACCGCTTCGCCTCCTCCAGCCACTCTTGAGTCAACCGACTACTCGTACTTCTCGTGCTCGAATCAAAATCATCGTCCTCATCCATCACATCACTGCTTCCGCCACTAAGATTATAAACTTTTTTCTCGTTTTTTACCGCTCCAAAAAACATATCGTTCATGAAATCCGCAATGTCAGGGGCTTGTTCTTGCCCTCGACTCCCTTTTCGTCTGTTCTCGACGAGTTTCTTCTGAAGATTCTCGTTTGCAACACTTTTACTGAATCGTCGTTGATCCATCACTCGATGTATATGACGAGCACGCTAACGTGCACCGTGATCGGGTTCGAAGAAGAGAGATTCGGAAACTTGGTTGAAATCATTAGGATCTTGGTGAAGTTTTAAAAGGAGGTTGATGGGCCGGCAAATGGAGGAAACGTCGTCGTTTTATGAGTGTCATTTTGCAGGCATTTCGGCATATTATTGAATAGGAGAAGAAATCTATGTGCAAGTAATGAAAGTGATAGTTTTTGAACTTTTCTTTGTGTAATAAAAATAAGTTTTTGAGTAAATTACGTTTTAGTCCCTGTGGTTTGCGGAAAATTGCTATTTTTTTCCTATAAGTTTAAAATTTACAATTTTCATTTTTATGGTTTATAATTCATTGTTGTTTTCGTTCTTTTAATTTATCATTTATTGTTGTTATGTTCTTGTGGTTTATAATTTATTGTTTTTTATTCCATATACTTAAAGGTAGGAGTTACCCTTAGAGACGTAATAAATGAGTTGCAAACCATATGGATGAAAAATGAAATTTTGAAAGCACAGGGACAGAAGTTGAAACTTTTAGTAAACCATAGGGACGGAAAACGTAATCTACCCTAAGTTCTTTTTACTTCCGGGAAAACTTATTGGCACCCTAAAAACCTTATATACACTCCACCCCACCTCACCTCACCTCACCCCCATACCCACCCTATCACTCATAATTAACTCAATGTGTTTGACTTTTTTATTTTATTTTAAAATTTAAATAACTTTTTATGTTCCCAAGGTAATTTACACCCAAGGTTGGGTGTAAATTAGACCTGGCAAAAACTGACACGACACGCTAACCCGACACGAACTCGACACGAAATAAACGGGTTTGGGTAATACATTTCAACCCGTTTAAGAAAACGGGTTGACACGACACGACACGAAAATTAAACGGGTAAGATCAGGGTCAAAATTTTCAACTCGAAAATGACCCGAATAACCCATTTATATATATATATATATATATATATATGTGTGTGTGTGTGTGTGTGTGTGTAGAAGAAGGATTATGCGAGAAGTTAAACATTTTGCAAGAAGGCGAGAAGTGTGATATCATATATGATTACACGGCCTGTGGGTGTGCTTAATCATATATGATTAAACGTCTATGTATTGTCAATATAACATGTGTGTAATCATATATGATTAAACTTGTGTATCATATATGATTAAACACTTCTCGCCTTCTCGCAAAATGTTTAGCTTCTCGTTTGAACCTGCCCCTATATATGTATGTATGTATATATATATATAAGGGTTGTTTAATTTGCAACCCTTAAAAAGGTTGCAAACCTTGCAACCCACATCTTAACCGTCGGATTCATGATCGACGGTTACAATAGATATGTGGTCCAATATTTTTAATTAAAAAAATAGAAAAATAAAAATATATATATAAGTTTTCCTTTTAATGCTTTGGATTTTTAATGTTTTAGATTTGATTATAATTTTGAACTATAGATTTTGGATTTCTAATGCTTTCATTTGAATTTTGTATTTGTATTTTTTGTGAATTTTGGATTTTTAATTTTAATTTTATAAATCTTAAACGGGTTAGGCGGGTCGGGTTAGGGTTGTGATTTCCTGACCCGTTTATTAAATGGGTCGGGTTAGGGTTAGACACTTTCAACCCGTTTAACTTTGAACCCGACACGACACGACACGTTTGTCAGGTCTAGTGTAAATAATAGGACTCTAATGATGCTTCTCTACTTGTACGGTACAAGTAATCAATGCGGCATTTGCACGTTTTTGTTATATTTATGATGTTGGATTTTGTAGTTTCATGTTTTAATTAATCTAAAACGTATATAAATCTGAAAGGGTCGGCTTTTTGAATCAGGGAGATCGTGTTATAAACCATTGTATACCTGTTATTATCTATTTATAGATGTTAACTATTATTCTTTTTATTTAGCAAAGCTGGTTTTTAACTACTTTATACATAAACCGATATGTTATAAATTGATTTATAAATTCATTATGAATATTGTATGTTAATGTGTATACCACAATTTTCCACATCAAATATGATATTTATCTTGAATATCTATTGATGTTCAAATTCTCAACTTCAGAATCGAGATTGAACAATGTTGCATTGCATGAACACAATATATATATATATATATATATATATATATATATATATATATATATATATATATTTTGTGTGTGTGTGTGTGAAGTCCTAGGTATTCTATAACCCGTAAAAACCAATACAAATCATTTATGGGTTGTTTACTTTTTGTTTACCTTAAGCCCTATGGGTTAAATTGCTTCTCTGGATAAATCTGTCTGTTTGAGGGACGAGAGATGTAACACCCGCTATTTTGGGGTTGGGTGAAAAGTTGACTATTACCCAAAGTTAAAGGGGGTAAAATGTAACTTGGGCTATATAAATATAAATCAGATTTTAGATATTTTGGAAATATCACAAAATATCATTTTGGTTTTTGAGAAGTCAGAGAGAAAGAAGGAGCAGGAAGAGGTCTTCGGGTTTTCTCCAAATCAAAGTACGAATCTAGCTTAATGCTTTGATCTGAATGCTTTTAGCCGCGTAGAATCTCGTTGTGAAGGTTTTAAACCGTTCCATTGTGAGATCTGCGTATTTTCTCATTTTGGATCTGGGTTCAGTATTCGATCTGTTCTTGATGTTCTTGAGGAACAAGACGATGGTCTTTCGACCGAGGTCATGTTCGACCGAGGTCAAGTTCGACCGAGGTCAAGTTCGACCGAGGTCATGTTCGACCGAGGTCATGTTCGACCGAGGTCAGGTTCGACCGAAGTCAGGTTCGACCGAGGTTGGGTTCGACCGGTATTGTCTTTCGACCGGATCAGTGTTTTGGCAGTGTGTTGTGTTCTTATTCCTGAGTTTTAAGTCATTAAGTTGTCTTTATTTTGGCTTACCGATTATCGGTGTTGTCATAGGTAGCAATCGTCAGAAGCAGTTTCATTCAGGAAGAAATCTGAGGTGAGTTCTTTAAGCTAAATCGGTCTGTATTACGAATGTTATGTGATAAATGTATTATTTGGAAAGTGGAAAACCTGGTTTCAAAGTGACGTATTATCGTTGGAAATTGCCTTCTAAAGATCTCACATTTTCAAGAATCACGATTTATAGAATGGAACTGTTGTTCATATGAATTGCCTGTATAGCTGATTTAATGTGAGTATGCTCTGAAATGACATGCTTTGGCTTTGAGTCTTAGTGCAATGGATCCATAGGCACTGTGTTCCTATGTCCCCTGTTTTGGGCATTTGGTTCACGTTTTAGCACGGGATAGGCATCGGGTTGCCATGATAAGTAAGGTGTGGGCCTATACGGTCGGGCATCGTCTCATGGTGCAGTAAGGTGTAATCCCATTTTGTGCTTGAGTTCCCCCTGTTTTGGGAACTCTCAAGGATAGATCCAGAGGGGTTGACTTGAATGTTTTGAGCAACAGATCTAGAGGGGTTGAGCTCGTTATGTGATTTTTGGGTATTACTTATACCATGTTTGATCACTAATGGTTTATTGGATTTCTTGACTTAGCTCATGGCTATACTACCGCGTGGCACCAATTGGGTTTAGTACTCCCTTTTATTTGGCTTGTTCTCACTAGGCGTTAGCCTAACGCTTGCTCTTGGTTGTCATGTTGGCAGGTTATCTTAACAGTGGGGCTCGTCGGGACTGAGGGAGCGACCTTGGGGCCGTGAGAGATTCTTTTGAAGATTCATTTTGGAAGTATAGCGACACCCGTCCCTAATCTAGATATTTTGTAGATTAATAGGATGTCGTTTTATACTTCAGTTATCTACCTCAATATTGGCTACTCTATACCCGTTGGGTTGTTTGTGTAATGAAATTGTCACACCTTATTCCGCATGTTAGTCTATTGCCGAATTGTTTCTTCGAAATTTTATTTCCGCAGTTTCTAGGGTGTTACAAGAGACCAATGGGTTTGAGGGAGACAAAGGGAGGTTGGATTATTTCCGAGCATTTTTGGTATTGATTTGTTTAGGATGGCTTAACAGGGACAAGTGAGGGGTCCTGACTTATTCCATATAGCTATTTTAACTTAATGGCTTAACGATTAAGTCATAAATAAACACTCATGTATGATTGAGCGAATAAGCCACCCAAACCATTAAACTTATTAAGCTGTAAGTAAACAACCCCTTAGTGAGTTTGCTTTTAAGCTATGTCTAAACATGTTTTATTCTTATGTTTGCTTCATATGTGAAAAGTATTTTCGTATTTTTTTACACACAAAATAATTCTTATAATTTTATAAAATAAAACAATATATGAAAATTAGTTCGAATGTTAACAATATATTTTCATTTGATTTCCCTTTTAACAATATAATAACAGTAAGGGGTTGTTTGTTTTTTTAAAAAACCTCTTAATGACTCTTAAGTCTGAATGGTTCAGACCTTTTTACACACCACCTCTTATTAATCATAACTAAAATAAGATTTCAGAATTTAGACCTCATAAAAAACAAACGGCACCTAATTATTATTATTATTATTTATATATTTATTAAACAGATACCAGAGCTGGGTTTCGGTGAGAAGTTAAGTTAATGGTCAGAAGCGTGAGAAGTGGTTATCGACCGTTGGATGAGAAATGGACGCATATTAGAATGATGAGAGGGCTTGAGATTAAAAGAGATCAACGATTCGTATGTACTTCTCACGCTTCTCACCATGAACTCAACTTCTTACACGACCACATATTGCAAATGATTTTCCCCCACTTTCATCCCTATGTTCTAAAAGCCCAAACCATGAACTAAAAGAACTGGTTTTTTGGCCCAGAAATATGGGCCCATAATGAAATGGCCCAAACTATAGATATGGATTTTTATTTATCGAGAGTAGGATATTGGAGTATTTTTTTTCCATTGATAAGTATTCTTGTCTTTTGATCATTAGTCAGAAAAAAATTGAGTGAGTGAATCTTAAAGGATTCCTTTTAGATTCTTCGATTTCTTTCGAAAGCAGATGATTAATTTACTACTCGTGAATAACTGGAGTATCAAAAAATATTCAAGAAGATATTGGGATCCGTTTGATTATAGTTTCCTTTCGTACGAAGAAAGGAAGGATCTTTCTTTTAATTGTTGAATAACTCTTTGATTAATCAATGTGACAGTTTTCTAAACAATGTGTACTTTTGACCTCTTACGAAACATCCGAATAAAACCAAAAAATCCTTATAAAGGATTCATAAACTCGGTTATCGAATACCATAAGTCTTAATTTGATAATTTTCTTACGAATCTTGAAACCTTGATCGATACATGCTCAAAACTTTTTCATAATTCTTCGAACCTTTTATTTAAGCCCACATCAATTAGACTTGGACCAATTTACCTATATACCTATATATGTTGGAGTCTAATTTCTCTCTCATTAAAGGTTCTTTTAGAGTGTAATCTAATGTGGTTCCAACATTTTTACATGGTATCAGAGTCACCACTCAAGGGCAATCTGTAAATCTCGACACCTTGGGACAATCCCTGCCCGTCTAGCCTCCGTTGGAGGAAGCGTGTTAGAGTCCAACACATGATCAGCCAGACTTGGACCATTTATCTTCTATATATGTTGGAACCTCCCTTTCTCTCCTCAATGATGGCTCTTTTATAGAGTAATCTAATGAGGTTTCACATGTTTTCGCACTTTAGTTACATCCAGATGCCTCAAAGTAGTTCGGTTAATTTCATCCATATCTCCCACATTCAATTTTAGTATGTTCGTACCGATAGTGTCGTGTATCTTCCTTTTTCTATATATGAACAAGATTACGTATTGCTAGTTATCTCATACGTACAACTCTAAGTCGGCAATCGAGTGACTTATTCCAATCGGGCGGCCTTCATCCTCTCTCGATCAACATATTAAATTGTTTCGTTTTCTTGTTTTCCATTTTGCCCTTTCCAAATTAAGCTTTTGGGGATGATCCAAACTTCTTAACACCTAATTTTGACACAAAGAAGCTAACTTCCAAACACAAAAATTTGACCCCTTGAGTATGCTTAAAAGCCATCTTACATATTAAATATGGCAAATTTACTGGTGGATTATATATTAAATCTATTTTTGAAAGCATCCCCAAATAATATCCAACATATTTTTCTTTATATATATATATATATATTTTGTTGGGTTCACCGAGACCGGCATGTTTTTGTGAGACCCGTGAGACCACGATTTTACACTTGAAACTTCACAACAAAACACTGTGAAGGTAAAAAAATTCGGATGTGAAGTTTCAAGTGTAAAATATTGGTCTCAATGATCTAACGAAAACAAGTGCGTCTCATCACGTGATCCCAAGTATATATATATATATATTGGAAGGATATTTTGCAACCTTTAAAAAGGTTGCAACCCTTGCAACCCACATCTTAACCGTCGGATTCATGATCGACGGTTATTTTATTTTTATTTTTCTATTTTTTTAATTAAAAATATTGGGGCCCATATCTATTTATAACCGCCGATCATGAATCTGACTGTTAAGATGTGGGTTGCAAGAGTTGCAACCTTTTTAAGGGTTGCAAATTAAACAACCTCTTCCACCATAGACGAATGCACATACGACCGCTGATCGACTTCGCCGCCAAACCCACCGGAGAAACCTCTCTTCCACTACAATCTCCACCCTCCTCACACTCTATATCCATTGTGCACGGAAAAACCAACCAAAAACTTAATTGAATAACAAAACACTATAAAACGACTACTCAACTAAAATTAAAAAAAAAACCAAGAAAAAACAAAATATATTGAATGACGATCGCAGGAAGAACAAGATGGAATACACATCTAATATTTAAAAAAAACATAAAAACCTAATGATTCTAGGATGGAGATCGCAGCCATATCATAACCATAAAAAAAAATGACGGTTTCCATAAAACATGCAAAAAAACTGCAAAATTAAAGGAAAGGATAAATATCCTCAATAATTAAAGCAAAATAAAAAAAAATTAACAAATGTCAACATTACCCCTGCGTACCATAAAAAACAAAAACAATTTATTTGAGATGAAGGGCTAGGATGTGGGTTGCAAAGGTTGCAACCTTTTTGCGGGTTGCAAAATATCCTCCCTCTATATATATATATATATATATATATGGTTTTCCACATGGATTAAGACATTTAGTTGTGTTTATTTTGAAATTAAAATAATTTTTTATAGGTTTTTGAAGTTGAAAGAAACTTATTTGAGACTTACAGGTCAAATCTATAATTAGGGTTTTGGTTATATATCATTGTTGGATATGATGAGCATATACTTACATGAGTTCTATATCTATATATAGCAACTAAGGAGTGTGAGTCTTGGTTCAGGTTCTTGAGATTTGTTTGAGTTTGAGCTTCAAGAAAGTGAAGTGATCATATATATATATATATATATCCATGGAGTTTTGTGGTGGTTTTCTTGTTGGTTATCTTCTGTTTTCTTGTTTTGCAATTACTTGTTATGGTGTTACCTTCTCTTCTCTTCAGAGGACTCTTATAGTCTCAGCTTCATCCCCAAAAGGCCATGGTGATCTCTCTCTCTCTCTCTCTCACACACACACAATCTTTTTGTTAGTAGTGCATGGTGATCTATCTAGGGTTCGAAAGTGAAGATATGGAACATGACGCCTAAATTAATTTTTAGGAGCTTAATTATACATGTTTTAGCATTTAGCCAAATTATATACATATACATATACATATACACATATATAGAGAGAGAGATAGAGAGAGAGAGAAAGAGGAGGTCCGTTAGGAACCTCATTTTCATTAAGAACCTTGGGACTGCCTACAGTGCAACACGTGACATATTCATCGGGAATACATGTTATTCATTACGAATGTTGTAACATATTTATCATGACTGATGATGAATATTTATTCTGAAGAGGAACATGTAGCGCGTTGTAGATGGTTCCCGGTTCTCATCAAAAAACAATTTTTCAACCGAACTTTCCTCCCTCTCTCTCTCTCTAAATCTCTCTCTCTCTCTCTCTCTCTATATATATATATATATATATGTGTACGTGCACTTGAGCATGTTTTAGCCTTAGCCCAATTATACATGCTTTATCCATATTATATATATAATAGACTAGCTTTTATGTTTCTAACCAATAAACGTTTTGGAGAAAGTTGATTACGAAGATTGTTTTTTGTTTCAAATAATATGACAAGAACGACTCTATTTAAATGAATTTCATATATTATTTTTACCATTTCAACACATCTTTATTAATCTTTTCATTTACAAGACTTTCAATACAACATACAATACAAACTTCTTAATTACCATTTCCTATACATAATCAAAAAACCTAAACCTTGCAGTTCTAAAAGCTGGTGAAGATCAACTCACAATAAAATGGGCATTCAACCAAACATTCCCATTTGGTACAGACTCAACCTACAAAACCATAAAACTCAACTTATGCTATGCACCAATTAGCCAGAAAGATCGATCATGGCGGAAATCGGTAGATGACCTAAACAAGGACAAAACATGCCAACACAAAATTGTTGCAAAACCCTACACACCTTCAAACAATTCTTTCACGTGGACTATCGAGACCGACGTCCCTACCGCTACGTATTTCGTGAGGGTTTACGCGTTGGATGAACGGGAAATTCAGGTTGGGTATGGCCAGAATACCGATGCTACGAAAGTTGTTGACTTGTTTGAGATTCGAGCGATCAGTGGTCGACATGTGTCGCTTGATATCGCGTCGGTTTGTTTTTCGGTTTTTTCGGTTGTTTCGTTGGCTGTGTTTTTTTACTTGGAGAAGAGGAAGGGGAATGTGACAGATGAGAATGGGAAAAGTTAGTTAAAGTGGTTTTTATGTGATTGAAATCTTGAGAAAACCCTAGTTTGTTTGTTTGTTTTCTTTCTCAACTTTGGGTGAAAGACATATCTATCCTTGATCGTATCGTTTTTCTTGAATTAATTATATATAACAATGAAAAATGAAAACCCTAAAAGATTAAGGTACGAAAGGTGCACGCTTTAAACTGTGAAAAGTGTTCTTAGATATTAGAGAATATAAGAAACATCAATTAAAAAACCGAAAAGGGTCACTCTAATCAACCAAAAAAATTCTTGAAATCAATCAAAAATCGAAAAAGTTCATCGAAATCAACCAAAAACCGAAAATAATGTACGTTCTTTGAAATCAACCAAAAAAAACCATCGAATCGGTCAAAAACACATCGAATGACTTTACAGTTTTTTGATCCACCTTAAAGATGCACCCACTCAACAAAAATCTTAAGACGACATATTTTCTAGTATAATAATAATAATAACTTTTGAGTAAATAAACATATAAAATTTGTTCATTAAAAAAAATGGGATTCTTACAAGAATAATGAAGTTTTATTGGTTCTTTTTTTGTTAACCTAACCATTAATATCTAAATAAATGAAATGCTTTTGTAGTTAATATCACTTCTTTCCCTTGTGGCTTGATGGCTTTCAAATTTCAATTTGTAATCCTATAGGTCACGGGTTCGAAGTGGAGGAAGGAGAGAGAGAAGAAGAGAGAGAAAAGGTATTCTAAAATACCTATTTTTTGCTTCTTTCTTTTGTCATCGATTTTAGATTTGTTTTGATTTATGTTCCGTAATTAGATTTCAAGTTTTGGGGGACCGATTACTAAATGTTTACCCAGTTAAATTATCTTACCCAGTAAGCATGATGACAGTCTTACCCGGTAAGTCAGTACAATGACTCTTACCACGGTTAGCGCTTACCGGGTAAATCGTTGCATAAAATACCATTTTGGTAGACTAAAATCTTACACGGTAAGTAACTGATAGTGTTGAATTTTACCCGTAAACACCTACCGGATAAGTGATTAGGTAAACGCTCCCTAATTTCAATAAATGTTACATGGTGGTATAAGCATCTCCTTTTAGAGATTTGGGAAAAAATTGATTAAAACGGTAAATGCCAAACTCTTTTATAGAATACAGGGAAAAAAGAGAGAATAGAAAAATCTCTAAAATTGGAAGAAGAAAGAGAAAATATAACATAACGGTTAAAGATGCTCCAAGACATTAGTCTTATTGGAATTTGGTTCTTATTTGTATTCATTTATGTTCAATAATTATTAAATTTTAGTTTCGATAAATGTTACATAGTTGTGCTATTGTGGTCAGAGGCGGATCCAGAACGATATTTTTGTTTCCATTTATGTTCAGAAATTAGAATTTCGAAGTCTTGTGACGAGTACTTCACATATTATATATCGAGAGTTTCATATCCATGGTCACATCTTTCGGTAACGAGCCAATTCCAGAAACCCATCACTCGATCATTGCAATGTTTCCCTTCGGTTGTGCATCGCAACATCGAAATAGTTTTGATTTTTTTTGTAAAGGTAAAAATGTACAAGACTACAAGTTTCGTTTGATGACAAAAACCATTCTACTACACATTTTAGACCATTCATTTTCACGAGACGCAACCATCTTACGTGCCGTTAAAGCATCGATCGAAACTCATATAGATAGTTAATTCAACGATCAAATAACGAACCAAACCAATTAGTTTTCAGAACTCCATTGAGACCAAACAACACTATCCTTCCCAAACACGTACTATATATCCAACTTATCAAGCAAAATAAAAAAAATTAAATTACAGTTGCTATTTACTGATCCCGACGTCAAGAGATTCACAACAGGAGTTTTATGGGTTTGTTGTCGTGTGCCGACAACAAAGTCTGAACAATCTTGACAGCTCGGCTCTCGGGTGGGAACACCCATCGGACAAGGACCATCTCTGCTTCGTAAGGGTAGTATGTGCATACAAGAACCGGTCCAGGACTTGAGACGGAGACTTGCCACTTGCCCACGAGAAATGTGCAACTTGTTGGCCCTAACTGCTTAATACCGTCTTAGATTATCCCGGGTGAAGAACGGATGTTTTAGACTCTCGCGTGCCGTTAGTCTGTCCAAAGGATCGTACCTAAGAAGCCCTTGTAACAAATGAATGAGATCGCCCGCTGAATGGTCTACATGTTGCATGATCAAGTTCTGCATCGAAAACCCAATAGGTTATAGCTCGAATTAACCCAAGTTGCAAAGCAAGAATCGAAACACGTCCGGAGTTGGAAGTAAAAAAATACGCTTAGGATGATTTGGTATCAAGACAGTATTGAGGATAGGTGGATAAAAGAATTGTGGAAGGTTTTAGAGTTCTAATTTGGTATGGGTAGTTTAGTAATTTGTCAATCTTGTCATGTCCCAATATAATGTCACATTAAGATTCAACAAATTTTTGTTCTGTATTGTCCTACGTACCAAACGCACCCTAAAGAACCAAAAAATGTTCATCAAAGAACCTGAAGGCGTGGTAGTTTCAGAACGGCTTCAATGCTTCCTCTGGAGGTCGCACCCTCGGGCCAGTCCAGCCTACCCTTTCTTATGTACTTATCTGCGTGTCGGCTGAGGAGAAAGAACCATACGGTTATAAAAAAAAATACACAAAATGAAGACCCGAAAAGAAGCTTCTCGGAAGGTAATACTAACTCTGCTTTCTTCAACATGTGTTGAGGCAATGCACCGAGGACCATTTCCATCATTGCAAGATGTTCCAAATTCTCGTGTGTTTGAAACAAAGCCTCACCCTGTCAAAAGTTTGACGTTCAATAACAATCCTTAAATGCAAGCATAATTACAACTCCTTCCATCCCAAAATAAATGTCTCACAATGAAAAAGGACACAGGTTTAAAAATACGTAATTATTACACTTGTTAATTAACTAAAAACACAATTTTTACCCTTAACAATTGAGGAAGCAGTTATTTTCTCCATCTCATAATTTGGTAGTGAATTGGAAATTAGGCACTTATTTTGGCACAAACTAAAATAGAAAAGCAGACACTTGTTCCGGGACAGAGGAAGTAAAAAAGGTGAGTCAACTTACTGAGCAAAGCTCCACCAGAATGCAACCTACACTCCATATATCACATGGGTAACTCCATCCATGCCCTGTTGAGAACATGAATCAGGACTCGGAGGCCAAAAGCAACATACACAACTAAGAAGTAAAGCCGTAGAAATGAAATGTATAAGTAAAGCTAGATACCTAATATAACTTCCGGGGCACGATAATGACGTGTTGACACTATGTAGCTCTGTCCATGACGGTCATACGTCGTGCTACCAAAATCGATAACCTTGATAGCACTAGACTTCGGAACTCTTTTGGAGTAAGAACTATCTTTCGGAGACCTTGACGAACCCTATACAAAAGATAAAAGTCAGCTACTGTAAAGGCATCAGCATAAGTGCTTAACTAACCCCATATCATCATCATGGAATGTGTAACCCGACCATTATTACCTTGTAATCAAGAACCTTGACGTATTCGGGAGACACTAGAAGGATATTCTCAGGCTTCAAGTCGGTATGTATTAAGCGTAGATCATGCATAACTGCAATTTATTCAACAGAGTTGATCAATCCATTTGGGTTATCACCTAAGTAAAAGAATTTATATTTATAATTGACTAATTCAACTTCAGACAGGTAACTGCCTCAAGAAGTTTTACTTTTCTTCAAGTACAAGAGTCAATGCATCCTTTTATCAAAAATACAGCCATCAAGACTACACAAAGAAGAAGAATGGAATAACATATGTAAAGAAGGTAGAACAAGTGATTGCTACACACATGCTATACATTCCAAGAGTTGTCGGCCAATTTCGCGAACTAGATCAATGGGAAATGAGCGATAATTGTTTTTGCGTAGAAAATCATATAAGCTTGGTCCAAGCTTCTCAAAAACCTGTTAAGACCATGCAATGCATCCAGAGTTTTTACCCCAAAACATTTATCAAATTGGGGAACAAATCCACCAAACAAATTTGTACTTACGATACAGATATGGTTACGATAGTCAAACCAGTTCCTTATTTGCACACAACTGCAAGAGATAAACCAATTTAACAACACAAACACATAACACAGCCATGATTTCAAAAATATGACATTGCAGAAGGCCAAGGCCAAGACCAATTTGATTTGTTACTCACCGATTGCCACCTTTATCATGTTTACCAAGCTGTTGAAGCACATCAATTTCTATCATAGCTGCCTCGCGATATTTCTTTATCCCTCGGACAATTTTCACAGCAACCATTTCCTCCCTTTCCGTGTCCCAGCATTCCAACACTTGGCCAAAGGTACCTGAATCAAACAAATGTCAATTAATTAATTAATTAGACACATTACAACAATTACCTACAATTAGTTAATTAGCAAGGGCACTCACCTTCGCCCATTTTTCCATGAATCTTATCTGCAAGTTACAGAAAAAGCAGACAAAAAAGAACAATCAGAATTTATTAGAAGAATAGCAACGACGTCTAGAAGCAAATCAACAAGGTTTCACCCACTTATTACACCGAGGAAACTAGCAACTTACGAGAAAAAAATGTATGAACTCAAACAACAGGAGGCTACCAAATAGTTTAAAATAATGCTAATAAACTGTTGCTTATGAAAAAGAATATTTGATTCAAAAGAAACTTAAATAATCCATAAATTTTGAAACGGACAAAGCAAATAAGGGCAACAAATTCGAATGAATAACATGTCAAAACATGTCTTATCAAGTATAAAACATCGCATGCAATATCACCAAAAATCAATGATATAAAAATTATTTGATGGTGTGAAGGGTAGTTACAGCGGGAAGTTAAATTATCTCCAACTGCAAAGACATAATGCCCATCTTTATCATCTTTACGCCATGGTGGAGAACCATTTCGAGCACCATGCTTAACAAGGGATGAACTAATAGAGTCCGAGGGCGCCCATGCAGGTGCAAAGCTGGTAACATTTCCAACATCTTGTCCACAAAACAATCCTAGCTGAGCCTACACACAGGCATCCATTCATGTTCCTTTCAATAAAAATAGTCGCTTTTCCTTGCCATCAATATCTTAATATAAAAAAAACTAATACCAAGTATCACAAATTAAAATAAATCGGTCAATACGGTCAGTACAATAAACCACAAGAACATTAACACGCAAAAATGCAATCAAATGGCATACAGTATAACAATTTGAAGAGCAATTAAAATCAAAACTTCATCACCAGTAGTAAAAGTATTCTCCATTTGCCCCTAATTTATCCATAGCCATTAATCTCCACTTTCTGTATCCAACAAGTTTTTTATCCTCTCTTAGTTACAAATCAAGTATTCATAATCGAAACATTGATTTCAGATCGGATTTTTTTGCTACTTAAATCCTAGATTTGTAAAATTCAGTAAGACCATTTAAAAAAGTTCATCTTATATATGAAAATCGAAAGAAAAAACAACGGAATCATTATAAATTACAAATAATATGATGATAAAATCAATCCAAACCCTAATTCATAACATAAAAAATACGAGAAATTTTATAATATTCACTACACAAAAAGATTAACACCACAGGCAACAGAAACCGAAATAAATCATCGCAGATCTCATAAAAATTATAGATACAATCAATCATCAAACACCGAACCTCTTTTTACCCTTACCTGAACCAACGACTCCAATTTCGATATAATCTACCAAAACAAAATACGAAAAACACAGAGAATTAGAGAAATCAATATAAAAACAACCAGATCTGATACCTTAGTCATCTGAGGACCAACATCCCAACCAAGTCGTTGCCGTTTCCTTGGCCGGAGGTCAACCGGACACAACGGAAACTCGGTAACACGCTCCGTCTCCATGATCGGATGCAGGAATTTCACAAAAAGCTTTTGATGGATTTTACGATCGAGATTTTGAGAACAAAATTCTGTAAGAACAGATGAAGATATACGAAGAAAACCTAATCTTTACGCAAACCTGATATCGACGAAATGATCTTGCGTTGAGTTGGCAGATCGTGACACGTGTGTTGTGAATTAACCGTTGATTTTATTTAGATCGTGTGGCCTTGATTGATTTGCCTCTTCGGGCCTTTGACTGTTGGTAGCTTGAATGGGCCTAGCAGCCCAGCTTATTAACCTATAAAACCAAAATAATTTATTTTTAATTCAAATCTAAAATATTTGAATTATAATTACAATTTAAGAAGGGTATGATTGTCATTTTGTGTGTAATTTATACTACTTTATAAACCAAATTTGAGAAAAGTCTTTTAAAGTCTTAAAGACAACCTTTAAAGCCTATAGTACAACATCTTCCAACACACTTTTTTTGAAATATCTTAATTACAAACATTGATGCACGATGTACAACTTGTAAATGATCCAGGCGCCCTTTCCTAAACAAATTCAATCGACGCTTCGGTCTTCACCCTCATTTTGCTTTCGATGTGTTCCTGCTCCCAAGGAAGACGATTCCTGCTCCCAAGGGGGCGTTGCCATCTCCAGGTTACATCTTTCTTCCTTCTTAAAATCCTACTTCAATTGTTTGTTTCTAAGACAATAATTCAGGCGAATGCTCTCTCAATCCGACGATTCAAATATGCAGCGAATACAATGATTCTGGTTATCGAACCCTTTCTTATCTCGCTCCTCTCGAAGACAAAAATCAGGTAAAAGATTTAGGGTTTCTTTTCTCGGTTTTGATTTTTGCTTTGGGTGATTCAGATTATCCTCTCGCTGCTCTCGAGTTTGATTTTTGTTCTCTCTCATTCGATTTTGATTTGTGCTTGGTAGTTTTGAAATCGATTTTGATTTTTGCATACCAAATTGATTTTGATTTTTGCTCCTCTCGAACCACTTTAACACTGAAGGATTCTTCTCTTTACTTTTTTGCTCCTCTCAAACCCGTATAATTTTCTGCAGGTTCAGTGGATACATCTTCTAGAAGTGGGTTCTTTTGTCTATGTATAACTAGATTGTCATTTTTTCATTTTAGTTTTTTTTTCCTCTTATAGAATGTTAATCCTAATACATTGTTTTCCAAGCTGATGGTGTTTGGTCCCTCTTCTCTTTTTGCAACCCCTTCTCTGTTGAAGATGAGGATTATTGAAAATGATAATTGATTTCCCCATTTGTAGTGAAGTCTCGGATACCATAGTCTTTGTTCTTGTGCAGGGTTGTAAATTCTTTTGAATATTTGTATTTTTTTCTTTAAGAGTTGAGACCATTTCAAAGAAAAATGCAAGCACTTTACTGGATAAAACTTTGTGGATGTATGTTTCCATTTTCCAACTTCCCATAGAAAACCAAAATACAAGAAAAATCAATAAAAAAGAAAACATGTACTCCACCCTAAGTAACGAAACAACAAGAATAAAATAAATGATGAACTTGGGACTTGGGAGTAGCAAGTGCAGCCAAAACAAATGGAACTTCTTCGTCTTCTTTTAAGACCATTAAAAGAGAAATGCAAGCACTTTACTAGATAAAAATTTGTGAGAAATGCTTCACTCAAAGAAATGAGACAGGAAGAAGCAAACAAAAGTTGAAGCCAAATTTCTGTAGCTACTCTCACAAAACTTACAATTACAAACCCAAGAAGCATTAAAGAAAACACCATCAAACTTGATATAAATTTTAGACAAAAAGAATCAGGAACCAATATTAGATTGCTACATATATTCTGACCTATCAAAGCATGAGAGCCCCAACCAATTTGGTGGATTCTTTTAATTTTTTAAAACATGGAGGCATGTGATTTATGACTTTCAAAATACTTTACTTGGTGAAAGATGTGGATGTGCCATTGTGCCTCAGCCACCTTGACACAAAAGATGATTAAAAGAAGCACATTGGATTACAAGTATTCCAAATCAATACACCATGACAGGTGGAACCAGTTTGGTGGATATTTTAAGATTTTGTTACAACACCAACATATAACATTTGAAATTAAAATCACCTAAGTTAGTGAGAGTGATGGATACCCAAAGAAAATTTTCCATTGGTTCCATTAACCAAATGATAATAGATACCAGCCATAAAGTACTTTTAAGCCTATCTAATGTATGCATGTGTCATTAATAGCATTTGATAACACAGATTAGATTCAGAAGAGTTGGAGGAGCTGAAAGATCAGCCGAACTATGGCCTCTATAGTCGATGTAACCAGGATGTCTACACAAACCCAAGTAAGAAGCAAAGATCGTTGTAGACAAAGGAATTCTATCATTTCTAAGTCTTCCAAACGATAATAAAGATTGGCTTATAATACATATTAGTTTTTTGGTTTCTTGTTTTGATCATTCATGGGTTTGAGCAGTTTTTTGGTTCTACCCATGTTTTGATGTTTTTTCTTGGGATTAGGGGTCTGTTAATACATATTAGTTGTTGGAGGGCTATAGAGCAGAATGGTCGAGTATGTTTAATCTCAGTGGCCATAGTCATTGAGTATGTAATCTGGTTCTTGCCCAAAGTGCTTTATTCATGGCTCTTTGATTGTTGGCAGCATATATGGGGTCTGTATGGGAGGAATAAGGATGACAATATAAGGAAAGAGGTTGAACTGATCTGGGTAATTTGGCCTATGGCCATTACTTTTTGGCTTTGTACTGTTGATTGCAATTTTGGACCTCAGATCAGTTTTTGCACATGGAGTATGCAGTGGATTGACAGCCTTATGATCTTGCCATTAGCAGAGAAAGGCACTCTTACAAATCAAAACTTCCCTTGTTGATTTTTACGATCATGCATACAGTTTTAGTGTGGATCCTCTCCCGAGTTGGGTTGATGATGGTAGTATTGGTGGAGAGTGTTGTGATTGGGAGGGGGTCAACTGCAACACAACCACTGGGAATGTAACAGACCTGTCTTTGAGAAACATTGTTCCAGAGAAGCTTAATAGATACTGCAAGAGGAATTGGCCATTAAACGTTTCTGTGTTTCTTCATTTTAAAGAGTTAACAAGTCAAAATTTATCATGGAACTGTGTTGATGATGGGATTGTTAACACAGGTATATATCATGCATGTGTTTCATTGCCTAACTTACAATCATATTATATATATTAGGCAGCTTATAAGTACTCTTTGGACAACTAATTACAGGTAAAGACAATAAGCAACAACACCTTAACGCATATATATATATGGTTCCAAATGCATATACACACTTCATATTTTTATACTATTAATTAGCTATTTATTTTCAAAGTTAGCCTCTTTGACATCAATTAAGAACCAATATTATAACTTTTTTTTCTCTTTTTTGCAGGACTTGGAAGGCTGTCGAGTTTGAAGAAGCTAGAGACACTGGACCTTAGCTTGAATTTGATTACTAATGAGATCTTTCCTTCGTTGGGTGCTCTGACTTCAAACCCAAATCGTTTGAAATTATTCAGGTAATCGAGTTCATAGTGATGTATATTGTGAAATTATTAAAACCCGTTACGTCAATCAAATACCCATCAAGTTAAACGTCTTTTTTATAAAGTAATTACGAATAAACAACCGAAATCCATGGGTACCACTGATCTAATTATTGTTCGATAACCATCTCATCCATATGTACTTTGTTATATATAAGATCACTCACTAATGTTATATACAGTTTACAACCTCTCTCCAAGGTGGGATCGAAGGCTAAACGTTCATCGGTTCATTGTGGGTCGAGAGCCATTTGAGTTGCGGTTTGATACTTTCTACCAGAATCGGTATTCTCGCACGGCCAACTTTACGTGGCATTGTCCAGAGGGATATCACGTGGCACTACAAAAAGGTATTAATGAAGCCTACCAAAAAATTCGATCAAGACGGAGTCTACACATCAAATGTGGTTTATCGAGAAGTTTTGAGTGATGATTGTATATGAAAGCATGATTGTAATTTCTATTTTGGTTAAACATAAATTTTTGACTTTTTGAATGGAAAATTGCATTAAGTCTTCATTTTTGGATTTACATTACATCCCTTTGCATTATGAAAAACTCTTAATACAACATGTGAACCATCAAGTATTTCAAAGATATTTTGCAAAAAATATATAATTGAAAGTTAAAATGTATCTTTATAGAACCTTAACATCCCGCCGCATTGCGCGTGTACTCAACTAGTATTATATATAACTGTAGAAATAATCCTAACAAATTGGGATTGAGTTTGTTTTTAAACTGGTTTCAATTATAGGTTTTTATCACATATGATAATATGTTCGATAATCGTATTAATCATATAGGATAATTGTAGATATTTTTGTTAATCATATTGATTATATATATTTATATTTATAGTTTTTATTATGATGCAAATATTATCAGATGTGATAATACTTCACTTATACTCATACATATATTATCACATGTGAATACGTAACTTATAGTCACACGCATATTATCATATGTGATATGTAAAAGAAATTCACAAAATGAATCATATGTGATACGTAACAGATAATATGTTAAATGTAACTAGTCATATGTGATTCGAACGTCGATCTAGAAAATAGAGGAAAAAAAATAATGAATTAATTGTAGATATCGCATGTGATAGTTGACAAAAAATGTAAAAAAAAAAAAAAACTTATCAAACGTGTATTTAAAAAATAGTGAAAAGGTCATATAAAAGTTGATAAAAAAATTATGAATTATTTAAAGCAAAAAAAAAACTAAGACATAATGATATTTTTTAAGGGATTGAAAGAGTATTTTGTTACAATTATACCCTTAACATAATATTTGATCAATTTTAAAATGATAATTAACTTTATTTCTAAAATGATTTTCTTTTTTTTAATTGGTTATGTGGTTTAGATTGCTTCTCGTCTTCTTGTAAATTGATTGTCTTCCCGTTTGAACCCGTCCACACACACACACACACACACATACATACATACATACATACATATATATACATACATATATATATATATGATTGAGTTCAAATGAAAACTCATTTTTCATTATGCATATAAGAAATAATCTTAGTCGTTGATTCAATCTTAGAAAACTAATCAAGGGTTAAAACATTGAAAATTTGAATCAATGTCTATCATATTTGATTTTTTATTTTATTTTTTAATTAAAAATCTTTTACCTCCTTAAAGTTTAAAATAAATTTATCTTAAAAATTACTAATATTTTAATCAAACAAATTACATAAAAAAAACGAGAATTTCGTGCTTTTCGATATGACATCCATCCTGATGTAATTTTTTTTTATTTTAATTGTTTTTTACGTGAAATGTTGTATATGTGTTATATTCATTATGAATATGTATGTACATCTCCGGGTGTCCACATTCGGTATGAATAACAAATGTGAACGTTCATTCACTATTCATGATAAATAATAAAACATTCAGGATGAATAATACACGAATCCATGATTCATGTATTATTCATCATGAATCGTGTATTATTCACCCCGAATGTTGTATTATTCATTCTGAATGATATAATATTCATGATGAATAATATATGAATGGCCCGTGAAGGTATGGACACATGTTGCACTCTCTTTTGTTTCTCGGTTCACAATCGAAATTTCGTTTAATTCATTATGAATATGTATGCGCATCCCGGGGTGTCCTACATTTAATATGAATAACAAATGTGAACGTTCATTCATTATTCATGATGAATAATACAATATTCAGAATGAATAATACACGAATTCATGAATCGTGTATTATTCATCCTGAATGATATTATAATAATAATGAAACATATTTTTAATATATTTTAGTTGATCTACGATTATTTATTTTTAATATGCTAACGGTGAAAAAAAAAATAAAACGTATGGATAGAAACAAATTAATTCGTAGATATTCATTATATTTTATAGTACGGTTAAATTAAAAAATATTCAATATTGGGCACATTTTGAAGGTATTGACGAGACAATTATAATGGTATAATTTATAAAAAAAAATGTATTTTTTCATTGCATTTTGTTCATATGATTATTTATGTTAACATGATAAATGTGTAAAATGAAAAACGAAAAAACAAGAGATATAAAATAAATTAAATAACAAATTGTAAAGGTGGTAAATGTAACATTGAATCTTGAAAATAGTTATGCTACACATTTATGTTATTTTAAAATATTATAAAGCCTATAAAAATATTCATTAATTAGTGTATATTAAAATTATTGACAAAAAATTATAATGATATAATTTTTTAATATATTTTAGTTGATCTACGATTATGTATTATTAATATGATAACGGTGGGAAAAAAACTTATGGATAAAAAAACAAATTAGTTCATAAATATTCATGATATTTAATAGTACGTTTAAATTAAAAAATATTCAATATTGGACTCGTTTTGAAGTTATTGACGAGACGATTATAATGGTATAATTTGTAAAAAAAGAAACTTATTTTTTTATTGCATTTTTGTTCATGTACGATTATTTGTGTTAACATGATAAGGATGTAAAATGAAAATTGAAAAAACAAGGGATATAAAGTAAATTAAATAATTAATTGTAAGGATGGTAAATATAACATTGAATTTTATTTAAAGTAATCGAATTAGAGAGAAGTAGAACGTGGGAAGAAAAATATTGCTTTTCAAAAACCAACTTTTCAACAACGACTTTTCAAAAACTGTTTAAGAACTTTAATAATATAGTATAGATATATCATCATAAATTAAATACATTTAGGCTTATTAAAAATTTGATGTATTTTTATGTGATTCCTGATTGGTGATTGGTATGGTAGGTTTCTAACCAAATAACGATTATCCACGACTATGTGGTGTACAGTTGCCCATACGCCACGTGCAAAACGTGGAAACCCTTTTCACGACTACATAAAATTTGATTTTCATATGTTATTTAAAATAAATGATTTAAATTAATAGAAGATTTATAAATTATTTATTAATACAATAATATTAAGAAGATTTATAGAGCACTAGTTATGTACCCGTGCAATGCGACAGGATGCAAAAATCCCAACATACTACTATTTTAAACGAAAGTATATAGAATCATACATCAACACAATGACTTACCACATATCTTATCCTTAAAGGTGTTTATAACATAAGCTATTGAAGAAACAAGTTGCATTGTGGGGTTAAAACATCAAGCAAGATTTGACAATGCAGACCATACGTAATCTTTAATTTGTCATCCAAGATAAACTGGAATAATTCCTTCTCGATGAAATGGGAATATGGGATTACAAGCAACCAGAAGCATTCCTATGAATCAAAATATTATACAACTTTTATCCAGGTTTATATGCTTTTAATCAAGACATGAACCAAACCAAACCAATTTACAGAATATCCCATCTGAATATAAGCTATGGACATGCAAAAAGTGTGTGAAATAATAGAAAGTGAGCCAAAAAAGTTTATGCCAAGACATGTTATATTGAATCATCAAACTGATCAGTATTGCTTCTCTCAACACTCCAGCATTTGTTCCAGGATCGAAATCATTGGGTCTTGCACAACCATTTCCATATATATATTTTTTGAAGAACCAACTGTCTAAAATTCAAAATACTGCAGTGACAAACTGAGAATTTCAAATAAACCATATTAGTTGATGGATGCATTAATTACTCAAAATGATGAAAATATACCCTCACCAATCAAACATGAAAATGAAAAAAATTAACTTAAGTCATCCAAAATGATTACAAAGCATTATCAAGTTAGTAACTCAATCTCCTCTATGTTTTTTTAGGTATGAAAATGTTTATGTACTAATAATCATATCCCATCAAAATTAACCCGGTTAACACATACAAATTCAAAATGACATGATCAAGATTGTTACGAATATGCATTCTTTTTATGTGGGTATATTGCGAGCATCTTAGAAAAAAAAAAGCATATAAAAGAATAAATAATTTTGAAAGATTCTTAAAGAAATTTTGGAATGTCACTTAACAAACTCGAGAATGTTATAAAAAAAATTATCTTCTTCTTTGTATCCGTAAAGACATTACTTCTTTTGTCATTTATAGCTCAGTAACTCCCTACAAACATACAAACAATAAAATGACTCTTGAAACAAATACGAAAAATACGTTTTAATAGTTGAACTCAAATACATATAAGAGAACATAGTGATTCCCAATTGGAAAACAAAAAAAAGTTGCTAATATAGTTGAAAATGCAACGCTTGTAGAAACCTTAGTGATCATAACAAGAACACTAATAGGCAATTTTGGGAAAATGCTCGTGAGCATTTAGTTTCTGTAGGATACTTAGTTTCTGTAGGATACTTATTTACACATGGGTTTAATCAATCATCCACATGAAAGCCAACCATCATTTTCCCATTTTCATTAATGCACTACTACGACTAACATCACATGTGTATTCTTTTGTTGCTGAGGGGATCTGTGTCAGGTGCTAAAAGAAGATATAGATGTTGGAAGGTATAATGAAAGCAATAACTTACTAAAAATTGCATTCACACATCTCCACCAAAGGTCGAATAATTTATATACTTGAAGTGAAGATACAAATTTCTCCCATCTGGTCCTTCAATATGCTTACGCAAAGACCGGGCATTTCATTAGTTAAAAAGAAGTTAGAGTTTTAAATAGATCATGGATACCACGTTAACCAAGTTGTGAATATTGAATGAAGAGCTGAAATGAAAATAATGTAACACCCGGTTTTTCGTAAAGCAAGTTCCATCCTTCGTTGGTTATCTCTCCGCCTTCCGTCTATCTTTTGAGTGGTAAATGTTGTGCTTTCGAACCTTGAATCGACCTATGCGAGAATCTTGAGTTTCAACCTTTTTCGGGGCTCGGTACGTGTGGCGTGATTGTGACTCACGATAGTGACATGTGTCACTATCGCGTGGCACAATTGCCGGGGGTGTACCACCCGCGGTACATTCCCCGCGAGAGTGCCCTAGCGATAGTGACAATGTCACTATCGCGTGGCAAGGTCGCCCGCGGCCCCTGTCTCCTAAAATGTCCGAATTCTCACCCTTTCTCCTCATTTCTCACTTCCATCTTCTTCTCTTTTCTCTCCCAAACACTAAAACCGAACCCTAACCCATTTTGATGGTTTTCCCCCTTGAACCACATGATTCTTCATCATCTAACTAGTTGGAACCTTGAACCACAAAACCTCCATCTTCATCTTCCTCATCAAGTTCATCGGTTGGGAGCTCGGGTTGAAGTGTTGGATTAGGTGTTCTCGGAAGCCTCTTTGTCTTCAAGGGTAAGTTTTCTTGTATTAAGGTTATAAATGCTCCATTGGTGGTTTCTTAAGGTTCGATATCTCAAATCTCGGATTTGGTGGTTTTGAAGAAATTAGGGTTTTGATCTTGTTTGGGATCTTGGTATTTTTATGTTTGGGGAACGTTTCCTTATGGTTGAAAGTGGTTATTTATGGGTTGGAACTTTGGATCTAGGTTTTGGAAGTTTTCGGCTTGAGGATTCAACTGGTCTTCAAAAGAGCTCGTTGGGTGAAATATAGATTTAGCCTAAATCTAGCAAGGTGAGTTCAAGTTGATTTGTGAAAACGGTGTACATGCCAAAATGGTTATTTTAAAGTGTTTTACATGAAATGGTTAACTGCTGATAAGTTTGGAGTATTTTGAAGTAAACATGTATTTTACTTGGTATTTGTCAAAGTGTGAGTATTTTAATGAGTTTTCTTATTGGGTAAACTTGGTTTATTTTAGTTTCATAAAATGCTCATATTTGGGATTTGGACATCTTGATAAGTAATATCATGGTTTATGCATTTTGGGGATTTTGTACAAGTAGAGTCCATTTCATGACTTATACATATTGGTGATTTTGGTACAAATGAAGTCTATTTCATGATTATATGCATCTTGGTGTATTTGCATTCATAAACCCTTAGGAAAACCTTTGGTCCATTATGTGTTGAGTTTTGAGTTAATCTCATCTTTGGGATATGTGTTTTCATAAACGTTGTTTAAGGACATTTCATTATTCGGGGGACCGATAATTATTGGTCACATGGATTTTGAGCATTGTAGCTCGGCGTTGGCTTAAAAGAGTCTTGAGGACACTTGTCCGGTTTTATATGGCTCAATGTAGAGTCAGATTATGACGTACGTACTAATGCGCGGTGTTGCGTATTGAGTTTGGTTACGGGCTCGAGTGTTTTGGTCATTCGTGTGTAGTCCGGTAACGTTAGACGGTGTGTAATGGATCCATAGGCACGTGAGTCAGTCTGTTTTTGATGGTCAATTGGGTATTGCGGGGTTGAACTTCGGTACCCATGTTTTATGACCGGAAACTTTACAAGTGATCGCTAGGAGGGTTGAGTCTGTAGTGCTATCGGGGAGTGAGCGCTAGGACCTCCGCCGCTTGAAGTAATGCCTGGGAGGTAGTCTTTAAGTGTGCCGGGCCTTCGGGATGGAGTTCTTCGGAATGATCCATCAAGGTCAACTGACTTGGGGTGACACTTGGTAAAGGAGTCGTAGGGACACTTGGGCTGCGATGTCGTGAGGTGTCATGCGATTAACGTTGTTGAGTGGCATACTTTTGTGTTCCTCCGCTCTCAACGGATACGAGTATCCCCCGTTGTCGGACCGCTGTATTTTGGATATGTAATTGTCCATGCTTTAATATATGGATTGTTTCCGTTATTTAAGGGTCGAGTATTATGTCCCACCCGGGTTTGGGTGTTTTGGGGATAAGATGTATTATTTACATTTTAGCACATTTGAGTATCGAACTATGACCCCGTTTTGGGTGGGTTACGGGTTGCATCGTTTTACAAGAAATGCATATGTGGGAGCATTGTCTTTAAAAGTGTATTTTAAGAGAAAATGTGTCATTTCCATTTGAAAGTATAATATTTCGAAGGATCTTGATTTAAATTGATTTCCTTTCTTTTAAAGATATATTCGTTCATATTAACACTCTTGAGCTCACTAGGCGTTAAGCCTAACCTTTTTATTTGTCGGCATGTGCATCAGGTTCCTAGCGGGGGGTTCAGTTCTAGCGGTGCTATGAAGAGTTGAGCCTTAGCCTTACAAACGTAAGTAATTGGTGAAGTCTTCCGCGAGTTGGAGATAGTGACATGTTTTGGGTTTTAGTAGCACCCGTCCTTATTGTTTACTGTATGTATAGATAAAAGGTGTGTATTGTAGCAAAATCTGAATTTGTGGTTGTAGATGATTCACTTATGGATGTATTTAGAAAATTTTTAAATAAGTTGTTATTTCCAAATTTGAGGGTGTTACAAATAATTTGCCACTTGTTATGCAACACTTTCCCTTCGTTATCAATAGGTGTCACAATATACATCCAATACGATATACCTTGGTGTATTCTTTTCGCCTTGAATATAATTTTGATTAATGTCTGAAAGCAAAGTTGGGGGTTTGGGGGAAACACTTCAAAATCTAAAGGTTGTTAAGACTTTGGCAATAATAGTAATGTATAAAGTAGTATAGATAATACAGTACAAATATGGATACAGATTCAAACACAGTTCACATTTGGAAAGTAATAAAAATACCAGATTCAATAACTTGCTCAGTTTCGATTGAATAGCAAATTCAAAAATAGCCATTTTCTACACTTTAGCTACAAACTGTTACACATAAACCAGAAACGAAAATTACAAAGTTTGGTCCAAAAAGGAAATGACAACAACTAGGTATTAGCGGTACCAAATCTATGATTTGTGAAATGAAATGCTCCAATTAGTTATTAGATTTAGGAAAGACATGATCAAATCTATTGAAATATCGATACATCCAAGAAAAAACACATGAACTTGGACAATGATTAGAGAAGCAATCATAGAAGAAAAAACACATGAATTTGAAAAATGAGTAGAGAAGTACTCATAGAAGGAAAAACACATGAACTTGCGGTTAATGAATTGCTCATTAAAGCTAAGAAGATTGGGGCAATTGCTAGCTTAATTGCAACCATGTCAACTCCAAATAGATTGTAGAGGACGGAGACAAAAATATATACCAAGAGGCATGGATTGCAAAACCAATATTACAAATCAAAATCATCTAAATCAATAAATGAAGAAAAAGTAATCTATACCTCAACGATCGAGTACAAAGATGGAGATTGACTCCAAATAAATCTACATGAGTTTGTCCATGTTGATCGATCAAAGTTTGGAAACGACATTTCCCGGAGTTTGTCCATGTCAATGAAAACTTCATGCCCATTTCTATCACACAAAAGAACTGATGTGTGACAATAAGTAAAAACAAAAGCTTCAATTGATACATGATACATGATATTCAACTGATACATGATATTCAAATGCAATAATGAAAACCTAGGTATGTTGAATTAAAATATAGACAGAATCAAAGTGAATGCAAGTACAGATAAAGAATCTACACAATTTGTCATAAAAATTAAAAGAAAACAATTTTGTTTAACAATGGAGTTATCGTACCTTTGCAGTAAATGTGAGCAAATAATCACGTATTCCAAAGCCTCAAAATATCTGATGTGAAAAATCAATAAATAATCAACATTTGTGGATTAAACGATGAACATATAATCAATCCAACATTGAAGAAATAATTGGCAATTGGCAGTGTGAACCCAAAGAAAACTATGAAATCAAAGTGAACCCAAAGAAAACTATGAAATCAAAGTCAGCCAAAGTGAATCAATTACCTGAGAAGGATTTTTCGAGCGACTGGGTCATCTAGCAGTGGCTTAGGGTTCACTGTGAAATTATATGAAATCAAAGTGAACCAAAGAAAAGTGAAAACTATGAAATTAAACTGGGAGAGATCGATAGGAAATTCTTGGATCGATAGGAGCGATAACCACAAGAAATTATATGACAAGACCAACAGGGGCGTTAACCACAATAAAATACCTTGCATCTAGAGGCTGAATCGTCGCCTTGGAGCCTGCATATCCAGGTAGGAAAGGAGGGTGTATCGTTTTCACTTGTCTTAGAGGGTGAATCGTTGCCTTGGAGGCTGCGCATCCAGGTTAGGGAGCAAATAATGAGGGTGGAGACATGATTAGGCATGGAAATGAGCCCCGACCTATCGGGGAACCCGATCCACCCGCCCCGATCGGGGATGGGGATGGGGACGGGGATCCCCGTTTGTCTCAAACCGGGGATGGGGACGGGGACGGGTATCGCACTCCCCGCCCCGCCCCCGTTATATATTTTAATTAATATTTAATATATATTATTTATTTAAACTAAATCGGTAATTCATAATTTCCTATTTCCTAACTAGGTTTATAATATAAAATTGTTATTTTTTGGATGTTAGTATGTATTTTGGTTGTCAATCAAAATACAATTACTCGATATAGTTTTGAATATTACTCGATATCTTTTGGTACGTATGAAGTTAAGTTTTTTTTTTCCGAATTCAGTTGAATTTCTTTTGGTTTTAAGTTATTAATTATTATATGATGTTGTGATTTTTTATACTAAATTAAATTTCTTTCGATTTTAGATTTATTGGAAATATGTGATATTTAAACATTTACGGTGTCTCATATATTTGATTTAAATAGCTTACATAAACGAAAAAGAAAATCCCCGTTTCCCCGTTGGGGATCCCCGTTCCCCGTTGGGGATGGGGATGTGATCATATTCCCAGCGGGGACGGGGACGGGGATGGGGATGAAGATGAGGGATTGGGGATGGGGATGGGGATTGAGGTCCCCGCCCCATTTCCATGCCTAGACATGATAGAGTTACACGTAAGAAGGACTTGTACATTATGCATAAATTGTTGTGATTAAGAGATTTTCAAATTTTAGGCTTTAATAAGTTGTACTTGGTGCTTTATTAGTTGTCTTTAAGAGTTTTACAAAATCTCCTTTATAAAGTAGTATATATATAGGGGTGAGTTATTATGCAACCTTTTACATGGTGCAACTTTTGCAACCCCTTTATCCACCACATATTTTACTTTTATCTTTTTTTTTTAATTATATAAAATATGTAGTGGATGGAGGAGTTGCAAGGGGTTGCACCATATACATGGGTTGCATTTGAATATCCCTTATATATCTATATCTATACTATATTATAAAGATGACATAAAAAACTCTTAAAAACAAGTCTTAAAGCTTATTGTACCGTTATTTAATGCTAATTACTTAAAAAACAACCATAAAAGCTGTATGTACTACATTTAAGATAAACATCATTATCTCTTACCATTTTAACTCCCCTAAAATCATTTCCCACTTTAACTCTCCTAAAATAACTCTCAGCATATTTTAGATATAAAAAATCTAAAATATAATTAAAAAATCTTACAAAATATTTTATAAAAAAAATTATATTATTAAACCAAAATAAATTACATTATATTATTAAGTTTAAATTAAACAAATTTATATAAAAAAATCATTATCACGCTCTCACAACCATCCAAAATCGTAATGTAAATCGACAAAAAACAGAAAATAAAATGAAACATTAAAATCATGATGTAACTAGCTGCATTGCACGGATACACTTCTAGTATATATATATATATAGGGGTAGGATATTTTGCAACCCTTGAAAAGGTTGCAACCTTTGCAACCCACATCTTAACCGTCGGATTCATGATCGACGGTTACAACAGATATGGGGCCCAATATTTTTAATTAAAAAAAGAAAAAATAAAAATAAAATAACCGTCGATCATGAATCCGACGGTTAAGATGTGGGTTGCAAGGGTTGCAAGAGTTGCAAAATATCCTTCCACTGTATATATATATATATATATATATATATATATATATATATATATATATATATATATATATATACTAGTAGTGTACCCGCGCAATGCGGCGGGAGACATAAATGTAAACGATTTTGAAGTTTTTTTTTTACAATGATATGATTTACACTACTGGATGAACATGGCAAGAATTGTGAATCTTATCCGTAAGAGCGATGATAAAGATGAAGACTCTTACCCAGGGTGAAGACTCTTACCCGGTAAGCACTTAACGATAGCGTTTTTATGAACTAAAATCTTACTTGGTAAAGTAAGTTAGAGTGTTGATTTATACCGGTAAGTATTTGGGTAAACGACTCATTAGTCTTTACATATTATCTAATATATCCTGGATATATTAGTTACGATTCCAATTGGGAGTCTGATCAGATGCACCTGGAACAAATAGAAACGAAATATAATTCAAACACATCAAAACTCTCTAAAACAACACAGTAATGCAAATCTCAGATTGAATAACAAATCAAAACCTCGTTTTCTTCTTTGAGACTGAGACTACCGGTGAGGGCTGTTGTGATCGGCATCGTCTTTCACATCCGTAATACAATTTGTAAGACTATTTGATTCTTTATCTGAACACTTTTAAACTTGGGGAGCACAGAAAAGAATATGTCATGCGATTCCTGACAGGAGAGAAAAGCAAAGGGAAGTGATTCACACCTCAACCATGGAAGACACCATGTCTGGATCGTCAACAACATCATCATTCCTTTCCATGCCAATGTTTTCGATTGTCCAGAAATTGAACTCAGATTTAGTATTCAAAATGAAGCACCAATTATCAGTCTAAAAATCATCTATATATGAAGCTACACAAGACTAAATCTAAAGCATATCATAAAAGCATTTTAGAACAAATTTGTATCATATTCTCACCATTAATATTCAGATGATAAGTTGTTGCAACCAGCCAACCTACTTAGGGGTCGGTTACCAAATTAAACACTTACCGGTAAGAATTAGCACCCTCACCAATTATCGGTCATCAAAATGGATTGCTAGTAAAGCGTCTTTTACCTTTTAAATGCTTACCATGCATTTACCACCCCATCCAAATAATAGATTCAATCTGAACCGATCATCAACAACACAAATTTATCATCAACCTAATTAGTGCATTCATTCATAACATCTCCAACAAAAAATTTATTGCCTAGAATTAAAGTATTTCTAACCTATCTGCCATTGTTGAGTTGTTTACCAAGCTCTGCAACTCATATTCCTCTTCTTCACTAAAAAACCCACCAAAACTTCAATGAATCAACATCATTTTATCTCAAAAACTAACAAAGCAACACTCGAAATGATTCAACGATCAAATATAACAAATTCAGGATCGAAAATTTTCACTTGAACCGAACTAAAACAGATCCAGAAAAACCCAATGCAGTGATCAAAAAGTACTAAAATACAAAGGAAGAAAACGGTGATTTGTATTATATTGGATTACCTGGAAACGGCATTGACGGAACAGAGTAATAATTAGCGATGAACAGAGTAAGAAGAATCTGAAGTAGACCGCGATTGCTGGAAGTGTCATTTTAATCAAACGTTGTGTACCCGCGCAATATTGCGGGATGTAAAAAGCGAAAAAATATAAGCAATGATGCAGAGTACAATTACGACTTACCGAAAAAGCCAACCGATATGATGGATTCAATCGATAATATACAACCGATATCTAGTTATGTACCCACGCAATACGACGGGATGTAAAAGTTTAAATGTAAAATAAGAATAAAATGTTTCGTAATGAATATTGGATACCAGTAGAAATTCAAGTACTTCAAACATTGTTAACCATACCATTAGATATGGAATATTAGGGGTGAGATGGTTTAAAAAACAAATGAATAGAAAAACAAGTCTTGAAGAAATTAGACAATGTCATTCATCAAGTCTCACATCTCCTCATCTTTCATCAGCCTTGAACTTCATGACATTGTCATTGAGGGAGTACTTTTCCATTAAAAAAACTTTTCCAAAATAATCATTCACTAAAGGGTAGTTTACAAAATGTTTATCACACTTTATCAGATCACTTACCTTACCAATAATCTTACCGGGTAAAAGGAAAGGCAATGAACGAGAGTCTAGCTCAGTAAACGAGGGTAGTGACTCTTACGGAGTAAACTTACCAACAATACATGTTGACGACCAAAAATGTTACTCGATAAGGTAAATAAAAGTGGTGGGTTTGTTATATAATGGATTGGTAAACGACCCCTAAATATTTTTCGTACTCAATGTGTAGATGATTGATACATGCAACTTCTTGTCGCACATGACTTGCAGCTTGTGTATGCGATTATAAATACAAATTATGGATGAAAAACCAAAGCACAATGTAAGTGAGAGAATAGCTCCATCGAGAAACGATAGATACACAGTAAGATTCTCAATTCTTGTCATGTTACCCGATAAGCATTTGATACATACCCTGATTTCAATACGATACACAACATGTTTATAAACAAATACATCATGCCTAAAAGCTAGTCAATCAATCGAGAGTGTCGTCCATAGCATGTAAATTCAATAGTCCTACACCAAAATCTCTCATGAAGTAGTCAAAGAGAAGATGGCATATGATTGTTGCAATTATATAACCATTTAAATTGAATATATTATACTAAAAAGAGATGGCATTTGATTTCAAACAACTTTTCTCTATTATAAATGAGGCAAAGGAAGAAAAATGGGGACACACACATGACACAACTGAGGTTATCCCGAATGAAACCTGCTACATTCTAAGAGGACCAATTAACTACCATCAAAACCACCTGGCATATTCGGCCAATTAACATACAACAGTAAATTTATATGAGATTTATCCTTTAGGGCCGTTTACCAAACGTTTATCCAGGTAAAAGTTTACCAAGTCATATTAGCTTTTTCGAATGAATATGGCAAGAACCAAGAATCTTACCCGGTAAGAGCTAAGGCGAGGACCGGTAAGTAAGTGAGGGCGAAAACTCTTACCCGGTAAGTAAGTGACAATGTTGAATTTTACCGGTTAGTGCTTACCTCAGTAAACGTTTGGTAAACGACCCCCAAGTGATTACGGTAAGCGCTTACCTGGGCAAGTATTTAGTAAACGACCCCTTAGTCTTGATAAAAGTTTATTAGAGACCAATCATAAAAAAATGAAGAACCTGTTTTTATTAGAGACCATCCCTTGACCCAATCCCAAAATCCCAATTATGTTTTAAAAGACCAATAAACAAGGGAGAAACCAAATGTTGATACCACAGTAGGATTATCAACAGATAAAATGTATCAATAGTCAAAATAACAGCCTAGATAGTGAGCTTACTTGGCACATTGATAACTTGCAAACTCATATCATCCCAAACCATCATGAGATTCACCAGGATAAATCTTGAAAAATTCCCAACAAAATAAGGTAAAATGATGATCCAGAATACCCTGTAAAACATGGTTAATCCATACAAAAGCATCCGTTCATTCCATAAACCACATACACACCAAGACTCATTTATGATCCCAAGAAAAGAAGCCAAGCTCCACATAGAACCAAAAAAATGTTCTAAAATAGAGTTGGATATTTCAAATCTATAACTAAGCCCAAACCTCAAATTTACGTAAGTGAGTTCCCATATACAGTAGGATAATTTTGTGAGCATTCTTATATGCTAAAAGAGCAGTAAAAAAAAGTTATAGATATACCTGGGGTATTTGCTACCAAGAATCATCTTTTGACCATATTTCCTCCAAACATAACCATCATCAAGGGATTCTTCAATGGCTATCCTCTTGGTAGCTTTTACTTGCTTCTTCTTCCTCCTAATGAGTGAAGCATAGCTACTCTCTCTGCAAACAGTCACTATATATTACATATCTACACATTGTATCTTGCTCTTATATTTTTAATCAGCAACATTGATGTTATATTGTATATCTAGAAAACCTACACCTAATAAACACACATTTAAGCATATTTATACATATCAATAGCAACTTAGCAAGGTAGTTTAATCCTGCATTAACAGAGAACTGTTAAATACTAAGAGAGAAGGCAAAGAAAAGTTAATGTTTAGATATTCTCAGAGAAAATGCTGGAAACTTAAACTGCAATACCTCTTTTGTATCTCTAATTCAAAAGCGATCGAAGCTTGTGGTCTTTGATTTGTTAGAGTATCAAACTAAAACATGAAGATATTTATCAAACTAAAACAATTAGATGTTTATCAAACTAAAAATGAATATGAGAAACATCTTATCTGGAGATGGGGAAACGGGTAAGATTGATGTTCAATATAACCCTGTTGCAACAATACCAAAGTGGAATTAACAAAAATGTGTCTTATCAGAGAAACCCAATAAGAAACTATAGAAAAACTACAATATTAAAAGAAGAAAAAAAAAATGCAAAATCAAGATGCAACCATGATGATTGAACTCAAAACCATAATTTCAACACATAGGAGAATAAACAAAACCCAAAAAACACAGCGTTGACCTGATCTGCGACGGCGAGGATGATGTGGGGTATGTAGAGAGTTACCAAAAGAGGGAGCAAATGATCTGATCTGTATACTGAGTAAGCCATGGGAAACCTCAGAAGCACAGCTTAAGAAACATAAAACCCTTAAAACGTGGAGGAAGTTATTCAAACAAAACAAAGGAAGAATTTAAGACTAAGAACAAAAACCCATACCTGATAGATAATTGCAGTCGGCGACTATGCAGCAGCAAGCCGGGAGGGAGAGGCCCGATTATAGGGAGAGTCATCGTCCAAGGGGAAGTGTTTGTTTTGGGGAGAATGACAAAATGCTTAGATCTGAAGCAAAAGCTATTATGTTGAATACGATTTGAAGAACCAAGAGAGATATGCAGAGTGAAACCGAGAGCGGGAGAAACATTAAAAGTTGTTTGAAATTTGAATCCTCTTGGGTATGCCTCTGTGGAATAAGTCAAAATCTAGGTCTGGAAAAAGTATGTATAGTCATCAATGGAGAAGAGAAAACTTTTCAGTAGAAAAAGAGAACTCCCAGTCTTACCAAAAGGGTGGTGGAGGTGGTATCATGTTAAAAATACTTGTACATTATGCATACATGCTTGTAATTCATAGTTTTTCAAAAATTAAGCTTTAAAAGGTTGTACCTATTGCTTTAATACTTGTATTTAAGAGTTTTGGTATAAATGTATTATAAGGTAGTATAGATATATAGGTTGAGTTTTAGGTGAATGAAAGTTATGGTGATAATGGTAAGAAGGGATTTCCATTATAGATGGACATTAGTTTGAGATGCACTGAGATACACCAGATTAATCCCCATATCAAACACGATTTTTATATAGGTTTGAGATTAAAAGTGATCAAAGATCCAGATTCCTTATTATCATCTTAACTCTTTTTCTTACCTATCCTATAATATAATAAATAGAAGATAAAATTTAACTTTTCTTTCTAATTTAAAAAAAAAATTGCACCTTCCAATATGCTTCCAAGTTTTAAAAAAGTAGAGATAAAACTCAAGTCATAAATCGATAATTAACATGACGTGTGTCCAAAATCAATCCACAAATCCAATTTAAAGACGACAAAATTCATGAAACAATCGTGTCGTTTTTAAAGAGATAACAGTCAAAAAAGGGGAAGGCAGGTTTCGCCGTTTTTCCCATTTTTTTATTCAATACTCAAATGTTAAAACTCTTATTATAATATAATATAATAAATAAATATTATTTGTTTTTCAAAATAAAAATTACCATGAGAGTTTGAAAATTTTGTTCAATTCATACAGATTTCAGATTTTGCTACTGAAATCGATTATGTTTCATTTTGGTGATTTTCAAACCAATTAATTCCTATTAGGTTGGGTTGTACTAGCGATAATATGGGGTCTAACGACCGGTTGCTTGGTTAGAATGTTATGTAAGATTAAATTAAGGGGTTGTTTGTTTTTAAAAAAAAACTTTTAATGGATCTTAAGTCTGAATCGTTCAGACCTTTTACATTCAGTTTGTTTTTAAATTTTCAAAACCTCTTAACTCTTAAATATATCTTAAATAAGAAGTGGTAACTTAACTTTTTAAAATCTTTTATTGCCGTCTCATTTCATATGCTCTCTTTTCTCTCAAAACGCCTCCAGACGTAACAAAAACAAACAGTATTATTGATTTAGATTTCAAACTTCAGCACCATCTCTTATTATTCAAAAGTGAAATAAGAGTTCAGACCTCAGACTTCTTAAAAAGCAAACACCACATAAGTTTGTTTATAAGTTATAATAAATGTATTTTATATTTTATCATAGTTACTAAATGACACATAGTACCATCAGGGTATTTGAGATTCCAAGAAAAATAAACCTAGTATATATATGTATGAAACTTTGAACTTTATATTATATATGATATGCAACATAACACCAAAACCCCTCCTTGTTTCTTTCAAGATCTAGCACCAACATCAAGAAAATGTTTTTCATCTCTTCGTTTTTCCTTATCTCTTCTCTTTCTTTTTCCATTGTGATCTTATTTCTCTTGAAATCACGTTCGTCTTCTTCAAAACCCCACAAAAACCTACCACCGTCTCCACCAAGGTTACCGTTAATAGGAAACATGCATCAACTTGGTTCAAGCCCACACCGTGCGCTCCATGCCATGGCTCAAAATTACGGTCAACTCATGTTGCTTCACCTAGGCACTGTACAGGTACTTGTAGCATCTTCTGCCGATGTAGCTCGAGAGATTATGAAAACCCATGATTTAATCTTTTCAAACAGACCAAAAATAAACATCAGTGACAAACTTACTTATGGCTCAAAAGACATAGCCTTCTCGCAGTATGGAGAGTATTGGAGACAGGCAAGAAGCATTGCAGTGCTCCATATTTTAACCAACAAAAGGGTTCAATCATACCGACAAGTGCGGAAAGACGAAACATCTCTTTTGATTGAAAAGATTCAAGAAACACATGAATCAATAGTTAATTTGAGTGAACTGCTTATTTCTCTAACGAATAATGTTACTTGTAGGGTGGCTCTGGGGAGGACATATGATGGGAAAAAGTTTAAGAACTTGTTAGAAAGGTTTTTGGAGTTGTTGGGAAGCTTTAGTGTTGGGAGTTATATCCCGTTTTTGACGTGGGTGGATCGGTTGAGCGGATTAGAGCGAAGAGTTGATGACATTGGTAAAGAATTCGATGACTTTGTTGAGGGTGTTATCGAAGAACATATAAACAATAAATTAGTTGATATCAAAGGCCAAGAAGATATCGTTGATATCTTATTAGAAATTCAAAGAGATAATACCATGGGCTTTCATCTTGAAAGAGACGAGATCAAGGCTATCATCATGGTAACATTTCTTTAATCTTTCCATATTACTTACACTCTATATACTTATATATTATATAGGGAAATTAATTAAAATGGTAGTATTTCAGTCCCATATTACCTAAATGCCCAAAATCTCTTTTAGTTTGCCAAAATACCTAATTTGTCTGGGATTTCACTATTCATCCCGGGGTTAGGACGGGATTTCACTATTCATCCCGGGGTTAACCTAATTTATCTTTCGATCTCACCGTTCATTTGTAATCGTAAGTTCATTGTATTGATCCCGGCCTCTACCCCAGGATGAATAGTGAAATCCCGGACAAATTGAGTATTTTGGCAAACCAAAAGAGATTTTGGGCATTTATGTAATATGATATTGAAATACGAGTATTTTAATTAATTTCCCTATTATATATATTTACTAGAAACATACTCGCATAATGTAGCGCGATACATATCGATCTTAATGTTTCGTTTTATTTTTTTGTCTTTATCGATTTTATAATATGTTTTTATGTAGTTTTGAGAAAATGATAATGTTTTTTTTTTCAAAAAAAGTTCATTTAATTTTTAATTATAATTTAATTTAAGTTTAATAATAATGTAATTTATTTTAGGTTTAATAATATAATGATTTTTTTTATAAAATAAACATTAAATATTATGTTATATTTCAATGCTTATCTTAATTATATTTAGATTTTTTATATTTAAAATATTATGTTTATAATGATTTTAGGGGAGTTGAAGCTTGAAGGGTTAGAGATAAGTATTGAAGTAGTACACAAATCTTTAATGATTGTTTTGAAGAGATTTTAAATAATTAACAATAAATAGCGGTATATTAAGATTTAACAATTGTTTTTAAGGACTTTTTTTCCAATGCTTTATAATATAGTATAGATATACTTGTAAGTACAATTATTATGATTTTACAATCAAATTACTCACCGATTGCAATAGACAAAATTTTAGAGGTGAGCTTAAAGTTTTTTTTGGAAGGGTGTCCTAGGGTATGCCTAGACTAATCCCTTAGCAAATTATGACTGTAAGATATCAGTCCTGATTAAACCGTAGTGGTCACAATTGTTGTGCACGCCTGGATCGAACCCTGGGCAGATGTTCAACAACACAACCCTTGTGGTTAGGCAAACTTAAAGTTCAACAACACATTTTTTGGAATTAAGTGCATCCACTTTATGTTCTTGATTTGTTGCAGGACGTATTTGCTGGTGGAACTGATACTACCTTCACAAACCTAGAGTGGGCAATCGGTGAACTACTAAGACACCCACAAGCAATGAAAAAACTACAACAAGAGGTACGGGAAATAGGCCAAGGAAGATCAATGATCACCGAAGACGATTTAGAAAAAATGTCATACCTAAAAGCTATCCTCAAAGAAACCATACGACTACACCCTCCACTTCCACTGCTTGTTCCTCATGAATCAACACAAGACGTCAAACTATTGGGCTACGACATAGCAGCAGGCACACGAGTGATCATCAATGCATGGGCAATAGGAAGAGATAGTTCAACATGGACAGAACCAAATGAGTTTCAGCCCGAGAGGTTCTTGAACAATCCTATCGATTATAAAGGGTTTCATTTTGAGTTGATACCATTTGGTGCTGGAAGACGAGGATGTCCTGCCATTCAGTTTGCGATGGTTATTAACGAGCTTGTTTTGGCTAATTTGGTATATAAGTTTGATTTGACGGTGGCTGAAGAAAAGGATTTGGATATGAGTGAGACCATTAATGGTCTTACTATTCATAAGAAATGTCCTATACTTGTTACAACAACTCCTTGTTACAAGTAAAATTTGTAAATTGAAGTCTTGTTTGTATGTATTATCCTGTAAATTGTTATAATACATATAAATAAATTATTGAAAACATATTTATTCATATAACATAAAAGTAACTTGAAATTATATAAAAGAATCGATTACTTTATGATTGGTTTCCATGATAATATGTGAATAAAGTAAATTTAATTTTCGTTTCTTAAAGAACTGTAAATTGGCATGACTTAATTATCATTAATCTATATATTTAATTACATTATTCATATAATATCTAATTTATAATATAGACATCATATTAATTGTTAAGATAAAGGATTGTATGAGAAAAAAAAATTAAGATTAGAAGTGTAAGACGAGATCTGGATGGTTGGACCCTTGATCACAATTAATCTTACACCCATCCATGAAGTGGGCTTCTCACAAGAATTGATCCGCTTTATCTCGGTGCATTTCATTAGTGTTGATCTTGATCAGTTAGGACTGATTCAGTGGTCCAGATCGCTTCTTACGTTTTCTCATCGTAACTTGTCATTGTAATCCAACCCTAATTACATACGTCAATTATTATTCATATATTTAAAAATAAAAATGACACTATTGATATTCAAGGGCAACAATTCCAAAGGGCGTTTGGTTCACGTAATGAATTTGATGGAATTGGAATCCATCGAAAGAATTTGACTTTGAAGGAATTGGAATGAAATTTGATGGAATTTGACCATGCGTTTGGTTGGTTGGAATTTAATTTCTTCACTTAAGCTAATGAATGATGAATTCCCTAAGATGTGGAATTCAATGTAATTGGAAGGATTGCATCGCTTTCATTCTGTGAACCAGACATACGCTTGAAATTTGGTCAATGGAATTGGTCATTCTAATTTCTTCAAATTCCATGAACCAAACAACCCATAAATTTGTTAGATGATGTTTGGTTTTTAAGAAATCCTGAAGTCTAAAGTTTTATTTCATTTCTGATTGATAAGTTTTTCTTTGGGGGTTGGTCATGTTTTCCTTATGAAATGTTTATATATACACTACAAAAAAACAATAATTTCCGACGGCCCAATCCGTCGGTAATCCGTCGGTAATTGTCGTCGGAAATTATCTCGTAGGAAATTGATTTACTGGCGGATTACCGACGAATTTTAGCGACGGATTACCGACGGTCAGTGTTACCGACGACTTAGCGACGAATAAACGACGACTTGATTTACCGATGGATTACCGACGACTTGATTTACCGACGGCTTGATTTACCGACAGGTTACCGATGACCTTACTTTACCGACAGATTACTGACGAACTTACTTTACCGACGGACTTATACCGACGGTTTAGCGACGGAATAGCCGTCGGTAAATTTATTTAAATTATATTAAAATTAATTTTTTTAAATAATAAATTATATTATTTAAAAATTACCGACTGATTATCCGTCGGTAATCCTCGGTTACTGAAGTTGTTTAATGGACCTCCTTTATAATGCATGAAACTTTATAATGGGATGCCTAATGAAAATTGTTTCATAAATATGCCTATTAAACCTGTTCGGTATTCATATATGATGAAAATGGATAATGAAACTACATAGTTTAAAATAACTCATGCTTTTGGATAATTGACCTACTTTTTTCATTGCAATAGCAAACTATAGTGTTAACACATCCGACATAAAATAAATATTACAATGATTCCTAACATTATGACAGGGAAAGATGGTTGTAAACCAACAGGTACACGTACAATCGAATCATCTAGCAAATGTATCTAGTTTTTTGTAACTAATAACATCACCAATAATTATATGAACATAAATCAAAATTTCCAACATGAACAACATCTCCGAGGAAACTGAAAGAAAAAGATCATATTGTTACTATTTCACCATCTACCAAAATACACTCAACAATAGATGTATATTTCAAATCCGCCATTAATGAACAAATGAACCAAAAAATAATGCAATAACATAAAGAAAATTCTACAGGATTTATTAGTTAATTTGTTTAGAAAAAGAATAATAATTTTTTTTACATATTTAAACGGTTATCATTAAGAATATCCCAAAATACTAGGAAGTTACTTAAACGGTTAAATATTAAAAAGATGAATCCGCCCTCAACATAAAAAAACGAAGAAAAAAATTCTGATTGGCTAAAGGAAGTTTATAAAGCTTGTACAAATGAATATGTTTGTATACGATCCCTCCCCTATTTTTGATTAAACCCATATATATGGGCGAAGGATCGTGTGAGAAGTTGAAGTTAACGCGAGAAACGTGAGAAGTGGATCTGAACCGTTGATCACTTTTAATCAAATGCCTTGATCTCGGATATCTTATCACGGTGCATCTCATCCTAATGTGCATTCATTTCTTATCCAACGGTTAATAATCACTTCTCACGTTTCTCACATTAACCTCAACTTCTCATCGAAACCGAACCCTATACATATAGAACAATAATCAAATGAGAACCACAAAAATGTTACAAATCCGTGAGAACTGATATAAAAGTATTTTATTATACGATTTTTTTTCATCAAAAGCTACGATTTAAGATATTGTTTCACATATGTTTGTGTTCACGTGGTGAAAAAATTACATGTGAAACTTCTTTTTGTTCACTTAGTGAAATGAAAAATACACGTAAAAATATTCATGTGGTGAAACAAATACATGTGAAATTATCACATTATGAAACAAATGTTGGAAAATTTTTAGTGAAAATTGTGATTTTTTACTAACTTTGGACACAAATAAATACATGTATATGTATTGTATATATCTAACTCTTCATGGGTTTATGTTCTCCTATATGAGAGCTTCAAAACGATATATTATGTGTCCAAAACGGAATATGTGTGAATGAGATATCGATGCTCAAAGTTGAGTGTTTGGTATGAAAATTGGCAAAACCAAATGGGTGTGGGAACTTGTCCCACATAGGAAGGAGGACCAAAGTTTTAGTGGTTTATAACTAAAAATGTGGGAGGGACTTTCAAGTCCTTAGTTTGGTTTTACTCCATCACCTACCCGCGCGCAGGGGGGCGGTGCCGATTGCGGTTTAGGCTAAATTCGGCGAACTTGTGCGTGGGCGCGACCTGCGGACACGAATGCCGCTCCGAAATCTTGTGCTCGCGCAGGTTGGTTTTTGCTGAAATTTTGTTTTGAACCAGTGTATTTCGCGAGTTAGGTCGCAGGTTTACCCGCACCATTAGTCACGAAATATTCTGTTTATGGACGATAAAACAGTGAGTTACGCGGGCTTACTCGCGTAGTAAGTCGCGAAATTCACTGTTTGTAAACGAGACAGTAAATTACGCGGGTTGTGCTGCGACATTCACTGGTTTTTTGTAACTCCTTCATACTCATTATTGAAATGATTAATAAGATTAATTAACATTAATCCTTCGGTTCCCAATTGATCAGTATAAATAGACGAGTATGTTTCAGTCCAAAATACAACATTCTTGAACACACAAAGCCTTCTGATTTCTCTCGTGCATACGTTGTTTCTCCGCCGACTTTTTCAGGCAACCTTAATATCCGGCAGTACGCTGCTTCTGTTGTTGTACCCTGGGAACAGACGGCAAATCTGTTTAAGGGAATCGTGTTCAACACGAGCCTCAACATCGATTGTTTCGATATACGGTTTATTCGTTTTACGATTTCTGTCGATTCCCTTTCTATTTGATTTGTTCTAATCATTGGTTGATTAAATTTTGTTATTTGATATTTGTAATTATATATATTATTGAAATATATATCTGTGTACTAACAACAAATATATGTGAATTAATATTTTAAATTCTATCATTTGATGGAAAAAATTATATAAATAAATATTTTTAAATCGGTTCTCATGAGTTTATAACATTTTTACGGTTCTCATTTGATTTAGACTATATATTAATAAAAAAATAATAATAAATAGAAGATAATATTTAACTTTTCTTCGTAATTTTAAAAAAATTTGCACCTCCCAATATGCTAGTTTCAAAAAGTAGAGATAAAACTCAAGTCGTAAATGGATAACTAACATGACATGTGTCCAAAATCCATCCACAAATCCATTTTAAGGACGAGAAAAATCATGAAACATTCATGTCGTTTATATTTTTAAAGGAGTGAATTACATAAATGGTCCATCGTGAATGTCTGGATTTCATTCTTCATCCCTCGAGATCTGAAAGTACATTAGTGGTCCAAAAATCGAGTTTTCTAGCCCAAATCAATCCCTCTCGCTAACACCGTTAGATGGAACTCCGTTAAGTCTATCATGTGCCCCTTACACGAGGGACATTTTTGTCTTTTTATCTATCTTCTTCAACCTCACATTCATCCCAATAACATTATAATCAAGTCAAGAACATCATCATCCCAAAAAAAACTGATACAGATCCATTCATGAAATAAAAACTCTAAACAAATTTGAACAAATCCATCACCAGTAAATGCTCAGACCCAAAAAATGCAAAACCAAAATCTTGATGAAATCAAGAACACAATGATTAGTAATCAAATCCATAAATGAAAAATATCAGATTCAAACACAAGAAACAACCCAAATAACATATAGAGATCCAATATCTGGAACTACAAACAAAAATCGAAAGCCAAAAACCAAAAACAATCTAATCTAGATCTCTCGATCGAAACCTAAACAAAATTGAATTCGTAAACAAAAATTTGAAACCATAAACAAATATAACCTGAATATGTCGATACCCTAAATAGAAATCAAAACACGGTTATGATGAAGAAGAGGGTATCTAGGGAGATTCGAGGTTTTTTCGGTGGTCGTTAGCGGCGTTGGAAGTGAGGCCTAGACTGTAGAGATGGTGGTAGGGGAGGGTTGGGGCGGCGGCAAAACGGAGGTGGGTGAGGGAAGGGAACCCCAATGTGAAAACTTTCAGCCAAAATCCAATTTTCATCTTCTTACATTCTCTCCCATTTTCTCCTCAATTCCTCTTTTTCTAATCCTAGGTACAACCCTAGCTATGCATACAACAACTTCCTGCTGGATTCCATGGCTTCCTGAGTTTGTAGCATCTGAGCGTTCATCTTTTCGATCCCTGTTGCCAAATCCATCGCTAGTTCTATATCATCAATGCTGTTTGAATTGGAACTCAAAGTAGAGCATGAGATATTGAGTTTAGGAGGGGTATTGTGGTAGTGGAGAAATGGGTGAGTTTGGAATTTGGTGAATAGTAAGAAGGTGCAGTGGGGGAGAAGAAGGTTGGTTGAATTTCATGGGTTAAGTATTCAAACAAAGAATTTAGGGTTCTTGATTTGTGGAGAAAATAGTTGGGGAGGAAGAAGATAGATAAAAAGACAAAATTACCCCTCACGTAAGGGGCACATGATAGACTTAACGGAGCCTAGACTAACGGTGTTAGTGAGAGGGACCGATTTGGGCTAGAAAACTCGATTTTTGGACTACCAATGTACTTTCAGATCTCGAGGGACGAAAAGTGAAATCCAGACATTCACGAGGGACCATTTATGTAATTCACTCTTTTTAAAGAGATAACATAGGGTCAATAATGGGTAATGCATGTTGCCGTATTTCCCATTTTTTTTATTCAATAATTAAATGTTAAAACTCTTATTATAATATAATAAATATAAATAAATAGTATTTGTTTTTCAAAATAAAAATTATTATTATCAGGTTGAAAATTTTGTTCAGTTCATACAGATTTCAAAATTTGCTACTAAAATCGATTATGTTTGATTTATATCATCTGTTTTTATGAAATTGTGATCAATCTTATTTCTGATAGGAACATTTAGGAATTGGATCTAATTTTACCCCTTGTTTGTTTTTTAATAATAATGTTCAATAATTTCATATGACTAAAAATTAAATTGTATTTTTTAACTATATATAATGTTTTTATATGAAAAATAATCAATAAATACTTCTTAGTTTTCATGATTTTTGAACCATTTACTTCCTATTAGGGTGGGTTGTACTACCGGTAATATGGGGTCCAATGACCCTTTGCTTGGTTAAAATGTTTTGTAACATAGATAAAACTAAATTTGTTTATAAGCTATAATAAATGATTTTTATATATTTTTTAATAGTTGTTACTAAATGACAGATAGGACCATCAAGGTATTTAAGATTCCGAGAAAAATAAACCTTGGAGTATATATATATGTATGTATGAAACTTTGAAGATCTAGTACCAACATCAAGAATATGTTTCTCATCTTTTCGTTTTTCCTTATCTCTTCTCTTTCTTTTTCCATTTTGATCTTATTTCTTTTCAAATCACGTTCGTCTTCTTCAAAATCCCACAAAAACCTACCACCATCTCCACCAAGGTTACCATTAATAGGAAACATGCATCAACTTGGTTCAAGCCCACATCGTGCCCTCCAGGCCATGGCTCAAAGTTACGGTCAACTCATGTTGCTTCACCTAGGCACCGTGCCGGTACTTGTAGCATCTTCTGCCGATGTAGCTCAAGAGATTCTAAAAACCCATGATTTAATCTTTTCAAACAGACCAAAAACAAACATCAATAACAAACTTACTTATGGCTTAAAAGACATAGCGTTCTCGCAGTATGGAGAGTATTGGAGACAGGTAAAAAGCATTGCAGTGCTCCATATTTTAACCAACAAAAGGGTTCAATCATACCGACAAGTGCGGAAAGAGGAGGCATCTCTTTTGATTGAGAAGATTCAAGAAACCCATGAATCGATGGTTAATTTGACTGAATTGCTTATTTCTCTTACAAATAATGTTACTTGTAGGGTGGCTTTGGGGAGGACATATGATGGGAAAAAGTTTAAGAACTTGTTAGAAAGGTTTTTGGAGTTGTTGGGAAGCTTTAGTGTAGGGAGTTATATTCCGTTTTTGACATGGGTGGATTGGTTGAGTGGATTAGAACGAAGAGCTGATGATGTTGCTAAGGAATTCAATGAGTTTCTTGAGGGTGTCATCGAAGAACATATAAACAAGAAATTGGTTGATGTTCAAGGCCAAGATATCGTTGATATCTTATTAGAAATTCAAAGAGATAATACCATGGGCTTTCATCTTGAAAGAGACGAGATCAAGGCTATCATTATGGTAACATTTCTTTAATCTTTCCGTATTACAAACACCCTATATACTTATATATATATATATATATATATATATATATATATATATATGTATATATTTGTAAGTACAATTGTTATGATTTTACAATCAAATTACGCACCGTTTGAAATAGACAAAATTTTAGAGGCAAACTTAAAGTTCAACAACACATTTTTTGAAATTAAGTGCATCCATTTTATGTTCTTGATTTCTTGTAGGACGTATTTGCAGCTGGAACTGATACTACATTCACAAACCTAGAGTGGGCAATCAGTGAACTACTAAGACACCCACAAGCAATGAAAAAACTACAACAAGAGGTACGAGAAATAGGCCAAGGAAGATCAATGATCAATGACTACGATTTATAAAAAATTCCCTACCTAAGAGCCGTCCTCAAAGAAACCGTACGAGTACACCCTTCACTCCCGTTGCTTGTTCCTCATGAATCAAGACAAGATGTTAAACTATTTGGCTGACATAGCAGCAGGCACACAAGTGATCATTAATGCATGGGCAATAGGAAGAGATAGTTCAACATGGACAGAACCCAATAAGTTTCACCCAGAGAGGTTCTTGAACAATCCTATTGATTATAAAGGGTTTCATTTTGAGTTGATACCATTTGGTGCAGGATGACGACGATGTCCTGCCATTCAGTTTGCCATGGTTGTTAACGAGCTTGTTTTGGCTAATTTGGTATATAAGTTTGATCTGGTGGTGGCTGAAGGAAAGGATTTGGATATGAGTGAGACCATTGGTCTTACCGTTCATAAGAAATATCCTATACTTGTTACAACAACTCCTTGTTGTAAGTAAAATTCATAAATTGAAGTATTGTCTTTATGTACTATCCTGTAAATTGTTATAATACATATAAATAAATTATTGAAAATATATTTATTCATAAAACATAAAGTACCTTGAAACAATGAACTATACCATATATCAGCCAAATATTGTACTAAAATACATCATATAGAGATTTTACCACGAATCCATTGATATGATCTAAGGGGTTCAAGTGCCGAGCATATTTGTTCTTTGGGGTGTGCGGAGTGGTCCTACCGCACGGGGCCTCTGATCGCCGAGGGGCCTCGGAATAATTTTTTAATTTTTTTTACTTATAATAAAAATTACTATATAAATAGTTTAATGCAAAACTTCAAACAAAACAACTTTAGCATTGCTAAAGTTGTTTGTGTCAATGTCTTTGCTCAATTCCACTAGAGGTTCGAATCTTGTGCTATGCAATTTCAGTTTCTTTTTTCAACTAATCTTGTTTTTATTCAAAAAGAAAAAAAAATAGTTGTCTTATTATATATCGTGTTAGTATATAAATCTTTTAAGGATTTCTTTCCTTTAATTTTTTTTTGAAGATGACTAAATATATCATTTTTATTATTGTTTTTACTATGATAATTATATGATTGTTTTAAAAATGACTAGAAGCGTACTCGCGCAATGCAGCGAGATAAATCATGATTTTAATGTTTATTTTTATTTTTTGTTTTTTATTGATTTACAGTACGATTTTAGATGTTTTTATTGAGTGATAATGGTTTTTTTATATATAAATTTGTTTAATTTAGGCTTAACAATATAATGTTTTTTATATAAAAAAAATTAAGTAGTTTGTTAAAATTCATTAACTATCTTATATATGTTAAATTTTTTATATTTAAATTGAGATGTTTATCCTGTTTTGATTATGTTTATCAGAATTCAAATTTCATAATTTTAGGGTTTGGGGATTAGAGATAAGGATTTTGGGAGATAAAGATGAAATATATTAATTATGGTTAAAAACTTTACAGGTAGTACATTAGACTTTATTAGTTATTTTTAAGAGATTTTAAGTAGATAGCTTTAAATGATAGTACATAAAGCTTAGTGAGTTGTAATTAAGAGTTTTTTATGCCATCTTTATAATATAGTATAGATTTCTATACGATTTATCCTCTAAAATTCAAATCTAAAGTTCTTAATTTATATCTTAATTTTTAATTTTGTATAATGCTTTTCTAAAATGTTTTGAGATAATATTTTAATAATATAAGTAATGTTGAAATTGTAAAAATAAAATAGTTATCAGAGTTAAATGTAATTTTCTTAGAGACGTTAAATTTAGATTGTCTATTTAAAAAAATTATAAAATAGTTGATAGAGATGCTCTGAATAACGTTACTTGTTTAGTTTTTTTTAATGATATATCTTATATTTTTCTTTGAATATTTAATATATTAAGATTTTTTGCTATTTATTGATTTTTCCGTATATTTTCTGGCATACTTTTAATTTTAATATATTGATTTTTAATGATGATACGTTCTTGTTGATAGGGGCTTTGTAATTACCGATAATAGTTGATCAATTTTATAGAAAGACAACTGTTATTTATATCTGCTCTCCACTTACATACCATATTATTTTATATCTCTTACCTCCTCACAGACCCCTTATTGAAAGAGTTATGAAAGTTAAAACACTAAAATTAATTAAATGTTAAAGAATTAATTACAAATTTTGAATCCACACTAACATAATAACATTAATAATTAAAATTTAGTGTCAAAAGATAATAAAAGATGGACAATTTGATCAAATTCAAAAATAAGTTATCGGTAGATTTATTATAAGACGAATATAATAAAAAATAATTTAATAAAGAATATGAAAAAAATTAAAAGCACAATTATTTTTTCGTACAGGACTCCAAAATATCACGAACGGCCGTGATATTTACGAAAACAAATATGAATATAAAAAAAATCGATTACTTAATGACTTGTTTCCAAGATAATTTATTGAATAAAATAAATTTAATTTTCATTTCTTAAAGATCTGTAAATTGGCATGACTTAATTATTTTTAATCTATATATTTAATTACATTATTCATACAATATCAAAATTATAATAGACATGATATTAATTGTCAAGACGAAGAATCGTGTGAGAAAAAAAGTTAAGTTGAGAAGCTTTTTGGATCCTTGATCACTTTTAATCTCACACCTGTTGGAAATTTGAGTAAAAAAATATGGGGTTTTACTAACTTTGGACACAATTAAATACATGTATATGTCTTGTATATATCTAACTCTTCGTGGGATTGTGTTCTCCTATATAAGAGCTACGAAACGATATATTATGTGTTCAAAACGGAATATGTGTGAATGAGATATCGATGCTCAAAGTTAAGTGTTTGGGAAGAAATTGATGGAAACCAAGTGGTGTGGGAAGTTGTTCCACATAGGAAATGAGAGTAAAACTTTTTATGGTTTATAACCAAAAATGTGGGAGGGACTTACAAGTCCTTAGTTTGGTTTTACTCCAACACCTAACCGCGTGCAGGGGGGGTGCCGATTTAGACTTTCGTAGGCTAAAATCGGTGAACTTGTGCATGAGCGCGACCTGCGGACACGAATGTAACACCCTCAAATATGGAAATATCAACTTATTTAAAATTTTCTAAATACATCAATAATTGAATCATCTACAACCACAATTTAGATTCAACTACAATACACAGACATTCAATCTTTACATACAAACTACAAAGGACGGGTGCTACCAAAACCCAATAATAGTCGCTATCTCCAACTTGCGGAAGACTTCCCCAATTACTTACTTTAGTGTCTAGCTAAGGCTCTACGCTTCATAGAACTGCTAGAACTCAACTCCCAACTGAAACCTGATGCACATGCCGACAAATAAAAGGGTTAGGCTTAACGCCTAGTGAGCTCAAGAGTTTTCAACATATATAATTAAATCATTTAGAAAGGAAGGATGCGAATAAAATCATAATCTTTCAAAATGATATGCTTCACTTATGAAAACGACTCATTTACCAATAACAATGCACTTTGTACGAAAGAGGCACCGGGTTAACTGTTAACTGTTAACCAAAACCAAACTGCTTTAAAGACGAGGATCTCAATATGAGACGCATATATGTAAAGTAAACCGGAACTTGCTACAAAGTAAAATAGAGAGCGGACTCCCAATTTTACGTGCCAATGGATCCATTACAACACTGTCTAACGTTACATGACTCCAATTGGATGACCACACACCCAAAACATGTAACTCACCAACGATACGAAATTAATCGTCATCTCAGTCAAAACCCCCACTGGTTATGACTCCGGACAAACGTCCACACTGCTCGTTTAAATCAAAACCCCCGCTGGTTATAACTCCGGACAAACGTCCACACGACTCGTTTAAATCAAAAACCCCCGCTGGTTATAACTCCGGACAAATGTCCACACGACTCGTTTAAATCAAAACCGAGCCAAAGGCCCAACGCCTTACATAAATTTCCAACAAAAGCCTTTGTACATAAAAACACGTTTAGCCGACTGACAAAGACACAACGGTCCCAAAAGTGTAATAATAACACAAACTCAACATTGATTGCGGCAAACCATTTCCCAAATAAACTCTTTACTCTTATTTCTTAAAATACCTCGCGACACAGTCATGCACATTTTCCAAATAGACGTAAGTACAAAATCATGTAAATGACATTTACATCAAATGGACTCCATTTGTATAATGTACGTCAAAGAAACATATCAAAATGCTTTATTTGTCAACAAGCCCAAAATCCCCAAAAATGCATGAGTCATGAGTGTCTAAAGACGGATATAACCAAATACTCAACTTATCAGCAGTTAACCATTTCATGTAAAACACTTTAAAATAAACATTTTGGCATGTACACCGTTTTCACAAATCAACTTGAACTCACATTGCTAGATTTAGGCTAAATCTAGATTACACCCCACTTGAGCTCCTTTGAAGAAACTTGAATCCATAAGCACGATTCTTCCAAGACCTAGATCCACACATTTCCAAACATAAACAATCATAATCAACCCCTTTAGAAATGTTCCCCAAACATTTACATGAACTTTTCATCTTATACCAAAACCCTAATTTCCCATACTTGAAGAAGGAGAAGATTACCTCAACCAATAGCTTGAATCACCATCCAAAACACTTGTAGATCTCCAAAACGAACCATAAGCTTCTAATCTTCAAATGGTGAAAGGTTTAGACGAATCCCCCAAGAACTTGGTGAAGAAGATGAAGATGAAGGTGGTTCAAGATCTCAACTAGCTAAGTGATGATGAAGTATGAGGGTTGAGGACGAAAACCCTCCAAATAGGTAAAGGTTCTACATTTGAGGTTTGGGAGAGAAGAGGGAAGAAGATTTAGGGTTTGGGTTGAGAGAAATGAGGTTAAATGGCTGAAAATCGGGTTTTTAGCTCAATAGGGAGCTCCGCGGGTTATGACGCGACCTTAAGTCGCGGCATAAGCCGCCCGTTTCCCCCGAACACTCACATCCAGTGAGTTACACGACTTGTGCCGCGAGTCAAAGTCGCGTGCCAAGTCGCGGTAGTCCAAAACTTCGGTCTTCTCGTGTCATTCGAACCAGATTCGATTCCCGATGATTCCAAAGTAAAACTTGCCTGAATCTCGATACCTTTACGTCCCACGAGTCAACCGACTCCTAAAATAACACCTTGGGAAATTCCCAAATTTACGGGTGTTACAATCCTCCCAACCTTGGAATGATTTCGTCCTCGAAATCCACATTCCCAAAAGACCTTACCCGCAGGAAGATTTATCTTAACCCATTGGCCCGCACCACTATCACAACTCTTACACTGGTACTCCCAACAACTGCCCCTCTTGGGCACGTTATACCAATAATCGGGCGAACACTTAACTTCCCAAAGTAACCTTTTACCCACAAGGATACGTTCGTCTCCCAACCTTAGAGTTCTCATAATACCCCGAAAGCAACTTACGACCTTATCTAGTCATTTCCATCAAGAATACCCCAATCCGAACTATTCCCTTAGATACTTCTGATTACGACGCATCAAAGTCTCCACAAAATTCATTTGTACTTAAAGTCCACCTCGACATTCCCACCAAATGTTTCCAAAATCATCATCACTAAAGAGTTATTGTCCTTTGACGAAATTTCCTAACGACTAGTTTGGTCTAAACCATCGCAACCCTTAAATCTGTTCCTCAAAGCTGACCCGGACACAATGTCTGCAAGTGCTCCCACACTTATATAGACCCAAGCGTTGTGTTTCCACCAAAAACATACCATTACGCTCTACAGATAGTCGATGATCCCAAATCCCATGAATCCTCAGATTCCTACAGATCCACTCCTAATATTGATGAAGATGTCCTTCCAAGGCGCACCAATGCGTCCTTTAGGTAACTGGCTAACCCAAGTTCGGCTATCACTCAACTCCGATCCAACACCAATCTCACAACATTCCTAAAGTAACATCCTTATCACCCCAAGAATGTTTGGGTACATCGATACTCGATCCTCATTACCCAACTCCTTTCACTAACCATTTCCGAAAGGTTAATAATTTCCATCATCCAGCCGGGATACATCCCGAACATTCCAAGATCCATTGACCTCAAGGAAACAAGTCGACGCCTAGGACCTAGCGGTGACCTCGAAAATGTGGACATTCCGCCCAAAATTCCATTACAGACGAATTGTCGCACTAAGGTTGATGCCTAACAGAAAACTAAGATTCCAAATCTTACATTTCCGACAGACAGATCACCAAAAATTTCCTTTAATCGCCGAACCCACTAAGACGGTAAGCCAACAACATAAACCATGATGTTACACCGGCAAGCAATCCACCAACACGAACCCAAGTTACACTCAGATAATTATTTAAGACCTTATCCCGCATGATTACCGAAGCACCAAAATAAACTTTTAAATCCCCGGGGAACTTAATTCCACTACTTTCATTAAAACCACTGCGCACAGATTCAAAAGCGAAACCCAAAATCCAAGACTGACCACCAGTCGGATCATCCGACGATTCAAAACCCAAGGACTCCCTTAGTCCCTAATTACCATTCCTCACACGACAGGGGTTCAAATCTATAGGTCTAATGAGTTCAAGGTTTTTCAATTACTATGCCAATTCAACTTTTATAAAACTTCCACATGCTAAGCTTTATATAACAATTAAACGCGCGGTAAAATACACTACCGTTCACTCGATAAGTTTCAAAACTGGTTACCAACACCACGCATACAAAACCATTTCCCACTCATTTGATCAATACTTACGTAAATAAAATGGTAACGAACGTGTGTAGCAAAGTTTACATTATCAATCATGAAAATAAATCCATGCGCCTCGACGTGCGCAATAAAAGTTTGTACCACTACAAAAGAGATCTTAACTTTAAAATTCCTACTCTTTAACCAAAAGGCGTTGTAGCACAAAAGTATCAACAACCCCATATGCAACAGTTTATTCCCCCAAAGCCAGGTAGAAATGATGGAATGCAAACAAGTTTCAAATCGAGTTTAAAGCTTCAAATCGTACAGTTAAACACCTTTGACTAAAAAGTAACTGCAACGACATACACATTGCTAACTCAATAAATGCATTGCGGAAATTTCTAACGGGAAAAGTAATTGATTGAATATGAACAGAACAAAAGTCCTGTTTGAAAAGATGTAAATCTTTTATATATTTACTCATACCAACGTTATAATTAAACCCAATTACAAATAGTATGCAACGAATGACATTTGTATGAAATTCAACATTTAACGCACACCATGATGCATAAGCACATGTTCTCAAAATTATTTCACGCAACACAAAATGACGTAAGACGAGGCACCCTAAACCCAACCGAATTTTCGTAAGACTTACTAACGTGAAAACCAATCGGCGTCAAACTTCCATTACTCGGCAAAAGCGCAAAACGACAACACGTTTAAAATATTAAACTTTTGGGAGTTTCCTCCTTTCACTGAAATGAAAGGTAAAATAGCGCTTTACAAAATTTACACGGGACACGACGTGAAATAACTCGCAATCTTAAAAGAAGCAAAATTAAAACTCACGCATAAAAAGACATCGTATAAAACAATACTCCATGAAATTTCAACAAAACTCACACAAACTGAAATTCTCAAGAAATTCCGACTCAACGCGTGGGGATAACTTTTCCTTTAAAACCATTGACATATGTGGAGGAGATCCAATGCCTAGGTTAAAATCTCATAGCTACTTGCCCAATACTCAAATGACGTTAAAACATGGATATTACAATATCCGTAAATAGCGTTAAACATGAGACGTGAATAAAGAGATTTTTGATAACAATTCGCAATTACGTGCAACAAAACATTTTCATTAATGCTTAAGCTCACAGTTTCAAATCTGGTGCGTGTCTAATGCTCTATCAAAACTTTATAATATAAACCACATTTTGTTTTACGAACATAAGAAACAGTTTATGCAAATTTATTTCGGAAATAAATATAGTGCATGAGTCTGATCGGCACTTGGCATCATAGGACTACACTTCCCAAAACAAACCCGACATACTATTATCATCCGAGTGTATCAAGCATCTTAGGACAAAAATCTCAATTTCCTACCATTGTCATCCGGATACTCCACCTCTTAGAGCAACACTCGAATATTTTATCGGTTCACCTTACAATCTCTCCTCGTATGACGTCAATTCCATAAGCTCAAGGTTCTACTCCAACCAATTATTCTTACTCAAGACGATCGACTTAATGCATTCAACGCACTTAACTATCACTTAAACGTGACATTGCTATGGACATCAGCGTTTCCTTAGATTACTCACTTAGAAACCTTCTCACTATCCCAACGGTAATCGTACCAAGGTAGTTCAAGTATACACATGTAATATGTAGGTTCACCATAACACTGGCCAGGTGCCATTATGAACGTACCGCACATGCTCATCCTTGCAACCCTCGACAAGTTTCCCGTTTCTAGCGACTCGATCAACCCCATCATATCTTATCTTAAGGTTCCTAATGTGCAACTTCACCTACAATCGCTTATAAAAATGCTAGTTTGAGTCTAGGCATCCTACAATCAATACCTAATTCTCTCAAACTTAAGCTCTGATACCAACTTGTAACACCCTCAAATATGGAAATAACAACTTATTTAAAAATTTCTAAATACATCAATAATTGAATCATCTACAACCACAATTTAGATTCGATTACAATACACAGACATTCAATATTTACATACAAACTACAAAGGACGGGTGCTACCAAAACCCAATAATAGTCGCTATCTCCAACTTGCGGAAGACTTCCCCAATTACTTACTTTAGTGTCTAGCTAAGGCTCTACGCTTCATAGAACTGCTAGAACTCAACTCCCAACTGAAACCTGATGCACATGCCGGCAAATAAAAGGGTTAGGCTTAACGCCTAGTGAGCTCAAGAGTTTTCAACATATATAATTAAATCATTTAGAAAGGAAGGATGCGAATAAAATCATAATCTTTCAAAATGATATGCTTCACTTATGAAAACGACTCATTTACCAATAACAATGCACTTTGTACGAAAGAGGCACCGGGTTAACTGTTAACTGTTAACCAAAACCAAACTGCTTTAAAGACGAGGATCTCAATATGAGACGCATATATGTAAAGTAAACCGGAACTTGCTACAAAGTAAAATAGAGAGCGGACTCCCAATTTTATAAAACACGGTTAACACTTTATAACTTGAAATACCCAACACGGGTGAAACGTGACACACAACCCATAAATCATAGATGAAGATCTATATAATTAAACATCGTCCGGAACACGTCTTTAAACCCAAAACTCACACGACCATAAAATGGACGAGAATGAATACCGACACGTGGAAATGACGCGGTCCATGCGAACCTTAGTATACGTGGGAAGAACCCAATATTAGAACCATCAATTGTCGTCATTCACTTAAAAACTCTTTTTGGTAAGAACACCACATTACCCAAATAAAATACCACTTATCAACGATGAGGAGATCCGTAAACACCGAGAATAGAGAACACGTAAGTAGGCCGTTCACGCGACTTCCTTACATGTCCTCTAAACGTTTCCATCTTGGGTGGCGAGAACACGTGAATGGGGCCACCCTTGATGTTGTTGGATTTCACCACGAACCCCGGACTTAGTTCCCATGCCATACCAGACATCACAACCTCAATCTGTATTACTGCCTCTAGCCCTACTCCGTCGAGTTCCACCCCAAGGACTTACGGGCACGGGTGCCTATCCAACCTAGACGAGTTACACCTCAACGGCTCGTGCCGCTTATTGCCTACTCGCTAGCAAACCTGAGTGGTCACTAAAAGTAACCCAAAACCTCCGGCCTTACAAGACCAACAGAACTTACGTGCCTATGGATCCATTACAACACTGTCTAACGTTACATGACTCCAATTGGATGACCACACACCCAAAACATGTAACTCACCAACGATACGAAATTAATCGTCATCTCAGTCAAAACCCCCACTGGTTATGACTCCGGACAAACGTCCACACTGCTCGTTTAAATCAAAACCCCCGCTGGTTATAACTCCGGACAAATGTCCACACGACTCGTTTAAATCAAAACCGAGCCAAAGGCCCAACGCCTTACATAAATTTCCAACAAAAGCCTTTGTACATAAAAACACGTTTAGCCGACTGACAAAGACACAACGGTCCCAAAAGTGTAATAATAACACAAACTCAATATTGATTGCGGCAAACCATTTCCCAAATAAACTCTTTACTCTTATTTCTCAAAATACCTCGCGACACAGTCATGCACATTTTCCAAATAGACGTAAGTACAAAATCATGTAAATGACATTTACATCAAATGGACTCCATTTGTATAATGTACGTCAAAGAAACATATCAAAATGCTTTATTTGTCAACAAGCCCAAAATCCCCAAAAATGCATGAGTCATGAGTGTCTAAAGACGGATATAACCAAATACTCAACTTATCAGCAGTTAACCATTTCATGTAAAACACTTTAAAATAAACATTTTGGCATGTACACCGTTTTCACAAATCAACTTGAACTCACCTTGCTAGATTTAGGCTAAATCTAGATTTCACCCCACTTGAGCTCCTTTGAAGAAACTTGAATCCATAAGCACGATTCTTCCAAGACCTAGATCCACACATTTCCAAACATAAACAATCATAATCAACCCCTTTAGAAATGTTCCCCAAACATTTACATGAACTTTTCATCTTATACCAAAACCCTAATTTCCCATACTTGAAGAAGGAAAAGATTACCTCAACCAATAGCTTGAATCACCATCCAAAACACTTGTAGATCTCCAAAACGAACCATAAGCTTCTAATCTTCAAATGGTGAAAGGTTTAGACGAATCCCCCAAGAACTTGGTGAAGAAGATGAAGATGAAGGTGGTTCAAGATCTCAACTAGCTAAGTGATGATGAAGTATGAGGGTTGAGGAGGAAAACCCTCCAAATAGGTAAAGGTTCGACATTTGAGGTTTGGGAGAGAAGAGGGAAGAAGATTTAGGGTTTGGGTTGAGAGAAATGAGGTTAAATGGCTGAAAATCGGGTTTTTAGCTCAATAGGGAGCTCCGCGGGTTATGACGCGACCTTAAGTCGCGGCATAAGCCGCCCGTTTCCCCCGAACACTCACATCCAGTGAGTTACGCGACTTGTGCCGCGAGTCAAAGTCGCGTGCCAAGTCGCGGTAGTCCAAAACTTCGGTCTTCTTGTGTCATTCGAACCAGATTCGATTCCCGATGATTCCAAAGTAAAACTTGCCTGAATCTCGATACCTTTACGTCCCACGAGTCAACCGACTCCTAAAATAACACCTCGGGAAATTCCCAAATTTACGGGTGTTACAACGAATGCAACTCCGAAATCTTGTGCTCGCGCAGCTTGGTTTTTACGAAAATTTTCTTTTTTGGTTGATCCAGTGCACCGCACTGTTGACCGGATTTGTAACTCCCAAATCAAATTATGGATTTTAATTATTGAATTAATTTTCAATTAATTCTTTAATTATTATTTTAAATTCATATATATGTTTGCAGTTTCGTTTTTCAATATAAAAGGGAGAGCCCCGCCACTTTCGAAGACACCCCGAATACCTAACACACATAGCTCTCTGAATTCTCTCTGCATACGGTGTTTCCTCTTTGGCATTTTCAGGCAAGTGTTACATCCGACAGTACATACTGCTTAAGCTGTTGTACCCTGGGAACAGACGGCGAACCTGTTTAAGGGAATCGTGTTGAACATGAGCCTCAACATTGTTGAATTCATCTATGGTTTATTCCTTTTAAGTGTTTCAGTCGATTCCCTTTGTATTCGATTTTACTAATCATTTGTTGATTGTATTTAGTTATTACTTTCTTGTAATTTTTATATGTATTATTAAAATACATATATATAGTGGTAATATACCAACAACACCCACTCATGAATTGCGATTCTTACGGGAATTGATCCGGTGTATCTCGGTACATTTTATTAGTGTTGATCTTCAGCTATGACTGATCCAATGGTCCAAATCCCTTCTTACGTTTCTCATCATAACTTCTCTTCTCACTGGAACTCAACCCTAATTTCCAAACGTCAATTATTTATATATTTAAAAATAAAATTGACACTATTAATTTCCAGGAATTCAAGGGCAACAATTCCAAAGTTGAAACTAAAATTTATTAGATGATGTTTGTTTTTTAAGAGATGTTGAAGTCTGAAATTTTGTTTCATTTCTTCTTGATAAGTTTTTCTTTGGGGTTTGGTCATGGTTTTCCTTGTGAAATGTTTATAAATAACTTATAAAAGAAGACCATTTCATCAAACCATAAGCAACATAGAACTATTATGGAGAAACAAATTGAAACAACACAGAAATAAGTCAACCTGGGATAGACAAAATACCAAGGTGAAGAACAATGTCATTTTCTTTACTTCAATCTACAAACACTTGGTGAAGAACGATGCAAGACAACCTGGGAAAGATTGAGATTAACAAATTGAGATCGATTGAGACCGTGGGTCGATTTAAGTTAATCAATTGAAGGAAGGTGAGATTTAGAGGCGAGGATTGACTGAGAGAAGGGTCGATTACGGTTAATCGATTGAGAGAGATGTGAGGATCAATTGAACCGATTTGATTTGAGAGAGGCATGTGATGATCTGGAGAACGATAAAAGATAAATAAGGGGTGAGTTTACCTTTGATAAAATAAGAGGACCATAAGTAATAAGTAGATCTAAAAAAAGAAAAAAAACAAACAAATAGTTTGAATTGATTAACCTTTTATCAAATAAGTGATAAAAAAAAGTGATAAGAGGCTATTAAAAGTTTTTTACAAGAAGTAAGTGTGTTTCATGTTTTTAATAATTATTTTTAATTTTTAAATTCTTTTAAACATGTAAGTGTAAAAATAATAATAGCAAATTCTAACTAATCGTTTATTGATTATTGTTGAAGACTATTAATTGCCAACTGATAACTCTCTAAACAAATGGACAATAATTTCATCATGATGGCATTTTGAAGTACTAAAATTTACTTCTATATACTAATAAAAAAGTTTATGTTACTCAAAAATAACATCTCCTACACTGTTAAAACTTTTATATGAAATTATATAAAACATTATGTTAGGTCTAAATATTGTATCCAAGATTTAATAGGAAAATCAAATATGTAAAAGTCAACATTGTCTTTGTCTAAGCTTGTTTAGTTTCCTTAGCCGTTAAGGCTTTGTATTAGATAGGTAGTATATATATGGTTTGTGTTTTGTAATCTTGTAGTGGAGTTCTAGAGAATGCATTGTTTGTAATAGCTAGAGACATATGAATACGAGATCTACTTTCTCTCTCTAGACTTTCTCTCTCTAGTTCTTGATCTGAATGATGATATCTTAAGTAATTGCTTATTGTGATTGGGATTTTATGATTAACAAATTAAATTAAACAAAGCATTTAATTTTGAATTACTTAGGTAGGGGATGTTAGTAATTATATAAAATTATTATATAGGGGATATTTCTAGGGTTTGGGGGATATAATTGAATTATATAGGGTAGAAGAATTTTGAATTAAATAAACATAAAAAAAACCCAGCATTTTATAAATTTTAATTTGACTACTGTATAAATAATATATATATATATATATATATATATATATATCAATCGCTTATAATTTATATTTCATTCAAACATAAACTCATATTTTTTTTAGTGAGATATATTACTAAAAGTATAAATGAGTGGACTGGTTGAGTGGTTTAGAGCAGAGAGCTGATGACGTTGCTAGAAAATCCAATGAGTTTCTTGAAGGTGTTATCAAGGAACATATTTGTGACCTTTTCTCGTATGTGGGACTCTCTTTCTTCTTCTAAGCAAGAATGTAGTTCATGACGAAGGCCAAGATATCATTGATATCGTATTAGGGGGTGTTTGGGATTGCTTATTTAAAACAACTTATGTTTTTTTTTAAATGATTATCAACTTATGCGGTGACAAACTCAAGTTTTCAAAAAAGTGTTTGAATTAGCTTATAGTTGTACCATACCGCAATAAGTTGATAAACTCTTTTTAAGTGTTTGACAAATTCTGCTTATACGTGTAAAAATAACCAAAAGGGCATTCTTCAATATTATTAATTTTTTGTATTTTTAACATATGACAATTTACTTTTCATCATTTATAATAATATTTTTGACAAAAATTTGTATGAATAACACCAATATAATTTATTAAAAAAAATAATAACTTAAATAACAAAAAATTATAACGATAACATTAATAATTTATAACAAAAAAAAATAGATCTTTAGAACAAAAAAATAATAATAATAGATCTTTAGAACAAAAAAAAAATACTAGATCACCATTTATAATGTAATATTTTTATAGCCAAAATATCAGTAACACAAAGCGATCGTCATTTATAATAGATCTTCATCTGGAGTGACTCATTAGTTCTCGACAATCATATCTCTTACTGCACTCATATATAGATCGTCACTCCTACGACGTGAACTTGTGTTTTCATGTGTTTCATTATTGCTACCACATCCTTCATCATCAACATCTATACGAGGGATGTACGATTCTTGTTGCGCCATGTCAAATGCTTCGTCAAAACTACAGTTCAATCTAGTATAATTGTGAATTGCCATCGATGCTAGTACTATATTTACTTGTGTCTCATAGGCATAATTGACATGCATATCTTTTAGTATTGCCCATCTAGCTTTCTATACTCCAAAATTTCGTTCAATAACATTTCTGAGTGACGAGTGATGATAGTTAAATGTCTCTTTTGCTCATTTGGGAGCACGTATTGCAGCAGTTTGTCCATAATGAAAATCAGGTATGTGATAACGAATATTTGTTCATTTGTATGGACCCAAATAACCTTTAGTATTTGGATATCCTACATCAACAACATAATACTTATTTGTCATAAAAAAATAAACAAATTATGTTATTCGTTTGTAATGGTTAGGGGTGTGCATCGGGCGGGTCGGGCGGGTTCGGGTGGAAAAATCAAAAACCCAATCGGATATTGAAATCAAGACCCGAATTTTAGGTTTCGGATTTCGGATTGCTTCGGGTTCGGGTTGGTCAGGTTTCGGGTTGATGTCGGTCGGGTTCGGGTATTATTATAATGCAAAATATATATATAAAGTCAATTGATTTTGAGAATGAATTCAATCGATTGAGAGATTGATGAAACCGATAGTAAATTTATAAATTAGAAAACATCTCGACCGACTAGAATTTGTGGTTTTCAAAAGATAATTAGAGAAATAAATATATTTATATAATAAATAAATATTTATGTATATTATTTCGGGTTTTCGGACGGGTCGGGTGGCTAAAAATCAAACCCAACCCGAACCCAAATATCCCCTAAAATGTCGGGTTTCGGATTTCGGGGTATTCAGGTTTTGTAAAACTACCTTATTTTCTGTTCGGGTTCGGATTTCGGACTTTTCGGGTTTTGCACACCCCTAGTAATGGTATGAAAACGTAAAAGTTGCTATTAATACAAAAAAAAAAACTAACCAATTGATACATATGAAAGGGAACGGAACATACTAAAAGGGAAAACCGATACATATGAAAAGGGAAAACAGGAAAACGAAGCATAAGATTGAACCATATAGCATAAAGGGAAAACAGATACATACGAAAAGGGAAAACATAAAACAAAAATTTTATGGGAAAAGCACACACACAAATACATAAAATCAAAATCTTAACCACACACACTGATTCCTCTAAACAAAGATAGCAAATCGAATGATTATGGGAGAAGCGCGCGCACACACACACAGATACATAAAATCCTCTAATTCGAACCAGATAGCAGATCAAGAATGTACTTAACCTAAGCACACATTGATTCCTCTAAACAAAGCATTTAACCGAACACTATGGTGATAGACCTTTAAAAAAAGTCCTAATAAAAAACAAATCGAACAAATTTGGCCGAGATGGAGAGAAGCAGGTCGAACAGAAAACAACAAATCAAACCAATTAAACAAATCGAACAGAAAATCGAGTGAAGCATGTCGAGATGGAGAGAAAACATACCTAAAGAGAGGAGAGACAAACGAGGATTGGAGAAGAGAGGCGCTGGCGATGAGGACACTGCTCGTTGAGAAGAACGTTGGATTGGAGAAGAGAGGCACACATGTATGGAACGAGATATATCAGATTAGGGTTAAAAAAGGGTAAAATGGTCATTTGGTTTTAAAATCTTATAAGCCATTAAGTCATAAGTTAGAACCAAATGACTTATCAAAAACTCATTTTCAGCGGTTTGACACCGCTAAAAGCACTTTTATTTTTTCTCCACTCAAACACTAGAAAATGCTTATCACCGGTGGCCGGTACCACACCACAATAAGCTAAAACTCCCTTCAAATAAGCAATCCCAAACAAATTCAAAGAAAAAATAGAATGTTTTTTTTTCTTTTTTTGAAAGAGACTTGATCAAGGCTATCACCTTGGTACAATTTCTTTTATCTTTCTAAATTGCATATGTTTACATATTTTTTTAGGTACAATTGTTAAAAGATGGCAATGAAATTACATACCATTTTCATTAGACAAGATTTTAGAGGCGAACTTCATAGTTCAACAACACATTTTTAGAAATTAAATTCATCCATTTTATGTTCTTCATTTCTTCTAGAATGTATTTGCCGGTGGAATTGATATTGCATTCGTAAACCTTGAGTGGGCTATGAGCAAGCTATTAAGACACCCACCATCAATGAAAAAGTTGCAACAAGAGACGCGAGAAATAGGCCAAGAAAGATCAATGATCACTGAAGATGACTTAGACAAAATGCCTTACTTTAGAGCCATCATCAAAGAAACCCTACGACTTGGCTATGACATAGCAACAAGCATGCAAGTGATCATCAATGCATGGGCAATAGGAATAGATAGTTTTAAACGAGCGGAACCTAATGAGTTTCAACCAGAGAGGTTGAATAGTCCTATTGATTATAAGGGTGCGTTTGATAGCCATACAAGACACAACAAAATATGAAAATTGTTCAACATTTGGTAAGACATGTCTAGACAAAACATGACTGATAAAATGGCCAATTTACCCTTAATGAATTGTTTAATATTTTTTTTTTACCAAATAATCAATCTTAATGAAAATTAACAAATAATAATATTAAAAAATATATACAAAAGTGTCTAACTTAAATATTGATTAATTAAAAATCTCACATTCATAAAATAAAAAAGACCTAAATATTTCTTATTTTATATTTTGTTCATAACATAAAAATACCTAAAATTACATTCATAAATATTTTATCCTCTTTAAACTTTGTTTTACTTCTCTCAAATTTTCATTTATTATTTTACATATTTTTACTAATTTTGTAATTTATTAAATATTTTAATAAAAATAAATATTTTTTATAACGAAGTATATCACTAGAAAGATTTTGTCAATATGGCTAAAATGACACCAAATCAAAACATGTTTGGCACAGTGGTAAGGTAACATCCTTGGGGGGTCAGTGGATGATATAATAAAATTTAACCTTTTCTATATTATATTTTTATTATGAATATTTAATAAATTACATGATTTAAAACTGAAAGTTAAAATTGAAATCCCAAAATAGTTTTAAGTATTTGATGGTGATTTTATAAAATAGTGAATTACATTTTTTGTCCCTGTGGTTTACCAAATCTGGTTTTTGTCGCTCAACTTCATTGATTACCTCTAGCCCTTGTGGTTTGCGTTTTGCTTTGGTTTAGATCCTTGGGTCTAAGGACCGTTAAAAGAAGATGTTATTTTCCCTCACGTGACTAGCAGGTGGGAGTAATTTGGTCATTTTTTTTATCTATTTACTAGGCATATACCCGTGCACGATGTGGCGCGAAAAATCATGAAATCGAAGCAACAATTGACAAAGGTATGTATCCGCTCGCGAAACATCTCGAAATCAAAATAACAACAACGTTTCATTTTAAGTTTGTATTTCTTCGTCCTTATAGATATTTTAGTTTATGATTTACATATAAGTGCATCAAACGAAGAACAAAATGAAAACTAATGTATTTAGTCTATGATTCATAGACTAAAGTATCGATAAGAACGAAGAATACAAACTTAAAATGAAAACGTTGTTGTCATTTTGATTTCGAGATGTTTTGCGAGCGGATACATACCTTTGCCAATTGTTCTTTCGATTGCACGATTTTTCACGCCGCATCGTGTGCGTGTATATGTCTATATAATAGTATAGATAAAAATTCTAAAACGGCTATTGTACATTTTTTTGTACAATAACATTTACCACCCTTACACTTACTTATTTAATTTACTTTATATCCCTTGTTTTTTCATTTTTCATTTTTCATTTTACACCATTGTCATATTAACACAAATAATCGTATATGAACAAAAATGCAATGAAAAAAAAAGTTCATTTTTCTACAAATTATACCATAATAATCGTCTCGTCAATACCTTCAAAACGAGCCCAATATTGAATGTTTTTTTTAATTTAACCGTACTATTAAATATCATGAATATCTACGAATTAATTTATTTTTTTATCCATACGTTTTGTTTTATTTTTTCCACCGTTAGCACATTAAAAATACATAATCGTAAAATACCTTTCATTCTTATTATAAATTATATCATTATAATTTTTTTCGTCAATAATTGTAATATAAACTAATTATTGAATATCTTTATGGGTTTATGGTTTACTGTTTCATAAGTTGTGATTCTTAGATCATAGTTTATTGTTGATGACATGTTTATAAGAAAGTAACATTAATTGCTCGTTCTTTACTCACATTCCGCTGCATCGCGCAATCGAATGAACAATTGACAAAGGTATGTATCCGCTCGCAAAACATCTCAAAATCAAAATGACAACAACGTTTTCATTTTAAGTTTGTATTTTTCCTTATTATCGATACTTTAGTCTATGAATCATAGACTAAATACATTAGTTTTCATTTCGTTTTTCGTTTGGTGCACTTATATGTAAATCATAAACTAAAATATCTATAAGGATGAAGAAATACAAACTTAAAATGAAACGTTGTTGTCATTTTGATTTCGAGATGTTTCGCGAACGGATACATACATTTGTCAATTGTTCCTTCGACTTCACGATTTTTCGCGTCACATCGTGCGCGGGTATATGCCTAGTTTATAATAATAATGAAATGTATTTTTAATATATTTTAGTTGATCTACGATTATGTATTTTTAATATGCTAAAGGTGGGAAAAAAAATAAAACGTATGGATATAAAATAAATTAGTTCATAAATATTCATGATATTTAATAGTACGGTTACATTAAAAAAATATTCAATATTGGACTCGTTTTTAAGATATTGACGAGACGATTATAATGGTACAATTTGTAAAAAAAAAAGAAACATGTTTTTTCATTGCATTTTGTTCATATACCATTATTTGTGTTAATATAACACATGTGTAAAATTAAAAATGAAAAAGTAAGGGATATAAGGTAAATTAAATAACTAATTGTAAAGATGTTAAATGTAACATTAAATTTTGAAAATAACCATTTACAATTTTAATATAATAGTATAGATATAGATAGTATATATATAATGCTACATATTTATGCTATCAATAAAAATATTCAATAATTAGTTTATATTAAAATTATTGACCAAAAAATTATAATATTAGAATTTATAATACTAATGAAACATACTATTAATATATTTTCGTGGATCTACAATTATGTATTTTTAATATGCTAACGGTGAAAAAAATAAAACGTATGGATAGAAAACAAATTAATTCACAGATATTCATAGTTTTTAATAGTATGGTTAAATTAAAAAATATTCAATATTGGGTTCGTTTTGAAGGTATTGACGAGACGATTATAATGGGTATAATTTGTAAAAAAAGAAACGTATTTTTTCATTGCATTTTTTTCCATATACGATTATTTGTGTTAACATGATAAAGGTGTAAAATAAAAATGAAAAAAACAAGAGATATTAAGTAAATTAAATAATTAATTATAAGGGTGGTAAATGTAAGGTTTAATTTTAATGGATTTCAAATTCCCTCTCACATCACATCTTATTTTATTTTTAATTCATAGTTACAGTTTTTGTCCCTGAACTATTTTGATAGATTTAATTTTTACCTTTTAGTTTTACATTTTACATTTACATTTTCATTATATTAACACATATAAGCATATATTAACTAAAATACGTTAAAAAATAATTTTTAATTTTAATAAGTTACACCATTATAATCGTCTCATTGATACATTCGAAATGAGTCCAATGTTGAATATTTTTTTATTTAATTATATTATTATATGTCATATATTATACCTTGGTTAATCGATTTTTTTAAAAGAGAAAATACATTACATCGAACGTAAGTTTTAACATTAAGATAATAAACATAATAAATATATTGCGTATTTTTTTATTCCAACATATTCCAACTTTGATAATTTATTTAAATAAACATATTCACGAGTACGAGTACACTCTATATATTCTTCATTCACATCTAATCTACGTTTGTATGGGATAATCCACGACATTGCATCTGGAAGTGCATGACGTGTCCAATGGTGTATGAGTGTGGGCATTGGGTAATCTCCTTTGAATACTCAGTTAGTTCACCCATTAACTCTATACGGATAGTGTCCCATGCATCTTCATGACCACCAAAACAAGTAGATATGACTCGAAATTCACAATTTCCATCGCCTAATTCATTTTGTACTTGTGCGATATATGGATGAAATAAACTCGGAATTTGATCAAGATATGGAGGGGGGTTGTCGTTGGAAGTAGGAGCTATGTCTCGTTGATTCTTTATGACCAAAATCTTTGGAGTTGATAAATGTTGGCGCGTTAGAATAATTGTGTCTACGAGGATCTTCAATAATTTTTTTATTTATTTCAAATCAATTACTTTATTTCAAATAATATATTATATATATGTCGAATGATTCTGTTTTCATTGATCGACATGTGATATCCCAAAATAATCGAAATTTGTGATATCCACAACTAATCACATGTGATATCCACAAAATACAACGTAATTATATATGTTAATGTGATATGTTAAAACGCTATTTTTAACATATTTTAAACATATAATAAAATAAAATAAATATTCAATATTGGACTCATTTCGAAGGTATCGAAAAAACGACTATAATGGTGTAACTTGTTAAAATTAAATATTATTTTTTTAACGTATTTTAGTTAATATATGCTTATATGTGTTAATATAATGAAAATGTAAAATGTAAAACTAAAAGGTATAAAATAAATCTATCAAAAGAGTTAAGGGACCAAAATTGTAACTATATATATAATAACTACTTTCAAGAACTACTTTCGTCAACAACCGCTTAAGCCCTTTAATATAATAGTATAGATAAAATAATTTTTTTATTATACAAATGTTTAAAGTTTAAGTACAAGTGTTTATAGCTTTACACAAAAATCCAAAAAATGTATAATAAAAATACATTATCCTCGAGAACATTAATTGAAAACATATTATTACAAAACCGTTTATGTAACACCCCGATTTTTGAAAAGGTATCATTTAAAGTTAATACATAACCGATATATTGAGGAAAAAAAAATAAGATATATGATTTTGGATTTGAATCTTAGATTTTATAGTCTTGATGGATAAATGAATCTTGGTTTGGAAAACGTTTTAATTGGTTTTCTTTACCTAAAATACATATTGTTGGAAATGAGTCGTTTTCACATGTAAGACGTATCATATTGAAGGACTATAACTTTTAACCGCATTCTTTCTTTTAAACTATTATTTCATATATGCTGAAAACTCTTGAGCTTACTAGGCGTTAAGCTTAACCTTTTTATTTGTCTGCATGTGCATCAGGTTCCAGTTGAGGTTGGTTCTAGCGGCCATGAAGAGTTGAGCCTTAGCTTTGTGCGAATGTGAGTAGTTGGTGAAGCCTTCCGCAATTTTGGAGATAGTGACTATCATGGGGTTTTAGTAGCACCCGTTCTTACCATAGGATTTTGTATAGAATGAATGTTTTTATTGAGGTTAAATCTTAATTTATGGTTGTAGATAATTCCTTTATCGGTGTATTTAGAAAATTTTAAATAAGTTGCTATTTCCAGATTTGAGGGTGTTACAAGTTGGTATCAGAGCTTAAGTTTGAGAGAATTAAGTATTGATATTCGGATGCCTAGACTCAAACTAGAGTTCTTATAAGTGATTGTAAGTGAAGTTGCGTATTAGGTACCTTAAGATGAGATATTTTGAGGATTTATCGAGTCGCTAGGAACGGAAAACTTGTCGAGGGTCGCAAGGATGATCGTGTACGGTACGTTCATAATGGCACCTGGACAGTGTCATGGTGAATCTACATGCTACATGTGTATACTTGAACTACCTTGATAGGACGACCGTTGGGGTAGTGAGAAAGTTTTTAAGCGAGTAATCTAAGGAAAGGTTGATGTCTATAGCAATGTCACGTTGAAGTGATAGTTAAGTGTGATAAAGGCATTAAGCTGATCATCTTGAGTAAGAATTATTGGTTGGATTAGAACTATAAGTTCATTAGACCAATTTTATTTCGAGGAGAAATTGTAAGTTGACCCAATTAGTGGGTTCGTGGCTCTAAGATGTTTGATGTATCATAATGGCAATAGTATGTCGGGATAATGGAGGAGTGTAGTCCTGAGATGCTGAGTGCCGACCAAATTCATGCACGAAATGTATTTCTAAAATAAGTTTGCATCAACTGTTTCTCATGTATTCGAAGCATAAAGTGTATTATACCTTGAAGTCTTGGTAAAACATTTAGCACTCATCAGATTTTAAACTGTGAGCTTAAGCATGCATAAAATTGTTTTGTTGTACACGATTGCAAGTTGTTATCTAAATTCTCTTCTTTCACGCCTCATGTTTAATGCTACTTCCGGATATTGTAAATGTCCATGTTTTAATGTCACTTGGGTACTGGGGCAAGTAACTATGAGATTTTAACCTAGGCATTGGATCTCCTCCACGTATGTCCATGGTTTTAAAGGAAAAGTTATTCCCATATTTTGAGTCGGAATTTTTGAGAATTTTAGTTGTGCGAGTTTGTTAAATTTTATGGAGTGTTGTTTTACGATGTCCTTTTTCCGTGAATTTTAATTTTGGTTCACATATAAACTTGCGAGTTTATTCGGCGTCGTGTCCCATGTAAATTTTGTCAAAAGTGTCACTTACCTTTCATTGCATTCAAAAGAGGAAACTCTTAAAAGTTTAATATTCTAACCATATTGTCGTCTTGCACACACTGTTGAGAAATGGAAATTTTGACACCACTTGATTTTAGCATTTATGAGTTTTGCGAAAATTCAGTTGAGTTTATGATGTCTCATCTTACGTCTTTTGCGTCGCGTAAATAATTTTGGGATCATGTACTTGTGCATCATGGTGTGCGTTATTTTATGAATATTGTTAATTGACGTCATCCTACATGTTGTTTTGGGGGTTTCATTATCATGTAAATTATCTTTGGCTATATGCAAACGTCATGGTTTTTGTTCTGATCGTAATTCAATCATCAACTTTTACTGCTAAGTAATTTCCGCAATGCTTGTAACGAGTTAGTGACATACATGCCGTTGTAATTTATGTTATGGTCAAATGTGTTCATCTTTACGACCTAAAGCTTTAAACTCTATTTGAAATTTTATTTGTATTTCCACCATTTTACCGAACTTTGGAGATTAAACTGTTGCTTATGGGATTGTTGAGAATTCTTTTGCCGCAACGTCTTTTGGTTAAAGAGAAAGAATTTTTTTTAAGGTTAAAAAAATTGCGAACTTCTCTTTTGGAATGTACAAACAATTATTGCACGTGTTGTGGTGCAAGAACCTATCTTCATGTATATAGTGTAAATTGTGCGCATGTTTTATTATTGACTTTATAAACGTAAGCATTAAACAATTCAAATTTTGGAAATGGTTTCTTATGAGCTGTGTTGTTGATCAATTTTAAACTCTATCAAATGAACGGTAGTGTATCTTTACCGCACGTTGATCGTTAAAAGGCTTACGTATGGGAAAGTTTTATAAAATTAAATTGGCATAGTATTTGGAAAACCTTGAACTCATTAGGTCTGTAGATTTAAACCATGTCATGAGAGCAGTTATGTTTAGGGACTAAAGGAGTCCTTAGGATTTGAAGCGTCGGATGATCCGACTCGCGGTTAGTCTTGGATTTTGGGTTTCAGTTTTGAATCTGGGTACGCATGGTTAATGGAGTTGGTATGTTTAAGCTTTTCCAGCTAGTTAAGAGGTGATTTTATAATTCGGTAACCATGCGGGATAAGGTCTTGTGTGATTACCTGCGCTTAAATGGAGTTCGATTTGGTGGGATTGCTCGTCGGTGTGACATCATGATATAGGTCGATGGTGTATCGTCTTAGTAGGCTCCGTAATCAAAGGAAGTTCTTATGGTCCGTTTGATAAATTGTAATAAATGGAAATTTTAGCACTCTGTTAGGCGTCAACCCTAGTGCGATCATCTGTCTGGAATGAAATCTTGGACGGGATGTCCACGTTGTTGAAGTCACCGTTTAGTCCTAGGCGTCGACTTGTTTTCTTGGAGTCAATGGATCTAGGGATGTTTGGGAGATATCCCGGTTGGATCATGGGAAATATCGACATTTCGGTGATGGAGTTTAAAAGAAGGTTAGATAGTGATGATTATGTACCGATGTGTATAAGCATTCCCGTGGTGATAAAGATTGCATTATAGGAATGTTGTGGGGTTGGTATTGGAACGGAGTTGAGTTTTAACCGGATCTGGATTAACCAGTTACCTGAAGGACGCATTGGGGCGCCTTGGAAGGACATCTTGTTCAATATTAGGAATGGATCAGTAGGAATCCGAGGATTCATGGGATTTGGGAATCGACTATCGGTAGAGCGTAATGGTATGTTTCTGGTGGGAACACAATGCTTGAGTCTATGGAAGTGTGGGAGCCCTTGCAGACATTGTGTCCGGGTCAGCTTTGAGGAACGGATTTAAAGGTTGCGATGGTTCAAACCAAGCTAGTCGTTAGGAAATTTCGTCAAAGGATAATAACTCTTTAGTGATGATGATCTTTGGAGACATTTGGTGGGAATGTCGAGGTGGACTTTAAGTACAAATGAAATTTTGAGGAGACCTTGATGCGTTGTAATCAGAAGTATCTAAGGGAATACTTCGGATTGGGGTATTCTTGATGGAAATAACTAGATAAGGTCGTAAGTCGCTTTTGGGGTAATATGAGAAATCTAAGGTTGGGAGGCAACCGAGATTTATCAATTAAGAAAATGATTAATCAACGACGCAACATTCATCCAGATATCGGTGAAATATATTGAACGTTGAGGTTTAGTTTGTAACGGCACGTTATGAGAAACGCAACTACAACCTCAACCGGAATGTAATCGGGTTTGTATATGAGGTGAAGTTTAAGTGAAGGCATTCCTTTTGGATAGAAAATCAATCGATCTTTCCAAGTGTGATTTTGGGTGTTTGGTGGTTCCAGATTTCGAGGACGAAATCTCTTTTAAGGTTGGGAGGATTGTAACACCCCGATTCTTGAAAGATATCATTTCAAGTTAATATAGAAACCGGTATATTAAAGGAAAAATAAGATATTTGATTTTGGGCTTGAATCCTTGATTTTATAGTCTTGGTGGATAAAGGATTCAATTACGAGACCAACGGTTCTTTCCGGAGCGAAAACGGAGCTATAACGAAGAAGTTATGACCAAAACAGTTTCGGTACGTGCTAGGCTATAATGCCCGGCGATTGTGACAGTGTCACAATCGCCTGTCATGGTCTCCAGAGCCCAAAAACTCTCGGTACAATCTCAGAGATTGTGTCCGGCGATTGTGACATTGTCACTATAGCCTGGCACAATCGCCTGGGTGTATCAGAGTGTTAAAATCGCGATTTTCAGCCCCAAACTTCATTTCTTCATATCTCTCTCATTTCAACTCTGATTTGGGTGATTCAAGTTGCTACGGTTTCGTTTTTGAGAGCTCTTCAAGGTTCTAACAAGAGATTGGAAATCTATTGAAGTATACTAGAGTATTTTGTGGTAGTAAGCTTCTCATCTCTCACTATTCATCTTCTTCACCAAAGTTTTCTAGGGTTTCATCCACCCTTTGTTCTTCCTTTCATAGATTGGAGGTTTGTAACCATTTTCGTGAACTAGAAGTGTTTTGGTTGGTGGATTCAAGCTTGGGTTAAGGTAATCTTCTATTCTCTTAAGTTATGGGAGTTAGGGTTTCGGTTTTAGTTGAGGTATTCATGCTCATGGTTTGGGAAACGATTCTTTGTGGTTGATTATGTTTATGTATGGTTGAATATGTATGGATTTAGGTTTTGGAAGTTTTTTCTTGAGAATTCAAGTGTTCTTCAAAGGAGCTCTAGTTGGGGGAAAGATCTAGATTTAACCTAAATCTAGCAAGGTGAGTTCAAGTTGATTTGTGAAAACGTTGTACATGCCAAAATGTCTATTTTAAAGTGTTTTATGTGTTTTACGTAAAATTATCAAATGTTGGGTTATTTGCTAATCTTTGATTATTTGAATTATCTAACTTTACAAACCTTGTATAACACCCACATTTGGGGATTTTTGGGCATTTGATATATGTGTCACAAATGAATGGGTTTTGAGGTCTTATTGCATGAATGGATATTTGGTCAAAGAAATACACTTTTAAATGTATGCCGGGTTTTATGCATCATCATGAAATGGAGTGTTTTATAAAGTATTACTTGCACTTTTATGTGAGGTACTTGAAAGAATGCTTATAGTCTCATTTTACGATTTTCATTCTTATCAGCATGTCAAGTTTGGAAAATGCATGTCATTTGTGTTATGAGGCATTTTGGAAATATAAGGGTATAAGTCATTTGGAAAATTGATTGCCTCAACTAATGTGGAGTTTTGTAATTATTACACTTTTAGTCGCGGTGTTTACATATCCGTTGGTCGAGTGCGTTTTATTGTATTTTATTTCATTTACCAATGAGTCAATGGGTTGCTAAGCCTGCGGCTTAGTATTTTTATTTGATTTGGGGTCTTTGGACAATTGTTCAGTTTTGGTAGCTCAACTTCGAGCCTTGTTGGCAATTTTGGATGAAGCTCGTTAGGTATCGGGTGAGATGTAAGTCCTACGAGCTGCACGTTAGGTATCGGGTGAGATGTAAGTCCTACGTGCTGCACGTTAAGGTACCGGGTGAGGTATAAGTCCTTCGTGCTCAAGTATTACGATATTGGATGAGGGGCTCGACATAGGAACCCGACGGGGTTGAAATCGAGTTTCCGTGGGTGTACGTTTAAAGCTACTAAGTCTGACATCCCTTGCGTGTACTTTTGTTTTATATGACTAGTCATAACAACATAAAATGGACTTACTTTGTGGACCGTCACATTTTATGGAATCGGGAATCCCCCGTCACCGAAAGGTGTTGTTTTTGGGTATTGAGTTTTATTATACAAGTTTTCGGTGACGTTTCGTATAATTGGGTTTTACCCTTGATTTATGGGTTGAGTATTATTCCCCACCCGTGTTTTGGGGTGTTTTGGGATATAAGGTTTAACCGTATCTTCATAAATGGAGAGTTCAATTTATACTTACGCTTTGAGTGAGTTTTGAGTTAAAAACTAATTTATGAATGGGCGGCTTATGTTGGTATCATTATCTTTGATGTAGTTGGTTTGGAAAACGTTTTAATTGGTGTTCTTTACCTAAAATGCATATTGTTGGAAATGAGTCGTTTTCACATGTAAGACGTATCATATTGAAGGACTATAACTTTTAACCGCATTCTTTCTTTTAAACTATTATTTCATATATGCTGAAAACTCTTGAGCTTACTAGGCGTTAAGCCTAATCTTTTTATTTGTCGGCATGTGCATCAGGTTCCAGTTGGGGTTGGTTCTAGCGGCCATGAAGAGTTGAGCCTTAGCTTTGTGCGGATGTGAGTAGTTGGTGAAGCCTTCCGCAATTTTGGAGATAGTGACTATTATGGGGTTTTAGTAGCACCCGTTCTTACCATAGAATTTTGTATAGAATGAATGTTTGTATTGAGGTTAAATCTTAATTTGTGGTTGTAGATAATTCCTTTATCGGTGTATTTAGAAAATTTTAAATAAGTTGCTATTTCCAGATTTGAGGGTGTTACACCAGAGCTGGCGATTGTGCCAGCGATTGTGCCACTGGCACAATAGCCTACGGGTACCAAAGTGTTAAAAGTTGCGATTTTCAGCCCCCATCCTATTTTCTCACTTCCACTCTCTTCCCTTTCTCTCCGAAACCAATTCCTATCATATTGGTTCGAACCTCAACCATTTCCATGGCCATTTACTTTGACCTTGAAGCATTCCATCATCATCTAAGGTCTTGGAAGTCTAGGATTCAAGGAGCTACCATCTCATCATCTCCATTGTTGTCTTCTTCAAGAAAATCCTAGGGTTTTGAGTTTTATCAAAACCCACCAATGTGAGTTCAAGTGATTTGTGAAAACGATGTACATGCCAAAATGTTTATTTAAAAATGTTTGTGTTTTACCGCAAATTGTTAACTGCTGATAAGCTTTAGTTATTTTGAAATGTTTAGTTTTATAAGCATGTTGAGGCACCCATTTTGGGATCTTTGGGTATTTTGGTAAATAAATCATGCTGAAATGTTTATTTGATGATTTTACATATATAATTGGAGTTCAATTGGTGTAAGTGTCATTTTGTGTATTTGATTTTATAAACCCTTTCAGAAAGTGCATATTATTGTATTATGAGGCATTTTGAAAACATAAGGGTATGAGTTCATGTGGGAAAATGGTTTGTCTCAACCAACGATGAAATTTTATATATTTATACTTTTGGTCGTGTTTGCGTATTAGATGGTCAAACGGGTTCCAATAATTATATCGGTTTTTATTTGGGGATTTACGTAAAGTGTTGGGCCTTTGTCTTGGTTCTGAATAAATGAGTCGTGTGGACATTTATCCGGATTTATAACCGTTATGGGTTTTGAGTATGATGACGATCGTTTATGTCATTGGTGAATTACATGCTTTGGGTGCTTTGGTCATTAATTTGGAATCATGTAATATTAGGCAGTGTCGTAATGGATCCATAGACACGTAAGTCTGTTGGTTGTGTAAGGCCTGAGGTTTTGGGTTACTTTTAGTGACCGCTCGGGTTTGCTAGTGAGTAGGAATATGTGGTTCGAACCGCAGAGTTGAAACTCGTCTAGATTGGATAGGCACCTGGGCTCGTAAGACCTCGGAGTGGAACTCGACGGAGTATGGCAAGGGGAAGCAACAGGTCCGAGGATTGTGATGTCTTGTATGGCATGGGAACTAGGACCGGGGCACGTTGGTGAAATCCAATAACATCACGGGTGGCCCCATTCACGTGTTCTCGCCACCCTAGATGGAAACGTTTAGAGGATATGCAAGGAAGTCGCATGAACGGCCTACTTGCGTGTTTCTCTATTCTCGGTATTTACGGATCTCCTCATCGTTGATTCGTGGTATTTTAAATGGTATTGTCGTATTTTACCAACTTTGGTTTTTATGTGGTCGACGATAAATGATGGCTTTAATATTGGGTTTTCCCCACGTATATTAAGGTTTGAATGGAATGCATCATTTCTACGTTTTCAGTATTTGGTTTCTTTCCATTTTATGGTTGCGTGAGTTTCGGGTCTATTGTCCGTATTCACGGCAATGTTTATTTATATAGATTTTCACCTATGGTTTATGAGTTGTGCAACTTGTTCCACCCGTGTTGGGTATTTCGAGATATAACATTTTACCCGCGTTTTATAAAATTGGGAGTTCTCTCTCTATTCTCATTTTGAGCAAGTTTTAGGTTAAATCTAAGTTTATGAAAGAACGTTTTATATTGAAATCTTGTTCTGTAAAATAGCTTGGTTTGGTTAGTGATCAACTTGGCGTCTCTTTCGTTTAAAATGCATGTTTATTGGTAAACGAGTCGTTTTGATAAGTAAAGCATATCATTTTGAAAGATTATGATTTTAATTGCATTCTTCCATTTTAAACGATTTATTTTTATATGTTGAAAACTCTTGAGCTCACTAGGCGTTAAGCCTAACCTTTTTATTTGTCGGCATGTGCATCAGGTTCCAGTAGGGGTTTGGATTCTAGCAGATCCATGAAGAGTTGAGGCTTAGCTTTGCCTAAGGGTAAGTAGTTGGTGAAGTCTTCCGCGGTTGGAGGTAGCGACAGTTATTGGGTTTTTAGTAGCACCCGTCCGTATTTTGACCGTATGTATAGAATAGTGTGTGTATTGAGGATAAATATTAATTCGTGATTGTAGATGAATCGATTTTCGATGTATTTAGAAAATTTTAAATTAGTTGTTATTTCCAAAATTTAGGGTGTTACAGTTTATCAAATGAACATCAAGAATATCAACCTAGAACAAGACGAGATGGTGAACATGACCTGAGACATTATTATTAAGAACATCAATTTAAAACATATCATTCCAAAACCTTTTATCCTATGAACATCAACCCAATTCAAAAATAAATGAAAAACATGACGTGATAAAGATCATCAACCGTGATCAAGAACATAGATCAAACCCCAAAAACATCATGAAAACCTTAAAATCTAAAATCAAAACTCTAACAAATAACATGTTTTCCAACCCACATAATAAACATCAAGATTATTAACTAGATGAAGAACAATTTCACCCAGGAAAAAAATTGATACAAAACAAAAAATCAAAATACTAGGATTTATTCATAAGGAGAACAACACAACCCTTGGAACATATTGGCGTTAGTAATAAATGCATTGAGAGGTGTCTATAGTCCTCTAAAGGTTCAAGCTTTAATTCAAGATCTCAAGAACAATCTCATTCAGATATATTAAAACTGCCTGAAGGAGAACTGAAATAAAAGTAGAACCTACTACAATTAGATCCTTCAACTCAAGCCATTCATCTTTCTAAATAGAGAAGCAAAAAAAAACCCCTAAGTTATTGATTGTTTAAGACTAACCTATCGATGTGAAAATCGACTAGGAAGATGATGCTTTTGATTCTTGATCTTGGTGGTGGTCGCCAATGTTTAGTAGACCTTGACTGAGTGTTGATAACTCTCATTTTGAGTGTTATTTACACATTGTTTGTGTGTGTTTTTCTTTAATTTTAGTGTATGTTTTCCCTTTACGTGTTCATGTTTCTCTTTTTTATTTATTTATTTTCATTTGGAGATGTTGAGGATAAAAGTTTGTGTTTTGATGGTTGAAAGCATCATTTTTGGGCTAAATGTTGGACTGTAGAAAATGGTCACTTTGTCGTCACGTTGATGAACGATGTAAATCCGAGGATAGCTGAAAAATATCATATTTTGCATGTATTTTTATGTCCATTTCAGTTGCATAAAGGTTTTCTTAAAGGCTAAGCTTTAGAAACCAAGGGGATGAAGAGAAGACAAAAGTTAAAAGCAAAATCTTGGTGGAAAGATTTCAATGCCAAAAATGCCTATCTAAAAGCCTAAATGAGATAAAGCAAAAGATGAGCTTTCATGAGAAAATAGATGAAAAAGGCAAGGAGCCTTTGGGTCAAAGAAGGCTTGAACTCATTGAAAGGTTTTGTGGGTAAAATCTTCCACCACCTTTTTCATCCTCCACTATAAATTGAAGCCATGGATGTCATTTGAAAGGGAGCTCCAACATGTAGCATAATTCAGCTATTGTTCTTTCTTTTTTCTCTTAGATAGTTGTAGTTGTAATTGTAGTTGTGATTTATTTTCTAGTATTTAATTTCCAGCTATCGCCAAAGTGGCCACGTTGTCACCACGTTGGCAGCAACTTTTAAGTTTCATTTATGCAATTTAAGTTTATGTTCTCTCCTTCTTCTTTCATGTCTTTTACTGTTATTATGAACTAAACACCCCTTTGGGTGTGGGTGTGTGCCAAATCTAAGACTAGTAGGCAACACTTGGGTATTGCCATCTTTGTTAACCCTTAGACTTGGTCGCTCGAGTCGGGACTTCAACTCACGCGGACAAACCGATCACTTGTTAGTGTTAATATTAGGTCTTAGACCTCGAGAGGGGCGGATCCAAAATACGGCTTGAGTGATGCAAAGAAGATTTGAGAAAGTCTTTTATAACCACATAGAGATACGGGTTTTTGCATGACTTTAACTAAGGTTCAAAATGTCGGTCGATATAGATGTCACAAAGAGATTTGGGCTTCTATATCCATACTGGTGGAACTGAAATCCTTAGAGGTTTACTTAGTTAAGTCGGCAAGTCTTGAGTTGGCGAAAGTGGTGACTTTGTGGTTGCAAAGTGGCTACGTTCCGAGGAAGCTCACTTTCGAGAGAAAGGGGTTTTTAAGGCTGTCGTGTGTCATTTTGTTTCTGACCACGAGGTTACTACAAATGTCTTAGATAAAGCCTACACACATACCCTTGTCTTTAAATTATTTGTTAATTGTTAAAAGCACCAATTTCGCTCAAAGATATTTTCTTCTTCTCTAATTGAAACCATTGTATTCTCGACCTACTACTCGAAACTTTGAAGTCTGATCCCTGTGGATACGATCTCGGTATTTTTACCACATTATTACTTATTGCGATCATAGTGTCCGGTGTGCCCTTGCACTGCCACTGTGGCAACATAGTGGCCACGTTGTGGACCTATACGACTTTCCGCTACCAAGTGTCGTTGTGCACGGTTAGGGGAGGGGGGAGGTACGAAGGCGCTGAGAGATCTAGTCGGAGTTAGGGTGGACAAATCGAGAGTGAGACAGACAAACAGACAGACACACACACACACACACACAGATTTGTCGTGGTTTGCCGGAATTGGGTGGACGGATCGAGAGTGAGACTAAGAGATAAAGAGAGCAACGACTAGGTTTTTTTTAGTGAGATGAAGAAGATGCTTGATGAAGATGAGGATAAAAATATTTTGGGTTAATTTTTTTTTTGGTGTTCTTATTTTAAAGGTTTTTTGTTTTATTTTATCATTTTTAATAACATTTTTAATACATATACTTGTACCTTATTTTAAGGGTCATTGTTGTAATTTTGGTGATGAATGTGACAAAAATAGAAATCATTGACAAACCGCAAGGACGAAAATCATAATTTACTCTATAATGTAATAAAACAAAAAAAAGGTAAAAGACAAAAGGCAAAAAAATAATAATAAGATGACCAAAATACCCTTAAGTTAACTAACTTTTTTAACTAGAGTTAGTCAAAAGACTAAAAGTGAAACAAAATGGCAACTATAGTGACCAATTTTTTTTTAAAATAGGGACCGAACTTGATAGTGAGTAGCAACCACAAGGACCAAAAATGTAACTTACTCTGAATTGTAACAACTTGATTTAGGGGATAGAGGTTTGAAGGTTAAAAATCAACATTGTCGAATGTTAATTGTATTCAAGATTCTAAAAACCGCGCCTTGGCGTCGAGGCGTGGCCTTGCCGCCACGTTTTGCCCCTTGGCGTCGACATAAGGCGTCGAGCTCGTTATGGCGCGCCATGGCGCGTTATGGTGTTATGCCTTGGCATTGAGATAAGACGTCGAGCTCGTTATGGCGGGCCACGTTACAACTTCGAATTTGTGTACTTCGAAATTCGATTGGAATATACCTATTAGTATCGATTATAGCTTAGAAATTCTTTTGTTTATCGTTTTATATGAATTTAAATTGTTAATAACTCGTTAATTATTGTTCAAGACATCGATAAAAACACACACATACATATATATATATATACATATAAATTATATACAGATTTGTCTCCTTGGAAAACGCCATGACCTCGCCATAACTCGTAAGGCTTGAGGCTTGACCTCGCCGTCACGCTACGCCTCACGCCATTTAGAACCTTGATTGTATTTAGTATTAAGTCAGCAATGATAGAGATAGCAAATGATTATCATATCTTTAGGACGATGATGTACCTACTTTTTATTGAGTATGCGACGAATCAAATAACAGTGGGATTTTTTTAAAATATACAACGATCTCAATGGTGATTGTATTAATACTGAGAATTATGTATTAAAGGCAACAAGATAAATAGTGATATAAAAGAGGTTATGTGACAAATATTAGACAAATGTTCCTTTGTAATTGATAAGTTTCAATACACGATTGTTGGAACCAATAATGAGTGATATGGTGGCATTTGAGTGATAATGTGACAAATGATGAATGTTTCACTAGTTGGCTAGAAACACCTAGGGGTAATATGTCAAAGAAAGTTGAGGAAAAATGTGTCGGGATTTGATTGGTGTAAAGGATGGGTATTAAAGAATGATTGGTAGATAAATGATGAATAAGCTAGTATAATGCAACAAATGGCAAAAGGTGACAAAATGGAATACGTCTTAGGGAATAAAGAGATGCCACATGGCGGAATGTGATTCTCTCTCTCTCTCTCTCTAAATACCCTCATTTGCTTCTTCATCTTCATCACTTACATCTTCACATTCTTACTTTCATCCTCCTTTTTGTCTCTTAACCCATCCCACCAAATGAGAGCATGTTTACTGAATAAGTTTGAAGGCAAAATAGCCTCAATTTTAGCAAGTAGAAGTGAAGTCTAAAGCAACAATTGGAATCCCCATAGCAAGGGATCACAAGCACGAGAAGAGGACATCCAAAGATCATCGTTGAGAACAAAGCTAAGGTGAATACATGGATTTTTACATGTTTTATGAGGATGCATGAAATGTATTATTTTGCATTAAATTATGTGGTTTTATTCATGCCTTTATATGAAAAACGTGAAAAAGTGGTTATGTGCATTGCATGTTGATAACTCTAATTTTTAGAGTTATTACGCGCCTTTTATTTTAATATTCTTTTGTCAAATTTAGCCACTTTGCTTCTCAATCCCTCATTTTTGGTCTAATTTCTGCTTCTTAGCAAAAATAGTTCACTATAGTATTTTTGAACCATTTAGTGTGTTTTATGCTATACTTTAAAGAAAACACTTGTAGTGACATCAGAGTGTCCACTCCCATGTCGAGGATGATCCAAGAAGCTGAAAATATTAAATACATAGATTGAGCCAAAAATATGAAGATTTGGGATTTCAAATCTTGTTAAAGATCAGAGCAAAAAGGCAAAAATGATTTAAAGATTGGAGATGAGGTCATCACAAAAGAGCTTGGTCATAAAAGTCAAAAAGCTAGTGTACTTGGGGAAAAAGGTAAAAGTAATTTTGGGTATTACCCAATAGATAATAGGTCATTACATGGTGGATAAAATCATCTTTTGTATTATGTATTGAATAATACCCTTGCTTTTTGCTGGTACCCTTGTTACTTCTAGTAATTAAAGAAGTTTTGGCTTTCAATGTAAAGGATCTGTACACTTAGAGAACAATTAGCTTTCTAGTAGCATTACTTTTACTTGTTTTTCATTCAAGTTTCTCTTAGGGGGTGTTTACTTGTGGCTTAATGAGCTTAATGACAAAAAGGCTTATTCGCACAAACGTTTAGGGTGTTTACTTGTGGCTTAATGACTTATTCGCGCAGACAAAAATGGATTATTCATAAAGTAGGGAAAGGGGTGTTGTCCCCATTAAGACAAAAAAATGACTCCCCTACCCCTAATCGAAAAACCCATGCCTCCTTCATCATTAAAAACCCATGTTTCATCTTCAGAAAACCAATTGAAAAACCTTCACGCCTCTGTCTCCAGAAACCCTCCGTTGCGATTCTACCCACCGGTCGCCGGTGACCATCCCCTCCGTTCTTCATCGCCGACGAGGAGTTGAGTCGGTGATCAACCTTCCTTCTCCATCAGTCCTCCATCGTCGACCAGGTAAGGTTTTTTTCTATTGTTCAGTCTTCCGACGAGGAAAGGTTTTTTTTATTGTTTTCGTCGGCGACCAAGCGAGGTTCTCGATGTATGTTGATTTTGCCGGCAACCAAGGGAGAAGGAAGAACGATGCCTTTTCTGGAAGCACGATTCCCATTTTTTATTAGTTCTATTTTATGGCTGGAAGCTACAATCTATGGGTAGGGGTTTTATTTGTTTATTTGCTGTAATGTATGGAAGCAACAGTGTATAGAAGTACATGATGTGGAAGCATGATGTGTATGGGTTTTATTTGTTTTATATATTTGTTTCATACTTGTTGAAAACTTGTTGATTTATTTGTTTGTTTTACATATGAAGTGGTTCTACTTCAACATTATTTTGTTTGTTTTACATATGAAATGGTTTAGTAACTTGAATTTACATATCAAACAGTTTATAATTCATATTCAGAGGTAAATTGGTCATTTCTGTTATTCAGACTATTAATTTAGATAAAAAAGTAAACAACAACATCAATTTATCCAGACAGACAAATTTATCCAAACCGACACATTTATCCATACAGGACTTAATGGAAAATTTGGTAAACAATCCCTTAGTTAAGATTATTTTCTGCAAGTAGAAGTCTTTTTCAGTAAGTAGCATTTAATTTTCTGTTGGAACTTAATTTCTTGTTCTTCGTGCTGTAACCCGATGCTTAAGCAGTGAGCACTATTCAACGTGAAATCTTTTAGTATGTCTTCTTGCAATCTTTCATCTTCTATTTTCTTTACTTTATTTAGCATGAGTTAAACATCCTTTGGGATGTAGGAATGAGAAGTACCCATATTTTATACAAAATGCTCGAGTAGTTTCATATGTTGAACCTTTATTGTCTTGGTCATCCATTGTTCGATTATGTCCAATGATGCAAACAAGTTGATCATTTGAGAGTGTCTAAAGTCTAGTCCTTAACTCAGAGATGAGTAGGATGTAGTGACACGAGCTTGGATGATGCTAGGGTATTCAAAAGAATTCTTATAATGCCAACGAGAGTTGAATTTGCACAATAAGATGACTTCAACCCTTCGGAGTAGTAGGCAAGCTAGTTGGTGTGTCTAAAAACACTTAGAGTATTTGTCTCTACACTATCCATTGAAACCTGAAAAGGTTCACCATGAGGTCACCATTGACAAAACAATAGAGTTAAACATATGGGATTTTTACTAAGAGGTGTGAGTACTTGCTGTGACAAGGCTTCTCGAAAGAGAGTACCCACTCCACACAGTACAAGATCACTATTATGGATCAGGTATTTACTGTAAAATCTGGGGAAAACCTACACCTACATCCCTCCTTTTAAATCTTAAGTACTTCGTTAAAAAGTTGTTTCACCAAACCAATCAACTTATTGCTTCCTCCCTAATTGAAACTTGTAAAAGGAAGTTCATGATAACAATAGTGTCTTGATAGCCCAGTCCCTGTGGAAAACGATTCTGGTTCTTACCAACTATTACTTGTTGTGACGATCATAGTGGCTAGTGTATACTTGCACTGTCCATTGTGGACTGTTAGCATCCCACTGCGATTACACACATTTTGCTACGTAACGCATGTTAATGTTGATTGGTTGATTATAAAGGTGCATAAGAGAAAGGTTCATTGATGGAACAATGGATGGTGGTCAGGACTCCTTAAGCACTTGTCTCTTGGCAGTGGGCACACCCTTACTTGACATGGGTCGCAATGCAAAAAGTTATAATGCACAGAAATATGTTTTATGGCATGAAATTGTATATATTATAACAATGTATTTCACCCGACCCCGACTTAAAAATGTATATGCATTCCTCAGGTAAATAAAAAGGGAGTGTGTGGAAGAATTTGGTTTGCAAGATGTGAAATGGAAACCAGGGTGCGAGTTTTAAGCATGCCAAAACTTGTTCTTACTATTATGGATTGATTAAAAATGTAGGAGTTGATGGTAAATGTTAGTAGTATTTAATATGCATTAAAGTAGGAGTTTATAAATCTCCTTTGAAAACATGTTATAGTTTGTTATTGGGTAAAAGGATTTAGCTTCCATTTTATTGCTAAGCATCAAATATTTTTGGATCCGTTTTTGTAACACTTTTAAATATTTAACAAATAAAAGTTTTTGTAAATTCGGCAATATGACGTCTAAAATACGAAGGATCCAAACACCTGTTTAAATGATATAACAAAAGGATGTTCACCCAATAATCAATACAACTAAAACCCTATAAACCGGGTTAATTTGCATCATAAGGTTGCAACAAAATAATGGGACATCAAAACTACAACGACCTACTTAATATAAGATTGATTTAATCTAGATTAATACGAGCATCGCTAAGTCAATATGAACTCTCTTTACAAAATTCCCCAAAAGACCGGCACTTCAAGATCTCCTATGTGCCCTGTAGCCAAGCCGACATCCTAAATTCCTCCACGGTTAGGATCTATGAGGAAACAACAACCACAACAAGTGTTAGGACGAAGCCTAGTGAGATCCCATAAATATGCAGATAATAGACATGACATTATAAAACCATAATCATGTTACCGAACTCCTTTGCCTCGCGCGGAACATTTCTCCGCCATCAGTTTCTCAAACCTGAATATAAACATACAAGAAATACCTCTTGATTTACGGGGGAGACCCACTTCCATCGGGGCGATATTTACTCGAAAGTGGGATCGCCCACGATGGTAATGGATTACACCTCATGCCCCGATCTTAGTTCCCATGCCATAACGACGTCACAACCTCAGACCGTATTTACTGCCCTTATTGCCTACTCCGTCGAGTTACACCTCAAGGTCTTACGGACATTATTGCCTATCCATATTCTAGACGAGTTACACCTCAAGGATACGAGATCCCTTATTGCCTACTCGCTAGTAACACACCGTGGTTAATGCAAAATTCATACATTAAGCTACTACCTCCTCGTGCACAAGGAGTAGTGCCACATACTTATCAGGTGATCCACCTTTGTTAAATAAATAACACATTATATACACCTCTCTTCCACATATAAAGTATTTACTTCCATATTCCTCATAAATCATGGTCCTCATAATTTCATACATGTAAATACATCCACCCATTATCATTACCTCATTCCTTCATAAAGTTATCAACAGTTGGATTAAATAATGATATTAGTAGTTTCCTCATGAACTCAACATATAAGCATGAAATCTAGAACATATAATCCACATAGTTACTACTAAAGAGATTATCAAGGTCTACTAAACATACTTGCCCCCTTTGGGTTCATAGAGTCAAGAATACCAACTATTAGGTTATAAAACTGAACCAAGTAGCACATAGAAGTAGTGTGAGATAAAGACAGGTAAATAATCAAATACTAGAGCATTTAAGAAGGAATAACTCACCAAGTGGGTTTTTGGGAAACCCAAACCCTAGGTTAGTGTCAGGATCGAATTCTTAACAAGAATAAATTCTCAAAAACTAATATCAAAGAAGTTTGCGGAATAACACTTTGATATTTAATATAATAGTAAAACAAAATAGTATATAATCAATAACTTGCAAACTTGTATTGAATGCTTGAAGTTACAAGATTAAACACACAACCTCAATATTGATGAACAGGCTCACCAATACGAATTCTACTTCTCTAGAATTAGGAACTATGCCTTGAGGTTGATTTTCTCTAAAACTTAGAATGAATGAAAAAAATCTGTTCTAAACTATTCTATCAAATCTGTACATATACTGAATAAAAAGATAATTACAATAAATAAAATATCTTCAGTATATCCTCCATCATTATCTTCAAGCCTTCCATGAATATCTTGATTCTTTCCAGCTGTCATCCTTTCCATCTGGATCTTTAAGTCATAAGCAGTACTAATTATGCTCAGCAGCATTAATTTCTTCTAGCAGCATTAACTACTAAGCAGTACTAACTAGCCAAGTAGTACTAACTTTGTTCAAGCAACACTAACTTTGACTAGCAGTATTAATTCTACTAGCAGTAGTAATACTTAGCAGTATTAACTTTGAAGTCTTCTAGCAGTAGTAATTCTGAACTAGCAGCATTAAAGACTTGTTCACATCTTCAGTTCCCAACAATCTGCCCCTAACTTGACTTTTAGAAAGAGAAGTCAAGTTCTTCAAATGCTTCCAAAATCTTCATTGATCTACTCCAATGTTAGGATCCAATCCCATACTCTGATTGATAGTTCTCTGAATTAGGTACTTTGCCATTTCTGAATTTGGTGCACAACCCAACTTCTTATTCAACATGGCATGAAGCTTTAGATTTGTGTGATTGTAGACCCTATCCACCAAGTAATACTCCATGTGAAAAGTATCCAATGCCAGTTCATAGACTCCACTCCTTTCATATAGAGTCCATCCTCTAACAGCTTTAAATACATCTTTTATCAAATGCTTTACTGCTTCTGGTTTGAACAACATGCACAAATATTCCATAACTAACTTCATAATAGGTAACCCTGGAGCTGTCAACTGATCTGCATGAACTTTCATTCCCACTTCAAACATTTCTTCCAAATCATATCTTGAACACTCTCTGACAATTTTGTTCCAGGTGCTATAGACTTCATACTTCTCATCCTTTCTTTTTAATCTGATATACTCCTTGCCATCCACCTCCATAGTATCCCAATGAATAATTTCAGGAGGTTTGAATCTAACAGGTTCAGCTGAGATAGGCTTTGGAATTTTATCCATTATCACCATGTACATGTTTGCATCTGAACTCTGTGGTACTTCTTCCTGAGTTTCAGCTTTCTTTTCTTTTTCTACTCTGGGCTTCTTGTCAACTCTCTTTCTGTTTGCCATCATCTTGGTTCTCTTCAGTATCCTTTGCCCTTGCTCTATAGTAGCTTCCTTCTTCTTTTCTTCCTTGGTCCTTTCTTCTGATCTAGGACCTTTAGAAGCAATAGACTTAACTCTTTTTATCTTCTTAATCTTCTGAGCTAGAGTCTCTTCTTCTTTAATCTCTGCCTTTTCCTTTGTTGGAGTTCCCTCTTCACTTTCAGGGAAGGGTTTATTGATATTCACATCATGCCTCTCCTTAGCTTTCTTTTCAAACTCCACTCTGTCCTTTTCATTATTCTTTAGCTTTCCCATTTCTTTCTCATACAGTCCCTTGACTTGATCAAAAGTCATCTTTATGAACATTTCTTTCTTCACACCAATTGCACTCCTCAAGAAAGTTATCATCTTGTTCCTTTCCTGAGTTGCAAGGTAAGTTTGTGAAGGTCTTCTCTTCTTTGCACTTGATCTGGCCATCATAGCCTTTCTCAAGCTTATTGCTCTTTGCTTAGCTTTCTCTGTTTCCAACCCTTTCTGAAATGCTTCATTTAGTTCATTGGCTAGTGCTTTGTCTATCTCTCTGTCTTTCTCAACCTGCTCTTTCTCTGCTTGATCTAACTCTTGTTGCAGTTTCTTGGCTAATGCTTCATCTGATTCAATCATCTTTTGCTTTTTAGTTGGTTGATCAGTTTCTATTATCATTTCTTTCCCTTTTCTTTTTACATCTGCAGCCATGTCTTTCTGTTCTGATTTCTTGTCTCCCCCTTCATTTATGACCACTCCCTTTGCTTTGGGAGTGTCATTCTTTGCTTTTACCAGCATCTCTGCTACTTTAACCTCTTCAGATGTTAATCCTGTTACTGCTGCTTGTGTAGTTTCAGCAGCACTAACAGTTTCTGCTGCTGCCTTTTCTTCAACAAATTCAACCCTTTCTTCAACAAACTCCCCCTCAATCTGTTGATCTATTTGTTCTGAGCTTGAATTCTCCCCCTTTTTGGAAGCATTTTCCTCCTTCTTTTTGTTTGCCCCATTTCTCCTCCTTAGAACAAACTACTTTCTCCTTTTCTTGGCAATGAGTTTTCCTACCAATCGCTTGAGTTTGGAAATCTGCTCTTGTTGGGAGATGACCACTTGCTGCAATTCTTGAATTTCCTTTCCTTGTTTAACCACATCAACATTGATGTTGGCTAATGCTTCAATCAATTCCCAGTAAGTATATCTATCCTCACCTTTTTTAGGTGTTTTACCCACCCTTGAAGGATCCTTGGAAAGTTTTGCCATCAATTCATCAGTTTCAGTTCTGTCCTCACCCTTTGTGGATGTTTTGCCCATCCTTGAGGGATCCTTGGATCTTTTAGTAGTGGCCTTCTGCCTAGCAGAAGCACCAACTACCCCCTTGGTTTCTTGGCACCAGGGTCCTTTGGTTGATTTCTCACCCAAAGTTGCCATGGGGAAGGTCTTAGAGATGTTACCACTTTCCTTCTCTGTGCTAGCAGAAGTAGTGGCAGCCTTCTTGCCTATATGCTCATTCATCTCCTTTGAGAGCACCTCCTCAGGGTTGGGAGACACCCTAGTGAATTCCCTTTGGATATTCTCTACTGGAGAGTGCTCCAATAGAGGGCTTTGAGGCCCTTGGTTAATAGTAGATACACCAAGGGAAGGAGCCTTGTGTACCTTTCTCTTGACATAAGTCTTGGATATTATGGGAGTGGGTTTAACAGCAAATGACTGAGGAAAAATTTTAGAGAGGGAAGGTTGGGATTGGCTAGCAGTGGGTTGGTCTAATGGGGGCATTGACTCTGCTACCATACCTTCATTGGTTTGGGACACCACCATCATTGTAGAGAACAATGGGGTGTCTACTCCTTCCGAGTCCCCAGCAAATCTTCTCATATTTGAGAAAACCTTGCCTTTAGGGGGTTTTGGTACATATATTCCATCAGAATGAGGAATATCCGTCAATTCATGGTTGATTACTGCTTGGACAAACCTGGGATACATATAAAAGCTCTTTTTGTTTCCCATGTTTGAGACAAGATCATTGAAAATCATTTGTGAAAAATTGTACCTTCTGGCAGTGGCCAAACAGACCAAAGCATAAGCAATGGGACTGCTGAACTCACTCCATCCAGTAGTCTTTTTAGAAATGCAATGCATCAAGGTATGAACAAGAAAACGCCATTGGGGTGAGAATTTAGCTTTTGAGAACTTAAAAATACCCAATGGGCCTCCATACCCCATTCTTGTAAGAGTAGAAAACAGTTCATCATTAGGGATAGAATTTATACCAGAGGCATCGTCTAGACGTAGACTGATGCGAATTACCTCTTCAGTAACTGTCAATGGCTTGCCACACACTGTCGTTTTGATCATTTGCACACCATCCTCAGTAACAATGGTGGCATGTGCCCAGAATTGCCTCTGATGCTCTATGAAGATAGTAGGAGACATAGTGAGAGCATGGGCAATATGGCTAGACTTCAGAAAGTCGACTATCTGATGAAAACCTTCAGCTTGTTTTGGCTTTTGGAGCATCGCGATTTCATTGTGTTCGTCAATAAACGCCATTGATGCCATGAATCTTTGAAACTTCTTGCCTGATAACTTTGAACTTGAGAGAAAAAGGGTTTAGAGCGCAAGAGAATAGTATGCAAAGAGTCGTTATGAACTTTTAGGCGGGCAAAGTGTATTTATAGTATTCGGGACATAAGCAGTAGTAACCTAGAGCAGTATTAACTGAAAGCAGTATTAACCACTAGCAGTATTAACTGATAGCAGTATTAACCACTAGCAGTATTAACTACTAGCAGTATTAACCACTAGCAGTATTAACTGATAGCAGTAGTAACTACTAGCAGTATTAACTGATAGCAGTAGTAACTACTAGCAGTATTAACTGATAGCAGTAGTAACTACTAGCAGTATTAACGAACTAGCAGTATTAACTGTGCACTGGCAGTATTAACTACTAGCAGTAGTAACTGTGCAATGGCAGTATTAACTACGAGCAGTATTAACTACTAGCAGTAGTAACTGTGCACTGGCAGTATTAACTATACTTACTCCTTTAATCTCGCGAAACACTGAGTACTGCTATACATATCCTGAAAAGGAAGATTAGTAACACCAAGAATAGACAATATACAAGTATAGAACCACTTTTTGAGAAGGGGCTTATTCAGAGTTGATCATTCCCACACTTGTTACCAAGAAAGTGAATCTACCCACATCAAAAGCTTTAGTGAATAGATCAGCAAACTGGTTATCAGTGTGAACTTTTACAACTTGAATAAGTTTCTTTTCATTACAGTCTCTTATGAAGTGATACCTAATCTCAATGTGCTTTGTCTTTGAATGCTTGACAGGATTATTCACAATGCTAATAGCACTGCTATTATCAATAAAAATTGGAGTGTGTAGAAAGGTTATCCCATAATCCAGCATTTGATTCTGAATCCATAAGACTTGAGAACAGCAACTTGCAGCTGCTATGTACTCTGCCTCTGTTGTAGATGTGGATACTATGGTTTGTTTCTTGCACTGCCATGAAACTAGTCTTGCACCCAAAAACTGACATCCTCCAGAAGTAGATTTTCTGTCCAAGTTTGCTCCACCTAGATCACTATCTGAGTATGCAAGTAGGTCAAAGGATGAGTCATGAGGATACCAAAGTCCCAATCTGGGTTGCCCTTTGAGATATCTGAATATCCTCTTAACAGCTTGATAGTGAGATTGCTTTGGCCTAACTTGGAATCTTGCACACACACAGACTGGAAACATTATATCTGGCCTAGAGGCTGTAAGATACATGAGAGAGCCAATCATGGATCTATAATGATGAACATCAATATCCTCCCCCTCAAGATCTGCTGTTATCTGCTTGTGTGTCTCCATAGGTGTGCTAGCAGGTTTGGAATCTGAAAAACCAAACTTGGTTAGAATATCCTGCACATACTTGGACTGACAGATGAAAATTCCATCTGACTTCTGTTGAACTTGGAGTCCAAGGAAGAAAGTAAGTTCCCCCATAGAACTCATTTTGAACCTTTGATGCATTAGTTCCTCAAACTCCTTGCACATGTTGTCTCTTGTTGATCCAAAGATAATATCATCAACATAGATTTGGACCAGCAAGATATCCTTCTTCTTTCTCATGATGAATAGAGTCTTATCAATGACTCCTCTTTCAAAGCCATTTTCCAAGAGATAGGATGACAGAGTGTCATACCATGCTCTTGGAGCTTGATGTAGTCCATAAAGTGCTTTCTTCAATTTGTATACCCTGTCTGGATAGCTTGGGTTTTCAAACCCTGGAGGTTGACAGACATATACTTCTTCTTCAATTGAACCATAAAGAAATGCGCTTTTCTGTTGGGAACTGAAGAAAAACTTAAGTATGGTTAATGCTGCTGGTTCAGAGTTAATACTGCTAGAAGACTTCAAGGTTAATACTGCTAAGTATTACTACTGCTAGTAGTTAATACTGCTAGTCAAAGTTAGTGCTGCTTGAACAAAGTTAGTACTGCTTAGCTAGTTAGTACTGCTAGTAGTTAGTGCTGCTTAGTAGTTAATGCTGCTAGAAGAAATTTAATGCTGCTAAAGATTAATACTGCTTATATGATGAAGATCCGCATGAAAGGATATACATGGAAGCTTAGAGATATACATGGAAGATATACTGAAGATATGTTTATTTTTTTTGTAATTATCTTTTTGTTTAGTATATGTATAGAAGATACATAATAGTTTTAGAGGTGATTAATTAAAAGATTAAGAGAGAAATCAACCTCAAGGCATAGATCCTAATTCTAGAGAAGTAGAATTCGTATTGGTGAGCCTGTTCATCAATATTGAGGTTGAGTGTGTAATCTTGTAACTTCAAAGCATTCAATACAAGTTTACAGTTTGTTCTTCATAATTTCTGTATTAATTTACTGTTTCATTGAATATCAAAGTGTTATTCCGCAAACTTCTTTGATATTGTTTCTGAGAATTAATTCTTGTTAAGAATTCGATCCTGACAAGTGGTATCAGAGCCAAACTCTCTCATAAACATCTATTCATCATGGAAAATCTTATAGAATCAAGCAGTACTTTGGTCTCTAAGGTTCAAATGCTCAAACCCAGTGAGTTTGACATGTGGAAGATCCGAATCAGACAATATATTCTTCTCACTGACTACTCAATGTGGGATATCATTGAGAATGGTCCTTCTGAAGCTGGAAGGATAGGACCAGATGGGAAAAGACATCCACCAAAGACAGATGGTGAAAGGAAGATCAGACAGACAGAGATGAAGGCCTTGAGCACTCTGCTCTTGGCCATCCCCAATGAATATCAGCATCAATTTTGCAACTGCACTGATGCTCAGATTCTCTGGAATGCTCTAGAGAAAAGATTTGCTGGAACTAAGAGCATCAAAAGAAAACAAAGAGATGTTCTAAAGCAGCAGTATGAGAACTTTACTTCCTCAAAGAATGAGTCTATGACTCAAACTTTTGATAGGTTCAACAAGCTCATTGGTGAACTGGCTACTGTAGGAGTGAAGATGGATCAAGATGACATCAACAGAAAGTTCCTCAGATCTCTTGGGGATGAATGGACTATGTACACTGTCTCATATAGACAGAGTGACAATCTGGAAGAGAAAGAACTTGATGATCTATACAATGATCTAAGAGTTTTTGAAACTGAGGTAGAGATCAAGAAGAAGCCCACTGGTTATGTCCACAATGCTGCACTTCTTTCAGCATCCACTGATACTACTGCCATCCATGAAGCAGTTAGTACTGCTAGTGGAGCAAGTTCAGAAAAAGGAACTGAAACAATCTTTGAAGCCTTTTTGTCCAGTCATAGTAACAATTCATTGATTAATGATGATATGGATCAACTTCACCCTGATGACTTGGAGGAGATGGATATTAAATGGCAGATGGCCATGTTATCCATGAGGGTGAAGAAGTTCATTAAAAGAACAGGAAGGAATAACTTCTCTCAAAGAAGAGAAGATGAAGCTGGTTTTGACAAGACCAAGGTGGAATGTTATAAGTGTCACATGAAAGGACACTTTGCTAGAGAATGCAGGAGTGCTGTTCCAAACAACAACCACCAACAAGCTCAGAATGGAGGCTACACTCAGAACAAGAATCCTGCTCAAGCCCTTGTTTCTCAACAAGGAATGGGATTTGACTGGAGTGATCAAGCTGAGGAAGCCATTCAGAATCAAGCTCTTATGGCAGAAGTGTCTGATCTCCCCTCTGAGGTAATTTCTAATTTTTGTACTAAATCTTGCATTGACACTGTCAAAAGATACAGGGATCACAATCAAAGTATGTGTGATGACCTCAAAAGATTAGAAAAGGATAGAAGAGATTATGTGCTAATAGTAGAGAGATTTGAAGAGCAAATCAAAGGCTTTCAAGCTAATGAACTTCAACACTCTTATGACACTAACTATTGGAAGTGGGAAAAGAATGAGTTAGAGACCAAACTGTCTAAATCCTTAGAAGAGAGTGATAGGCTGAAGGAGGAACTGTCTAAAGTTAAGCTTGACATAGAAAAGTTTTCATATGCTTCAAAAGCAATGGATTCTCTTCTAAAGGCTCAGATTCATGATAAGATGAAGCCTGGTATTGGATACAACAGTACACCTCCTCCTTACAACAACAATTATATCTCTCCTACTTCAGACTTGTTAGAAACCAAGGAGAAAAAGGACTTATCTGAGAAAGCCTTTAAGATAGATCCTTTGGATGAAGTAGTAATTAAGGATTTAACTGAGAAAGAAGCCAGTGAGAATAGAGATAATGATGTGAGTAAAGAGATCCCATTAGAAAACAACATTATCACCAATGAGGGATTTGGGAAAATCTAGATCAAGTCCAAGGAGATAGAGAAGAACAAAGGAAAAGATAACAAGGTTCATTACAAACAAACCACGGTTGTGAATCCTGGATCTTGTAAACAGTGTGATTGCAGTAAAGCCAAGAGCCTAAATTCTGGTTTAAAAAGAGGAAATCAAAGAAACTGGAATAATCAATGGGCTCATAAGCAAGGAGTTGATCTGAGTAAAATCAATAGACCAAAACCTTGCTTCATATGTGGCAAGTTAAATCATTTGGCTAAATATTGCTTCTTTAACCCTATTAATCAACAGATGACCTTTCAAATATTTGTGCAAAAACTTGTTGGTTATAGGAAGGCTGGAAAGAAACATGGTGAAAAGAAAGGCCCCATGAAGAAAAAGATTTTAAAAGAAAGTATTAAAATGTGGGTGCCCAAAAGCACTAAAACTGTTAGTACTGCTGACAGGGTTAGTGCTGCTGGAAGTATTACTGCTGCTACCTGTGTTAGTACTGCTGAAAACATTAATGTTGCTAATACAGTTAGTACCTCTTCAAAGGTTAATACTGCCAACACAGTTAATGCTGCTAACACAGTTACTACTGCTAACAAGGTTAGTACTGCTAAGCATGCAAGTGCTGCTAAGGCAGTTAGTACCTCTAAAACCAGTACTGTTTCTAGCACAAATGTTTCCAAGCCTATTATTGTGACAAAGTACTCCAAGAATGAGGAGTTAAAATTCAAAAATCTTGTCAAGAAAGAATGCAAGTATTTTGATGAGAAAGGGGTACCCAAGACCACTTTGGCTTGGGTTCCTAATTCATACTAACTGATCTATCTTATGTGCAGGGCAACCAACAGCTCAAGGGAAGGAGCATATGGCATGTGGATAGTGGTTGCTCTAGGCACATGACAGGCAACATGTCATGCCTTCAGGATTTCAAGCATATCAATGGAGGACATGTTGCATTTGGAGATAATCTTACTGGTGGTAAGATAAGTGGAAAAGGTAATGTCACCAAAGGTAAGATGACATTTGAGGATGTCTACTATGTTGATCAATTGAAGTATAACCTGTTAAGTGTATCACAGGTTTGTGACAAACAACATAGTATATTATTTACAAATACTGAGTGTATGATCCTTGCTCCAGGGTTCCAGGTAGTTGATGAAAGCATGATACTACTTAGAACTCCAAGAAAGGACAATGTTTACTGTCTAGATATGGACAATGTTGATAGTGATTCATCTCTAAATTGTCTTGTTTCAAAATCTTCTGTAGATGAATCCTCTCTTTGGCACAGAAGGATGTGTCACATGAATTTTAAGACTATGAACAAACTTGTTAAAAACAACCTTGTAAGAGGTTTACCATCTAAAGTATTTTCATGTGATGATCATTGTGTTGCTTGTCTTAAAGGCAAACAGCATAAAACTTCTCATAAGACCAAAGAGATAAATTCAATTTCTTCTTGTCTCCAGTTATTGCACATGGATCTGTTTGGTCCTGCAAATGTTATGAGTATAGGCAAGAAATCTTACTGCTTGGTTATTGTTGATGATTACTCTAGATTTACCTGGGTATATTTTCTAAGGACTAAGGATGAGACAAGTGGACTGATCAAATCCTTTATCCTAAGAATTGAAAACCAAACTAATCAAAAAGTAAAAGTCATTAGATCAGATAATGGGACTGAATTCAAAAATCTGGATCTAAACACCTTTTGTGAAGAAAAAGGCATTGAGAGACAGTATAGTGCTCCTAGGACTCCTCAACAGAATGGTGTTGCTGAAAGGAGAAATAGGACACTAATAGAGGCTGCTAGATCTCTATTGGCTTATTCAAAACTGCCAATTACCTTCTGGGCTGAAGCAGTTGATACTGCCTGTTATGTCCAAAACAGAGTTCTAGTAGTTAAGCCTAAGAACAAGACACCTTATGAGCTTTTAAATAAAAGAAAACCTTTCATTGGATTTTTCAAACCTTTTGGGTGTCCTTGTACAATTCTCAATACCAAATCTCACTTAGGTAAGTTTGATAGCAAAGCAGATGATGGATTTCTTGTTGGGTATTCATCTCAGAGTAAGGCATACAGAGTTTTTAACACATCTTCTAGAATAATTGAAGAAAGTGACAATGTCAAATGCAATGAGAATACACCAAATCCTATTGGGTCTGGTCCTCAGTGGCTATTTGACATTGATTCACTAACTAACTCCTTTGGTTTCAGTAGTGATGATTATGCAGGTTCAGAATATGGAGGATCAGGGACTATACAGGTTCAAGAAAGTATATCTAAATCAGTGATTTTTCCCATACCCACAGTGAATTCCTTTGAAGACTGTGAAAAGGAACCATCTACTGGACCAAGTCAGAGTGAAGAAGTAAGTAGAAATGAGGAGACTCAAGAAGATAAAGAATCAGAAGTAGCTACTGAAAACACTTCAGTTGAGTTGAGTGACTCTAATCTAGAGGATGGACTTAATGAAGAACCTAGTCATAACACTAGAGTTCAAAAGAATCATCCTCCACAGCTGGTAATAGGAGATATATCCTCTCTTATGATGACTAGACACCAAAGCAGGCTTCAAGAAATGCAAGATCAACAGCATACAGTGCTTTCTTGTTTTCTATCCCAGCTTGAGCCTAAAAAGGCACATGAAGCTATGAAAGAATCCAGTTGGATAGAAGCAATGCAAGAAGAACTGTTGCAGTTCAAACTACAAGATGTATGGGATCTAGTAGACCTTCCTAAAGGTCACAGAGCAATTGGCACAAAGTGGATTTTTAGGAACAAGAGAGATGAAAGAGGTATTGTCATAAGGAACAAAGCAAGACTGGTGGCTCAAGGGTATACTCAAGAAGAGGGTATAGATTATGAAGAAGTTTTTGCACCTGTGGCTAGGATAGAAGCAATCAGATTATTCCTAGCCTATGCTTCTTACATGAACTTCAAAGTCTATCAAATGGATGTAAAAAGTGCTTTTCTCTATGGCTCAATTGAAGAAGAGGTATATGTTTGTCAACCACCAGGGTTTGAAAACCCAAGCTATCCAGACAGGGTATACAAATTGAAGAAAGCTCTTTATGGACTGCATCAAGCTCCAAGAGCATGGTATGACACTCTGTCATCCTATCTCTTGGAAAATGGCTTTGAAAGAGGAGTCATTCATAAGACTCTATTTATCAAGAGAAAGAAGAAGGATATCTTGCTGGTCCAAATCTATGTTGATGACATTATCTTTGGATCTACAAGAGACAAAATGTGCAAGGAGTTTGAGGAACTAATGCATCAAAGGTTCAAAATGAGTTCCATGGGGGAACTTACTTTCTTCCTTGGACTCCAAGTTCAACAGAAGTCAGATGGCATCTTCATCTGTCAATCCAAGTATGTGCAGGACATTCTAACCAAGTTTGGTTTCTCAGATTCAAAACCTGCCAGCACACCTATGGAGACACACAAGCAAATAACAGCAGATCTTGAGGGGGAGGATATGGATGTGCATCATTATAGATCCATGATTGGCTCTCTCATGTATCTCACAGCATCAAGGCCAGATATAATGTTTCCAGTCTGTGTATGTGCAAGATTCCAAGTTAGGCCAAAGCAATCTCACTTTCAAGCTGTTAAGAGGATATTCAGATATCTCAAAGGGAAACCCAGATTGGGACTTTGGTATCCTCATGACTCATCCTTTGACCTAATAGCATACTCAGACAGTGATCTAGGTGGGGCAAACTTGGACAGAAAATCTACTTCTGGAGGATGTCAGTTTTTGGGTGCTAGACTAGTTTCATGGCAGTGCAAGAAACAAACCACAGTGTCCACATCAACAACAGAGGCAGAGTACATAGCAGCTGCAAGTTGCTGTTCTCAAGTCTTATGGATTCAGAATCAAATGTTGGACTATGGGGTAACCTTTCTACACACTCCCATTTTTATTGATAATAGCAGTGCTATAAGCATTGTGAATAATCCTGTCAAGCACTCTAAAACAAAGCACATTGAGATCAGGTATCACTTCATAAGAGACTGTAATGAAAAGAAACTTGTTCAAGTTGTAAAAGTTCATACTGACAACCAGTTTGCTGATCTATTCACCAAAGCTTTTGATGTGGGTAGATTCACTTTCTTGGTAACAAGTGTGGGAATGATCAACTCTGAATAAGCATCCTCTCAAACAGTGGTTAAATATCTGAATATTATAGATTCTTGGTGTTACTAATCTTCCTTTGCAGGGAATACAAAGCAGTACTCAATTCGGCTAAGCTTCAAAGAGTAAGTATGGTTAATACTGCTCTCAGTTAATACTGCTAGTGGTTAATACTGCTAGTGGTTAATACTGCTAGTGGTTAATACTGCTAGTAGTTAATACTGCTCGCAGTTAATACTGCTAGGTAGTTAATACTGCTTGCGGTTAATACTGCTTGCAGTTAATACTGCTCTCAGTTAATACTGCTAGTGGTTAATACTGCTAGTGGTTAATACTGCTAGTTAGTTAATACTGCTCGCGGTTAATACTGCTTGCAGTTAATACTGCTTGCAGTTAATACTGCTCTAGGTTAATACTGCTTATGTCCCGAATACTATAAATACCCTTTGCCCGCCTAAAAGTTCATAACGACTCTTTGCATACTGTTCATTTGTGCTCTAAACCCTTTCTCTCTCAAGACTCGAAGTTTTCAGGCAAGTTTTGCACTAAGTTCAATGGCATCCATGGCATTCATCGACGAGCACAATGAGATCGCGATGCTCCAGAAGCCAAAGCAAGCTGCAGGATTTCATCAAATAGTGGATTTCCTCAAGTCAAGCCATATTGCTCATGCTCTTACTGTATCTCCTACAATATATATCGAGCATCAAAGGCAGTTCTGGGCTAATGCCACCATTGTTGCTGAGAATGGTGTGCAAATGATCAAGACAAGGATCTGTGACAAGCCACTAACAGTTACTGAAGAGGTTATTCGCATCAGTCTACGTCTAGACGATGCCTCTGGTATAACTTCTATTCCGAACGATGAACTGTTCTCCAATCTTACAAGAATGGGGTATGGAGGCCCATTGGGTGTTTTCAAATTCTCTAAAGCCAAATTTTCACCCCAATGGCGTTTCTTTGTCCATACTCTTATGCACTATATATCCAAAAAGACTACTGGATGGAGTGAGTTTAGCAGCACCATTGCTTATGCTTTGGTGTGCTTAGCCACTGCCAGAAAGTATAACTTTTCTAAAATGATTTTCAGTGATCTTGTCTCAAACATGGGAAACAAAAAGAGCTTCTTTATGTACCCCAGGTTTGTTCAAGAAGTTATTACTCATGAATTGACGGATATACCACAACCTGTTGGGGTATATGTACCTAAACCCCCCAAAGGCAAGGTTTTCTCAAATATGAGAAGATCTGCTGGGGACTCGGAAGGAGTTGACACCCCATTGTTCTCTACAATGATGGTGGTGTCCCAAACCAATGAAGGTATGGCAGCAGGGTCAATGCCCCCATTAGACCATCCTACTGCTAGCCAATCCCAACCTTCCCACTCAAAATCTATCCCCTAGTCCCTTCTTGAAAAACCAACCTCTCCCATCACACAAACTTACAAGAGGAAACAGGTAAAGAAGGCTTTTTCCCTTCTTGTACCATCTACCCCCAAGCCTTTAAGCCCTCTAAAGGAGAATTCTCCTTTAGGGAATATCCATAGGGAAACCAAAGGGGTGTCTCCCAACCCCAAGGAGGTGCTCTCTGAGGAGGAGGAAGAGCATATGGGTGATGAGGCTGCCACTACTCCTGCTAGCACAGAGGAGGAAAGTGGTAACATCAATAAGACCTCCCCCATGGCAACTTTGAATGAGCAATCATTCGAAGGTCCCTGGTGCCAAGAAACCACGGGGGTGGACAGTGCTTCTGCTAGGCAGAAGACTTCCACTACTAAAAGATCCATTGATCCTTCAATAGGGGGTAACACTCCTGGAGAAGGTGAGGACAGATATGACTATCTTGAATTGATGGACACAATGGCAAACATCAACAGGGATGTGATCAACCAAGGAAAAGATATTGAAGAGCTGAAACTAATAGTTCTGTCTCAACAAACTTAGATTTCCAAACTGAAGAATATGGTAAGGAGATTGCTACAGAAAAAAGAAGAGGAGGCAGTTTGTGCTAAAGAGAAGGGAACCAGTATCTGATGCTCCCAAAAAGGGGGAGTCAGAGGCTGAAGATAACTTGGAAGAGGAAAAAGAGAAAGTTGTGTTTGAGGGGGAGAATAATGGGGAGAAACACAGTGTTGAGGGGGAGCTAGAAGCAGAAACTGAAAGAAATTCAGAACAAGCAGTAGTAAGTGAACAAGCAGCAGAAACAGTGAAAGAAGTACTAACAGAGCTGGAAATTGCAGAAACTCTAATCAAAGCAAAACATGATACTCTCAAGGTCACTTCAAAGGCCAAAGGAGTTATCATAAAAGAAAGAGGTGATGTTGAAATGAAATCCAGGTCTGAGAAGGTGATAAGCAAAGAAAAGGGTAAAACAAAGCTAGTTGATTCAGAAAAGGACCAACCAATGAAAAGGCAAAAGTTGATTGAGGCAGATGAAGTGTTGGCAAGAAAGATACAAGCTGAATTGGAACAAGCAGAAAATATCCAAGTGGAAAAAGACAGAGAGATAGCAAAAGAAATGGCTGCAGAGCTGAATAAAGCCTATCAACAGAGTCTGGCAACTGAAACTGCACAGAAGAAAGCCGCAACTATGAAGAAATCAGTGGTGAAAACAGTTGCAAAGAAGAGACAACCCTCAAAGACTTTCCTAGGTACCCAAGAGAGAAACAAGATGATTATATTTCTCAAAGGTGCTGTAGGAGTCAAAAAGGAGATGTTCTCAAAGATGTCTTTTGAGAAGATTAAAGAGCTATATGATTCAGAGATGAGAAAGCTTCAGGGAAATGAAACTGCTAGGGTGGAGATGGAGAAGAGGATGAAAGAAAGTAATGACTTTGATTTTCAAAAGCCATTTCCAGATGAGCAAGAAACACCCCCTAAGAAAGAGGCTACTCTGGGAGAAAGTCTAAGGACTTTAAAGAGAACAAAAATGATGGCTAGGAGAAAGTCAATCAAGAAGCCCAGAATAGTTGAAGAAGAGGCTGATAAGGATGCTGAAGAAGAAGAGGCACCTGAGTCATCTAAAATGCAAGAACCTGCAAGTACTGAGAATGTCAAAATGTACATGGTAGTGATGGACAAAGTGCCTGAACCAATTTCAGCAGAACCTGTAGGGGTTAAACCTCCTGAAGTCATTCACTGGGATATCATGGAGGTGGATGGCAAGGAGTACATCAGACTGAAGAGAAAAGATGATAAATATGAAGTGTACAGCACTTGGAGCAAGATTGTCAGAACTTGTTCAAGGTCTGATATTGAAGAAATGTTTGCAATAGGGATGAATTTATATGCAGATGAACTGAAAGCTCCAGTGATTTCAATTAAAAAGCTGGTAATGGAGTATCTGTGTATGATGTTCAAACCTGATGAAGTAGAGGAGGTAATAAGAAATATTTTTCAAACAGTGAATAATTGGACTCTATATGAAACTAGTGGATATATGCAGTGACTTTGGATTTAAATCACACTGAGTACTTCCTAGTGGATAGAGTGTACAATCATAGCAGATTGAAGCTTCATGCCATGCTGAAGAAAAAGCTAGGGTGTATTCCAGATTCAGAGATGGCTAAATACTTGATCCAAAGAACCATCAATCAGAGTTTGGGATTGGATGCAAATACTGGAATGTAGGCCATTATGAAGTTTTGGGAGCATCTTGAAAAGCATCTTGAAAATTAATTCTGAAGAACTTGACTTCTTTTCCTAAAAGTCAAGTTAGGGGGAGATTGTTGGGAACTGAAGAAAAACTTAAGTATGGTTAATGCTGCTGGTTCAGAGTTAATACTGCTAGAAGACTTCAAGGTTAATACTGCTAAGTATTACTACTGCTAGTAGTTAATACTGCTAGTCAAAGTTAGTGCTGCTTGAACAAAGTTAGTATTGCTTAGCTAGTTAGTACTGCTAGTAGTTAGTGCTGCTTAGTAGTTAATGCTGCTAGAAGAAATTTAATGCTGCTAAAGATTAATACTGCTTATATGATGAAGATCCGCATGAAAGGATATACATGGAATCTTAGAGATATACATGGAAGATATACTGAAGATATGTTTATTTTTTTGTAATTATCTTTTTGTTTAGTATATGTATAGAAGATACAAAATAGTTTTAGAGGTGATTAATTAAAAGATTAAGAGAGAAATCAACCTCAAGGCATAGATCCTAATTCTAGAGAAGTAGAATTCGTATTGGTGAGTCTGTTCATCAATATTGAGGTTGAGTGTGTAATCTTGTAACTTCAAAGCATTCAATACAAGTTTACAGTTTGTTCTTCATAATTTCTGTATTAATTTACTGTTTCATTGAATATCAAAGTGTTATTCCGCAAACTTCTTTGATATTGTTTCTGAGAATTAATTCTTGTTAAGAATTCGATCCTGACATTTTCACATCCATTTGATAGACTTTGAATTTCATGTAGGAAGCAAAAGCCAGGAATAATCTAATTGCTTCTATCCTAGCCACAGGTGCAAATACTTCATCATAGTCTATTCCCTCTTCTTGTGTATATCCTTGAGCCACCAGGCTTGCTTTATTCCTTATCACTATACCTCTTTCATCTCTCTTATTCCTGAAGACCCATTTTGTTCCTATTGCCCTTTGGCCTTTAGGAAGGTCTACCAGATCCCAAACATCTTGCAGCTTGAACTGCAGTAGCTCTTCTTGCATGGCTTCTATCCAATTGGATTCTTTCATAGCATCATGTGCCTTTTTAGGCTCAAGTTGGGATAAAAAGCAAGATAGCACTGTGTGTTGTTGATCTTGTATTTCTTGAAGCCTACTTTGATTTCTAGTCATCATAGGAGAGGATATATCTCCTATTACCAGCTGTGGAGGATGATTCTTGTGTATTCTGGTGTGATGACTAGGTTCTTCATTAAGTCCCACCTCTAGATTAGAGTCAATCAACTCAACTGAAGTGTTTTCAGTAGCCACTTCTGGTTCTTTATTTTCTTGAGTCTCCTCATCTCTACTTTCTTCTTCACTTTGACTTGGTACAGTAGATGGTTCCTTTCCACAGTCTTCAACAGGATTCACTGTGGGTATGGGAAATATCACAGATTGAGATATACTATCTGAGACTTGTGTAGTCCCTGATCCTCCACTCCATGTACCTGCATAGTCATCACTACTGAAACCAAAAGAGTTAGTTAGTGAGTCAATATCAAATAGCCACTGAGGACCAGACCCAATTGGATTTGGTGTGTTCTCATTGCATTTGACATTGTCACTTTCTTCAATTATTCTGGAAGAAGAGTTAAAAACTCTGTAAGCCTTACTCTGAGATGAGTAACCAACAAGAAATCCATCATCTGCTTTGCTATCAAACTTACCTAAGTGAGATTTGGTATTGAGAATTGTACAAGGACACCCAAAAGGTTTGAAAAATCCAATGAAAGGTTTTCTTTTATTTAAAAGCTCATATGGGGTCTTGTTCTTTTGCTTGACCACTAGAACTCTGTTTTGGACATAACAAGCAGTATTAACTGCTTCAGCCCAGAAGGTAATTGGCAATTTTGAATCAGCCAACAGAGATCTAGCAGCCTCTATTAGTGTCCTATTTCTCCTTTCAGCAACTCCATTCTGTTGAGGAGTCCTAGGAGCACTATATTGTCTCTCAATGCCTTTCTCTTCACAAAAAGGTGTTTAGATCAAGATTTTTAAACTCAGTCCCATTATCTGATCTAATGACTTTTACTTTTTGATTAGTTTGGTTTTCAATTCTTAGGATAAAGGATTTGATCAGTCCACTTGTCTCATCCTTAGTCCTTAGAAAATATACCCAGGTAAATCTAGAGTAATCATCAACAATAATCAAGCAGTAAGATTTCTTGCCTATACTCATAACATTTGTAGGACCAAACAGATCCATATGTAATAACTGGAGACAAGAAGAAATAGAGTTTATCTCTTTGGTCTTATGAGAAGTTTTGTGCTGTTTGCCTTTAAGACATGCAACACAATGATCATCACATGAAAATACTTTTGAAGGTAAACCTCTTACAAGGTTGTTTTTAACAAGTTTGTTCATTGTTTTGAAGTTCATGTGACACATCCTTCTGTGCCAAAGAGAGGATTCATCCACAGAAGCTTTTGAAACAAGACAGTTCAGGGATGAATCACTAACAACTTTGTCCAAATCTAGACAATACACATTGTCCTTTCTTGGAGTTCTAAGTAGTATCATGCTTTCATCAACTACCTTGAACCCTGGAGCAAGGATCATACACTCAGTATTTGTAAATAATATACTATGTTGTTTGTCACAAACCTGTGATACACTTAACAGGTTGTACTTCAACTGATCAATATAGTAGACATCCTCAAATGTCATCTTACCTTTGGTGACATTACCTTTTCCACTTATTTTACCACCAGTATGATTATCTCCAAATGCAACATGTCCTCCATTGATATGCTTGAAATCCTGAAGGCATGACATGTTGCCTGTCATGTGCCTAGAGCAACCACTATCAACATGCCATATGCTCTTCCCTTTGAGCTGTTGGTTGCCCTGCAGATTAGATAGATCAGTTAGTATGAATTAGGAACCTAAGCCAAAGTGGTCTTCGGTACCCCTTTCTCATCAAAATACTTGCATTCTTTCTTGACAAGATTTTTAAACTTTGACTCCTCATTCTTGGAGTACTTTGTCACAATAATAGGCTTGGAAACATTTTTGCTAGAAGCAGTACTGGTTTTAGAAGTACTAACTGCCTTAGCAGCACTTGCATGCTTAGCAATACTAACCTTGTTAGAAGTAGTAACTGTGTTAGTAGCAGTAACTGTGTTGGCAGTATTAACCTTTGAAGAGGTACGAACAGTATTAGCAGCATTAATATTTTCAGCAGTACTAACACTGGTAGCAGCAGTAATGCTTCCAGCAACACTATCCCTGTCAGCAGTACTAACAGTTTTAGTGCTTCTAGGCACCCACATTTTAATACTTTCTTTTAAAAACTTTTTCTTCATGGGGCCTTTACTTTCAATAGATTTCTTCATCACATGTTTCTTTCCAGCCTTCCTATAACCAACAGGTTTTTGCACAAATCTTTGAAAGTTCATTTGTTGATTAATAGGGTTAAAGAAGCAATACTTACCCAAATGATTTAACTTGCCACATATGAAACAAGGTTTTGGTCTATTGATTTTATTCAGATCAACTCCTTGTTTCTGAGCCCATTGATTATTCCAGTTTCTTTGATTACCTCTTTTTATACCAGAATTTAGGCTCTTAGCTTTATTGCAGGCACACTGTTTACAAGATCCAGGATTCACAACCGTGGTTTGTTTGTAATGGACCTTGTTATCCTTTCCTTTGGTCTTCTATATCTTCTTGGACTTGACCCAGATTTTCCCACATCCCTCATTGGTGATAATGTTGTTTTCTAATGGTATCTTTTTACTCACAGCATTATCCCTATTCTCACTGGCTTCTTTTTCAGTCAAATCCTTAACTACTACCTCATCCAAAGGATCTATCTTAAAAGCTTCCTCAGACAAGTCCTTTTTCTCCTTGGATTCTAACAGGTCTGAAGTAGGAGAGATATAGTTGTTGTTGTAAGGAGGAGGTGTATTGTTGTATCCAATACCAGGCTTCATCTTATCATGAATCTGAGCCTTTAGAAGAGAATCCATTGCTTTTGAAGCATATGAAAACTTTTCTATGTCAAGCTTAACTTTAGACAGTTCCTCTTTCAGCCTATCATTCTCTTCTAAGGACTTAGTCAGTTTGGTCTCTAACTCATTCTTTTCCCACTTCCAATAGTTTATGTCATAAGAGTGTTGAAGTTCATTAGCTTGAAAGCATTTGATTTGCTCTTCAAATCTCTCTACTATCAACACATAATCTTTTTTGTCCTTTTCCAATCTTTTGAGGTCATCACACATACTTTGATTGTGATCCCTGTATCTTTTGACAGTGTCTATGCAAGATTTAGTGCAAAGATTAGAAATTACCTCAGAGGGGAGATCAGACACTTCTGCCATAAGAGCTTGGTTCTGAATAGCTTCCTCAGCTTGATCACTCCAGTCAAATCCCATTCCTTGTTGAGAAACAAGGTCTTGAGCAGGATTCTTGTTTTGATTGTAGCCTCCATTCTGAGCTTGTTGGCCTCCATTCTGAGCTTGTTGGTGGTTGTTGTTTGGACCAGCACTCCTGCACTCTCTAGCAAAGTGTCCTTTCATGTGACACTTATAGCACTCCACCTTAGTCTTGTCAAAACCAGCTCCATCTTCTCTTCTTTGAGAGAAGTTGTTCCTTCCTGTTCTTTTAATAAACTTCTTCACTCTCATAGATAACATGGCCATCTGCCATTTAATGTCCATCTCCTCCAGGTCATCAGGGTGAAGTTGATCCAGATCATCATTAATCAATGAATTGTTGCTATGACTGGACAAAAAGGCTTCAAAGATAGTTCCAGTGCCTTTTTCTGAATTTACTCCACTGGCAGTACTAACTGCTTCAGGGTTGGCAGTAGTATCAGTAGATGTTGAAAGAAGTGCAGCATTGTGGATATAACCAGTGGGCTTCTTCTTGGATTCTACCTCACTTTCAAAAACTCTTAGATCATTATATAGATCATCAAGTTCCTTCTCTTCCAGATTGTCACTCTGTCTATATGAGACAGTGTACATAGTCCATTCATCCCCAAGAGATCTGAGGAACTTTCTGTTGATATCATCTTGTTCCATCTTCACTCCTACAGTAGCCAGTTCACCAATGAGCTTGTTGAATCTATCAAAAGTTTGAGTCATAGACTCATTCTTTGAAGAAGTGAAGTTCTCATACTGCTGCTTTAGAACATCTCTTTGATTTCTTTTGATGCTTTTAGTTCCAGCAAATCTTTTCTCTAGAGCATTCTAGAGAATCTGAGCATCAGTGCAGTTGCAAAATTGATGCTGATATTCATTGGGGATGGCCAAGAGCAGAGTGCTCAAGGCCTTCATCTCTGTCTGTCTGATCTTCCTCTCACCATCTGTCTTTGGTGGAGGTCTTTTCCCATCTGGACCTATCTTTCCTGCTTCAGAAGGACCATTCTCAATGATATCCCACATTGAGTAGTCAGTGAGAAGAATGTATTGTCTAATTCTGATCTTCCACATGTCAAACTCACTGGGTTTGAGCATTGGAACCTTAGAGACCAGAGTACTGTTTGATTCTGCAAGGTTTTCCATGATGAATGAATAGATGTTTTTGAGGGAATTAGGCTTTGATACCACTTGTCAGGATCGAATTCTTAACAAGAATAAATTCTCAGAAACTAAAATCAAAGAAGTTTGCGGAATAACACTTTGATATTTAATATAACAGTAAAACAAAATAGTATATAATCAATAACTTGCAAACTTGTATTGAATGCTTGAAGTTACAAGATTAAACACACAACCTCAATATTGATGAACAGACTCACCAATACGAATTCTACTTCTCTAGAATTAGGAACTATACCTTGAGGTTGATTTTCTCTAAAACTTAGAATGAATGAAAAAAATCTGTTCTAAACTATTCTATCAAATCTGTACATATACTAAATAAAAAGATAATTACAATAAATAAAATATCTTCAGTATATCTTCCATCATTATCTTCAAGCCTTCCATGAATATCTTGATTCTTTCCAGCTGTCATCCTTTCCATCCGGATCTTTAAGTCATAAGCAATACTAATTATGCTCAACAACATTAATTTCTTCTAGCAGCATTAACTTGATCTTAGCAGCATTAACTACTAAGCATCACTAACCACTAGCAGTACTAACTAGCCAAGCAGTACTAACTTTGACTAGCAGTATTAATTCTACTAGCAGTAGTAATACTTAGCAGTATTAACTTTGAAGTCTTCTAGCAGTAGTAATTCTGAACTAGCAGCATTAAAGACTTGTTCACATCTTCAGTTCCCAACAGTTAGAACTGTGGGGAAGATGACAATGGAGGTGATGACTTCAAACCCAACTTGAATCCTTAAATGCTAATCCCAAATCTCTTAGCAATAAATGAGAAGAGTGGTGGTGGTTGAAACCCTAATTTCGTATGGGAGAAGTTATGAGGGTTGAGAGAGGAGAAAATAGGTAGATGAGAGGAGTAATGAGGTGAAATGGGGAAGAAAGTCGTATTCAAAAGACCAGGGGGCTTCCGCGGGTTATGCCGCGACTCCAAGTCGCGGCACAAGTCGCCTGTGTGCCTGAATCCAAAATCCAACAGTAAGTTACGCGGGTTATGCGCGACTTGTAACCCGCGAGTAACTCGTGAAATCCCCTGTTTGTGCCAAAACCCACCAAAATCCAAGTACTCAAACTAGATCATAACATAAGGCTAATGATAACCATTAAACACGAGAGTACAAAAATAAACGGTACACAAGGCTAGAAGTTTTATCATTAGATTCTTATAACGTAAATTTCGGGGTGTTAGAGTTTTGGGTGTTACATTACGGTGGCATCAGAACCTTTAGTTTGAGATATTTGATGATATAAACTCAAACTCAAACTTAGGAAAAAAGAGCTAAAAGCTTTGGGTTGATTTTGATGATTTATAGTCTTTTAATTTTAAGCATTTGTTATTTGAGGAACTCAATATGTGCAACTTTGATGACATAAAGTTGTTAAGATAAGTGATATGTGAAGCAAAATGAAAGAAATTGAATTGTGGGAACGATTTTTAGAAGAAACTAAAAATGTTCACATTTTGGGAGAGAAGCACGAGCCATGCGTTTTTGTGCATGAAAACAGCATGGGTCGTGAACTTGAAACAGAAGGTTAAGCGCACGACCCATGCATTTTTAAGCTAGAATTTGGCATGGGCTATGTGTCTACGACAAAAGGTTTTTGAGATATTTTTAAGTTATAGAGTTGTATACTGTGTCGCCCCGTTTTTTTCCTCTCCATTACATAATAACCTTTACGTCTGCGGAAGCATTCTGAAATCAGTACAATAGCCTAACATTTATAACGGCTATTTTAAGAACTATAACTCTGCATGTGATCCCTTCATGTCTTATCCTGATCTTACCTGAGATACATATATGGAATACGTAAGCTTTAAGCTTAGTGAGCAGTTATGGTTTCATGAAGAAATCATCTTTCATAATATATCATTTTAGTGCATTAATGATAATTTCATACACTTCTCATAATCATGCATAATAACATTGATGCATAAACCATTTCAGTAAAAACATCATCTTCTTTTAGTGCGAGATCTCATATGTATAAGTATGCCAAAATATTCTCAACAGGATCCTAGATCCCTAGGGTTCCGCGAAGGATCTTCCCCCTGGGGTTCCGCAAAGGATCTTCCCCCTGAGGTCCGTTTGCAAGACGTCCTCGTTTCTTATACCCCGCCGGGTATTTAACATGGTCATACTTTCACATGCACAAAACTTTTCATATGCCACATGTAAAATACATGTCTTTTTCATAAAATAAATTATAAGCATAATCTTATCCCATACAAGGCAAACATGCCACAATATCATTTCAAATATTCATCATGCATAAAAACATTTATTATAGCATACATGTATCCCAGTAAATCTCATAACGTACTCATCTTGATTGCTTAACCATAATGTTTGATATACCACCCTAAAGTGGATGTAACTTTCTAATATATTATTGGTATTTTTGAATGTGTATTATGAAATAAACGGTATGTTTGTATTTATAGTAAATTGAAAGGTTATGAAATGAATATGGAAAAGAGGCGGCCACTGAAGACAACGGATATGAATTGGATTTGAAATTCACAACAAATCTCAAAAGTTACTTCTTGCCTACGAAATTTAAATATAAAATATATTAATAAATATAAATATCTTTATATTTATTATTATATATATATATATATATATATATATATATATATATATATATATCATTATCTTTATATGTATCTTTCTTGCCTACAATTGTTTAAATATGTATATATATATATATACATATATATATATATATATATATATATATATTTAGATTTATATATTTTCATCTCCGTAATTGTTAATCAGATATATTTCTCTCTTATTTATTTCCATCAAAAGATATTTTCTAAATCTTCAAATTATCATCTTTTCAATGATATCAATATCTTGATATTAACACCTTAACTTTAAATCTGTATCCGATGTAAATATTTCTTTATCGAAAAACATAACTTAAATTATCGATTATATATCATCATATTTAACACTTATCTTAAAGATTTAAGATAGTTAAATGAACGTAATTTTGTCATTATTATAATAGTGAAAATGGGGTGTTACATATACGTAAGTGATGTTCCACCATATTGAAGTAATGACAATTTTTTTGGAAGGGTGTCCTAGGCTATGCCTAGACTAATCCCTTGACAAATTATGACTGTAAGACATCAACCCTGATTAAATCTCAGTGACCACAATTATTGTGTACACCTGCATTCGAACCCTAGGCAGATGGGATATTCTACCACATCCTCCAGGGCCTTAACCAGTACGCCACAACCCTTGTGGTTATGACAATTCTTTTTGGGGAATAAAATGCAACACCCTAAATTTTAGGTGAAATAAAACCTGAATAATGACGTAAGATTGGTATCTAAAACAATATAATCACCCAAGAAGGGGAAATGTGATAGCATTTACAATACAATAAATGAAGGCTATAATTGACAACCTACTAATCTAAACTATACTCATTTAGATTATAGACGAGTGTCATCATCATCCTCCAAAGATCTGTAAGTTTCATGTATGCTCGATTGATCAAATGTCGACTATTCCTAAAAGATCGTCCCTAACGGGACCCAACCCTCCTCTCAAGACCTTGCTACCCCGCCGCTAAAAGAACCTGATATACATGTCAAATTGAGAAAAAAAATGTTAGGCTTAGAACCTAGTGAGAACAAACAATATGAGATAGGGTTATATGAAGTAAGACATAAAGATAAGCTTTCAACAATTCATGCAATGCAGAAACCTTAAACAATATTTGCTTGAGGGATTTATCATCATAACATAACGGGGGAGACCTGATCTACCATAGTTGTGACGGAACACAAAAGTAAGCCACAACATATATAGTGTACATATCAAGGATAGATATTTACTGACATCAACCCTATCCAAGTCTTTAGTCATTTCGGAACATCAACTCTATCTGAGTCTTTACTTCGTCATAATATGGGTTCAACTCTATCCAAGTTTTACCCAAAGGATCACCAAAAGTCTTTACCTTGGAACCTCACCATCTAAGACAAACATAATCCTTGAGGATTCATATCATGTATTTGATGTCAATTCCACACATATGATTTGTAAGCCTCATTTTACCACTATGAGATAACCCGGCCTTTATACCTATGGATCCATTACCTTATAGTATAACATGTTCATACTTTTCAAGGTATACCATACTATTACACAACACATAACCATTGTGTCCAAGAAACCATTAAATGGATAAACTCATATCTTATCAATAAATCCAATAAATATAATAATACCCATTTGGGGCCCAAATCTCATCAAAGTTTAGAAGTAAGCATTATTCATGAATATAAAACCATTTCCCATAGTTATTTCATCAAATGTCCAAGATTCTCAAAACCCTAGTTTTGACAAAATCATTTCAAAATCAACCAAATGAGGAATAAGTGATGTAAAAGCTTATAGGAACATAAACGTGATGTTTTAACATGTATATAGTTTGGAAAATCAAAGAATGAACTCACAAAGTTAGGTTTTGACAAAAACCTAAAACCCTAGAAATTCCCCTCGAATGAGGAGTAGAGGGAGGTGAAGGATTTCTTAGCTTCTAGCTTCTAACCCTAGTTGATGTGATCCAAACTTGAAATGATGAGGAGAAATGTGCCTTGAATGTTTCTAGGTCCAAATTTAATGAGGGGTTGGGTTAAGAGAGTTATAGGAAGAAGATGGGTAGAGTTACGAATGAGAAAAGTGGAAGAAAAGGGGTTTTAAAGCCTCTGGCCTCGTCAGCGACACTGACACGACGACTATGACCTTGGCATAGTCGCAGGGGATAGTCGCCCGCTAGATGACCCCCGCGGTACCTTCCCCGTGATAATGCCTCCGCGATAGTGACCCTGGCAATGTCATCGGGCACTGTCGTCCAACCTGTACCGAGAGTGGGGTGACGGCTGCGATTGTGACATGCGACTATGCCCTATGGCATAGTCACGGGGGATTCTCACCCCACCTGGACCGAAAGCTAAAACCTTATTTTCTCGCCCGCTACGATAGTTCCGCTAAGAGAATTAAAAGTAACCTAAAATTACACAAATTCCTATATTACTCCTCTGCAAGATAGCAATGACGTCATAATACTTACCGAAAATCTCGGGCGTTACATAAAATGAATTCTAAGTCTAACGTATAAATCCTAGAAGCTGATCTTATGCATGATCAAAGCATACCTACGTGTAAAATTCTATAAAGTAGGTAACTTAGACTCAAACCAAGGATGATGATATTGAGTACTAGGACGTTGTTTGACCTTCATATGACCGATAAATGTATATTTTATAGAGTTATTTCGCTAATTATATATCTTAATCAATATAAGAATATCCACAATGGTTGTTCCTGTTGAGGTTTCTCTTGGGGTTCTTACAAGAATCTTCACCAGTCACAACACACAACACAGGTTCAGGTTCTTGAGCAAGAACTCGGGTTCTTGTATACATTTCTTTTCTATTATTATTTTTATTACTTTCTTAACCATTTTATTTTCTTTTAATAAATCTATAAAACAAATAAGTTAAAGCGATACAAGAAAATATACATTAATTATTATAAACTATTTTTTTTTTTTGTTTCTTGTAAATTTGTATACACGTTTTTGTATTAATAAGTTTAATTTTTAATTATCTCATATGAGTTATTCCTCACGCCTCTTTTTCGAAGAAAATGGAAAAAGACATTGAGAATCAATAAGATTTTCAAATATTTCAAGATTCTACTCATGAATTTCAAGAATATTTTCAACGAAATTCTGAAATGCGCTCAAGTGAAGTTCATAATCAACTTCGCTTCGACTAGGTTGAATATATTTGGTCGAATCCAGATTACGAATGATCTATATTACTATTTATTATTCATTGATACTTTTTATAAAAAATAACATTTTTATAATTTTGCACTTTTTTAATTGTATCATAAAATTATGTTTATGTTTTAATTGTCTTTTAAACATGTTAACAAAATATATAAATTGAAAAATTAAAATATAATATAGAAAACTGAAAATTAATAAATTATATTTGAATTTTTTTATAATTTTATAATATATATATATATATATATATATATATTAAATTTATATAATAATCTATAACAAAATTATCATTTATAAATTAAAAAAAAGGAAAGTTAGGTTTTTGTAAAAACCTCCATTGTGAAGTTCTATTGAGGTTAGGGGTGTTCATGGGTTTGGTTGGCCGGGTTGAAGACATTTTAACAACCCAACCTAATGTTTGCGGTTTGAAAAATCTCAACCCAACCCAACTCAATCAAAAGTACAACCCAACCCAACCCTAAAATTATGTTTATGTTTTAATTGTCTTTTAAACATGTTAACAAAATATATAAATTGAAAAATTAAAATATAATATAGAAAACTGAAAATTAATAAATTATATTTGAATTTTTTTTATAATTTTATAATATATATATATATATATATATATTAAATTTATATAATAATCTATAACAAAATTATCATTTATAAATTAAAAAAAGGAAAGTTAGGTTTTTGTAAAAACCTCCATTGTGAAGTTCTATTGAGGTTAGGGGTGTTCATGGGTTGGGTTGGCCGGGTTGAAGGCATTTTAACAACTCAACCCAATGTTTGCGGTTTGAAAAATCTCAACCCAACCCAACTCAATCAAAAGTGCAACCCAACCCAACCCAAACCGTTTGGGTTGATTTGGGTTGGTCGGGTTGAAACTTTAATACGTCATTTTACAATCTAACTAAGTTATTCTGTTTAAAAAACTAAAATCAAAATGAAAATATAAAAAAATAAGGTTAATAAGAGAAAAGTAAAAGAAAACTATCTATTGGCTCTTAACTCTATCGATGTTGAAGATGTTTGAAGACTTGAAGGTTAAATTCATATGATTTTAATCGGCATGGTCTCGTAGACAGATCTAAACTATGGCTAAGATAGGAAGACTTGAGAATTGATAGAAAGAAAAGCCGCTAAAAGTCTAAAACCATAAAATAAAATAAAAAAGTAAAAGCGTACATATTTTGGCCGGGTTGGACGTTGGTCGGGTTACTTTGGTCCAACCCATTTACAACCCAATGATGCGGTTTGGAAAAATTTTGTATCGGGTTACCTCGGTTTGAGTTTTTTTTGCGTTTTTTCAGGTTTGGGTTGGTCGAAAATTTGAGCACCCCTAATTGAGGTTGTTACTTTGTTGACGTGACAATGGTGTGACATGAAAAAAAATATGACAAGTGAAGGTTTTAGCCTTTTAGGGTTTCCACCATTGTACATGCTCTAACCAAATGGAGTGGTGTCTAGAATGATAGAAATGACAGGGTTGTGGATATTTTCAAAAGGTTGTCATATCTTCACACGGTCGCTCCCATAATATTGGTTGATTCTCCATTTTGAAGAAATTTTAGAGAATCATCTCCAACAGATTTTTCTAAATGGAGAATCAAAGTCTAATTAAAAAAATGTATTTAACTCTAACAGATTCTCCATTTTAGAGATTATATCATTAATTATATTATTAAAAAATCAACCGAATTAACTAACGAACGGAGTTAACGAAAAAGTTAACTGGCCGTTAATTATTAGGACCAAAAATGTAAGCGCTAAGTCTTTGATTATACATATATATAGTCCCCAACTATATAATATTTGCCAAAAACTCCCTCTAGTCTTTGCCCTTTTGTGCTCCCTCCAAATATCATTCAAGTGTATCAAATGGTTTTCACATTTTAAACAAAGAAAACTCTTTTCACTCTTCCTATGTGGGACAACAACAAGTGATAAATACTACTTGTTCCAACACATTTCATTTCAAGGTTTCATATTGATGGAATATACTAAAAAACCATTTCTCTCCAAATTTGAAGAAGCCCTCTTTTTTCTACTTTTTCTAAAGAAAGTTTTGAAAAATCTGTTAAAGTAAAATATTATTCAAAATCTCAAATTTCTCCATTTTAAAGAAGTTGTTGAATATGCTCTTAAAGGATACATATATTATCTTCTAAAAAATAACATGATATGATAGTGACGCAGTAGGAATCGGAAGGATTGACAAACGTCAAACCCGAAAAGGATTATGAGTTTACAAGCGTAAGACTCAATAAATATGGAGAAAACTCAAAACTCTCTAAGAGAACTTTTATTAAACTTGATAATTTAATTCAATGAAAACAATAAAGGGATTAATCCTATTTATAACTAAGCTTAACTAAGGAAATTAAATCTATCCTAATAATAAATCAACTAGGAAACTATTTAAATAAGTAATAAAAGGAAACTAAATAATAATCCTAATAATAAATAAAGCTAACAATAATTATCCTAAGTTTAAATAATTAAAAATAAGGAAATATGTTTTCGAGAGTTATCCCGAGACTTAAGTCTCGGTGAAACTCTTGGTGGTTTCTGGTCCAGCAGTCACCGAGACTTGTACCGAGAGCTTCTGTTTTCCTCTTTTCCGATTCCAATTTTCGAGCCTCTTTCGAGCTCATTTTCTTCTTTTCTAACGATAGAACAAACACCTTGATAGCCTTTGAATTCTCCCTGTATCAGTCACCCTCACTTGAAAAGAACTCGACCTCAAGTTCACTTGAAAAATATCTTCATTCGACCCATAGAACATATGTTTCTTCTCGATGCTTGGATTCACAACTCGATCTTCCGAACTCGCAAAGCTTGACCAATCTTCAAATCTCAAAAGATGTTGTCATGGTTGTTTCCATATAAGCGATACTTTATCCAACTCGAAAGGGTAAGAAGCGACAAGATTTTTAGTAGGAACTGTTTCAATTTGATTTGAAACCTTACGTGTTGAAATAATGGAAACATCATATTCGGGATCAACCTTCTTAACGTCTTGTGACAAAAGTTTCGTTGGCTCGAGATTGTCCTTAACCGGTTCACTTTGGGTTTCTTCAGTGGCCGGCCCGAGATTTGGTTCAGACACTTTGGTCTCGGTAATGATTTCCAGTTGTGGCTCGGTCACGACGAGGTTGACTTTCTCTTCGAATTTGCCTGGAAAGAATCGTCTTTTTCGGATGGTTTTTCCAATGCGGGCGGTTGATTGACTAGCAAAGAAACTGAACCCATAATACGGTTATAGTTATTGCTTTTCTTGTCAGTGCTTTCCTCGAAGTTGTTAACCGGTGCCATGGCGATCTCTCGGTCGCCCCAACGGAATAACACAATGTTGTCTCGACCCTTGTAAGTGACATTATTATCGAATTGCCACGATCGGCCCAATAGAATGTGGCAAGTATCCATATCAAGGACATCACATAATACCTCTTATCGATAGTGTTTGTCAATTGAGAATGGTACCCGACAAGTTTGTGTGACTCTAACTTGAAAACCGTTCTTGACCCACCCAAGAGAATAAGAAGCTTCACGAGGTTGAGTGGGTAGATTAATGTAATCGATCAGTTTCTGGGACACGAGGTTCTCACAACTTCTGTTATCGATAACTAGGTTACATACCTTTTTGTGCACCGAACAATGCGATCGGAAAAGATTTTCATGTTGGCTTTCTTCCTTTGACGAAAGAAGTATTCGTTGGAGCACGATTTTGATCTTTTCTTGGCGGTCTTCTTCCTCCTCGTCTTTGGATTCAAAACTCGAGAGATAGACCCAATTACGGTTGCCATTGCATGGCGCCATAACCGGTCCTTCAAACCTGTCTCTTCTCCGACGGTTGTCGTTGACGATGTTGGGTTGAAGCCTGTTAACAGCCGCTGTCAGATTAGGGATTGCCGCGGTAAAGGCTACGTTCAAATCAGCTAAATTTGTTTTGGTAGCGGGTTATTGATTTGTCACGTTAGTGAAAAGACAAAAGAATCCTGCTCTGATACCAACTGACGTAGTAGGAATACGCGGAAGGATTGACAAACGTCAAACCCGAAAAGGATTATGAGTTTACAAGCTTAAGACGCAATAAATATGGAGAAAACTCAAAACTCTCTAAGAGAATTTTTATTAAACTTGATAATTCAATTAAGTGAAAACAATAAAGGGATTAATCCTATTTATAACTAAGCTTAACTAAGGAAATTAAATCTATCATAATAATAAACCAAATAGGAAACTATTTAAATAAGCAATAAAAGGAAACTAAATAATAATCCTAATAATAAATAAAGCTAACAATAATTATCCTAAGTTTAAATAATTAAAAATAAAGAAATATGTTTTCGAGAGTTATCCCGAGCTTTAAGTCTCGGTGAAACTCTCGGTGGTTTCTGGTACAGCGGTCACCGAGACTTGTACCGAGAGTTAAGTCTCGGTGAAACTCTCGGTAGCTTCTGCCTTGAGTACCGAGACTTATCCCGAGACTCAAGTCTCAGTGAAACTCTTGGTAGCTTCTGTTTTCCTCTTTTCTGATTCTAATTTTCGAGCCTCTTTTGAACTCGTTTTCTTCTTTTTCAACGATAGAAGAAACCCCTTGATAGCTTTTGAATTCTCCCTGTAACAAATAGAAAAAAAGTTTTAAAGTTATTTTTTAAAGTAAATCTGATTTCTATATAATTTTCCATATTTAAAGAGTTTATTGTTAAACAAAGGGACACATTTTCTTTTGTTTTCAATCATTTTATTACATGATAATGTGATATTTGTCAATTATTATTTGTCAGAAGATCTGTCCTTTTCTTCTATCAACATCTCAAACCTTCTGAATAAATACACCAATTATTTACTTACTTTACCCTTTTGCACAATTATATTCATTCTCTAATTTTTTTTTGCACATTTCACTTTCAAAAAATCATGAAACTATGATTATTAATAAATCTCGACAAAATAAGTAATTTTTAAAAATCATCTTGATCCGAGTTATGAATGAAAAGGTAGGACTCCATATTGTTAGACGACGTCTGCTCGATGGCTATTCGATAGAAACCCAAATTTTGTCGACATGTATATCTTAATAAAATAGCAACCGGAAAAGAATCTTGATCCTAATTATTAGTGGAAAAGAATCTCTCAAATTGTTAGATTGTGCATAAACAAAGCATGTTCGATCGAACTCAATATCTACAAATATTGAAGCTTCATTGTGTAATATTGTAATCCTACGTACCATTGTTTTGTGTTAATACTTAATACAAAAGGTATCTTCTCTTATGTGGTCGTACATCATACTGATAATGAAACCACGTTAAATCTCAGATCAATGTTACTTGTTTTAGATATCTATATTGACTTGTGAAGTTGTGTATCAACTTAGTTGCATATGGTGATCATTGTTGTTGTCGCTATTTGAGTCATGTGATAATTGGTTGTTGCTTTGGTGGCATCCATTCCCAACACACATAATTGAATATCACTGTTTTGGTGAATAGGAGATTTTGCAATATGGGAAGAAGAGCCAAAAGAGTTTAAATCAGAGTGGTTTTAAAACAGGAGTATCTGCTAAACATCTAAACTTATAGATTAATTGGTATTTAAAATAAAATGTTTATTGCGACTATATATAAGAACGAAAATCAAATAATGAGAATGATATATATCATTTTATTAAAGCTACAAGTATTTTGATATTAATATTAGTCACAATAAGTTTCTTACAACTTTTTCTTATTTGCTTTTCGAATCCGGTAATTAAACTCTTTTCTTATTTACTTGACAAGGCTTCCCACAACTTTTATCGACAATTTTATTCGATAAATTTCTACTCCATGATTATTATAATAGATTTGGGTTTGTTGTATACAATTCAATTTGAATCAATGCAAAAAGAATTAGCTGTCATTTAACTTTTAAATGCTAACCCTTTTCAACATAATTTCATATTAAATCATATCAACCACAAAAAATTGTGTTCTTTTCGACGTTTATTACCATCCACAAGTTAGTTACAATACCCCAATAGTATTGTTATCATCTTAACATGAGTGGATTATGAATTTAAGTTAAGGGGTGTTTAATTTGAGTCTGAAATCAATTGTGTTTCGTTTTGTTAAAAAAATATTTAATTAGATATAATTCTTAATAAAAATGTTTGATAATCTCATATGGTTAAAATGTGTTGTAACGAAAATTAATTTGAATTTATTTATAGATTATAAAAAAAACGATATTAATTTCTTTTATTAAATTACTAAAATGGCAAGGAATATGGTTTGTGTTTGAGGTTATATAGAGAAAGGGGAACCTTCGATCTTCATATTCTATACCTTACAATATGCAACAACACCAAAACCCCTACTTGTCTCTTACTTTCCAGTTTTTTGCCATCTCTTTTCTTTCTTTTTCCATTTTGGTCTTACTTCTCTTTAAATCATTTTCATCTTCTTCAAAACCCCATAAAAACCTACCACCATTTCCACCAAGGTTACCATTAATAGAAAACTTACATCAACTCGGCTCGAACCCGCACCGTGCCCTCCACGTCATGGCTCAGACATACGGTCAACTCATGTTGCTTCGCCTAGGGATTGTGCCGGTACTTGTAGCCTCTTCTGCTGATGTAGCTCGAGAGATCATGAAAACCCATGATTTGATCTTTTCAAACAGACCAATAACAAACATCAATAACATACTTACTTATGGCTCCAAAAACATGTCTTTCTCGTAATATGGAGACTACTGGAGGAATAATAATAATAATAATCAGGAGTTCACATACAAGAAGTAAGGAACTAATTGATACATCAATATTTATCTATCTTATACTAATATTAAAAGTAACTTTAAGATTTTAATTAGGTAACTAGTGTTGGGCTCGTGCATTGCACGGTAGGATAAATTTTTTGTTGGAATATTGAACCGAGTTAAAATGAAACGTAATTTCTCTGTTAACAGTTAATGAAATACAATGTGAAAAACGAATGTATTTTCATAAGTGGTTAACTTGCATATGAGTTTGTGCAATAATATTGATAATAATTTTGTATTATATTATTTAAAACTCAAACGACATGTCTCACAAAATATCACTATTATTGAAATAATTATAAATATGAACATACGTTTTTACAGATTTTGCAATTTTTCTGAAACCTCCTCGACAACACTTGACATTCACTTTGAACGTATAAATCTGTAGATTAATTAACAACATTCAACCCACATCAAATATGACAAAGAAAATAAATGATTTCTATCTTTTGTAACCGAAATTCAACTGATATAGTTCAAATTCACTCAGTACCACTTGAAAATTTATCTGACTATTGACTTCAAGACCTCATAATATTAGTCGATAAAAATAAAGATATGTATATATATCTTATTCCCCTACTTCGAAAAATATGATTGTGGGTTTTGAAAAATATAAACAAATCCTCAGTAAATAAAATAAAATATAGAAAAGTAGTTTTTCAAATAAACAAAAATATAGTGGAATACCTTTTGTTCAGTTGCAGGTTCCGCCATTGACACCCGACCGTTCGTCTTCTTCTTGTACTCGGATGATATATAGAGAAGCTATATATATATTTATAGTGAATGTAGAGAATATTTTAAAATCTTTTATTTTCATTTTCGATTTTACATTTAAATGTAAATATATTAAAAATATGGAAGAATATTTTTATATCTACATCGTTTTTATTTTATTTTCTTTACACTTGGTTAATTTGGAAAGTATTGCGGAATATTTTTATTTTAAAGAATACGATAATTTATTAGTGTATCTCGTTATTTTTTATTTTTTATTCATATCAATCTTCTATTTTTCTTCTTTTAATGCTCGTGAAAAAAAATACGTGTAGATTTTATATTAGCAAAAAAAACATGTATAGATTTTATATTATGCAAATATAAAATACGTGTAGATTTTATAAAATAAAATATATTTTATATTAGCAAAAAAAATACGGAAGAAAAAAGAGTTTATATTACATCTCATTATGTAAAAAGATTTTATAAAATAAAATATGGAAAAATCATTATGAGATGTAATATAAAAAAATACGGAAGAAAAAAGATTTTATATTACATCTCATTAGTATAGATTTAAATGTAAAATCTACATTTAAAATAGATTATGATAATATAAAATCTATTTTATAAAATCCTCCACCAAAAAAATAAATATTTATATTAATAAATGAGTATCCATTCCACAAATAGATGATTATGTGAGATATTGTACTTGGAAATGTTGTACCAAAACATTAAAAAATTGTAAATTAAGTAATTGACTTTAATTAGTTGTACCTTGTGCTTAAAATGTTATAATTAAGAGTTTTTTATGTCGTTTTTATAATATAGTATAGATAAATACCATTGACTTTATTTCTAGCACTCAATAATTAACTAGAAATGTACCCTCGCAATGCAGCGGATTTATGAAATTTAGAACTCGAACCCTCGATTATTATTCATACTTTTTGTTAGTCTTTTTTTATTTTATTTTACGATTTTAAGAAACCTAGATTTAAAACAAAAATATATTTTAGTTTAGTTTAATTATGGTTTTTTATAAAAAAATAATAATAATAAATTTTGTTACGGGTCAAAAAATGTTTAATTTAAATGATAACTATATTTAAGATATTTTATATTTAAAATTAAAAAGATAACATACTTCAATAAAAAAATAAAAATAAGGTGTTTTATCTCGAATTTTCTTATATTTATCGGTTAGTTATATCAATAGTTAAAATTTTTAGATATTTTAGAAAATAAAAATAAGTGCTTATCTGCAGTTAGTTACACGAATTCAAACATTGAGCTTTTATAAGATGTACTTATGTTTAATCAATTTGTACTTTTGGATTTTAAGTAATATGCATTAATAAGTGGTACCTAATGCATAAATAAAATGAAACATTAAAATCGTGATGTATCTCGCTGCATTGCGCGAGTACGATTCTAGTAATATAGTATAGATATATGTATGATCATATTATATTATTTTAAAATATTTATGGAATATGTTATAATTTAAGTATTATTTCTAATATATCAACATCCCAACATTTTGGAAATAATATTATTTCTAAAGTTAACAATTTAAAATAACTTATTTATTTTTCGTTATCGTAATAAATAAACTTATATAATATATTATTATATGTGATTAAAATTATAGAAATATCTAGTATAAATAATCGTTATCTCTAACTAAATTTGCTGTGAGATACTGTGTTTGGATAAGGTGTACCAAAGCATTATGAAGTTGTAAATTAAGTAATTGGCTTTAATTAATTGTATTTTGTGTTTAAGATATTGTAATTAAGAGTTTTTTATGTCTCTTTTATAATATAACTAGTTGTGTACCCGCGCAAAGCGGCGGGATATATCTCAATTTCGAGGTTGACAACTAAAACCCATAATCTTGAATCGTGCTTCTCTCTATTATATGTTCAAGTTGATTTTATTTTATTGTTTTATATTGCTTTGACTTTGAGTTGATAACCCTTTGGTATATATATATATATATATATATATATATATATATATATATATATATATATATATATATTCAAGGTTATTTTGGTTGATTGACCAGAGATTTAGAAATAGAATGCAAGATTAATGGGTTTCCAAACCCACATCACTTGTTGTTCTTAGATTTTTGAATTGTGGTTTTAACTTAATGCAACTCATAATTAACAAATAAAACCCGATATGTATGTTTGAACAAAATAGAATTATAATCATTTGTGACAATACAAATTTGTACACACAAAAAACGATAAGATATCACTCGGAGCATCCATCTATAGACTTGCTCTGTAAGAAATGTCATAGGATTATAATAGATACAAACCAAATGTAGTTGTAACAAATGTGTAATAATAAGTAATCGTTTGTACCTTGTTAATTGTGTAAAACTTCTTGATTCACCACATTTGATGTGTAAACTCCACCACGATTGAATTTTTTGGCAGACTTTACTAATACCTACATATTTTCACGAAAAGTCCCTCTTGACAATGCCACGTAAAGTTGGTTGTGCGAGAATACCGATTCTGGTAGATAAACACCAACATTCGGAATGGTTTGTCCTTGAGCTTTATTGATTGTCATAGAAAATCTAAGTCAGATTGAAACTGTTTTCTCTTCAATTTGAAAGGAAACATGTTATCTTTAGATGGACAAAGAGGAATTCTCGGCAAAAATACCCTCTTTCCAGAATGCTGACCAACGGCTATTTCTGCATCGATTACATTCTGCTGAAAATCTATACATATCAATCTGGTGCCATTACATAATCCGTTAGAGGGATCGATATTTCGTAATAGTATTATTGGGCATCCAATTTTGAGCCGGAAGTAATGAGGAGGCAAACCACTAACCGTTAGTGAGTTTAAGAACTCCATTGGATAAAAGTTATTCCTGTCATATTCTGCTTCATCAAAACTGTAGTAAACTTTTTCCTATCCGCAGAATCTATCAATGAATTGGTCATTAATTTCATCGAATCGAATCGTAGTAATCTTTAGTAAACTTTTTCCCACTCATGCAACAGAAAGAAGGGAATTCAAATTCGAATCGTTTTGCTCCACATTGAGTACATGCAAGTTGTTCATTCAAAAGGCAATGTTCCCTAGGCATACCCTCGTAAATATGATCGTATGGATCGTCCTGGAGGATGTCATTTTGGTTCGATGAACTGACAATGACCTCAGTAGAACCTCCTACAGTGCTTCCTTGTGCGTTAACGCCTATTCTCGCAATGATTTTTTTCCTTTCTTCGTAGATAGTAATTTCTATTATAGTTCTCCTCCTCTCAGCAAGAAGTAATGCACTAACCGGTGTCTCGTTGGTAACCAAATCATTATGAACTTGTGTTACGGACGGTGTAATATGTTCTTGGAATGTTCTAATTCGTAGCTCTTCTGATCGTTCAACATTTATTTGAGTTGTATCCCCTGTAGTGGAATTGGTGACAAGTGTTGTAGATTGACTACTTCCTTCGCTGTTAGCTATTTTTTGCCTTTTAAGCTCCTTTTGTCGTGCATAGTATTATCGATTGTATTGTTTTCTTTTTCCTGTAACAAATGTATTTTAATGAAATGTAGAGTATAAATGAGTTCCATATATTACAATTAACTTTTTGTATATCTAAAACAATTTAAGAGAAATCACTATTTTCAATTATTGGCAGCATTTTGTTGTGCATAATATGCATAAGGTTTAGTAATATATAAGTAAAAATGTTTAATAAAATATTTTAAACATACCTTTTTTTTCATATCTACATCAACTTGTGTACCAACACCATCATCATTTTCTTCGTATACATCCTCATTTACAATCCACATTTAGTACGGCAAAAATACATAAAAAAATAATATATAATTTCTAAGTTTTATGTTACATTGTATTTGAATTCGATCTCTATTTGTAATGAATTTTCACATATCATTATTCATTATTTATAGGTTAAAAATTATATAATCAAGTCATTTTGATGATGACAACGACTACCAACTATCATCAACAAATGCAATCACATCAAATATAAAATATTATTGCGAAATGCAATCAATCAAATAAGTTTAAAAGCATCAAATACCAAATATCATCACTAAATGTATCACACCAAATATAAAAGAAAAGTCATCACGAAAAGATATTAACCAAATGTCATCATAACAAATAGAAATAAAACATGATAACGGTCTTGGATTGCCACATATTTTTAGCGCTTCATAAGTCTAATGGTATCCGCTTCTGGCATCTTTGGTTCGAACTCAATCTTTGTTAACTCCGTAGAAATCAAAATATTCACTAAAATTTTATAAATAAAACAAATATTAAAATAATTTATTTGAAATCATGGTGTAAAAAAAGATTAAATAGAATTAACTTAAAACGTACTTGCATTCGTATGGATAAGTTTAAGTCGAGATGCATATAGTATATATTTCTCTTTGATTGCACGAACGATCCTTCCAGGACGTGTACGGGGAGAGTCAATCAACTCCATCTTTATTATATACCCCCAATTCACAATTTTACGGTTTTTAAATTTCTAATGTGTTAACTACATATATATCTATAATTTTGTATGGATAATTATAATATATATACTTACGTCGCATCTTGTAGAAAAAATTCACATGAACCAAGTCGATACAAATTATTATGACGTACATATTTTGTCCGTCCTTCCACAATGATTTTGCCAACAATATCTGAACAATGTTATTCATATTTAAATAATCATTTTCAGATATTTAGTCTGCTTAAAAACATAAATCAAAATTATGCTTAAACAAAAATAAAAAAAGTATTATAGTTGTAAGAGATAGTTTAGATTTATCAGTCAGTACTTTTTGAGTGGTCCTATCCTCTGCAACCTTTTTAATTGATGACACCAATGGATAGAATACAAATCCATTTGCAACATCACTCTTCAACGGAGTAAGCTTTGTATTCTTCTTGAAACGAATCATCCAACCATCATAGACAAAATTGTACCTTACGTATGTCGGGGAGTCATTGTACATTTGTTCAACTTGGAAATGATCTAATGCAAATACACCACCCACCAAATTGAATTTTTTGTATGACTCCAATAAACGGTGTGGGATGGTTGCTACCGTTTTGTCTCTTTATTAAATAAAAATAAATTTAATTAAATAAGCTACGAATAATAAAAATTTATATGATTTAGTTTAAGATCAAATATTTGTAACTTACATTATTATCAAGTAATACCAAAATTAATCTCTTCTCTTTGATGTCATTCCAAATGAACTCCACTCGAATAGTCGTAAAGTTCCACCACACGTGATGTTGATTGAGTGATGAAAAAACGTCAACGCACCAATGACAGTCCATATTCTCCATAATTATATTAGTTTATATTTTATATAGTGTAGATAAGGTTTTACTAATATAATATATATATATATATATATATATATATATATATATATATATATATATATTGTCTTCAATAATAATAAATAAATCCAACAAACACCATGAAAGACGAATTTGTTAGAAAAATGTGGGTCTCATGCATAGGATATTAATGAGTATGATTGCCAAACTTGGTCAAGAGTTTGCAGATAATGAAGCATGCATTTTGAAGATAAATGAAAGCAATTGTAGTGGAGAACATAATAGTAAAAAGATCATTTTGAATTCGAAAGGGTAGATGTTACATGTCCAAAGCATGAACTGAAATAAAGATGTTACATAAAAGGAATTAATAAGATGAACAGATGCACATCATAGGGAATGTGAGTGAAAAGATCAAACGCAAATCACAAAAATACATGACAATCTCATGGATTAGAGTATACTTATATGTTTAAAAAATGAATAGAAGTAAATGGATCATTCACATTTGCCACTAATACCTTGTTGACGCTTGGTTGCCTCTAATGTTGAAGTTTCTGAGTTGTCATGAGAACAACGAAACACAGGAAATAGTTAGGCTACTACATTTCTATTTTTTGTTGCCTCATGTTTTGAAGCATGTATCTACAAAAAATCTCTATATCTGGTTGCTAAATAAGGCATACAAGTTATTAAGTTTAGTAAGGGAGTTTAGTAAGGGGTCGTTTACCAAAACACTTACCCGGTAAAAGTCAAATCTCTCACTTACCTTACTCGGTAAGATATTAATCCATTAAAACGACATCAAATGCAACAAATTATCCGGTAAGGAAAAAAAAAACCTAAGGAATGATTTCTAAATGCCGTCGAAGCAAAGTCGTTGTGCTATGTTTGAAGTATGCAACTCCTAAGTGTGAAGTTTCTTTAGTAATCATGTGAAGATTGATACTTCCGTTTGCAAAGCCATTTAAGACCATAGTCCCTTATTAATTTGTAAGAACCGGTAGTTTTTTTCTTATCAAGCCACCGGCACAGCTAAAGCAACCCACTCTATACTGCATAATGAATAATATCATGCAAGTGCATAAGCATTAAATCAAGAAGAGCATTTCAGTAATCGACCACATTCCTTTTTTGTTGCATAAATAAATTCCTTACGGGATTCATCAAAGAATTTTTAAAATATTCCACATAAGACAAAATACTCAACGGACCCTCAGTTTCCTCATCTCACTTGATAGAAGAACAAACCATAGGGAGCAATGGAAAACCACAGGGAGAAATAGACAACGATGGGAGGAACAAACCTTAGGAAGAAATGGAAAACCATAGAAAGAAATCGGTATACCTGAAGATGAGAGCTCCGAAACCACAGGGAGCAATCGAGAACCACAACGCCGATGTATCTAAAAGAAGTCGTTTGAAGCGTGACACAGGGAGCTAAAGATAATGGAATTGCTTTTGTTTGATCTCTTATCGAACACAAAAATCGAAATAATATTTGCAGAAAATCAAACACAAAATCGAACACAAAGACCACCGAAACTAATTGCAGACTCGAAGGTAAAGATAACGATTAGCTAGAGAAAAAAAAAGATATCGATTAGCTAGAGAAAAAAAAAAAGAAGTGATTCAATTTCCTTTTATTAGAGGATGAGAAGATATCGACTAATAATCAATTCCTTAATTAAAAAAATATTATTTTTAGGAACAAAGTTTTGAAATACAAAATTTGGAACAAAATTTTGAAATACAAATTTTTTTTGGTAATAGTTTTTGAAATAGCTAGAGAAAAAGACTGAGAAGTGATTCAATTTCCTTTTGTTAAGTCCAAATATTGTATCCAAGATTTAATTAGGAAGTCAAAGTTGAAAGTCAACAATGTCAAAGTCTTATAAAAGTCAAAGCTAGTTTTGTTTCCTTAGTAGTTAAGTTTTAGTTTAAGCTTTAGGTATAAATAGAGTTTGCTTTGTAATCTTTAGGTAAGAACTTAATTGTAAATCAGATTTATGAGATATATGAAAAGAGCTTTCAAGATTAACTCTCTCTCTCTAGCTTTCTCTCTCTAGAATCTTAAGATCTTGAGTTCACAATTGGTATCAAAGCTCTTTTCATATATCTCATAAATCTGATTACAATTCGGTTCTTATTTTCTTCAGCCAAAATTATTTCTGCTACTATTCAGCATGTCTCTTCAATCACAAGTTTATAAGAATGAGTTGATGATGTCTCTCGGGACAGATACACGTCTCCCTGTGCTTATCAATGAGAATGAGTATTCTCAATGGAGAGATCGATTTATTAATTTTCTTGAGAGAAAACAAAATGGGGATTACATGGTTCGAGCTTTAACCAATCCTCCTTTTGAGAGACCTGTCAAGATCATTCCAGCCATTGCTAATACTGAACAATCCACAATACTAAAGCCAGTTGATGAGTACAATGAAGAAGAATCTTTAAAGTACAACGGAGAAAGAATTGCTAAGTCTAATCTCATTCTTGCATTGCCAAATCACATATACAATCGTGTAGATTGTTACAAGAACAATCTAATGCTCATGTGGACTCATTTGGAGAAAATCATGCTTGGCTCAGTGGTTAAGAAAACTATAATTCAGCAGACAGTCTCTGTTGAGAGCAATGAGCAGAAAGTTAAGAAATTGGAATCTGAGAACTTTGAGCTTAAAAGGAATTTATCTGATTTGGAAAAACAGCTTGTTGCAAACAAAGCTGAGTTTGAAAGTGAAAAGAAAATATTTTCCAAAAAGTTCTCAGATTTTTCCAAGAAATGCTATGAAGAGAAGAAGTCGTTTGAGCTTAAATGCATAAAACTTTCTCAACAAATCTCTGATTTTGAGAAAGTACTGATTTTAGAAAGAGAGAAGTTTGAAAAAGAGAAAAAGACCATAGAACAAAAGAATGTAGGATTTTTTAAAGAATTATCTGGCCAGAGAACAGATTCAGAAAAAGAGTTTGAAGAAGAACGTTTAATCTTTGAGAACGAAATTAAGAAACTGACTTCAAAATTATCTGAACTGTCTGCTACAGGGCTGAAAGAGCAAAAGACGAAGTCTGAATTCAAGACAAAGATTGATCAGCTTGAGAAAGAAAGAGACATCTTTGCATCAAAGATCAAAGAGCTTGAAAAATCTGTTTCAAGTTCAAATCATAAATATGTCTCTTCAAAAAGGTCAATCAATTCATTCAATCAGATTCGTCGCACTAACCTGTTCTTTGATGAATATTTAGATGGTTCAAATTATTATCCAAGGAAAAAAACTTTCAAGAACGAGAAACTGGTCTGGATGAAGAAATCAGTCAAAGATGACAAGATTGATGAGCTGAAAGAGAAGAATTCATGTGTACATGTACACAAAGCAAAGAAGAACAAAACACCCAATGGTAAGAAATATTATTGTTCTATTTGTTGTACACATGATCATTTTCATAAAACAAATGACCATTTCTGGTATGGTTCTTACTCTGTGTCCACCACACGCATTGCAACTAACATTTCTGGACCCAAATACCAGTGGGTACCAAAACCGAAACCTGAATCTGTGTTGCAGGCACCTCAATCCAAAGGGGAGTAAGAAAGACAATGGCTCTTGAATACTACAGTTCAAGACCCGCATTTCAATGCTGAAAGACTATGGCTTCTAAGCACAACAGCTTAGGACCCGTACCTCAACGATCAAAAAGACCTTACTCCTGTATGCTTGCATCCGATGGATATTGATGGTCTCCGTCCCGAGTGAATTGATCTGATCTCTATCCTAAACTTTTTCTTTGCTAAATTTTTCTGATATTGATGGTCTAACAATTCTAAAGGGAGTGTTTGATCTCTATCCTGTTTTAATTGACATATTTCAGATGCTTAATTTAAGGGGGAGTAAAGGTGATGACTTCTGATTACTTCAGATCAGAACTCATTTTATAATCGTTTTACTGCTTTCTGTCTTTTATTTTTTAAATAAATACTATGAATAAAGTGGCTTCTGATCACATGACAGATCAGGACCCGTTTTTTTTTTCAACGATCAAAGAAGGATATTGTGCTAATATCCAGGGGGAGCTCAAAAGATCAAATCTTTATATCATGATTTGAGGGGGAGCCCAAAAGGTAAAAATCTTCTGATCCGAGATCTATGATTGTTTGAAAGAAGGACAACTTTCAAACATGAAAAACAATTTCTGAAATGTTCAAACCACTTCTTATTCTCAATCGATTTCATGAGTTTAGAAGTGTGATTTTTAAATGTTTTTCAATTTTTGCGCTTTATTGTTTAACTGACTGTGTGTTTCCAAAGATCAATACTTGTGTATTATCTTGTCCATATACTGTCAAGTATTCACACACACCGGTTCAGTATTTTATTTGAAATTGTTATTACCATGTCTCAAATTCAAACAATTTTTCGATGGTAATACCCCCGTTTGAAATTCAAAGTTTATGAGCATCATACATCTTTTTCATATTTGTGCTTTCATTGATAAATTGTTTATATTTGTTCATATAAACAAAATATCCAATTCTTTGATACCCTAACCATTTGATTTGATCTGATTGATTCATTGTCAGATTCTCAAAACAATTCTCCTGACTTCATATTCATTCATTCAATATCCTTGTTTTGAGAAAATCTTCAAAGAACAAATGCTCAAATTTCATTCATATTTTTCAATGAGCATACATACTCTGACATATAATTTCTTGTGCTTTACATGTCAAGAAAATCATTGACCAGCATGTACTTTTAAGAACATGGGATTCAGTGTGAGTGCTTAATAGATCTTCCATGGATTCATGATAACCAATGTTTCCTACCCCGGAAGAAATCCTTTGAGTGATTGAGGGGAGAGGGGTCTAAAAGAATTGAGTGTGGGAATGAGCAGAGGTAAAATGAAATGAGAGATTGGTTAGATGTGAGCTTATATGTTTAAAAGAAAGAGGGTGTGAGAACAGAGTTAAAAGAATATCAGAACTCTGCACCAAACATCTTTCTGAGTCGGGCAGCCACATTACTGATTGGTTCACATTTCTTTGGTGATCATCATTGAAATAGGCAAATAGCCCATGCCATCTCTTGTATATAACCCCACCAGCTACTCATTCTTTTCTTAAAAAGAGAATGTTTCACATTTTTTGGGGAAGCAGCACATAATCTATCGGATCTTCTCTTGGAAGATACTGATATTGAAAAAGAAGGAAAGTTGCCCCACCTTCGACCCTTTCTCATGCACATTGAGTCCATGTACAATCATTGTTGTCTCAGTGATTTACATACTTTGAGCCTTTATGAAACACAATCATTGTGCTAAATTCTTTCATACACAAGCATGAGCACACAGAAAATCTGTTTTTCTGTCAGAACATTCATAGATAAACCTTGTGTTTTTCGATGATTGAATGGAAGTCCTGGGGAGTCAACATCAAACCAACTCCTTATATTGTACATTCGTTGTACACAGTGACTCCGTGTTACTGACAGGCATTCCTAACTATTTCATTTGTTGAATCAGGGTTACACGCTCATTATGTCTGAATTTGAAAAGATTCGGATATATATATTGTTCATGATTCGGCAATTATCAAAGTACGACAAATTTCAGATCAAAGTACGACAATTATCAAAGGGGAGATTGTTTGTTGATCACAAAGGGGGAAATCAAAGTTTATGCCGAAATTGATGTAATTTTGATGATATTGATGCTCACATCATCAAAAAGGGGGAGAATTATTCAAAGATCAATTTCAAGAGTTCAAGTTCAAAGTTCATGTCAGAATTTCAATTTGCTTCCACTGTTGTTTTCAAAGTTCAAGTCTGATAAAGAATGTTCAAAGTCAAATCAAGATGATTCGTGAAAGTTTGTTTCTTCTGAAGTCGATTCAGTGATCAAAGTGATGAAGATACAATTTTGATTGAAGACGAAAGATTTTTCAGAAATGAAGATTCATGTTTCAAAGATGTTTTAAGTTTTCAATGTTTTGTTCAAGGCATGTTGACTTTTCAAAGCTTCAAAGTTTAAAAAGACTTTCCAAGATTCTTCAAAAGCTGCAAAAGAGCAAAGTTTTTGAAAGCTTCAAGAGACAAAAGATGAAGAATCAAGAGTTGAAGATCTACATCAAATTTTTATTAAATCTTGAATACAAAGGGGGAGATTGTTAAGTCCAAATATTGTATCCAAGATTTAATTAGGAAGTCAAAGTTGAAAGTCAACAATGTCAAAGTCTTGTAAAAGTCAAAGCTAGTTTTGTTTCCTTAGTAGTTAAGTTTTAGTTTAAGCTTTAGGTATAAATAGAGTTTGCTTTGTAATCTTTAGGTAAGAACTTAATTGTAAATCAGATTTATGAGATATATGAAAAGAGCTTTCAAGATTAACTCTCTCTCTCTAGCTTTCTCTCTCTAGAATCTTAAGATCTTGAGTTCACACCTTTTATTAGAGGATGAGAAGATATCGACTAATAATCAATTCCTTAATTAAAAAAATATGATTTTTAGGAACAAATTTTTGAAATATAAAATTTTTTTGGTAATATTTTTTGAAATACTGACACTTTGGAACAAATTAGTGAAGATCATGTCAAACAAACCACAATGGTAATTTAGAGTGATGTTTTCTTTTCATAAAAACACACAATCTGCTGTCAAAACCCACATCCTACAATACAAAATGTGGTAATAGCTTTTAAAAATTCCAAATTGTGAGAAAACCCAGATATCATAGAATAGATAAATCCATACTAAAACTGAATAGATAAAAGAAACTAATGTTTGAGTGAAATAATCACACATAAACACTTACTGATGAACAGAAACCCAAAAAATCGAACACAAAATCGAGTTTGCTGGAAAATTAACAAAGTTTCATTTTTAATAATATAGAGTTTCATAATTCAAAAGGTCAAGATTAAGACATATTTGTACGTTTGCTGGAAAATTAACAAAGTTTCATCAATGGTTGCCCTAAATGCATGAGACGGTGACCAAGAATATCAAACTTGACACATGTACATGGTTGGGTTCGAGAATGCATGACCAACCATAATATGATATTCCCAAACGTCAAAATCAATTCCTTTCATAACACATTAATTCAATGCCAATGGTTTTGTAGAATTCTATGTCGAACTCAATATTTTCTTGAAATATTGTTATGCTTACTATTGAGGCACAAATCTTACTTTGAGTTCAAACATACAAATTTAGAGTTGAAATACTTCTCTTCCAAATTCAATTGCAAATCTATACTATATTATAAGGATTCATATGGATGACATAGTAAACATACACGAGGATATATGCATCAGGTGTAACACATAAGCAAATACTATCTGCTGCAAAAGGAAGATGTATGGATATTTACTTACCTTGAACCTTGCGAAGTAAACTATTAAATTGATCTTCTGACTCGATTGTCACCACTCTAGATTGACCTGTTATAGTCAATTAGTAACCATTAAAAAGCTTGTTCGTTTGTTTTGAATTTGTCATTCAAACAATCGCATAAAAACTCAGAACATATATAAATGACAGCATCCCATGTATCATCATAAAGAACAGGTTAGCATGTCATGTGGCTTTCAGCTATTGACTTTTTAGCTTCACGCAGAATTGTTGTATATAGCATTCTACAAGAATGGTGTTTGCATATTAAAGTGCTTAAAAGCTTTGTTCATGTAATAGAACAAAATTCACAGATTATACAGATATCAAATATTACTTGATCCAATTTAGAGATCATATATCAAGGGGTCTATTTGAAGTATCGATCAAAGTAATAATGTACGATTTCAAACACAACACACACACACAAGCTATATCACAATCGAAGTAAGAAAAGCATGTGGAAAACAAATAAAGCAGGTAAATACCACATAAACCAAAATCAAACCCAAAATCAAAGGTGAGAAGTAGAAATCGAAAGTAGAGACCACCGAAACCAAAATCGAACACAAAATCGAAAATCAAAATCGAATGTCAGAAGTTGAAATCTAACCTTGGAAGCTTTAAGGAATCGGAAACCTGCTGCAAATATATATTAGTAGAGGATTTGAGGATGATGATAGAATTATATTTCATTTACATAATCCCTACATTTTCCTTCAAAATCCTAATTAAGATCAATAAAAATTTCGTATCACTCATTTGACTAAAAAACTTCAAAACCCTAATTTAATTTACGAAACAAATGCAGAGTACATGAGAAATCACATTCTAATAAAGTAGGAAACCGAACATGAGCAGCAAAAATGGCGGAAAAGGTTTTACCAGAACCACCTTTACCCAAAAAAACGTAACGAATTTAATGGAGGCGTCATTAGCATCGGTCTGTGTTGTTGAATTTTTCGCCATTGTTGTGGTGAGAAACCATGGCGGCATTGATCGGACGAGGATATGATTAAAGTTAGAATAGAATGGCGTAGGCGGAGAAGAAGACGATGAAGGTAAAATGTTCGGAGGATTACAGAAAGCCATTTGAGATTAAGTTAGTTGAATTAGGGAGGAATTTTGGAGGATTTGATGAAGATTTGAGATGGGGGTTAAGGATGAGCGACAATTTTGAAATGGGGATGAGGATTAAAGAAGTCTGTTCAAAAATTGTGAGTGAGCGAAGAATTAGGGATGAGGAGTTAAAGAGTTTTACGATTTTGGGGGTTGAAAGGTAGAGATAAGCATTAGAAGTAGTACATAGGGTATTAATGGGTTGTTTTTAAGAGATTTTAAGTTTTTAGCATTAAGTAGCAGTACAAAAAGCTTAATGGGTTGTTTTTAAGAGTTTTTTATGCCATCTTTATAATATAGTATAGATTAGATGGATAAATTAAAAATATAATTAACAAGAAATTTTTATCATTTCTACTCTTCCGAAGCATTTAATTCAACTTCACCATGTATTATTACCTTGATAGAATTTTTAAATTTAAACCACATTTTTTATTATTTTTCTATAAAATTTTAAAAAATAACACTAGATAAAATATAATTTTTTTTCTTCCAAATTTCAAATAAAGATAAAGAAAGTTATAAGTAGATAACATGATTATGTGTCCAAAAACAATTCACAAGTTTAGGGTACAAGACTACAAAAAGATGGTGGAGAATATAAAATAATTAAGGTTGTTTTCAAAGTGTTCATCACGTGGGGAGGTCGAGTCAAAAATTTTAGAGTAAACTATAAACTTATCCATTTGGTTTATCGGTTATAATACTTTTCGTGTTTACAGTTTAAAAAAATACAGTGATCATAGTTTTTTTAAAACATTCAGATTTAGTCACTATATCTCTTTAACGACTATTAAAAAAATCTGTCCAAAACCCAACTCCATCATATTATCTCATATTTTTCTCGATTTTCGTCCTTCATCCAAGATAACACCGCACGATTACAGTTTGGATTTTGGTTCTATTTAAATTAGGGTTCAGTCAATTGTTGGTTTAGTTAGGGTTTTGATTTTAGGTTTGGATTACTTTTGATTTTGGATTGAAGAGGATGATGGATGTTTGTCCTAAGAAGAATAATTTAATAAAATAAATATATAAAGGATATTATTCTTTATTTACATTTAAAGAATCCCCCCCCTCCTCGACAATGAACCATCGCCCCCTCCCTTTCTCTTCTTTCCCTTTCTGACTAACGTCGGCCACCTTCACTCCAAGCGTTCTTCAGCCAACGTCCCTTCGACAACATATGTAAGTCGAAGAATAAGGTAAACCCTTCTCCTTCCTTTGTTTTACACTAATGTCCAATGTCCCTACATCAGCCAACGCTCCTTTCTCATTTTCCACCACCATGCAACCATAGCTCCAATGCGGATCTAGGTCGAAGAAATATGTAAACCCGATAGGAGAAAGTTGCAAACCAAATCGACAAAGACGAAGACCAACTCTAGGTTTGTTTCTTTACCCAAAAAATATTTCGAGGTTGTCATGTCTGGATCGAGCTCCTACAGAAGAAAGATGTAAACTTGATTCAAGGCTTCCACAGAAGAAAGAAGATGAACCCAAAACAAGAACCTTCAAGGATTCAACAGAAGAAAGAGGTCAACTCGATTTAGATGGTGGAGAGGAGCAGAAGCGAGGAGATGGTGGTTGGATGGTAGAGATGGCCGAAGAAGATGGTGGTGGGAAGGTAGAGATGGTCGGCAAATATGTTGTGCCTTCGACACACGTGAAACACGCAGTGTTCATACAATATATTGTTTCATAAATGAAACTTTGAGGGCTGCTTTGCGTATGGAAACAAAAAATATATACGTTAAAAAGTTTCACGTTGTGGAACTAATACATGTGAATAAATACCTTAAATCCTAAATTTAGATGGAAAAATTCATATGAAACAATACATTGAGATTGGTTCTCACGAATTTGTAATCCTTTTATAGTTTTCAAAGAATGAGCCCCTTATATATATAATTAATTAACTATATCTTTTAAAAAATGAACGGAAAATGAAAAAAAAATATTAGAATGTCTGACTCAATGGTTTTTTTAACAGTCTTAGCTCGAGGGATTGATTCAGGTTTTTTTTTGCATACGATGACTATTACAACTTTTAAAGTATAAATATCAAAAGCGAGAAAAATGAAAAAACAGAGGGGCCAAAAATATATTTTATCCTAAAATTTAATTTTTTTTCCTCCCAAGTTTTAAATAGAGATAAAGCTAAAAGTAGTAAATAGTAAGGTGCCGTTTGTTTTTTAAGAAGTTTAAAATCTGAAGTCTTATTTTAGCTATGATTAATAAGAGGTGGTGTGTAAAAATTTCTGAATGATTCAGACTTAAGAGTAATTAAAAGGTTTAAAAAAAAAAAAAAAAACCCCTAAATAGAAAACGAGATTTTTTTGTGAATCAAAATGGATAACGAGATTATGCGTCCCAAAAAAACCCCATTTTGAAGACAATGGCGACCACAAAACGATTGCAAGTATTATCACAACAGAAAAGGAAACTCATGGGGGTGCTCCTTTTTTTTTTTTTTTTTCTTTTTTAATTTCAATAGTTAATTAAACTATTAAAGAGTTCAGAATTTTAAATATAAAATTAAAAACTAAAAAGAATTTTTGTCTTCATATATAAATTATAGTCAATTTATAAATTTGGTTATGTTTCAGAGACTTTTTAGTCTTGTTAATTGTAGTTTTTAAATAAGTATATACAATTGAAATGACACAAAATTTTAAACATAAATAATTATTATATTTTTTAATTAACTAAATAAAAAATTTAACTTTATCTAATTTATTTCTTTATAACTCTTAAATATATTTGTCCATTAGTTAAGCTTACATCTGATAATTTAGTTATTTATTTTAGAAACCGTACACTTATTTTGGGACAAACAGAAATAGAAATGCGGATATTTATTCTGGGATGGAGTGAATAATAAATTACTAGAAACAACGGAGAATATGGTGTGTGTTCGAGGTTATATATAGAAACGGGAACTTTTGATCTTCATGTTCTATATACCATATGCAACATAAACACCAAAATCCGTATTTTTTTTTCAACCAACAAAATGTTTCTTACTTTCGAGTTTTTTATCATCTCTTTTTCTTTTTTTCATTTTGGTCTTACTTCTCTACAAATCACTTTCATCTTCTTCAAAAACCCATAAAAACCTACCACCATCTCCACCAAGGTCACCATTAATAGGAAACTTGCATCAACTCGGTTTGAATCCACACCGTGCCCTCCAGGCCATGGCTCAAACATACGGTCAACTCATGTTGCTTCGCCTAGGCAATGTGTCGGTACTTGTAGCCTCTTCAGCTGATGCAGCTCGAGAGATCATGAAAACCCATTATTTAATCTTTTCAAACAGACCAAAAATAACCATGAATAGCAAACTTACTTATGGCTTAAAAAACATAGCTTTCTCGCAATATGGAGAGTATTGGAGGCAGACGGAGAGCATTGCAGGGCTTCATCTTTTAACCACCAAAAGGGTTCAATCATATCGACAAGTGCGGGAAGACGAGGCATCTATTTTGATAAGAGAGATTCAAGAAAACCATGAATCTGTGGTTAATTTGAGCGAGTTACTTATTTCTCTTACGAATAATGTAGTATGTAGGGTAGCTTTTGGGAGGTCATATGAAGGGAAGAATTTTAAGGGCTTGTTAGAAAGGTTTTTGGAGTTGTTAGGAAGCTTTAGCGTCGGGAGTTATATTCCGTTTTTAACGTGGGTGGATCGATTGAGTGGATTAGAGGGAAGAGCTGATGACGTTGCTAAAGAATTGGATGAGTTTTTTGAGGTTGTCATCGAGGAACATATAAACAGGAAAATGGTCGACGTTGAAGGGCAAGATATTGTTGATATCCTATTAGAAATTCAAAGAGATGATACAATGGGTTTTCGTCTTGAAAGAGATGCAATCAAGGCTATTATCATAGTAACATTTATTTTCACTAGTATAAAAATGACTTTTTGCCACGATTTTGGAAATTCAAGTTAGTCACGGTTGGGTTTAAAACCGTGTCTAATAGTCATAAATAAACTTAAAGTATTCTTTTACTCACGGTTTAACTCAATGAACGTGACTATTATGACACATGCTTAAACATAATGCCATGGTTTAGACAGAAGCGTAACTTGATTCTTTATGGCCACAATTTTTTTACCATGGAAAATAACAACAAAAAACCATGCCCATAGACAAGCATGTGGTCATAGTTTTTGTCTAAACCATGGTTTTATGTTGTGAAGGTTAGTTTTCGTGGCTATAGATTGACATATTGCCACATGAAGACAATTTTCCGTGACTAGAAGAAACATATATATAGCCACGAAAATCTGTTAAATGTGGCAAAAAGTCATGGGTGTTTATGGCCATAGTTTGTATTATTTTGTGTGACCAAGAGGTAATGAGTAGCCATGGTTCTAAATATAAAGTGTAACTATATGTGATGATTTTGCCACAGTTAATATGAAATTTGTGTAGCTATAAGTATAGTTAAAACCATGTTCATTATAATTTCTTGTCACTAAAAGCTGACTAATAGCCACGGTTCTAACAAATTATTTGTGTGACTAATTAATGGTTCATAGCCACGATTTTTAATAGTTTGCATTACCAAAAGGTAACTAATAGTCACATTTCTAAACTATAAGCATAGCTATATATATCTTGATAACCTGTAGGCATAGTTTTTAAAAATTAAGTGTAACTATATGTCATGAATTGATTACGGTTTTATTGTTTTGTGTGACCAAAAAGTGCACGGTTCTAAAAGATAAGTGTAACTATATTTCATTAATTGACCACAATAAGGTAACATGTAGTCACAATTCTAAAAATTAAGCGTAACTATGTCATGAATTGACTATAGTTTTATTATTGTGTGACTAAAAGGTAACCAGTAGCTACGATTTCTTAAAACTAAACGTAACTATATGTTATGAATTAGCCATAATTTCTATTATTTTTCGTCACAGTTATAAAATTAAGCATAACCATAGCAAGTTTTGTGTTTCCACCAAGAGATTACTGCAATTATAGTAGGTTTGGATAACCATAGAAATATACTTTTAATGTTTGAACCTGACAAGTACAATTATAGTAGGTTTGAACATGAAATCAACAAGAAATTTGAAAAGAAAATTGGGATTAGACTGAGTATACATAAATGCAAATAAAACTCGGTTGCAAAAATGATATGATACCCGGTTCTGCAACCGGGTCCTATTAAAAAGGGTACCATTTCACATGTAATAATACCCTGTTGTTGAACCGGGTAAAATTTAGCTAATAGAGCTTTATTAGATGGCACTAGGTAGCATTTGCAATTTTTTTTATAAATATAATTGCAAAATCATTCTTGCAAACAACTTCTAGCAGTAATTGAAAGAATGATAATTAAGAACAAATCTGAATAAAAAATAGTAAGCGATTTAGAACTAAAAGTGACGAGCTCTAGAAGCATTCCATATTTCTTGTGAATTAAGAAAACAACTTATAACTAGCCGTAAATTAACGGTTAACAATTAATAATTAAAAAATGATAAATAAATTAACAATTAGACATCAACTATCAAACTTTAACCCTAACAATTAACAAAAATTAACAATTTTATGGGGTCAAACCAATATTTTGCGGGTCATAGTTCACTAAGAAGCGCTAAAACTCATTAAGGTCCAACACAGTTCATTAACAACTATTAAGTCCATTAAGACCCCATATAGTTCGTTGCCTCCCATGACAACCAACCAATGCTCAATACAATTTATTAAAAGCCGCTAAAATCCATGTAGGCCCAACACAGTTCGTTAACAAATATTAAGTCCAATACGACCCATCATGGCCTAATTAAGTTCATTAAGAGTATTTGAAGCCCATAAAACCCATTACAATTCATCAAAAGTCATTGATTCCAATATGAGCCACTAAAAACATTACAACCCTAATCAAGTTATTTCAAAGTCGTTGAAAGCCCGTAAAAGGCCCAATACAGTTCATTAAGAACCACTAAAGCCCATGAAGACCCAATACAATTCATTAACAATAGTGAGTCCATACGATCCATCAAGGCATAATCTAGTCCTTACTACCATTTGTAGCCAATCAAGGCCCAATACAATTTAATAATTGGATTAAGAAAGTCAAGTAGGCTCCATACAGTTCATCAACAACTGTTAAGTCCAATACAACCCATTATGACTCAATCAAGTTCATTAACATCAACTTATCCCATCAAAGTCTGATCAAGCTCATTAAGATCTACTAAAACTAATTACGGTCCAATGCAATTCATTATCACCTACTAAAGCCTAATGAGGATCATTAACAATTATTGAGTCCAATACAACCCAACAAGGCTCAACAGTTATTAATGGTGTGTTTGATACACTGGACCGGACAAGACAAAACAGAACAATAATCAATGTCCCATGTTTGGCAGGACTTTTACGTGGAATAGACAAGAACAGAGTGGAAAACTTTCTAATGATATATTTTGTTATAAAAAATAGAGTAAACTACGATTTTAGTCCCTATGGTTTGATGTTTATAACGATTTTCATCACTGGTCTTTCAAAACTGCTTTTTTAGTCATTGTGATTTCTATTTGCTTCTATTTTCATCCCTCCCTCCAATTTTATTAATATTAAATGTTAATTCATTTAAAATTAAATAAACAAATTACATATTTGGTCCTTGTAGTATATAAAATTTTACATTTTTATCTTAATTTACATTTTTTTTACTTTTTCTTTATTTATTGTATTTCATCATGACATTTATTTTTCTATTAATTATATTGTATATTTTCATAATTATTATTACTTTAATTATAAAAATAATCAAATAATTTTATTAAAAATAATAATAAATACATGAAATTTTTTTCAAAGCTTTAGGTTTCGATCTCTTAAAATTAATATTTTTTTCCTATTGATTTATTAAAGTTTTTTATATTTTTTAAATTAACATTGAAAAAAGTTTAATAAATTTCGAGAAAAAAAATCTTATTTTATAACAACCGGTTGTTTACCGGTAAATTCACTTTACTCCCATTATTTCATATTTTCATTTAAACTTTATTTTTATTAATTAATCAAATTTGTTAATATTTAAAATAAACAACACACACACACACACACACACACATATTTATAGAGAGAGAATAGGGTTCAAACGAAAACGATACTTATTTAAAAGAACACGAGAACGGTAAATCACATATAAAATCATAAGTGATTTTACATTAGCGGGGAAGTCGTACAAAATCACAGTATGTGGTCGACTTTTGCCGCGACGTAAGGTCGCGGGAATCACATGTAAAATCACTTATATTTTGTATGTGATTTGCCATTGTCGTGTTCATTTTAAATAGGTGCCGTTCTCGTTTGATCCTCCTCTCTCTCTCTCTCTATATATATATATCAAGGTTTTAAATAATGCTTGTGTTTGACATCACATTAATTTTGAGACACGTCATGACCCATTGCATGATTTTTATAACATATTGAAATCTTCTTATCCTTTTATTTTCTTATTTTTTGTTTTTAATATATAACCTAATTTAAAATGGTGTGTGTGTTTACTGTTTATGTGTGTATGACTTATTTAAATACTAAACAAATTTGATTAATTAATAAAAAATAAAGATTAAATGATAATTTAGAATAGTATAGTAAATTGCATTTAACAAAAAACAACCGGTTGTTATAAAATAATACTATTTTTTTCTCGAATTTTATTAAACTTTTTTCAATGATAATTTAAAATAATAAATAGGTTTAATAAATCAATAGATAAAAAAATATTAATTTTAGGAGATTTAAACCTAAAACTTTGAAAAAAAATCATGTATTTATCAATATTTTTAATGAAATTATTTGATTATTTTTATAATTAAAGTTATAATAATTATGAAAATATACAATATAATTAATAAAAAAATAAATGTTTTGATGAAATACAATAAATAAAGAAAAAGTAAAAAAATATAAATTAGGATAAAAATGTAAAAGTTTATATACCACAAGGACCAAATATGTAATTTGTTTATTTAATTTTTAAATAAACTAACATTTAATATTAATAAAATTAGAGGGAGGGATAAAAATAGAAACAAATAAAAACCACAAGGACTAAAAAAACAATTTTGAAAGACCAAGGACGAAAACCGTTATAAGCATTAAACCACAGGGACTAAAATCATAGTTTACTCTAAAAAAATATTTATATATAAGATATAAGCAACTCAATAATATTTACAATACAGTTGTAAACTTGAATTTTAAAAAATATTTTATAAATATGAGAACTGTTTTACGATATAAAAAATATAAGAATTAGTTAATTATGTTCAATAATTAAAAAAAAACTAATTTAAATATTTAATAAAAAGTAATTTCTTTAAAAACAATAAAAAGTTTAAAACTAAATAAAAATTAGTTTTTTTAAGATTCGTATCCAATAAGAAATTTTAATCTATACTATATTATAAAGCACAGATAAAAAGCTCTTAAATATAAATTATTAGACACAATGTACCATCATTTTATGCAAGATTTTAATAATATCTTAATTTACAAGTATCAAAGCACAAAATACTATTACTAATGCAGACTTCTAACACCCACCAATTTGGTATGTGCAGAGCCTTCTTTTTATGCAAACATTTCCATGTATCACTATTAATTAATATATTATATTACTATAATTTTGTTTTAATTATATTATTAAATATGTAATTGATTATTTTTTTAGATGTCATTAAAATATATAAGATAATTATTGAATTCTAACAAAATACTTAATTTTTTATATAAAAATCATTATATTATTAAGCCTAAATTAAACAAATTTATAAAAAAACATTATCATTTTCTCAAAACTATCCAAAATCGTACTGTAAATCGACAAAAAAATAAAATGAAACATTAAATTCGTGATGTATCTCGCTGCATTGTGCGAGTATGCTTCTGGTTTCTTTAAAAATAGATAAAAATTTATTTTGTAATATTTGACATTCCCTCCTAAAATCTTATACAGCTTCTAAACCCTAAACTCTCCTCCAGAATCGATCTCAACATAGCCGCCACTTCTCCAACAGTCTCTCCAGGTTCGACTTCGCTTATACAGGTTCTATGCTGCTCGATTTCTCTCTTAATTTGGTGTTTGTTGTTTGGTACTATATGTTGTTCGATTTCTCTCTACTATATTTCAATGTTTGTTGATGGTGTTTTCATCGATATGCTTTCATTTTTCAAACATCAACTTCTCCCTAGAACACGTGTTTGTGTTTTCAAGTTTCCAACTGGGAGTAAAATTTTACCGTTTCATAGATAATTCATATGAAAGATTTGAGCTGTTTTGGTAAAAGGTTTAAGGGAAATACATCTGTTGTTGTCTGCATTATAATTAGTTAATGTTGCACAGAAGTTTTAATTGAATAATGATGATTAGCCGGTTAAAGGGAGAAAATTGCACATCCATTCGTCTGGAATGAGTGCTTGTTTATGCATCTCATTATCTCAATACTTGTCAAAATTTCTTGGTGCTTTAAATGTCATGTAGTCAACGTATACATTTGTCAAGAGGGGATGTCATGATCAAACTAGTAATGATACTCAGAGTCCAGAGGTTCCAACTGTCAAAACTAATCACACAAATGTCTTTGGCTTTAATGTTTGTTTGCTTATATGTTCCCACTTTACTTGTTTGTTTGTTTATATGTTCCCACTTTACTTGATTGTTTAATGCTCCTGTAATGAAGAATCCAACATTTTTTTATGAAAGTTTCTAGTTGGAATTACATATCCCTTTTTTTATGAAAGGCCATAACAGAGTTTTTTTATTGCTTAGTTACCATCAACCTATAACTTTTCACTAGTAGGAGGTAAAATAAATATCATGAAAGTAACTTACCGAACCTCTATCATCATTTAGCAACCTTGAAGTAGGATGTTGGCTTCTCAGATTCGAGAAAAACCTTAAAGAACAAAATTAAAGGATAATAAGGTTAGAATAAAGATTAATTATTGATAACAAGTTCAACCAAAATCTATATATCCCAACATTAAGCACATCTTGTTACAAGTTCAACTAAAATCCATTAAAAACATGAAAGTAACGATGTAAATGTATTATAAGCTAGTATAGATATATGTTGTTTAGAGTTATATATTTATAATGAACCAGTCTTTTATTTCAATATTTTTTAAATAGTTAAAATGTTATCAAAATGTAGTGTTATACACAAATAGTCAACTTCATCGCTAACCACCACCTCTTTTATTGGTTGTAGTTATTTATTATGTCGAATAGAGGATGAATGTATGAAATTACTAACAATGAGGGTTTTCTTAGTAGAGACTATTGCAATCAGGAGGTGGTAGTAGCAATAAGGGATGAAGGTAGAAAAGAGGAGAAGATGTTATTCACTCTCAAAGTTTCTCCGGAGGATCTTGACAATGGATCGTCTAAGAAACTCTCTTCTTCATAATGTAATCTGCTCCGAGTGCACGGGGTGAGTGCTTACCCTATTTTTTTTCTACGTTTCTATTGAACACATCCACCATTTTAGTTCTAATGCTCTCTAAAAGTTCCTCCATTTTCCTAAAACAATACCCATGTGAGATCATAAAATGCAATTTTTTTAGTTCTTTAATATGGTTTGTTCTGTTTGATTAATGTGTACCTGTAGTCTTTATTTTTGCATTTTTTATACTCGTCCCATGTTAAATGTTTAGAGATCTGCATAAACATGTTGGTTATAATTGCTTGTTGTCATGAAAAGTAACAAGAATTACTTGTGATATATAATTCTTTTATAGTTAAACCTGCATGGTTTGATTTGGTTTTGATTGGATAAACATATAGAATTTTTAGACAAATAATCTTCTGTTACCATCAACGCCTTATCGAATAACCCGAACTTGGCCAAGAAGCCGTGAAATTGTTTATCTAATTTGGCTTAGTCATATTATAGACATTCTTGCATCCTTATTTAATAGAATACTAATAGATATCATAGTACTTTATGTTAGTTTATGGTAGTTCTTGAATATAATCTAGTTGGAGTTAGAACTAAATCTTACTATAAGTTGGGCTTCGAATAATATTTGTTTCTATGCAGGTTTTATTTTAAGGCATGGTTAAAAAAGTTTGTATCTTGTATTGCATTAGGACGTAGTATTGATGGTTGCATTTAATAGCACACAATATCTATTAATAATAATACGAAATATGAACCTAGTTTGTATTAACAAGCCTATAAGTATAAAATTTCTACAAGTGTATTAAGATGCAATTTTTTTCTTGTTGCAGGTATACAACCAACTTCGCATCAACATGATGAGAAATAAAATTCTAGAAAGAGAGAATACAACTATCACCGAGTTACAAAATCCGAAGCATACGAGGAATAGCTTTAATTGGCAAAGGTCTAGTATCTTAGAGAACTAGTAGTTATAAGTTTGTCATTTGTGTTCTTACACCTTATTCATATATTTATTAATATAATTGTTTAAAATTCTACAAGTGTTATTAAGATGCAATTTTTTTTTCTTGTTGCAGGTATACAACCAACTTCACATCAAGATTATGAGAAATAAAATCCTAGAAAGAGAGAATACAACTATCAGCGAGTTACAAAAGCCGAAGTATACGAGGAATAACTTTAGTTAGCAAAGGTCTAGTATATTAGAGAACTAGTAGTTATAAGTTTGTCATTTGTATTTTTACACCTTATTCATATATTTATTAATATAATTGTTTAATGTTTCTCAACTAATTATGATATTGATTTTTAATTTTGTCACATTCTAAACCATTGCCAACTTAACTATAGTCATGGTCAAGTGCTACAATAGCCATAGAATATATTAAATTTAAATTGTGACTGTAAGTAGTTTATGATTACGGTTTTAACAATTCAGGGTAACTATGTAATGAATTGGTCACAGTTATTATAAATTTGTAGAGCTATAAGTAGTTGATGACCATGGTTTTGCTATTTCGTGTGATCAAAAGGCAAACAATATTTGTAACACCACGGTTACATAACAAACACTTACCGAACCACCGTTAAATTAATTTAGTTTCAAAAACCTCAGATTACGGGATAACAATATACAACCCAAAATACATAATTTAAGGCTTAATAATTACATAACAAACCATAACATAACCATCGACAAAATGCTCTATTCGTTCATGTTTGGAAGATAAAAATCGTAAGGCAAAACGTGCCTTTCGGTTAAATTGAGTCTCATACTCAATTACATACATGTTCCCTTGCTTGAGTTCCAAGAATTCTTTCTCAAGCCTCCGTTGCAAGTCGATCGGGCAGAATTGCTCAAATAAACGAGTCTTGAAAGACTCCCAAGTCAAGCTTTCACGTTCCTTTTCAATAAGGGATTCAAAAGTTGCATCCCACCATGTGAGTGCACGCTCTGTCAACAGTTGCATCCCACCATGTGAGTGCACGCTCTGTCAACATTGCACTGGCATAATTCACTTTATCTTCATTCAACACTCGGGAAATTCGGAACACCTTTTCAGTGTTTTGGATCCATTGAATTGCGGTTACCGGATTAGACAGTCCGGTGAAATCTGTAGCGCCACTACTACGAAAGCTTTTAAACGAGACCCGTTCAGATTTGGGTTTTGAGGGATCACCCATCTCTTTCTCTTTACCCTTTCCTGTGTCATGCTTATATTGTTCAAAAGTTTGTTGAACAAATGTCGTGAGTCGTTTCATTAATCGTTCACCACGGGGAGACAAGGGTGTATCATCCTCATTCACATTAAGGTCGGGATCTTTTTCTCTAACATCGGGGTTTGATGGAGTGTGGCTAGCAGCATCACCATCAGACATCGTCCTAAAAATATGTACACATATGAAGAGTATCAAAACATATAGAACATTAAACAACATCCTATTTATGGTCCCTTACCCAACTTGGGTCTCTCCTAATGGTCCATATCCCGTATCAATCATCGCTTAGTCACTATATAACATCAACGCCTAGTTTAAGTCTAGATACTGTTATAGATACTTAGATCACTTAAACTACTGCTCTGATACCATATTTGTAACACCACGGTTACATAACAAACACTTACCGAACCACCGTTAAATTAATTTAGTTTCAAAAACTTCAGATTACGGGATAACAATATACAACCCAAAATACATAATTTAAGGCTTAATAATTACATAACAAACCATAACATAACCATCGGGGACATATCTACCCGGAATGTTCTAACTATATACAATCCCAAAAGTTTAATGTATAAATACCTAAACCAAAAGTAAGATTCACGCTTCAATCCCTACCGATCAACCGACCTTGTTCTTACCTTTGTCGACTTGCCCTGAAAAGTTAATAACCACTAAAAGGTAAGCTATAAAGCTTAGTGAATTCATGTGGAAATATGTTTACAAGCGTACATACTAGGAAACGAAGAAGGGCTCGAAAACAAGTTTACATAACAACAATGAAACAACTTAGTTATACCATATGAAATCATATACATAAAACGCACTTTCAATGAGGGAATCACAAAGAAAACATCAATGAAATCAACATTATTTTTCGAGATCATGTAAGTTCAATGCCAATTAACTTTTACACAAACATAAGACTTGACACCAAATCCGCCCTTCATCTCCTGGATTGTGCCAAAGTCCTATACTCACCCCCTGACTCCCACTGGGCCGTGAGTACGGCAGCCCCTCCGATTGTCTCATTGGGCTCCATGGAATATCCACAATCGACGCCCAAAACGCATCTCAAGATCAATACAAGCAATATGACAATTCAAAAGGATATCCAGGATCTAGCATGATTCATGGATGAACAATAAAGAACATAAGCATGTATAACCACAAAGTAACACATATGTCCACATAAACTCACGGTGTTGTTCATTGAAACCGAAAGCCAAACCGAAAGGTCGAATCCCAACTTCTGTTCAATGGTTGGAAAACACTTCCAAGACCTTCAATTATGCTTAAATTACACCTGAAGTTCATATATAGAGTCCCATTAGCAATGCACAATAATAACACAAACTTAACCCTTTTTAATTCAAGCACTCTACTTTGTTTTTACTACATAACACCTACTTGCAGACCTGTTTTGCCCATCTTAAACTCAAAATCATTAAATTACTTCTAAAGATGGATTGTACCCATTTATCCTACCTTTACAGAGCCTAATTATACAGTTTTTTAGGAATTTTCTACGAATTTTACAACACAACAGCACAAGGCTGTCAATATTCAGCTTTACAACACATAATAAATGACACTTTTTACCCACCTTAAAGTTGGAATTATATTTCGATGTTTGAATACAAAACAAGGTAGACAATCCTAGATTTCAAATGCCTCTGACATCATATTTTTCTGATTTTTCTATGATTTTATACGATTTTTCAAAAACAGTGCTGTAACATGATTTCAAACTCGAAAAAAAATCATACTTTTGTGCAATTAAGTATCTAATTCCACTCCAATACTAACCAAATTCAGATGTTAACTTAAACTTATCATTATCACGGTAAAATCAACAAGAAACCATGGTTCATTCATCCATTTCTACCAATTTCATCAAAATCCAACTTTGTATAGCAAAGAGTTAACTTGTTCTTTGTGAAAATTCACTTTCCTTTCCATCTTCTTGCAAATCAACCATCATAAAACCTTAATCTTACAAAATTATCCACTAATCACAAACATGCAAACCCTTATCTCCTTAATTAACACTAATTATAATGATTTAACTTAGTATTAGGAGTATACCTTCAATAATCTTCACATATACATCAAGATTTCATCACTTTGAGCTTTGATTCTTCAAGGATTGGATGTGTTTGAGCTTAAGTGTGTGAGAATCACACCTTAAGTGTGTGTGAAAGTTCTTGAACTGAAAATGGCATAAATTGGGCCTAAAATTCGTCTTTTGTAAGTTGAATCCGAGTTGGGTCGGGTCTGACCCGCCTGGGTACCCATTTTGACCACTCAACACTAAAAATGACATAACTTTTTGCTCGGAACTCCGTTTTCGATGAGGTTTTTGCCTACGCGTTCGTAACGAGATAATGAACAACTTCCAACAAAAATATTTCAGAAAAGACCTACCAATAAAAGCAGTTTTACATATTTGTGGACGTTATGCTTTCCTTTGCAATTTCGTTGTTTTTGATTTTAAGCTCGGAATCCCGTAAAAGTTTCCCGACACTTCCAACAACTCCTAATAGGTCCAAAACTTAATTCCAAAGCTTAACATATCATCAAAAACCTCTCGTTTGAGTTTTGTGCATGTAGTTTACCGAAATAACAACGTATTTTGTTAAATTTGCATAAAATACAATCTACGCACCTTTTCGACTTCCATCACTTCTAGCAGTTCATATTTACTTATTCAAAGGTGTTCCAACCTTTACATCACCATTTAGATCATCCATTCAAGTTTGGGTAGATTTTTCCATTTTGGCACTCTAGTGAGCTACCCGATTTCCATTTGAGCAATGCACTTTGTATTTTGAACCCTCACATCATCTAATTATGTATTTTGTGAGGTGTTAGCACCAATATTACCTCCTATATCTAATTCCAAATATGGGCTCTACTTATAGCTCACTAGCACACTTAACATCTTAGCAAATTCTCTTTTTACAATATTAACACATAATGCATGCTTTAACATATAATACATATTTAGACTCACTAGTGAAGCATATTTAGGAGGGTGGATGTTACAAATACCTCCTCCTTTTGAAGATTCCGTCCTCGGAATCATCGTTGCTCGAACAGGGTTGGGTACTTTGTCATCATTTATGCTTTATTTTCCCAAGTCCAATTTGGCCCACGGTGATGCTTCCACTTAACCAACACCAGTTCCACGATCTTGTTGTGCAGATTCACCGTTCGTTCATTTAAGATAGCCTCGGGTTCTTCAACATATCTTAGTTTCTCGTCTATTTTAACTTCCGTTAATGGCACCACCTCCTCGTGTTTACCGAGACATTTCCTTAGATAACCAACATGAAAAACATCATGGATACCCATGAGTTCTTCTGGCAACTCAAGCCGATACGCTTGTTTTCCAATACGCTCCAATATCTTGAACGGTCCGATAAAACGCGTGCTAAATCGATCCGAAAATCTACTTGTCTGTCCGGTGGCAACCCTGGCAAGTCATCGGGAAATACATCTGAAAACTGACATACGATTGGCACATCCTTCACCGTCTTCTTCCCCTCTTTGGATGAATCTAAAACATAGGCCAGAAAAGAGGAATATCCTTTCGTTAGATATCGTCGGGCCTTGAGCATAGAGATTACCTTTACATCTCCTACACGTCGTTCACCGTATACATATAGGTAATCTCCGTCGTCCTTCGGTATTCATATCATTCAGTGAGAGCATATGATGTCAACGCGGTTTCTAGCTAACCAATCCATCCCAATAACAATATCAAAGCCATGAATATCCATCGGGATCAGATCTATTGAGAACTCATAGTCGTCAAGAATTAACACACAATCTTTATATACTTTATATCGGCAACTAGAACACCCCTTTTAGCCATATCGACAGTGAATGGTTTGTCAAGCATAGAAGGCACATAATCCAGAAATCGAGTATAATAATGCGATACGAAGGAGTTAGTTGCTCCAGAATCAAATAAAATACGCGCAGGTCGGGAATTCACAAGAAAAATACCAATAACAACGTCCAGTTCATTACGAGCTTCCTCTACGGTAATCTAGAAAGCTCGAGCTCGTGCTTTGGGTACCTCGTCCTTTTGAACGGAAGACCCAGTTTTCGTCGATCGCTGAACTGATGCTTTACTTTCTTCTCGCTTGACTCGAGGGCAATTTCTCTGTTTGTGACCCAATATTCCACACGAATAACATGCGTCCTCCCGTCGTGGACAACCAGTACGGATATGGCCCACATCGCCACAACAAAAGCATCTAAGAGTCGTCGGTTTAGCGTTACATCGTCCCGAATGAAGCTTACCACATTTCTGACAATTTCGTGGCGCATTCGACTGCAATAAAGTTATGTTAAGTTCAACAGTTCATATTATTTAACTATAATATTTACGATTTATACCTGGAGTGTATAAGCCTGTGAAGGAGCACGGGAAGTGGTTTGAGTTTGTGCTCATCTCGGGGTGAAGAATCGAGGCAGTTTCTGGGTCGGTAACGAGAACGTTCTTTCATTTCTTTGTCGTTTCAACTGGAAATTTGGTTCATCAAGTATTAGTTAAATCATGTTCACGGCGACGAGCGTACTCCACAACTTTATTGAAACTTGGAATGTCGCGGTTAGCAACAAACTCACGGATTTCTCGTCTCAAACCATCGACAAAATGCTCTATTCGTTCATGTTCGGAAGATAAAAATCGTAAGGCAAAACGTGCCTTTCGGTTAAATTGAGTCTCATACTCAATTATAGACATGTTCCCTTGCTTGAGTTCTAAGAACTCTTTCTCAAGCCACGGGGAGACAAGGGTGTATCATCCTCATTCACGTTAAGGTCGGGATCATTTTCTCTAACATCGGGGTTTAATGGAGTGTGGCTAGCAGCATCACCATCAGACATTGTCCTAAAATAATGTACACATATGAAGAGTATCAAAACATATAGAGCATTAAACACCTTTCCTGGAGTTTGTTGCTAACCGCGACATTCCAAGTTTCAATAAAGCTGTGGAGTACGCTCATCGCCGTGAACACGATTTAACTATACTTTATGAACCAAATTTCCAGTTGAAACGACAAAGAAATGAAAGAACGTTCTCGTTACCGACCAACAAACCGCCTCGATTCTTCACCCCGAGACGAGCACTGACTCAAACCACTTCTCATGCTCCTTTACATGCTTATACACTCCAGGTATAAATCGTAAATATTATAGTTAAATAATATGAACTGTTGTGTTGTTCATTGAATTCGGTTAACCAAACCGAAAGCCAAACCGAAAGGTCGAATCCCAAATTCTGTTCAATGGTTGGAGAACACTTCCAAGACCTTCAATTATGTTTAAATTACACCTGAAGTTCATATATAGAGTCCCATTAGCAATGCACAATAATAACACAAACTTAACCCTTTTTAATTCAAACATTCTACTTTGTTTTTACTACACAACACCTACTTACAGACCTGTTTTGCCCATCTAAAACTCAAAATAATCAAATTACTTCTAAAGATGGATTGTACCCCTTTATCCTACCTTTCCAGAGCCTAATTATACAGTTTTTTAGGATTTTTCTACAATTTTCTACGAATTTTACAACACAACAGCACAAGGCTCTCAATATTCAGCTTTACAGCACAGAATAAATGACACTTTTTACCCACCTTAAAGTTGGAATTAGATTTCTATGTCTGAATACAAACCAAGGTAGACAATCCTAGCTTTCAAATGCCTCTGACCTCATATTTTTCTGATTTTTCTATGATTTTATACGATTTTTCAAAAACAGTGTTGTAACATGATTTCAAACTCGAAAAAAAATATACTTTTGTGCAATTAAGTATCCAATTCCATTTCAATACTAACCAAATTCAGATGTTAACTTAAACTTATCATTATCACGGTAAAATCAACAAGAAACCATGGTTCATTCATCCATTTCTACCAATTTCATCAAAATCCAACTTTGTATAGCAAAGAGTTAACTTGTTCTTTGTGAAAATTCACTTTCCTTTCCATCTTCTTGCAAATCAACCATCATAAAACCTTAATCTTATAAAATTATCCACTAATCACAAACATACAAACCCTAATCTCCTTAATTAACACTAATTATAATGATTTAACTTAGTATTAGGAGTATACCTTCAATAATCTTCACATATACATCAAGATTTCATCACTTTGAGCTTTGATTCTTCAAGGATTGGATGTGTTTGAGCTTAAGTGTGTGAGAATCGCACCTTAAGTGTGTGTGGAAGTTCTTGAACTGAAAATGGCATAAATTGGGCCTAAAATTCGTCTTTTGTAAGTTGAATCCGAGTTGGGTCGGGTCTGACCCGCCTGGGTACCCATTTTGACCACTCAACACTAAAAATGATATAACTTTTCGCTCGGAACTCCGTTTTCGATGAGATTTTCGCCTACACGTTCGTAACGAGATAATGAACAACTTCAAACAAAAATATTTCAGAAAAGACCTACCAATAAAAGCAGTTTTACATATTTGTGGACGTTATGCTTTCCTTTGCAATTTCGTCGTTTTTGATTTTAAGCTCGGAATCCCGTAAAAGTTTCCCGACACTTCCAACAACTCCTAATAGGTCCAAAACTTAATTTCAAAGCTTTAATAGCCACAATTCGACAATTTACTGCAACCATATATATCAAGAATGACTACAATTAATACAAAATGTGTGGCTATAAATGATTTATTGCCACAATTTTAGTTATTTAATGTGACTAAAAGAAAACCGATAGCCACAGTTGTAGTAATTCAACGTAACCATACCTCATGAATTGATCACACTTACTATCAAATTTGTGTGACTATAACTAGTTTATTGTCATGGGTTTGATAATTTCATGTGACAAAAAGTTAACCAATTGCCACAATTTTTAACAATTCAACGTAACTGTATCTCACAAATTATCCGTGGTTAATATGAGATTTTCATGGCTATAAGTAGTTTATGGCCACGCTTTTAGTTATTTTGTGTAACTAAAAGGTAACTAATAGTTATTGTTCTAACAATTCAACGTCACCATTTGTCATGAAATAACAATGGTTAGTATAAAAATTGTGTGGCTATAAGTAGTCTTTAGTCACGGTTATAGTTATTTTGTATAACCAAAAAGATATCAATAGCCACGATTTTAACAATTCAACATAACCATATGTTATGAAATGACCATGGTCGATGTAAAAGTTGCGTGGCTATAAGTAGTTTATAGTCATTGTTTTAGTTATTTTGTGTAACCAAAAGGTTGTCAATAGTCATGGTTTTAACAATTCATCGTAACCATATGTCATGAAATGACCATGGTCAATATAAAAGCATTTGTGTGGCTATAAGTACTCTATTGTCACGATTAAAATATATACACGTGGCTATAAGGTAATCAATGGCAACCTTAAAAGCAAATCGTGTGGCCATAAGTAGTTTATGGCCACAGTTTAATTATTTTGTGTAACCAAAATGTAAGCCATGCTACTAAAACTTTAGTGTAACTATATGTAAAGAATTAGCCACAGTTAATATGAATTACGTGACTATAAGTAGTTTATGGCCACAGTTATATGAAAAAAGCTTAACTACCAATATTTTTTGATAACCTTATAGCCACGGTTTTTATACTATGGCCACGTTTTTTCATGAGATATGGTGACACAATTTAAACGTGGCTATAAGGGTATCAAAAGTCACGCAAGAATAGGCTACAGTTTGATAGAAAAGAAAACCTATGGCGAAAAGCCTATGGCCACGGTTATTAACCGTGGCCAATGGGACTTTTTGTACTAGTGCGATGTTTGATGGTCGAATAGGGTTTGAGCATTTTAGCTCGGTTTCGACTTAAAAGAGTCGTGTGGACACTTGTCCAGTTTTAATGGATCTATGTAGAGCCCATGTACGATTTACACCTTAATACATCTTATTGCATAATTATGATGTTGGTCATTCATGTGTAGTCATGTAATGTTAGAATGTGTTGCATTGGATCCATAGGCACGTAAGTCGATCTTTATTTGATGGTCAAATGGGTATTAAGGGGTTGGACTCCGGAACCTATGTTTTATGACCTTAACCTTTCAAGTGTACACTAGGAGGGCTGAGTCCGGTTGTGCTATCATGATTGATGGGCGTTTTGGACCTCCGCCATTCGGGGTAATGCCATGGTTGTAGTCCTCGAGTGTTGTCGGGTCTTTGGCGGTATTCATGGTAATATTCGCTAAGGTCAGCTGTCTCTTTGGGTGTAACTTGAAGAGAGTCGTAGGGGCACTTGGGCTTTCATGTCGTGAAGTGTCATACGATTAACGTTGTATGAGTGACATACTTTTGTGTTCCTCCACTCTCAATGGATACGGGTCTCCCCCGTTGTCGGTCAACCGTATTTTGGATATTTAATTGTCCATGTTTTAACATTGGGTTTCATCCCATTTTATGGTTGCGTGAGTATTGGATTTTAGTTCCATGTTTTCGATGGCATATTACATTTATATGGATTGTTTTCCATGATTTACGAATTTAGTATTACGCCCCATCCGTGTTTTTGGGTGTTTCAGGATGCAAAGTTTTATCCGCGTTTTTATAATTGGGAGTCCGTTTTCTATTCACGTTTGAGCGAGTTTTGGGCGGCATCATTTTATAAAGAATATTTTGTATCGGGGCGTTTGCCAATTTTCTTTCCGTGTTCCTATACTACGACATAAACTTTATATACTTTTTTTGTAGTTACGATTGTTATCATTTTACTGCCAAACTACTAACTATTTGCAATTGACAAGATTTTGGAGGCGAAGTTTAGAGTTCAACAATGTCTTTTTAAAGTTAAATGTATATACTTTTTGTTTAATTTTTGATTTCTCGCAGGACGTATTTGCTGCTGGAACTAATACTACATTCACAAACCTAGAGTGGGCAATTAACGAGCTATTAAGATACCCACAAGCAATGAAAAAATTACAAAAAGAGGCACGAGAAATGGGCCAAGGAAGAACAATGATCATTGAAGACGACTTAGTCAAAATGCCTTACCTAAGAGTTGTCATCAAAGAAACCCTACGACTACACACTCCACTCCCGCTGCTTGTTCCTCATGAATCAAGACACGACGTCAAATTACTCGGCTATGACATACCAGAACGCACACAAGTGATCATCAATGCTTGGACAATAGGAAGAGATAGTTCAACATGGCCAGAACCTAATGAGTTTCATCCAGAGAGGTTCTTGAACAGTCCTATTAATTACCAAGGGTTACATTTCGAGCTTATACCATTTGGTGCTGGACGACGAGGGTGTCCCGCCTGTAATAACCGGGTTAAAGTTAATAATTTCATTGTTGGGATGGAGTGTGGTCAAAAACTCTTTATTGAGGGGGCTAAGTGAAAATACTTTTATAAGAGGATAACCTAGGGTTTTGTGCAATCCTTCCTTTTGTGTGGCGGCTGAGTATTGTGAAAGGCAGTGGGCGATTTTGGAGTTAAGTTGAAGAAGAAAGAATTCGCTGAAGGATCGCAAGGGTGAACTTAAAATCTCATAGAGGTAAATCATCTGTTAACCCAAAATCTTCATCTCTAATTGTTCTTTTCTATAATGGTTTTAGTTTTTGGGTTTTGTTATTTATCTGAAGTTGGGTGTGAGTGTTAATCTGAGAGATTATGTTGATCAAATTTGAGGGTGGTCATTGTTTATTGGATTCGTTAGATAATCTTATTGTCGGTAAGGGTGGTTCCGAGAAGTTTTCATTGTCGAATAGACTGAAGTTTTGGGAGTCGTTTAACCCAGTCGAGCTGCGGCTCCGGTCGAGCTTCGGCTCCGGTCAAGGGGGGGATCGCCACCTCGGTCGCTTACGCACCGGTCGGTTTGGTTTTGTTTGGCTCCGGTCGAGACACCGGTCTCTTCCACACCAGTCAAGATACCGGGCTTTAGCACCCCGGTCTCTTCGAATTCAATTGTGGATACCGGTCGAGAATGGTAACACCGGTCGAGTTGTGGATACCGTTCGAGAATGGTAACACCGGTCGAGTTGTGGGTACCGGTCGAGTTGTGTGGACACCGGTCAAGAAGGCTAACACCGGTCGTATGTCTACACCGGTGCACTCCGGTCGATTTCCTACATGTCACCGGTCGTGCTGTTGATAAAGAATCCAATTCTCATTTTTTTGTTTCTCGGTGGGCCGAAGCCATGCATGTGGAGTATTATTTTAAATTAAGTGGTGGGCCCAAGTGGATTTATTACGTGCTCCTTGAAATGATAAGTATTGAGTTATTAATTTAAGTGGTGGGCCCAAGTGGAATTATTTTAAATTTCTATAACTTAGTTAGTAATTTGTGAAATATTTATTTAGAGATTTAAGCGGCGTTGGGGTAGATGTTAAGGTCAACCTTCTTTTTTTGTAAATTAGAAAATGGGAGAATTCATCCATCGATATTTCCTTTATAGGTTTCGGTTCAAATCTTAGAGGTAGACGAAGAGTTTGAGCTAAGGGACGGCATGTGAGTTTTTCTAAACTAAACCTTTTGATGACGAAAGCACGTGAAGTTTATTTCAAACTTTGATTTATTTATGATGGCATGATTTTATTAAATTGTTCAAGTGTGTTATAAATTGTTGATGTTTAAATGTATGCATACATTATTTGTGAGTTACGTGACCAAAGTCGGGGAGTGTGGCCCGCCTACTCGTGTCGGGGAGTGTGGCCTGTTTATGTCGTTGGGGGTGTGTCCCAACATTAAGGCAGCGCGAGTTAGACAAATCGTCTTTGACGGTCGTGTGGTCCGTAGCGTGTTTTACTTATGTGCCATTATCAAATGTTGTTTTTAATTCTGGAAAGTAATTTATTGCTTATCTGTTTGAGGGAACTCACTAGGCCTATGGTCTAACCCTCGCTCTTTCAAAATTAAAAATATTTTCAGGCCGTCGTGAGTTAGACAGGGCAACTAAATGAAAAGAGAAGGCTTAGCGGATCCAGTTAGAAGACCGTCATCTAGTTATTATTCTTTATCTCAGTTGCGTATGGGTTGTTTTATCAAACCTTGATTACTCTATTGTAAGCTTGGGACCGTTTTGGATGGATTATTATCTAATGTTGGTATTTTAATATTAAGAATTAATCTGTTTGATGATTTCTGGTTGGGTTGTTATAGTTGGTATCAGAGTCATAGTTTAAGGGATCTAGGCGACCAGTTGGGCTTAGACTTAAACTTAGAGATTAAATCACAACTGAGAGATTATAGGATGACTGGTAGCTAAATAACGTGCACTCAAAGCGTGGACACTGAGTTTCCCAATGTGGACACAAGTATATATCAACACTGGGATCGCTACAAGTAATAAAATGGTACAAGTACCGAGTATCGTACCCATAGGGACTGGACTTACTGAGAATTGCTGACTTTCATGAACTTCTTGCACAAGTTTCGAGTTGGGGAAAATATTTGTTTGATTGGTGAATTAATTCTAAAAATGCGAAATGAACTTTTTATAATTAAAGAATGGGTATGGGTGTAAGCGTTCTTTGAGACAAACGTAGTAACAAAATGGTCGGGCTCTTTGTAGTACGGAAAGTCTATAAAAAGCCCGATTTCTCGAAAGTGGATTTTTAAAGACCGGTCCTACAAAATGCTCGTAAAGCGTCCATCGTTACCAATTCTTAATCTTGCCGATTTAACTAAGTTGATAAAAATCAAGTTTTACCGGTACGGAGATTTATACCCAAATCTCTTTGTGATATAAATCTCCTATGACGTTTGAACCTTAGTAAATCATACAAAACCCGTATCTCTACGTGGTTATCAAAGACTCTCTCAAATCTTTGTGCATCACTTAAGTCGTATGTCGAATCCGCCCCTCTCGAGGTCAAGATCTAATATTAACACTTTAAAGTGATCGGCTTATCTGCGTTGAGTTTAAGTCCCGACTCAAGTGACCAAGCTTAAGAGTTAGTAATAACGGCCACACCCAAGTGTTGCCTACTAGTCTCAAGTTTGCTCACACCCACACCCAAGAGGTGCTTAGCTCATTCTAATAATAGAAGACATAATAACAAAATAGAAATAAAAATTAACTAATTGCATGAATATAAAATGAAATAAAAGCAAAGTAAGAAAATAAACTACGGAAATTAAAGTACTTAAAATTAAAGACAAAGAAATTAAAGTACTTAAAATTAAAGAGCAAGAAAATAAAATACTTAAAATTAAACTTGCAATAAATTAAAAGACTAGGAAGTTTAATACATAAAAGTAAAGAACAAGAAATTAAAGACAAGAACTAAATTAATCTTCAAAGCTAAGTTCTCTCTTTTTGGAGAGAAGAACTTAGGAAGATGAGAGAGTGATAGAATTGTTGTTGGTGGAAATGATGGAATTGTTGTTGGTAGATTGATAGATGGATGGATGTTCTCCAAAAGTGAAGAACCCAAGGCCTCTTTATATAGGAATGAGAAGGAGAATACCCAATGGGATATTCCAAAGGATATTCCTTTTGTCCTCACACTCTTCAATGATGACCTCATGCCTCCATATGCCAAAATGACCCATTTAATTCGGATAAAACATTTGGCCCATGGATCTTCGGGTGCCCACTGCGGGCACTCAGTGCCCTCCCCGACAATTTTCCATATTTCTGCACAAAAAATTACTTTTGATGCCATTATCATAACTTGCTTTAATTATAGACCAAAATAAGATAGAAAGGAACAAAAGTGGGTATAAATGGGAAATAAGACACGAAAAAGAGCGATAAATAACACTCAGGAATGAGGGTTATCAATGACCGTAGGAAGTCGAGTGATAGAGTAGTGAGGACTAACATGTAAGGTAAATTTAGAATTACATCTGGCCAGTGTAATTGTAAATTTACAGGTACATGTGCGTGCTTAACTTGCTTTATTGCTTTGGGGGTTACCTTAATGAAGTTTGTATTGGTTTTAATTGTAGCTATGTCGGAAAGAGTAACTAGGAGCAGATCAGTGCCAGTAGTAGAGGTGACACCTGTTAATGAAGTGGTTGAGGATGGACCTGTTGCTCCTCCTCATGAAGCTACTACTCGCGGAAAGGGTCGCGGACGACCTAAAGGGAATGCAACAAAGAAAGCGACCACGCAAGTAAATGAGCAAGCTACGGGATCTAGAGGTGGGAAAACAACTCATGTAGTGCGTCGAGCTAGAAGTGTTGATGTGAGACCTGAGCTAGAAACCTCACTTCAGGAAAGTTCAGCTTTGGTGAGGGGTCGAAGGCAGGCAAGGAACCGTGGTGGAGGGCGAACGCAGGGGTTTGTTACGCAAGAAACCTTTGCGGCTGAGATGGGGAAACTGCAGGAAACTTTGAATGCGTTGTTGACGCAACGATCTAACGAAGTGTCGGCAAGTAAAGAAAAGAGTGGGGGCAAAGAGGCAACTGAAGTGGCGGAATCACCGGTGACTATGGTGGGGAGTCACTCGTAGTCAACTCCTGCAGTGATGACCAAATTGATGGATGAAAGAGGATGTAGCTTCAAGGAGTTTGCGGCTTGCAAACCTCCTACCTATAAGGGCGAGTGCGATCCTATTCTGGCAATGAAATGGGTAAAAGGAATGGAGTTAGCTTTTGACACCAACAAGTGCTTGGAAGGGGACAGAGTTGTTTATGCTTTGGCCATGTTGAAGGATGAGGCAGTTATGTGGTAGGACGTGGAGTCTAGTGAACAGGGTTCGGCAGCAACTAGAGAAATGTCTTGGGCTTAGTTTGTAAAGAGATTCAAGGCACAATTTTGCCTTCTGGCGGTAATTAAGAAGTTAGAAGAGGAATTTTTAAGTCTGGAGCAGAGAGATATGACAGTTCGAGAATATACAACCAAGTTCATCGAGAAATCCAGATTTGCAGAGATTTATGTGCCTAACGAGGAAAGGTGGGTGGAACGTTACATCTATAGGCTAAGAGGTAATATTCAGGAGTTTGTCTCGAACAAAGATCCAACAACGTTTCAGGCAACGGTAAATGCAGCCGAGTTACGGGAGAAGGAAAGGAATCGTCAGATCACTGAGAGAAGTGGAGACAAACGAAAATGGGAATGGCCTAACCGTGATTCCAAAACGTTCAAATCGGCAAAACCTGACCATCGGGGTAATTCGAAGTTTGAGAATAAACCATGCATCAAGTGTAATAGGGTTCACAAGGGGGAGTGTCTGTTGGAACGAGAAGGGTGCTACAAATGTGGGAAAACTGGGTATATGGCTCGTGACTGCCGCGGGTCAAGGTCGTGTTACCAGTGTGGATCTCCTAATCATATCAGGACTGACTGCCCTCAGCTGAAGAAGGGAACTGTTGGGGTGTTTGGAGATAAAGGGAACGAGAAGAAGGTGGAGGAAGCTCGGGCGAGAGCAAGGGCTTTTAATATGACAGCTAAAGAGGCAGTGGAGACGCCAGATGTGGTAATAGGTACTTTTCCCATAGACTCGATTTTTGCTAAAGTATTGTTTGACTCAAGCGCAAATCGTTCGTTCGTGTCACCGAATTTCGTGCACAAGTTGCTTGTAAAACCCAAGAAGCTTAGTCAAGGGTTTGAAGTAGAAGTAGCCGATGATAGTTGAGTCTTAGTGGGAGAAGTATATGACGGGTGTAGTATAGACATTGACGGTCATACCTTCCCATTGCGGTTATATCCGATGGGCATGGGGGAATTTGACGTCATAGTGGGGATGGATTGGTTAGCGTCTAACGATGCCATTATCGTTTGTAATAAGAAGCTAATCCGGATAGCATCGCCGGATCAGAAGGAAGTCATAGTATATGGGGATCGTCGGGATAGAAAGTCATGCTTGATCTCGATGATCAAGGCTAGGAGCTGTTTAGTGAAAGGGTGTGTGGGGTTCTTAGCGTATGTGGTAGACGCTAAGAAAGAGAAGAAGGGATTAGAATCTGTTCCGATAGTGTGTGAGTACCCGGAAGTGTTTCCGGAAGATTTAACCACTCTGCCACCGGATAGGCAAGTGGAGTTCAGGATAGATTTGATGCCAGGAGCGACACCAATAGCGAGGTCTCCTTATCGCTTGGCTCCGGCCGAAATGAAGGAGATGATGACTCAACTGAAGGAGTTGTTGGATAAAGGTTTTATCCGTCCCAGTACGTCGCCGTGGGGAGCACCAGTATTATTTGTCAAGAAGAAGGACGAGTCTATGAGAATGTGTATAGACTATCGAGAGCTCAACAAGGTAACAGTTAAGAATAAGTATCCGCTTCCCAGGATTGACGATCTATTTGATCAGTTGCAAGGAGCGAGTTACTTCTCGAAGATAGATATGCGCTCGGGTTATCATCAGTTGAAGGTGAGGGAGGAGGATGTACCCAAGACTGCTTTTCGCACGAGGTATGGACACTTCGAGTTCCTAGTCATGCCGTTTGGGCTGACGAACGCACCAACAACATTCATGGATCTGATGAATAGAGTATGCAGTCCCTTCTTGGATAAGTGTGTCATTGTCTTCATTTATGACATACTAATTTATTCACAGTCCAGGAGCGACCATGAAGTTCATCTGAGAGCTGTGTTGGAGTTGCTTAAGCGGGAGAAGTTGTACGCCAAATTCTCGAAGTGCGAATTTTGGCTAAGAGAAGTGCAGTTCTTAGGATACGTGGTGTCGGAAGACGGGATCAAGGTAAATCCAGTGAAGATTAAGGCTATCAAGGAGTGGGAGGCGCCAAAGACGCCGTCCGAAGTGAGAAGTTTCCTTGGCTTGGCGGGCTACTACCGAAGGTTCATCCAGGACTTCTCGAGAATAGCCACGCCATTAACCGCTCTAACGAGGAAAAATGTTAAGTTTGCATGGAAGGAAACTCAGGAAGATGCGTTCAGTGAATTGAAAAAGAGATTGAGTAGTGCACCGATTCTGTCGTTACCCAAAGGTACAGAAGGATTTGTGATCTACAGCGATGCCTCACAGTTTGGTTTAGGGTGCGTGTTGATGCAAGAGGGAAAGGTAATAGCGTACGCGTCTTGACAACTGAAAGAGCACGAGAGGAATTATCCGACGCACGATTTGGAGTTGGCAGTTGTGGTGTTCGCGTTGAAGATCTGGAGGCCTTACTTGTATGGGGTTAAGTGTCAAATTTATACCGACCATAAGAGCCTTCAACATTTATTCAATCAGAAGGAATTAAACATGAGGCAACGAAGGTGGATGGAATTGCTGAGTGACTATGACTGTGAAATTTTATACCACCCAGGTAGAGCTAATGTGGTGGCGGACGCCCTGAGTCGGAAAGAACATAGTACAGTATCTAATGTAGTGGCGTTTCGAGTGGAGGCGAATTCAAGTTTTCTGGAAGAAGTCAAGAAATATCAAGAGGAAGCAGTGTTGGGGGAAAACCTCAAAAGCGAAAGAATCGTGGGAATCGTTGATTTGTTAACCATTGACAATCGTGGAGTTAGATGTTATGAGCAAAGAGTGTGGATTCCGAAGCGGGGAGATCTTCGGAAGAGGGTCTTGGAAGAAGCTCACAAGTCGCGATACTCGATACATCCGGGAACCAATAAGATGTATCGAGATTTGAAGCAGAATTACTGGTGGCTAGGCTTGAAGAAAGATATAGCTTATTTCGTGGAGAGATGTCTAACGTGTTTGAAGGTGAAAGCGGAGCATCAAAGACCGTACGGGAATCTGCAGTCGTTGGAAATACCGGTATGGAAGTGGGATGATATAACGATGGACTTCGTGATGGGATTGCCACGATCACCTAAGGGGCACGATGCTATTTGGGTGATAGTGGATCGACTCACAAAATCTGCTCACTTTCTACCGATCAAAGAGTCATACCCACTAGAGAAGTTGGCTAAATTGTATATTGATGAGGTAGTATCCAGACATGGAGTACCGTCCACTATTGTGTCAGATCGGGATGCTTGCTTCACATCGATGTTTTGGAGAAGTCTTCAAAGAGAGTTGGGATCACAACTCAAGTTGAGCACAGCGTATCACCCGCAGACGGACGACCAGAGTGAAAGAACTATTCAGACGTTAGAGGACATGCTCCGAGCGTGTGTTATCGATTTCAAAGGTTCGTGGGAGACTCATCTACCTCTAATAGAGTTCTCTTATAACAATAGTTATCACGCCAGTATTCGAGCCGCTCCGTTTGAAGCGTTGTATGGGCGAAAGTGTAGAACACCTCTATGTTGGAATGAGGTAGGGGAAAAGCAGCTAGCTGGGCTAGAAATTGTACAACTGACCGCTGATAAGGTTGGTCAGATCCGAGAAAGATTGAAGATAGCCCAAGATCGTCAGAAGATGTACGCAAATAAGCGAAGGAAGTCGTTAGAGTTTCAAGTAGGAGACTTGGTGATGCTAAAAGTATCACAATGGAAGGGAGTTGTCCGTTTCGGTAAGAAGGGTAAGTTGAGACCCAGGTTTGTTGGCCCATTTCCTATTGTGAAGAGAATTAGGGAAGTAGCTTACAAATTGGAATTACCCATGGATCTGCATGGAGTGCATCCCGTGTTTCACGTATCTAACCTGAAGAAATGCCTAGCGGAAAGTGATGTAGTTGTACCATTGGAGGATGTAAACCTAGATGAGAGGATAAGCTATGTAGAGGAACCGGTAGCAATTCTGGATCGTAAAGTGAAGAAATTAAGGACCAAAGAAATTCAGTTAGTGAAAGTTCAGTGGCAATTTCACAAGGGTCAGGAAGCGACTTGGGAGCTAGAATCAGTTATGAGGAACCAATATCCCAGTTTGTTCGAAGAAGGAATTCCGGGGACGGAATTCCCTTGAGGGGGGATATTGTAATAACCGGGTTAAAGTTAATAATTTCATTGTTGGGGTGGAGTGTGGTCAAAAACTCTTTATTGAGGTGGCTAAGTGAAAATACTTTTATAAGAGGATAACCTAGGGTTTTGTGCAATCCTTCCTTTTGTGTGGCGGCTGAGTATTGTGAAAGGCAGTGGGCGATTTTGGAGTTAAGTTGAAGAAGAAAGAATTCGCTGAAGGATCGCAAGGGTGAACTTAAAATCTCATAGAGGTAAATCATCTGTTAACCCAAAATTTTCATCTCTAATTGTTCTTTTCTGTAATGGTTTTAGTTTTTGGGTTTTGTTATCTATCTGAAGTTGGGTGTGAGTGTTAATCTGAGAGATTATGTTGATCGAATTTGAGGGTGGTCATTGTTTATTGGATTCGTTAGATAATCTTATTGTCGGTAAGGGTGGTTCCGAGAAGTTTTCATCGTCGAATAGACTGAAGTTTTGGGAGTCGTTTAACCCAGTCGAGTTGCGGCTCCGGTCGAGCTTCGGCTCCGGTCAAGGGGGGGGGGATCGCCACCCCGGTCGCTTACGCACCGGTCGGTTTGGTTTTGTTTGGCTCCGGTCGAGACACCGGTCTCTTCCACACCAGTCAAGATACCGGGCTTTAGCACCCCGGTCTCTTCGAATTCAATTGTGGATACCGGTCGAGAATGGTAACACCGGTCGAGTTGTGGATACCGTTCGAGAATGGTAACACCGGTCGAGTTGTGGGTACCGGTCGAGTTGTGTGGACACCGGTCAAGAAGGCTAACACCGGTCGTATGTCTACACCGGTGCACTCCGGTCGATTTCCTACATGTCACCGGTCGTGCTGTTGATAAAGAATCCAATTCTCATTTTTTTGTTTCTCGGTGGGCCGAAGCCATGCATGTGGAGTATTATTTTAAATTAAGTGGTGGGCCCAAGTGGATTTATTACGTGCTCCTTGAAATGATAAGTATTGAGTTATTAATTTAAGTGGTGGGCCCAAGTGGAATTATTTTAAATTTCTATAACTTAGTTAGTAATTTGTGAAATATTTATTTAGAGATTTAAGCGGCGTTGGGGTAGATGTTAAGGTCAATCTTCTTTTTTTGTACATTAGAAAGTGGGAGAATTCATCCATCGATATTTTCCTTTATAGGTTTCGGTTCGAATCTTAGAGGTAGACGAAGAGTTTGAGCTAAGGGACGGCAGGTGAGTTTTTCTAAACTAAACCTTTTGATGACGAAAGCATGTGAAGTTTATTTCAAACTTTGATTTATTTATGATGGCATGATTATATTAAATTGTTCAAGTGTGTTATAAATTGTTGATGTTTAAATGTATGCATACATTATTTGTGGGTTACGTGACCTAAGTCGGGGAGTGTGGCCCGCCTACTCGTGCCGGGGAGTGTGACCCGTTTATGTCGTTGGGGCCTGTCCCAACATTAAGGCAGCGCAAGTTAGACACATCGTCTTTGACGGTCGTGTGGTCCGTAGCGTGTTTTACTTATGTGCCATTATCAAATGTTGTTTTTAATTCTGGAAAGTAATTTATTGCTTATCTGTTTGAGGGAACTCACTAGGCCTATGGTCTAACCCTCGCTCTTTCAAAATTAAAAATCTTTTCAGGCCGTCGTGAGTTAGACAGGGCAACTAAAGGAAAAGAGAAGGCTTAGCGGATCCAGTTAGAAGACCGTCATCTAGTTATTATTCTTTATCTCAGTTGTGTATGAATTGTTTTATCAAACCTTGATTACTCTATTTTAAGCTTGGGACCGTTTTGGATGGATTATTATCTAATGTTGGTATTTTAATATTAAGAATTAATCTTTTTGATGATTTCTGGTTGGGTTATTATAGTTGGTATCAGAGCCATAGTTTAAGGGATCTAGGCGACCAGTTGGGCTTAGATTTAAACTTAGAGATAAATATTCATATTTCTATTTTAGTTTGTTTAAAATAAGTGTCTACTTTCAAAATAGGTGTTTACTTTAGAATATATTCCACCCTAAAGGCTAAACAATGGCGTAGAAAAATTCGTAACTTCTTCTGTGGAAAGGTAAAATTGTCATATACTTAATTAAAAATAATATTAAATTACACATTTATAAATTGTATTTTTTTAATTGTAAACATTTATTTGGGTGGAGGGACCATATAAGTGAGATATCAGTTTCTTTCTCCGTCCGCTTCTACGCTTTTGTACAATCCTCACACAATGCTAGCGCAAACCACAATCATTTCACTCGTGCTCGACAACATGTCAAAACATGTGTGCGATAATCCGTCGATGGAATGAATCTACAAAGGGTTTTTTGTGAAGGATTTGCACATCAATTGTTCATATACTCTATAAACACAACTACAAGAAACATAGTAGAATTAGGGTCTTGATTTTTGAACTGCTGATTGAAGATTGTTATTTTTTTAACAGTGTTCTAATTTATAATAAAAATATTGTAAAATATTATTAAATATATTTATTAATTCGATCGGATATAGAGCCAATTCGTCAACTTTTTGTATTTTTTGGAAATTTGTTTTCCCTGTCGTGTTCTTTTATTTATTGGCCCATAAATTGACCACCCAGATATATTGTTGAATTCAATTAAATTATATCTTCATAATAGTAAACATCTGAATCATGAATGGTAATTGGACTGAATCGATTTTTATTATACTTAGAGTTGCCAACCAAGAACCAATCGATACAATATGGATGTTAAAATTTTGGATACGGATTCGATATAGTCACAATTAAATATCCATTTTTGATCGGTCAAATTAGATGGATAAATTATAATTAAAACATCATAATTGATTTTTTGCACACCCTACTAAAAAAATACACATATAACTTGGCTACAATATCGAACTCATACTAATGCTCGGACTTGTCTAGCAAATTCGGAAATGAAAGAAGTCTACTAAAGGAACCTTCCTGTAATTCGACTCCCAATTTGCAAATTCCCACTTCATCTATTCAGATAACAAATCTTGTCTAGCTCAGTTGGTTTCCCCAAGGGCGATAACATCCTGGGAGGGGTTGTGGATGGTATCCCAATCTACCCGGGTTCGAATCCAAGGAGAGTCATTCTGAGGGCATGAGGAGTACCCAGTCCTTGGGTTGGTCCAGTCGTTGACTGGGTTGCCCCCCAGCCCAGTCTTAAGACTGTGGTTGGGCTCTAAGTTCAGCGTAAGCTGGGCCGGGACAGCGGCGGATTAGTGGGCTGCCAGTGGATGCCCGATACCGCCGAGGAGGTGTGCGTGCGTGTGTTCGTGGTAGTCGTTCGTTGGTTCGATGCCGCTATGCCTTCCAAAAAAAAAAATCTATTAAGATATTTTAGTTTCTTTATCAATCCATTTTTGCCTACAAACAAACCATTTTAACATTCTCTTTATTCTGTTGCACTCGTATCTTGATGACGCTTCCCACTGTAAATCTTCTTTTATGCAATTTTCTTCATTTCGGTTTGTTTGATTCAATTCAAACTTCAATCAATATACAAATCACCACAATTTTAAAATATGCTTTCTTTTTCAACAAATAATTAATAGATACCATGTTCAATGTCGACTTAGAGCTTCTCAAAAGCCAAATCAATATGATTCAAATTAAATCATACAAAACGACAAAACCACAATAATTTGTAGTGTTTTCAGATCTTATTATCATCCACAAGTTAGTGTACTAGAATACACAGGTTTTAAAGGCATTATTGAAGAAGAGAGAAGGCAAGTGTGATGGCCCTCTTTATCTTTGTTTTTTTTTTTTTTTTTTTTTTTTTAATTTTAATAGTTAATAAAGGTATTGAAGTTTCTTATTATATATTACAAAAACAAATGACTTTTACCGACAAAAATCACCCAGAGAAATTTTTATCGTTATTACCAAATACTGACGGATCACTCACTAGATTATGGTTCAGATAGTATCCAATGTTTTAATTTTCAAGAAAATAAATAAATTAATTAATACCCACCTTGGGATTTAATTTATATAGATTATAATAAATATTATTAAATTGTTGTAATAAATTACTAAATAATGGAAAATATGGTTTGGGTTTATGAGTTTATATATAGATGGAATACTTTGAACTTCATATTGTATACCATAAGCAACATCATAACACCAAAACCCCTATATATTTGTTTCTTTCAAGAAAATGTCTCTCACCTTCCTGTTTTTCCTCATCTCTTCTCTTTTCTTTTCCACTTTGATCTTTCTTCTCTTCAAATCACTTTCAAAACCCCACAAAAACCTACCACCATCTCCACCAAGGTTACCTTTAATAGGAAATCTGCATCAACTCGGCTCAAGCCCACACCATGCCCTCCAGGCCATGGCTCAAACCTACGGTCAACTCATGTTGCTTCGCTTGGGCTCTGTGCCCGTACTTGTAGCCTCCTCTGCCGATGCAGCTCGGGAGATCATGAAAACCCATGATTTAATCTTTTCAAACAGACCAAGAATAAAAATCTTTAACATACTTGCTTATGGCTGCAAAAACATAGGCTTATCACAATATGGTGAGTATTGGAGGCAGGTAAAGAGCATTGCAGTGCTCCATCTTTTTACCAACAAAAGGGTTCAATCATATCGACATGTGCGGGAAGACGAGACATCTATTTTTATTAAAAGGATTCTAGAAGCCGGTGAATCAATGGTTAATTTGAGTGATTTGCTTATTTCTCTTACGAATAATGTTATCTGTAGGGTGGCTTTTGGGGGGACATATAATGGGAAGAATTTTAAGGACTTGCTTGGAAGGTATTTGGTGTTAATGGGAAGCTTTAGTGTCGGACATTATATTCCATCGTTAAGGTGGGTGGACCGATTGAGTGGATTAGAGCGAAGAGCCAAGGACGGTGCTAAAGAAATGGATGAATTTCTTGAGGGTGTTATCGAAGAACATGTTAACAAGAAAGTGGTTGAAGTTGATTGCCAAGATATTGTTGATATCTTATTAGAAATTCAAAGAGATAATACAACGGATTTTCATCTTGAAAGAGACGAGATCAAGGCTATCGTCATGGTAACGTTATTTTATCTTTTCGTATTCCTATACTATATGTACTTTTACAATTAATATTTAGTTCAATATAATTTCTCTAAAATAGAGAACCAAAAGTTAAAATCTATAAAAAAAATTACATTCAACTCAAACTGATTCTCTATTTTAGAGATCTTAAAACAAATTATATTATTATAATATTCTATAATCTATCATCCCAATACATTTAAAAAAATAATGTAAAATGATAAAAATTGAATCTCATTGATGGGATTTAATAAAATAATCATTTATGTCTCCTACAATCAAGTTTTAAAGAATTCTCTAAACTTGGAAAATTTTCAAGTTTTCTCTATTATAGAAAACAAGACAGCAAAGCTGTTGGAGAGGCCGTTTAGAGAAGAAAAACCCTTTTTTTCCATACTAGAAAAGTTGTAGATGCTGTTATAATTTCACTGCCAAAATACTCACCATCATCAATTGACAATACTTTTAGAGGTGAATTTTAGAGTTCAACAAGCCTTTTTTTTTTAAATTTGATGCATCTATTTTCTTTATATTCTTGATTTTGTTGCAGGACATATTCGGTGGTGGAACGGATACTACATTCACAAATCTAGAGTGGGTAATCAGTGAGCTACTAAGACATCCAAAAGCAATGAAAAAACTGCAACAAGAAGTACGAGAAATAGGCCATGGAAGAACAATGATCACCGAAGAAGACTTAGGTAAAATGCCCTACCTAAAAGCCGTCCTCAAAGAAAACCTACGACTACATCCTCCATTCCCGTTGCTTGTTCCTCATGAATCAACACACGACGTCAAACTACTCGGCTACGACGTAGCAGCAGGCACACAAGTGATCATCAACGCATGGGCAATAGGAAGAGATGGTTCAACATGGACAAAACCCAATGAGTTTCAACCAGAGAGGTTCTTGAATAGTCCTATCAATTATCAAGGATTTCATTTCGAGTTGATACCATTTGGTGCCGGACGACGAGGATGTCCTGCAATTCAGTTTGCCATGGTTATTAACGAGCTTGTTTTGGCTAATTTGGTGTATAAGTTTGATTTGGCCTTGGCTCAAGGGGAGTGTTTGGACATGAGTGAGACTAGTGGTCTTACTGCCCATAAAAAATTTCCTTTACTTGTTGCAGCAACTCCTTGTGAGTAAAGATGTTAAGTTGCAATTTCATCTTTAACTAATGTATTATCCAATGAATTATAAAAAAAATTGGTTTGTTAAATTATTGTTTGTTCCCATGATATATTTTGCTAACATTCATATTCCTCATTCACTTTTTGCTAAAAAAAATATTAACTTTACTTTCATCATTTATGTTCATTGACGAATCTAGAAACTCTGATGATTGATAGCACATCTTAGGTCGCGTTTGGTTTGCGGGATTGGAATGGATTTGGAGGGATTTGGATTTCAAATCCATTCCAATCCTTTGGTTTGCAGGAATGGATTTCGTTGACTGGATTTGAAATCCGTTGACCATTTAAAAATCCCTTACCTGACGGATTTCAAAATCCTTTGCAATGAGCCTGGATTTGAAACCCAAATCTTGATGGATTCTAAAGCCTGATGGATATCAAATTCTTATCCAAAGACATGAAAGGATTTCAAATCCCCCCAAATCCAAATCCAAATCCTTCCAAATCCAAATCCCTCCTTGAAATCCAATCCATTCCATTCCAATCCCGCAAACCGAACGCGCCCTTAGGGTTTTAAAAATCCTGAAACTGAATAACCGACATAAATCAAAACAATTTCTGATTATTTGATTTTTGGTTTATATGGTTCGCCTAACTGAACAGGGATACCTTATATTTATATTTGGTTTCGTTTTTGCACTATAATAAAACTAGTTTTATAAGATGTCTAAAATGTATAAGCGTCCTAACAAAATACTTTATAGAACTTAAGTTTAAAGGATCAAACTAAAAAGCGTCATATCTAAAAATGTTACAATAGGTTTATAAGACGCTTTTAGGTTCGAGGCAGGGATCCACGTATAGGTTCGAGACAGGGATCCTCGACTTGTCGAAAACCAGGGTGGGTGGGTTGGGTAAGGTAATCCCTAACCCGCCCCTATCCCCGTATGTCTCTCTCTCTCTATATATATAGAGGGAGGTTCAAACGAGAACGCTAACTATTTAAGAAAACAAGAAAACAACAAATCATGTGCAAAATCATATATGATTCGGTATTAACGGCCAAAAAAATGGATATGGACGACTTTGCTCACGACTTAATTCGCGAGCAAGGTCGCGTGAATATATCATATATGATTTTGTACATGAATCATATATGATTTTGTATGTATTCGGTCGTTCTCGTGTTTTCTTAAATATGTATTGTTCTCGTATGAACTGACCTATATATATATATATATATATTAAAAAACCAATTCTATTCATACCCCTCGTGTATGAGTGATATGTGAGTAAGAAGGGGAATGAAATGTGATTGTTGTGAGTGAGGTGGGAGTATGAAATATGAGTGGAATGTGAGTCATGGGGGTATGAATAGCAACCCCCTAATTAAAATTGTATATAGGCGCACACACATATTATATTTTTCAATCTATTTTTACCATTTATTGAACCATTTTTATTGAACTGGAGATGGAAAGAGGGTAGATTAGTGATAGGCCCAATAAAAAGCAGAAGGGATTCAATTCCCCGTAGCCGTCGGATATCCAAATGGGGTAGTGGAACTGGGGTTGGGGATTGCATTCGTCACGTTGACTTGCATAGCAACAACATGGATCCGACTCGTTAATTTATTTAGGGACCCAACTTGATAATTTGTTTAGGAACCCAATTCGTTAAAAAAACTACAACCATAAGAACACGACTCATTAGAAAAATGCAATCATAGGAACCCAACTTGTTAAAAAAAATTGCAACCACAAGAGCACGTTTTGTTAATTTTTCAAAATAGGCACGAAATATGTTAAAAACACCAAACCACTCGGCTATTTTCAGCTTTGCTCCAATACCCTTTTATCTTTCCACAAAAGTGAATTGTGGCCCCTGCCTTTATTCAACGAGATGACTTTCACATGTTACATGATCAATCCCGGTAACTCCAAAACTATTAAAAGCAAGTCCTTATAAAAACACAATAAATAATGTTAATTCTCAGTCAAAATTGAATAAAGTAATACTAGTAGTGTAGCCGTGCAATTTAACATAATACATCTCTATTTCGTCTGTCTCAATTTTTTTACTTTATGGATTTATGTGATTTTGAGAATTGTCAAAGTACTCACCATTTGCAATTGACTAGATTTTACAGGTGAAGTTTAGAGTTCAACAATGTTTTTTTGAAGTTAAAAGTATCTACTTTTTAGTTTTTGATTTTTTTTTGAAGTATATAATATTTATATACGACAAATACAATAAATAAACTCACACACATTCCTCACCAAAACCTTTGGTGAGGTTTGAACCACTGACCTCCTAGAAGGCCAATGACTCAGATACCGCTAGGCCAAAGACCCTTTGGTTAATTTTTGATTTCTTGTAGAAGGTATTTTTTGTTTGAACAAATACATTCACAAACCTAAAGTGCGGAATCAACGAACAATTAAGACGCCCACAAACAATGAAAAACTGCAATAATAAGCACGAGAAATAGGCCAAGGAAGAACAATGATCACTGAAGATGACTTAGGTGCCGTTTGTTTTTTAAGATGTCTAAAGTCTGAAATCTTATTTTAGTTATGATTAATAAGATGTGGTGTGTAAAAAGGTCTGAACGATTCAGACTTAAGAGCTATTAAGATGTTTTTTTAAAAAAACAAACAACCCCTTAGACAAAATGCCCTACTTACGAGCCATCTCAAAGAAACCTTCCGGCTACACCCTCCACTCTGGTTGCTTCCTCCTCATGAATCAACACAAGACTTCAAATTACTCGGCTTCGACATAGCAACATGTACACAAGTGATCATCAATGTTTGGGCAATAGGAAGAGATAGTTCTACATGGACAGAACCCAATGAGTTTCAACCTGAGAGCTTCTTAAACATACCTATCAATTACCAAGGGTTTCATTTTGAGTTGATACCGTTTGGTGCCGGACAACGAGGATTTTCTGCAATTCTGTTTGCCATGGTTATTAAGAAGCTTGTTTTGGCTAATTTGGTCTATAAGTTTTATTTGGCCTTGGCTCAAGGGGACTGTTTGGACATGAGAGAGACTACCGGTCTTAATGCCAAAAAAAATCATATATTTATTGCAGTAACTCCTTGTTTTAACTTGTAAAAAAATATGTTGAGATGAAGTTTCATCTTTAATTAATGTAATATCCAATTAGTTATCAAAAATGTTAATTTGTTTATTATTTGTTCCCACAACATTCCTATTCCTCATTACGTTTTTGTTTAAAATTAACATCAACTTTACTCAACAACACTAAAAATAAATATATGAAGTGAAAAATTGGATATCCTTACCAACATAATATATAAATACAATTACAAGTAAATAGAACTAGATTGATTTTGACTTCTAAGGATTTTTTTTACAATATTCAAACTTATAATATTAAAAAAATATTGTAAAATATTAATAATTATATATATTTATTAGTTGGATGTTAACTGAACCGGATCGATTTTATTGGACTTTGGGTTGTGATACAAGAACCGACCAATTATAATTTGAATGTTGAAATTTTGTTATCGGATTTGATGCAGTTACAATTATATATCAAATTTTGATTGATTTAGTTAGATCGAGCAATTTTAGTTGAAATATCGGATTTGACTTTTTACACACCCTACAAAAATACACATAGCTTGCCTACAATACCAAAGGAACCTTCCCGGAATTCGACTCCCTATTTGCAAATTCGCACTTAATCTATATGTATTTCTTAGTTTCTTTATCAATCCATTTCCACCGACAAACAAACATTTTCAAATTTCTTATTCAGGTGCATATCTTGGTGAGGCTTCCCGCAATTTTTATCGACGGTTTATTCGGTAAATCTTGTTCGATATAATTTTCTTGATCTGGGTTTTATTCAATTTAATTCAAGACTAAATTTTTATCAATGCAAATCACAATGAATTTAAAGGAAATATATGCTTTTTCTTTGATCAATAAATAGCTACACTTTTCAAACCAAACCAATATGATTATAATTGCATCATACAAGACCACAAAACAAATGTGTACCACATGACAATTGTGGTGTTTTCAAAGTTTGTTATCATCCACAAGTTAGTGCACAAGACTACAAGCCCATTTTAAAAGCAAAAACAATGATGTTGTTTTCAAATTATTATCACCAAAAAGAGAGAAGGCAACTGGGGTGACTTTTTTAGCATGTGTCTTTTTATTAATTTTAAAGGTGTTCAAAATTGTTATAACATAAAAATGTTAAAGAATTTTTGTCTTAAAAAAAAAAACTATAACCTATTTATGAATTTTGCTACATTTCAACGATATTTTAAATTTGCTACGGAAGTTAATTGTGTTTCGTTTTGATGTGAATTCAATGTTTTATTAAATATATTTATAAATAAATGGTTCAAATGTGTTTTAATCGAAGATGTAATTAAATTTATTTGTAGATTATAATAAACATTATTAATTTGTTGTAATAAATTACAAAATAACGAAAAACACGGTTACGGTTTCAAGTTTATATATAGATGGAAAACTTTGAACTTCATATTGTATACCATAAGCAACATCATAACACCAAAACCTCTCTTTGTTTCTTTTCAATATTTGGCACCAACATCAAGAAAATGTCTCTCACTTTCTTGTTTTTCCTTATCTCTTCTCTTTCCTTCTCCACTTTGATATTTCTTCTCTTCAAATCACTTTCTTTTTCTTCAAAATCCCACAAAAACCTACCACCATCTCCACCAAGGTTACCATTAATAGGAAACCTGCATCAACTCGGCTCAAGCCCGCACCATGCCCTCCAAGCCATGGCTCAAACCTACGGCCAACTCATGTTGCTTCGCTTGGGCTCTGTGCCGGTACTTGTAGCCTCCTCTGCCGATGCAGCTCGAGAGATCATGAAAACCCATGATTTAATCTTTTCAAACAGACCAAAAATAAAAATATATAGCATACTTACTTATGGTTCCAAAAACATAGCTTTCTCGCAATATGGAGAGTATTGGAGGCAGACAAAGAGCATTGCAGTGCTCCATCTTTTAACCAACAAAAGGGTTCAATCATACCGACAAGTGCGGGAAGACGAGACATCTATTTTGATTAGAAAGATTCGAGAAACTCATGAATCAGTGGTTAATTTGAGCGAGTTGCTCATTTCTCTTACAAATAACGTTGTATGTAGAGTGGCTTTGGGAAGGACATTCGAAGGGAAGAATTTTAAGGACTTGTTAGGAAGGCATTTGGAGTTGTTGGGAAGCTTTAGCGTCGGGACTTACATTCCTTCGTTAAGGTGGGTGGACCAGTTGAGTGGATTAGAGCGAAGAGCTGATGATGTTGCTAAAGAAATGGATGAGTTTCTTGAGGGTGTTATCAAAGAACATGCAAACAAGAAAGTGGATGAAGTTGACTGCCAAGATATTGTTGATATCTTATTAGAAATTCAAAGAGATAATACAATTGGTTTTCATATTGAAAGAGACGAGATCAAGGCTATCATCATGGTAACGTTTTCTTTTTATCTTTAGGTATTCCTATACTACATATACTTTACCTTTTTATGTAGTTACAATTGTCATAATTTCACTGTGAAATTATTCACCATCTACAATTGACAATAGTTTTGGAGGTGGATTTTAGAGTTGAACAAGGCCTTTTTTGAAATTAAATGCATCTATTTTCATTATATTCTTGATTACTTGTAGGACGTGTTTGCTGCTGGAACTGATACTACATCCACAAACCTAGAGTGGGCAATCAGCGAGCTATTAAGACACCCATACGCAATGAAAAAACTACAACAAGAGGCACGAGAAATAGGCCAAGGAAGAACAATGATCACCGAAGATGACTTAGACAGAATGCCCTACCTAAGAGCCATCCTCAAAGAAACCCTACGACTACATCCTCCATTTCCGTTGCTTGTTCCTCATGAATCAACACACGACGTCAAACTACTTGGCTACGACATAGCAGCAGGCACACAAGTGATGATCAACGCATGGGCAATAGGAAGAGATAGTTCAACATGGATAGAACCCAATGAGTTTCAACCAGAGAGATTCTTGAATAGTCCTATCAGTTACCAAGGGTTTCATTTCGAGTTGATACCATTTGGAGCCGGACGACGAGGATGTCCTGCAATTCTATTTTCCATGGTTATTAACGAACTTGTTTTGGCTAATTTGGTGTATAAGTTTGATTTGGCCTTGGCTAATGGGGAATGTTTGGACATGAGCGAGACTACTGGTCTTACTGCTCATAAAAAATATCCTATACTTGTTGTAGCAACTCCTTGTTTTGACTTGTGAATAGAGATGTTAAGTTGAAGTTCAATCTTTAATATATTATCCAATAAATTATTCAAATACATTTAAATAAATTATTAAAACTATGTTGATAGATTGTCTTATGTAGAAATATATTGAGAGAGATAAAAGTAAAATAGAGTATTACGTTATTTCTAGCTAGCTAAGTTTAAACTTGTATAAACATAAACATTTTTATAAGAAAAAATAAATCTAAACATATTACAATGGTGGCTAACTTAGATAGAAAAAGACTAAACACAAAGAATTATACGGACCAAAAAAGGAAAAAAATTGCTATTCGGATAGAGTGACATGCGTTTTCCGTCCTTGTGGTTTGGTGTTTTTAACAAATTTTGTTCCTATTTAAAAAAATTAACGGGTTAGCTCTTTATGGTTTCAGTTTTATTAACGACATGGGTCTCTAAGGCTAACATGGCCATAAAGTCATCGCTCATTAATTTATTCAGGGACCCTATTCGTTAAAAACTGTAACCATATATAAAGACCCTACTCATTAAAAAAATGCAATAATAGGGACCACCTTGTTAAAAAATGCAACCATAGAGACACGTTTTGTTAATTGTATTAAAAAATAGGGGTGAAATCCATTAAAAACACCCAACAAAGGGATGAAAAATGTAATTCATTCATATTTTCTGAAAAGCTCTCGTGCTTTGCTCCAATACCCTTTTATCAACTTCACAGGTTACATGATCAACCCCTGTTATTCCAAAACTATTATAAGCAAGTCCTTCAAAAAAACTCAAAATAAATAAGCTCTCATTTCAAACAAAATTGGATAAAGTAATACTAGAAGTGTGTCCATGCAATTCATCAATGGTATAATATTAAATATGAATATTGACATGATACTTAATTGCAAAATATTGATTATTAAATTAATAAACATTTTCAAGATTTATAACAAAAAATAGATGGAAAAAACATGACAAGATCTCAAAATCGAAAATTGTATTTTAATTAAACAATCTTATTAGTGGCATTAGGGTTTTTCATTGGAAGGATGTTTCAGAAATGATGCAAGGTAAGAATATCGTGAGATCATCCCGAAGTACTGAAACTGTATGTGCATGTGCTTCGTTTTTTAATTGATTTATTTGTTTGTTTGATTTGATAGTATGAAAGTATGACTATTTATGTGTGAATAATATGTGTCAGATATTGTTGGTGTTCAATTATAAAATTTATGAAATTTCATGTATGTTAGAATGTTTATTTATATGAATTGATTGGAAATATAGAGAAAGTCTATAGGTATCCCTCGACCATGTCGCACACAAAAGATTAGGTGGGAGAACGATTGTTTAGATAGCTATGTATTATACCGAGTGCTAGATTGATTTCATATTTATATCCATTTAACTAATGCATGTTGAATTAGATAAATCCATTAAAATCAGGTGGAACTGTTGAAACATTTGAGTTAGTATTGTATAAATGATCTTGGTATTTTAATACCCTAATATTTAAAATTTTATTTTTTTCACGAAAAAAGGAGTAGATTTCGGTTTTGATCCCTGAACCACGTCACTTTTCACGAAATTGATGCATAATCTTCATTTATTATAAATTTGTCTCTGATGCATAATCAACTAGTTTTGTTCCCTTCTACTAATGGTCACTATCGTTTTTCGTTAAATCCAAATATATGAAGGAACCTTTCTAGAATTGGATTACGAATTAACATATTCCCACTCAATCTATTCACACTTTTTAGTTTCTCTCCTACAAACAAACCTATTTCACCCCCCTTTTAATTTCTTATCCAATTTTCTCTTTATTCGATTGTTGACCATATATTGACGAGTCTTCCCACAATTTCTAGCAATTATGTAACACCCTAAAAATAGGGATAATAAAAATCCGAAAAACGGACATGCGGTATTTTAAATTGCTAAAGCAAGAGCCTCCCAAAAATGGAGAAAATACACAAACTTGTTTAAATACAATCGTAAATAAACGGTCAATAAATAACAACCAACTAAACCAATTTCTATAACCAGAAAAGATATTACAAATAAGGGTGTCATTTATAAACCCAAGGGATTCTCCTACCAAAAGCAATATTCCCAAATCTCTCACCCAAGTACCAAGCCGACATAGAACCGGTGCCGCTAAAACCTGAGATACACATCGACACCAAACAAGTGTTAGACCAAAAAGCGTAGTGAGTTGAACAATAAAATAGCATGGTATAACATGATTGACTCTTATCCGTAATTAATCAATTATTCAACTAATCAATTAATCAAGTAGATGTGGAATCAATGGGAGCGACCCATATCTCCGATCTGGTTCACTCTAAGAGAAATGCACCTTGAAGCCGAACAATGTGGCAACCCAAAGGCCCGACACGCATCGAGGACTACCACTCAAGAAATTCCCCGACGGCGGAGGTCTAGGTTTATATATGGAGACTACCACACAAGGGAATTGCCCATACCTCACCTCACCTACATTCCTATAATGAAACACAGACTCGATCCATCCACATTATGTAATTAGGAGGTCCTCAAGTATATGTCCAACCAACATAATTCAATACCCACCATGGATATAACATCACCCTCCTAATATCAAAAGTCTAACATAAGACTTACATATTCACATAACCGCATTGTAGATACAATTTTACCACAATTATATTCCAAGTGAAAGTCACCATGACATACCAACATATATTCCATATTCATGTCAATTACCCATTGTAGACATACATCAATACAATTCCCAAATAATTACCCAACATCGAGTAAATCATGGGATAATACCCCATATACTCATATTTCACATAATCTCATGAAAATACCATCAAATACATAAACCCGTAAAGATGACCATTTTGAGCAATTATGTAATAATATCAACAAATAAGCAAATATGATATGTATCCAGTTTTAACAAAAGTTTAGTAAACTCACCTTGCTAGATTTAAGCTAAATCTAGTATTTACTCACTTATATCCTTCCTTGAAGAAACTTGGTCCTTCAAACCAAATCTTCCAAAAAACCTAGATTCACAAGGTTCCAACCATAAATATACATTATCTACCATAAATAATTGATTCCCAAACACTTAATTAATGAGATCTCTATTTTGGGCAAAACCCTAATTTTGACCCAAAACTTCCAACAAAGATCTAAACCGAAATCTAGAGAAATCAAATACTAGAGAACCATCAATGAAGCTTTTATAACTTATTCCATGGTTTAGAAATGGTTAGAATGACTTACAAGTAGGTTTATTGGAAAACCTCCAAATTTGGTCAACAATGGTGAAGAACACTTGGAGAAGATGAAGATGAGGTTGGTGATGAAGCTTCCAAACCAAACACTTGGATGAAACACCCAACTTCTAGCAACAAATGTTGATGATTTGGTGGTTGAAAGAAGATTAGAAGAAGTAGGTGAAGAGGAAGGGTTTGGGAGAGAATTCTTGAAATGAAGAAGATGAGAAATGAGAAATAATTGGGGGAAAGAAATGCATAAAAATCGTCCAGCCCTCCATGTGGGTTACTCCGTGAGTTCAGCTTCAGCAACCCACATAACAAGGTACCCTAGTTTTCATTCTCGTGGGTTTCTCCGTGGGTTCAGCTTCAGCAACCCACGTAACAAGGTACTTCAGTCACTGATCTTGGCCATCATTCTCGTGGGTTGCTCCGTGGGTTCAGCTTCAGCAACCCACGTAACAAGGTACGTCAGCCACTGATTTTCTTCTTATTTGGTCAAATCCCATTTCGGTCATAACTTATTCGTTATAGCTTCGTTTTCGCTCCGGAAAGAACCGTTAGACTCGTAATTGAATCCTTCATCTATCTAGACTATAAAATCAAGGATTCAAGCCCAACATTAAATATCTTATTTTTCCTTAACATAACGGTTTCGGTATTAACTTGAAATGATACCCTTCGGAAATCGAGGTGTTACAAATTATCTGGTAAATTTTCTTATCTACAATTTTTTTATTTGTGTTTTTTGCATGTATTCAATTCAAGGATTCAATTCGAATCGATGCAAATCACTACAATAAGTATGCTTTCTCTTTCAACAATCAGTAAATAGACACCATTTGAGTTTTCAATGTCAACCCTATAGCTTCTCAAAAGCAATATATGTTATAGATCTTGTTGTTAATGTTCAATCTAGTGGCATAATTTTATTTTGAAGTTGACATAAAGTGGAAATTGAAAATGAGATGTAGCAATGTTTATTCGTTCATAATTTATGTTCTTGAAGTGATGGAGAATATAAACAGTTCATAGGGCAAACTATGTTTTATCCACATTTTTTTTTCTCGTTTTCATGTATGCATGAGTTGATCGTATGTTTGAAATTAAAAATTGAATATTGTCAATGTTTTTGAAAATGAGTAAATGACTTATTTTCCATTGCAAGTGAACCATCCTTCTTACAAAATAAAACATAACAATCCATGTTCGTTTTACGAAGAATCTATAAATTACAACTAAGATTCTCGGATTCGATCAATTGTTATTGTTGATTTTATGTTCATTTCATATATTTGTAAAAGAATTTCTCCATTTTCTATAAATTTATTTATATAAATAATTAAATATATACATATTGTTATTTTATGATTGATTACTCCTAACATTACTTATGCATTATAAATATTGTGGACGGACCAAACGTCACTTGTTATCGGTAAATATAGTAAGTGTGTAAGATATCAATTGGATTCAATTCAATAAAATTCAAATTGAATTGATGTAAAATCACCCTAATTTTGAAGTATGTTTTCTCTTTTAGCAATTAATTAAGAAATGCCTATCATTTGATTTTTCTTAATGTCAACTCTTGAGATTTTTAAAAGCAAAATGGATATTTCAATTTAATCATATCAACCACAAAATAATGTTTTCAAAGTTCATAGCATCCACAAGTTATTGTACAAGACCACATGCCCATTTTAAAGACAATGAAGACTATAGAATAATTGTATACCATCCACAAGTTATTGTACAAGGCCACATGCCCATTTTTAAGACAATGAAGACTATAAAATAATTGTGTTGTTTTCAAATAGTTATCACTATAAAGGTGGATCAAAGGATATGGTGGCATATTTTATCACACACACTAAAAAAAATTTCAAATGCTGGTATCATTATTTGACTATAATAAACAAATATAGGGATATTTTTCACAAAATCATTATTGATTTGTTAGTTAGTTCATTGTTTTTCATATATGAGTTCATATGTTCAAATCTTTTATTTGTATTTTATTCAGAAACATAATAAATCTGAAATTAAAAGCTAAAACTTAAATAAAATGATACTAACGGGATTCAAACTCGGGGGTCTTGGGTGGAAGAAAAGTCTTGCAAACCAACTCTACCAAGGAAATTTGTGTCCTCATTGTAGCTTTAAAATATATATGGTGACACACAACAAATTGATACGGTTACATTTTTCACGATCCTATAACTTTTTACATTACGACGGAGGAACGAAACGGTGATACGTGCCACCACAAAACCCCGTAGGTCAGTCCCTGCTATCACTTTATATTCTTGATGTAATGGATAAAAATTTACGACTCGTAAAGTGTCACCGTTTTGAGTAAATATATGTCACCTTTTTGGTTAACTATTAATAAATTATATAGCCAAATTTAGTTTGTCTAGTTTCTTAGGGGACGTTTGATTTGATGGAATGTTTTGAGGTATTTGGATTTCGTGAAAATTTTTGAAATTAGAGGAATTTAGATTTGAAATGATTTGGATCTTTGATATGTTTGATTTGTAGGATTTGCAATGGAATCGAATTCCAATTTTTATAAATAGTTTTAAGAAAAACAAATTATAAAAAAAATAAATTAAATTTTTATTAATTGACTAGAAGTGTACTCGCGCAATGCCGCTAGATACATCACGATTTTAATGTTTCATTTTATTTTTTATTTTTTGTCGATTTACATTACGATTTTGGTTGGTTGTGAGAGAGTGATAATGAATTTTTTTTGTATAAATTTATTTAATTTAGACTTAATAATATAATGTAATTTATTTTGGTTTAATAATATAATTTTTTTATAAAATATTTTATTAGATTTTTTTAATTATATTTTATAATTTTATATTTAAAATTTGATTTTTATTATATATTTAAGTATGATGAGAGTTATTTTAGGGGAGTTAAATTGGAAAATGATTTTAGGAGAGTTAAAATGGTTAGAGATAATGATTGAAAATTAATAAATAACATTAAATGTAGTACATACAACTTTAATGGTTGTTTTTTAAGTAATTAACATTAAATAGCGGTACATTAAGCTTTAAGACTTGTTTTTAAGAGTTTTTTATATCATCTTTTTTTATTAATTGATTATTATAAATTAAACAAATGTTTTCTATTATATATAAATATCCTACGAAGTCCCGCAAAATACCAACAACCCCATGAGATTTCTTATTTTAATGAAATCCCGAAACTTCAAATCTAAGAAATCACTCAATCTTCTTTTTAAAAAAAAAAGCAAGAAATCACTCAAACTAAACATGAGATTGAAATGAAATTGAATTTCGGTCTTAAAATTATATCCAACCTTAGAAAACAAACAAGGCCCTTAATGTTTTATATTGTATTTTTAGAAATATAATTATTTTTTATTTTATATTATAGTAATTATCTTGTCCTATCAAAGCAAATAATTTCTAGGTCCACCTGTAAATCCAAGCGTGGAGGCTATTATTTAATTTGCCTTTTTAATTTTTAAATTAATTTGTGAGTGAATTGTGGATTTGGTTCATCTGGTTTTGTGATTTCTTTGATCATGATCCTCATTCTATGTTTATTGTAGATATGGTCTCTATGGTATGCAATATATTGTGGCTAGAGTCCCTAAACACTAACATCATTAACTTTGAAGGGTTAAAAGCATCATGTGTCTTGCACACTATGAGTATAAAAGTCATTTTATTTTTCATTTTCAATTTATTCTATACACCTTTAAAACAAACAATATTAAATTGTGGATTTGGTCCCTATGCATCATTCATCATCTTTAAAACACATTTATCATCTCTCTTAATTTTTTTTCATCCAATCTTTATTGTCAAAGTACAAGAAAAACTAATTTGTTGAAGTGCAAAAAAAAAAAATTACTTGCATTTAAAAATAACAATTGTTTGAACCCAACACTACATCCTAAAAAAGACAACCTATCAAAATAACAATTGTTTGAAACCAATATTACATCCCCAAAAAGACAACCCATCAAAATGACAATTGTTTTATATCAACATTTATGTAGTAGCTGTTGGCAACAGTTTTATTTATTTTCTTGATGACGTCTAAGTGATTTGAGTATGAAGTACATTAATCCTTCTCATAAAATACATACATATAGTGCATTAGATATTAAAATGCTAATTGAAAGGGCATGGATCCCCAGCAAGTGTCAAGTGACTCGACTATTTAGAGCATCTCAAACCAACACCAAATTTAACATCAAAAATACCAGATTTGGTGGGTCCATCAACACCAAAAAAAACCTAACTCCAATCACACTCTTAAAAAACATCAAATATATATTAAATGTATATATAATTTACTTAATATAAATATGTTAATTTTATAAACAAATTATTAATGTTAAAATGTTAATTTTGGTATAAATAAATTTTGATAGGCGATTTAACGGCCGGTTGGAGATGCTCTTATGACACTATTGTCTTCCCTTCAACCTCCTATGTCATAATATATTTGTGTTTACAGATGTCAACTGAGATGCATATAAGCCTTTTCCCACATCATGGTTTCCAAAATAGTCTATGCATTTTATGAAAAAGGATTAATGTACTTCCTACTCAAGTCACTTAGATGTCGTCAAGAAAATAAACAAAACCATTGCCAACAATTACTACATAAAAGTTGATATAAACAATTGTCATTTTGATGAATTGTCTTTTTTGGGATGTAATATTGGTTTCAAACAATTGTTATTTTGATAGGTTGTCTTTTTTAGGATGTAGTGTTGGGTTCAAACAATTGTTATTTTCAAAGGCAAGTAATTTTTTTTTTTGCACTTTAACAAGTTAGTTTTTCTTGTACTTTGACAATGAAGATTGGATGAAAAAAATAAAGAGAGATGATAAATGTGTTTTAAAGATGATGAGTGATGCATAGGGACCAAATCCACAATTTAATATTGTTTGTTTTAAAGGTGTATAAAATAAATTGAAAGTGAAAAGTAAAATGACAATTATACCCATAGTGTGCAAAACATATGATGCCTTTAACCCTTTAAAGTTAATGATGTTAGTGTTTAGGGACCTTAGCCACAATATATTACATACCACAGGGACTATATCCACAATAAACATAGAATAAAGATCATGATCAAAGAAATCATAAAACCACAGGGACCAAATCCACAATTCACTCTTAATTTGTAGAAGTATTCTTATTATAAGATCAAAAATTTAAGAAGTCCAGCCTTCTGAAAATAAAATTTATAATTCGTTTCAATTTCGTTCCATCAAATTTTATAATTCTACTATTGAGATCAATTGTATTTCGTTTCAATGGAAATATATAAAAATGTTTGATTAGATATAATTTTTAATAAAAAAATATTTGGCTCAACAGTATTTAGAATCAAATTTTATCAACTATGAGGAGTGTGTACAAATATCTGTTATACATAAATATTATTATATACTTTAAAAAACGATATAAAATAATTTTTTTTAGATTAAATAAACATTATTAAAAAATTTGTAATAAAATACTAAATGACAAAGAATAGAGTTAGGGGTTTGAGTTTATATATAGATATGGGAAACTTTCAATTTCATATAGTATCGTTTAATTGTTTCTTTCAAGCTTTGGTACCAACATCAAGAGAATGTCTCTAACCTACCTTATCTCAATTATTTCCTTTTCCATTTTGATCTTACTTCTCTTCAAATCACTTTCATCTTCTTCAAAACCCCACAAAATTCTACCACCATCTCCATCAAGGTTACCATTAATAGGAAACCTACATCAACCTGGCTCGAGTCCACATCGTGCTCTCCACACCATGACGCAAACCTACGGTCAACTTATGTTGCTTCGCCTCGACACTGTGCTAGTACTTATAGCCTCCTCTACTGATGCAGCTTGTGAGATTATGAAAACTCATTATTTTAATCTTTTCAAATAGGCCAAAATTGAACATCCCTAGTAGAGTGACTTATGGTTCTAAGGACATAACTTTTTCCCCATATGGAGAGTATTGGAGGCAAGCAAAGAGTATTGCAGTGCTTCATATTTTAACCAACAAAAAGGTTCAATAGTGGTTAATTTGAGTGAGTTGCTTATTTCTCTTACAAATAATGTTATCTGTAGGGTGTCTTTAGGGAGGACTTATGATGGGACGAAGTTTAAGGGATTGTTACAAAGGTTCTTGGAGTTACTAAGAGGTTTTAGTGTGGGGAGTTATATTCCATCGTTAATGTGGGTGGACTGGTTGAGTGGATTAGAGCGAAGAGCTGATGACATTATTAAAGAGTTCGATGAATTTCTTGAGGATGTTTTGAAGAACATGTAAACAAGAAAGTGGTTGATGTTGAAGGCCAAGATATTGTTGATATCTTGTTAGAATTTGAAAAGGAAAATATGACAAATTTTCATCTTGAAAGAGAAGACATCAAGGCTATTATCATGGTAACATTTCTTTATATCTCCATTTTCTTATAACTCGTATACCTTACATTTTATGTAGTTACAATTGTTATGATTTGACAACAAAAAATTACACACCATTTTCAATAGAGAAGATTTTTGAAGCGAAGTATAGATTTCAATAATGTTTTTTTATAATGCATCACTTGCAAGACCTATTTTCTGGTGGAATTGATACTACATCCACAAACCTAGAGTGGGCAATCAGTGAGCTATTAAGACATCCACAAGCAATGAAAAAACTGCAACAAGAGGCACGAGAAATAGGCCTAGGAAGAACAATGATAACTGAAGAAGACTTAGACAAAATGCCATATCTAAAAGTCATCCTCAAAGAAACCCTGTGACTACACACTCCTGTCCCATTGCTTGCTCCTCATGAATCAACACGAGACGTCAAATTACTTGGCTACGACATAGCAGCTGGCACACAAGTGATCATCAACGCTTGGGCAATATGAAGGGATAGTTCAACATGGACGGAACCCAACGAGTTTCAGCCAAAGAGGTTTCTAATAGTCCTATTAATTACCAATGGTTACATTTTGAGCTTATACCATTTGGTGCCGGACGACGAGGGTGTCCCGCCATTCAGTTTGCCACGGTTATTAACGAGCTTGTTTTGGCTAATTTGGTGTATAAGTTTGATTTGGCCTTGGTTTGAAGGAGAGTGTTTGGACATGAGTGAGGCGAGTGGTCTTACTGCTCATAAAAAAATATCCTATTCTTCTTGTAGCAACTCCTTGTAAGTTGTGATGTTAAGCTGAAGTTTTATCTCTTATGCATAATCATAAAAAAAAAACTTTTAAGATCGTTTAAATAAATTATTAAATATATGTCGTTGTTGTTCCAAAAAAAAGGAAATTAAGAAAATATGTTAAATTTATTTTGTTTTTCTAAAAGATTGATTTATTTATAATATATTTAAATGATATATTATTATAATATTTCTCATTTAGTTCTTGTTTAAATTAAATATCAACTTTAGTTTCAATATGAAGAGACATGATAGTAATCGCCAAATATTTGATTATTGATAGTCATTTTTTAAAAAACAACAAACAATACATATATTGGAAACATGTTATAAAAAAAACCAGTAACTCATCAATGATAAAAATAATCTGATAGTAGTTTTTTTCAGGTAACGATGCGTCTAAACCGGCTTACGTGCACCAACTAATCTCTCGGGCGATCATGAACTTAACGGCCTGGAGTTATCGCAGATGAACCTCCATATTATATGGTCACAAATTAAGGCTTTGACAATGACTAGATTCGAACTCGAAAAAGAAAATCCGACAATGGTTTCTTACACCGCTTCTATGCTTTTGCACAATTCTCACAATGCTCAACGTAACCGCTTTAAATCACGATCATTTCATTAGTGCTCGACAACAACAACGAAATCACCGTGTGCCATAGCCATAGCCATACCCATACGAGATTTTGATTTTTATACAAAGGATTTCAACAATGAAATATTTACGAAAGGCTTTTTTGGGAAGAGTAATAATAGACAAATTTTTAAGTAAATTAAAAGGCAAAAAGACAAAAATAAAAAGAAGTAAAATGACTAAAAATATCCTCAAAAAAAAGAGACAAAACAACTAAAATATCCTCAAACTTAACTGGAGTCACTAACGCTCGTTAGTCATATGGACCAAATTTGAAACAAAATAGCAACCACAACTTTTACCCGTTCACCGATGTAATAAATGAAGCTCATGGGTAAGAGCTGATAGTGGGCCACAAATAAAAAACAAGGCATCGTTTGGTAAAAATAAGTTAGTGTGAGTCCGTGATCGTTACCAGATAATCAAAACAACAAACAATAGATGATAAACCAACCTGTTTGGATTACAAACGCGGATTACACGGTTGAGTTCTTGAGTTAAGCTCTCTTTTGTTTTCTCTCTTTACACCTTGATACTATGTGTTGTTTTTGTGTGTGTCAATTGTGTTGTTCTGATTTGATGTTCTAAGAGAGAGAGAGAGAGAGAGATCTAACTAAACTAATATTAAACATAATATCTAGATATCTATAATATCTAGATATTATAACTAAACTAATATAATAACAAATAATATCTAAAACATAATATCTAAATAATAAAACAACTTTGACTTTATTACAGAATAGACCCTAGACTTTGGTTGAGAGTAACTTTCAGCATTAACTTCAGTTTGCGATCTTCGTTTTGGATGATCTTGAATCCAATGAGACTGTGTCCTAACAATCTCCCCCTTTGGATCAAGATCATTACGAAAATGATTTGGCAATACGATCTTCTCTTTCAGCACAGAAGATGCAATCTCTTTCTCTAGCTCAGAATGCTTTAGCAAAGTATCTTCAAAGAAAATTTATCTGAAATCAGCATGTCTTCAAAATACTTTGATCTTGCAGTTCTTGGTCTTGTAATATAATGGACTGAACATTTCTTCAAGCTTTAGATTCTCCCCCTTTTTGATGGAAAGTGCAACGACTTCATCAAAACTTTGAGTAAGAAATGTCAACCACTTGTAGTCTCTGATCCGTCAATTCAATAGTTATTCATCTTGATCTTTGCAAATCTAGACAAAATAATCATGTAACACCTGAATCAACTAATGAATCAGTTAGAATGCCTGTCAGTAACACTAAGTCACTGTGTGTAACGAATACACATTGGAAAGGAGCTGTTTGATGTTGACTCCCCCAGGGCTTCCATTTAATCATCGAAACACCACAAAGGTAATTTCTATAAACGTTATGACAAAGAAACAAATTCCTTGTGTGTTCGTGCTTATGATAAAAAGAATTAAGCACTTGATGATTGCTTATTCGGCTCAAAATTTGTGTAAACCACTGAGACAACAGTAAGTTAAACACAGACTCAATGTGCATGATTGAAAGTTGTCCTTCTTTCAACCATATATGAGATGAAGATATAGAATTATACCTTTACGTACGATCTTCCATCTCATGAAGCTAAGCTTAAAGTCATAAACATATGATCTTTTAAGCTTCTCTCAAACTTCTGCAAAAGTCTTAAGTCAAAGTCAAAGCAAATTTATTCACTTAAATTGAAAAGACAAAAAGCAGTAAAACTTTTTAAAGTACGAGTTCTGATCTGAATTGATCAGAAGTCATATCCGAACTCCTTTAACGTGAAGAGCTCCCCCTAAAATCTTGCATTACAAAAATTTGTCATAAAACGTAAGTGCAGAAATCTTATGAGCTCCCCCTCAAATTAATATTGACCAAGTATGAGTTTCTTCTCATACTCCCCCTAGAATCATGAACATTAACATATGAAATACAGATATCATTCACAATTAAGCATAAAGATATGAGGAAAAAGTAAACAATAGTGAACTTTTATAGGTAACTACTTATTATGTCTTAAGATTTAGCATACCAAGCTTAGAGATAAGAAAGTTGAATCTCTTTTCATCTAATGCCTTGGTAAACAAATCTGCAAGTTGATAATCTGTTTTTACAAAGAAAAGTTCTATGTTTCCTTTTTCTACATGATCTTTGATAAAGTGATACCTGACGTCGATATGTTTGGTTTTTGTGTGTTGAACAGGATTCGCTGTTATTGCGATGGCGCTCTTGGAGTCGCAGTAGATCGGGATTTTGTTGAAGTGGAAACCGTAGTCGTGAAGTTGTGTTTGCATCCACAAAACCTGAGAACAGCAGCTAGCAGCAGCTACATATTCTGCTTCGGCCGTGGAAGTTGAAACGCAAAGTTGCTTCTTCGATCCCCAACTTACTAGTTTGTCACCGAGGAACTGTACGTGTCCTGACGTGCTCTTCCTGTCTAACATACAACCTGCATGATCTGCATCTGTGTACGCTGTTAGTTCAAAAGTAGTATCTTTGGGATACCACAGACCGAGATCTGCGGTGCCCTTCAGATACCTGAATATACGCTTGACAGCAGTCAAATGGATTTCTTTTGGATTAGCCTGATATCGGGCACAAAGACATATTGAAAACATTATGTCTGGTCTACTACTAGTAAGATACATTAAAGAACCTATCATTCCTCTGTAGGTCCTAATATCAACAGCCTTTCCCGAAGGATCGGTGCCAATCTTAGTTCCTGGTGCCATTGGGGTACCAATCGGTTTTGTATTTTCCATTTGGAATTTCCGGAGAATTTCCCTAATGTACTTAGATTGATTGATAAAGATACCCGTAGAAAATTGTTTTACTTGAAGCCCGAGAAAGAAGTTCATCTCTCCCATCAAGTTCATTTGAAATCTAGACACCATAAGGTTTGCAAAATTCTTACAGTACTTAGTATTAGTTGAACCAAAAATAATATCGTCGACATAGATTTGTATTAAAACGATATCGACTTTTTCTTTCTTTATGAACAAGGTGGTATCCACCGTACCTTTTGAAAACCCAGACTTGACTAGAAAAGTGGAAAGGACATCATACCAGGCTCGAGGGGCTTGTTTCAGACCGTAGAGAGCTTTGTCGAGAATGTAGACGTGATTCGGCTTCTCTTGATTGACAAAACCCTCTGGCTGCGAGACGTAGACTTCCTCCTTCAGAATTCCGTTCAGGAATGCTGTCTTCACGTCCATTTGAAAGACCGTGAAGTTCTTGTGGGCAGCGTAGGCTAAGAACATTCTGATTGCCTCTAAACGCGCCACAGGAGCATATGTTTCGTCATAGTCTATTCCTTCCTCTTGTCTGTATCCTTTGGCTACTAGTCTCGCCTTGTTTCTGATGACGGTACCAGCTTCGTCCTTTTTAATCTTGAAGATCCACTTCGTACCGGTGATTGTTTTACCTTTAGGCTTTGGTATGAGTCTCCAGACTTGCAGTGCGTCGAATTGGTTCAATTCTTCTTGCATAGAGACTACCCAATCTGGATCCGCAAGAGCCTCTGATACTCAAGTTGGCTCAATCTTGCTTAGAAAGGAGTCGTGCATGCACCAGTTGATTGACGCTGACCTAGTTTGCACCGGCTTGGATGGATCACCTATGATCTGACTTGCAGGGTGCGCTTTGGTCCATTTACGTTCATGAGGCAGTGGATTATAGGAATGAATGTCAGTTGTGTCATCTATAAATCCACTTGCACCTTCTTCGGCTTGTTCTGGAGGAATGATGATTTCAGTTGAAGTAATTGGTGGGAGTGTATTATATGATGATAGATCAATATAAAAAGGAATGGGGGGTTCAGTTGAAGTAGTTGTTGCAGAAGTCTCAGTAGGTACAGCTTGTTCCGGCTGTAGATTGATCTGAATTGAACATCCTACTGGTTCAGCTACTTCTGACTCAACATGACTTGGCACTTCTTGAACTGTAGGAGTTGGTATTTGAATTGTGACGTCTTGATGAATCGGGGTACTTGATTCATTTGGAATGTCTGAACTGGTTGGATGAGTAGCCGTTGGCTCTTCTATCCTGTCAACCAAAACATATTTCTTTATGTTAGTTCCAAGAAATTCGTCATAAAACAATTCAAATAATAAATCTAAATCAGATAAATGGTTAGTTGATGTTGAAGCTTCATCTGATTTGTTCTGTTGAGACGCAGGTTCTGGACTGAGTTGCCCAGAAGCTAGTACTCCGGTTAAAACGGGTTCTGAACAGTATTGTTCGGAAGCCATCTCTTCATCAAAGGTGACGTTGACGCTTTCAATCATCGTCTTTGACTTCTTGAAGTAGATTCTGAATGCAGTTGATGATGAGGAGTATCCAATGAAGATTCCTTCATCTGCCTTGGCACTGAACTTGTTGAGATTCTCCCTATCGTTTAGAACGAAACACTTACATCCAAAGATATGGAAGTATTTGATTGTAGGTGTTCGGTTGTTGATCAACGCATAAGGAGTCTTCTTGAATCGTCTGTGAATCATGGACCGGTTCTGCGTATAGCATGCGGAAGATATAGCTTCTGCCCATAAGAATAGAGGTAGGTCGGAATGACTTAGCATAGTGCGAGCTGCCTCGACTAGCGTCCGATTCCTTCTTTCCACCACTCCATTTTGTTGAGGTGTACGTGCAACAGAGTACTGATGAGTTATCCCTTTAGATTCGAGATATTCTTGAACAGTTTTGTCCTTGAACTCTGTGCCGTTGTCTGTTCTTAGAAGCTTTATCGGTTTCTGCAGATTCACCTGGGTCGTCTTTAGGAAAGTGATGAGCACATCAGGTGTCTCATCCTTTGATCGTAGGAACTTGACCCAAGTGTATCGTGAGTAGTCGTCCACGATCACTAGAATGTACTTCTTGCCTCCTAGACTCTGAGTTCGCATTGGACCACAGAGATCCATATGCAATAGCTCTAGCGGAGCGCTTGTACTTGGTTCAGGCTTCGGTTTATGCGGAGCCCTCTTCATCCTGCCCTTCTCACAGGCTGCATACAGATGATCTTTGTCATATTTGAGCTCTGGAAGTCCTTTGACTAAGTTGCCACTGACCAGTTTGTTGATGTAGCGAAAGTTGAGATGAGAGAGCCGTCGATGCCATAGCCAGCTTTGCTGCATCGATGCTTTAGATAGTAGACAAATCTGCTTGTCAGTCTGGACGTCTGATAAATTGATCGTGTAGAGGTCTGACTTTCGGGTGCCGACCAAGAGTTCTTCGCCTTCTTCTGTGCGAACAGAACACCTCTTGGCTTTGAAGTTGACCTCTAGGTCTTTGTCACAGAACTGACCTATGCTGAACAGGTTGTGTCCTAATCCTTCTACGTAGCTCACCTTCTTGATCGTTATATTTTCCCGTTGTATATCACCGTAGCCTAATATTGGTGAAAACTGATCATTTCTGTATCTGACTGTTCCGCAGTATTTCTCTGTAAAGTTTGTCAGCATATCTTTCTGTCCTGTCATGTGTTTGGAGCAACCGCTGTCCAAATACCACATATGACGGATTTGCATAGGAGAAATAACGAAACACAGATTTAGATTTTAAGCATTATAAATGAGTAAGACGTTGGAGCGTTAATATTAAAGTGCGGGTTTTGAACTGATGAATTCAAAAGCCTATTTTTCTTAAGCACGGGTTCTGAACAGACGTGTTCAGAAACCATCGTCTTGTCTTTGAAGTCTGAGTCTTGAGCTGTCTTACTCAAGAACCATTTTCTCTATTGAGGTACGGGTTCTGATCTGTTGTAATCAGAAGCCACATGTTTTGCTAAACATTGGGTGCCTGCAACACAGATTTAGATTTTTGTACCCACTTGAATTTGGGTCCTGCTGTGTTAGCACAAGGTTTTGATTTTGGTACCCATTGCAAATTGGGTCCTCTTTTCTTTTGAAATAGATATGAAGTAGGATAATGATAAGAATGCACATGAGATGATTCAAACCGCATAGCAGAATCTTGACAGAAATTAGAAGCATGTTTATCATAAAAGGAAGACTGTCTAGCAGTTTTAGATAACATGAATAGTTGCTTAAAAGAGTATTTCAGTTTAGGAGCAACATTCATATTCAAAGTATCTGAACTAGACATATTCTTATTACAATAAACAGAATCAAAAGATTTAAAAGTCTTGTCAAGCTTCCGTTTGGGTTGCCATTTCTTGGTCATGTCTGAAATAGTTGAAACCTTTGAGTTAGACATTAGAGAAACAACTTAATGCATTTTCTTTGGGTTACTAGTATTGATCGGCTTCTGTGAATGCTTCTTGCCTTTAGCATTTTTAGCTTTCACAGAGACTGAGTTATCAACTCGCGTTGATTTTGCACTGTTAACAGGCTTACTGGTTGATCCAACAGATTTCTTAAGAAAGGATGAATGGTTTGGAAGTTTTGCATTAAAGTCAAATTGTTCAAGACAATCATCTAAACCACCGTTAGAGTTCAGAAAATCAAACCCTTGATTTGATGAACTAACCATATTCTCAGAGTTTGAAGCCTTAGAAAGAACATAATTTGTAAACACAGTTGTAAAAACATTCTGTTTAATGTTTATCAAAAGTCTTTCATCTGACAAGGAATTCTCGAGTTCAGAAATTTTACTTTCTAAAACGAGAGGAGGGACATATAGTTTACCTTGAGTAGGTTTTGCCTCCATTTCCTTTTCAGAATAACTTAGAAAGAAGTCATCTGAAAGAGTTTTCTTCTTTTCAGGTTTCTTATCATAGCTATTATTCAGCTTCGCATAATAAAATGGAAGATGAACTTTAGATGATATTAAATGTTTTTCTGTTTCTTTGGCTTCATCCTCTTCAGATAGTTTAGTCCAATAAACTTTAAGTTCAGGGATTCTTCTAGCTAACTTCATGGAAAGAATATCATAAAGTGCAGGCACTTCAGACATTCCCTTTTGAAGATAGTGAGGATTCTTATAACCGATTCCCCATCTTTCTTTGTTCTCTATTGGTTTGTTAAGATGAATTGTTTGCTCAGTTTGACCTAATGAGTACAACTTCTTTTCCAAAGCATCCATTTTTGCAATTAAAGATTTGTTTTCTTCGATAGACGAAGAATGCATTTGTGTAACCTCGTATAAGTCAATCTCACGTTTTAGCAGTTTAGACTTGAGTTCAGAATTCTCACTAAGAATTATTGTCTTCTCCGTTGCGTTGGTGTCATTGTTTTTATGTAAAACCTCAACCAGTACTTTCTTCTCAGCAATTTCATTGCTAAGTTTCTGTATTGATTGGTTTTTGTCAGTAATGACACCCTTTTCACGCTTTAGGTTCGACTCTAACTCTTTGAGTTTATCATTCATGGCATGCAATTGATTTATGAATTCAGCATACGATAAGTTGCATACCTCTTCTTCATTCTCTGAATCAGCTTCATCATTTGATTCATGCTTTCCCATCAAGCACAGGTTGACAACTTCATCTTTCTCTTCATTTTCTTCATCATCATCAGAATGATCGAGCCAGAAAACGTCTTCAGCCATCAATGCCTTCCCAGCCTCTTGTTGCTTTGCAAGCAACATCTTGTTCTTGTAGTAGTCCGAGTTCTTGACTTTTGGCTTTCGGCAATCTCTGGCATAATGACCGGTTTTGCCACAGTTGTAGCATGTTATAGGTTCTGTCTGACCTGATCCTTCTGCTTGAAACCTTCTCTCTTCAGGTTTTCTTTCCTCTGATCTCTTTCCTTCAGCAATATCTCTTCTATCTTCTAGTTTCCTCTCCTCCATTCTCCTTCCTTCAAACCTTCTTCCTTCAAATCTACTTCCTTCGACCCTTTCTCTATGAGCGTAGTTGTTTGGACCAGACGAATACCTCTGACTGTTTGAGCTTGGCTTTGTGTAGAATTTCTTCTGGAAAGCCTTAGTCAACAAAAGCAATGCTTGCTTTAGTTGTTCACATTCATCTTTGTCAGAGTTTGCTTCAGCTTTATCTTCATCTGATTCATACACAGTCAATTTTCTTCTTCTTCTTGACAACAAGAGCAACTGTGTCTTCAACCTTCTTTCCTCTCTGCCTTTTCTCTTCTAGAATTTCATCCACTTCTTCTTCATTTTGTTTGAGGGTCTCATACACCTCATGAAGTGGAATCTCATTCAGATCTTTAATCTGCTTCATCTGCCTCGCAAATCTCTTCCATTCTGGCTGTAGAACGCTTAGAAATTTGACGTTTAGCTCAATTTGAGATTTGTGGACCTTGTTCTTGCTTAGCTCATTCAGCAAGGTCACAAACCTGTCATGTACTTCTTCTAAGGTTTCTCCGGCTCTGCCTCTAAATTCTTCATAGTTATTTAGGCAGTTGGAGATCTTCAGTTGATTTCCCACCTTAGAACCCAGCATCATCTTCTCCAGCTGATCCCACATTTCCTTAGCTGAGGCCTTGTAGCTGTCAATCTTTATGTAGATTTCATTGGGGATTCCTTGAAGAATGTATGACATAGCTAGCTTATCACCTTTAGCTCTGTTTAGGTTGTCACCGTCAAGCTCATGGTACTTCAGTTCAACTTGTGTTGGCACTGTTCCAACCAGACGAGTTGTCTTTATTGGTTGCATATTTCCTTCTCCAAATGACTGTCAGATGAACTCACAAAGCTCATGTCTGTCTATGAAGTTTAGAAACCGATCCTTCCACTGTTCGTATTCACCTTTAAATAGAACTGGTGGTTTGGAATCAGTTCCAATGGCAAGAGCTTCTCTGGAAGTCATAATTGAACAAGATTTAAGATGCGAGAGGCTTTGAGATGCGTGAGGCTTGAGATGCGAGAGGCTTTGGGATATGAGAGAATTTTAAAATTCAAAAGTTTGCGTGAGATGTTGATTGCGCAAAGTGAGGATCGACCGATAAGATGTAAAGAACCGGTAAGATTTTCGACCAGTAAAACTGATTGATCGCTAAAGATTGGATTTATGCTTGACCGGTACAAAGTTTATCTCGACCGGTATATAATGAAATTCGACCGGTATAATAAAATGGAGGAATTGATTGTGAGTGGACCGAAATGTATTAGAGAGTGAGTGGAATTTTGCATGTAATTTTGATACTCAAAATTGGAGTTAAGACCACGTGAGAGATTTTTGCATGGAATTGTGCATGGAGTTGGAAAGAGAGTAGATGATTCACAATTTTATGGTGGACACGTGATTCAATATAGTAGTGGACCGATATAATTCTTAAAGTGATGGTTTTGTGATAAGGAAATTGTTCTAAGACCGGGAGTGAGAGGTTTTAGACCGGGGATGAGTTTGTTTGACCGGAAGAGGTAAGACCGGGAGAGATGTTTGACCGAGGAAGTGAGGTGGAAAAGTTATATTCGACCGGAATTGAGGTTTACTTTGACCGGAAAAAAAAATACTCGACCGGATAAAAAAAATATATTCGACCGGTACAAAGTGGGATTTGACCGGAGAGTGTTTGACCGATACCAAAAGTTTGTGAGATTCGACCGATAAAAAATGATCTTCGACCGGTATTTGCAAGAGTCTGGTCGAATGCTTAAGACCGATAGAATGTAAAAACTAAGGTTCGACCGGTACGCTTAAGACCGATACGTCGTCTTCTCCGATTAAATCAACCTGTAACTCTAAAATTAACCCAGCTAGAGGTCGATTTACCACACCAAATTTTGACAGTATGTTCTCCTTACCAACAACAACAATACACAACCTTTTGATTTCGAAAATAACCGTAAAATCAAGTTTTGATCTATAACACAGTGTTCTTCAAAAATGAAGAACACAGAGAGTAAATTTTTTTTTGATTTTGAATCAGCTCTGATACCAATTGTGAGTCCGTGATCGTTACCAGATAATCAAAACAACAAACAATAGATGATAAACCAACCTGTTTCGATATATAAACGCGGATTACACGGTTGAGTTCTTTGAGTTCTCTCTGTTTGTTTTTCTCTCTTTTACACTTTTAGTTTGTGTATATGTGTGTTCTGTTGATCGATCGATAGATGATAGAGAGAAAGAAATAATATCTATTTAAGATATTATCAAAACTTAAACTAATAATAAAACTTAATATCTAAAACTATAATATCTAGATATTAAAACAACTTTGACTTTATTACAGAATAGACCCTAGACTATTGTTGAGAGTAACTTTCAGCTTTTACTTCAGATTGCGATCTTCGTATTGGATGATCTTGAATCCAATGAGACTGTGTCCTAACAATAAACTGCATGAGCTACGTTCGTTCGGTTTGGCCAATGTGTGGCAAAGGCAATATCCTGCACGAGAGCGGTTTATTTCAAGTTATTTCTTGTGAAAACCTTATAATTTACATTGTAGATGTACCATGTAGAGTTTGGTGTAAATCCGAGGAGGTCGATCCAGATGACAAAACACAAAGGGTACCTCCTTTGCTGAATCGGCCAAAAATGGGTGTCACGTTTAAACGTCCATAACTTTTGTTATGGGGATCTGTTTTAAGCCCATGACCTGTCAAAACGAACCTTAGAACGAGGATAACAACATGGCGTGTTCCATTTTTGGCACTACACCATGATTTAAGTGGGTTTCGATAAACTGCATGATGTACGTTCGTCCTGTTTGGCCAATGCATGGCTTCGGCAATATCCTGCACGAGAGCGGGTTTGTTTCAATTTATTTCTCGTGAAAACCTTATAATTTACCCTGTATATGGGCCATGAACAGTTTGGTGGAAATCCGTCGAGGTCGGTCCGGACGACAAAACACAAAGGGTACCCCCTTTGCTGAATCGGCCAAAAATGGGTGTCACACTTAGCCGTCCATAACTTTTGTTTTGGAGATCCGTTTTAATCCCATGACCCATTAAAATGAACCTTAGAACCACTAGCATTCCATGGCATGGTCTCTTTCTGGAAATACACCATGATTTGAATGGGTTTCGATAAACTGCATGAGCTACGTTCGTTCGGTTTGGCCAATGTGTGGCAAAGGCAATATCCTGCACGAGAGAGGGTTTATTTCAAGTTATTTCATGTGAAAACCTTATAATTTACATTGTATATGGACCATGTAGAGTTTGGTGTAAATCTGATGAGGTCGGTCCGGACGACAAAAACACAAAGGGTACCCCTTTGCTGAATCGGCCAAAAATGGGTGTCGTGATTAAACGACCATAACTTTTGCTATGGGGTTCAGTTTTAAGCCCAAGACCCGTCAAAACGAACCTTAGAACAACTATCATGCCATGGCATTGTCTCTTTCTGGCAATACACCATGATTTGAATGGGTTTCGATAAATTGCATGAGCTACGCTCTTCAGTTTGGCGAATGCGTGGCTTCGGAAATATCATGCTCGAGAGCGGGTTTATTTCAAGTTATTTATTATGAAAACCTTATAATATACATTGTCGATGGTCCATGTACAGTTTGGTGGAAATCCGACGAGGTCGGTCCGGACGACAAAACACAAAGGGTACCCCCCTTTGCTGAATCGGCCAAAAATGGGTGTCGCACTTAAACGTCCATAATTTTTGCTACGGGGATCCGTTTTAATCCCATGAACCGTCAAAATGAACTTTAGAACAACTAACATGCCATGGTGTGGTCTCTTTCTGGAAAAACACCATGATTTGAGTGTGTTTCGATAAACTGCATGATGTACGTGCATTCGGTTTGGCCAATGCGTGGCTTCGACAATATCCTGCACACAAGAGCGGGTTTATTTGAAGTTATTTATTGTGAAAACCTTATAATTTACATTGTAGATGGACCATGTAGTGTTTGGTGTAAATCCGACGAGGTCGGTCCGGACAACAAAACACAAAGGGTACCTCTTTGCTGAATCGGCCAAAAATGGGTGTCACGCTTAAACGTCCATAACTTTTGTTATGGGGATCCATTTTAAGCCAATGACCTGTCAAAACTAACTTTAGAACGAGGAGCACGCCATGGCCTGTCTCATTTTGGAAATACACCATGATTTGAATGGGTTCCAATAAACTGCATGTTCTACATTCGTTCGATTTGGCCAATGCGTGGCTTCAGCAATATCCTGTACGAGAGCGGGGTTATTTCAAGTTATTTATTGTGAAAACTTTATAATTTACATTTTATATAGACCATGTAGATTTTGGTGTAAATCCAACGAGGTCGGTCCGGTCGACAAAACACAAAGGGTACCCCTTTGCTGAATCGGTCAAAAATGGGTGTCGCGCTTAAACGTCCATAAATTTTGCTACGGGGATCTGTTTTAAGCCCATGACTTGTAAAAATGAACCTTAGAACGAGGTGAACGCCATGGCATGGTCCCTTTTTGTAAATACACCATGATTTGAGTGGGTTTCGATAAACTGCATGATGTACGTTCGTTCAGTTTGGCCAATGCGTAGCTTCGGCAATATTCTGCACGAGAGCGGGTTTATTTGAGTTATTTCTTGTGAAAACCTTATAATTTACATTGTAGATAGAACATGTATAGTTTGGTGTAAATCCGACGAGGTCGGTCCGGACGACAAAACACAAAGGTTACCCCTTTGCTGAATCGGCCAAAAATGGGTGTCACACTTAAACATCCATAATTTTTGCTACGGGGATCCGTTTTAATCCCATGACCCATCAAAACGAACCTTTAAACGAGGAGAACGCCATGGAATGGTCTCTTTCTGGAAATGCATCATGATTTGAATGGGTTTCGTTAAACTGCATGAGCTACGTTTGTTCGGTTTGGCCAATGCGTGGCTTCGGCAATATCCAGCATGAGAGCGGGTTTATTTCAAGTTATTTCTTCTGAAATCCTGATAATTTACATTATAGATGAAATATATATAGTTTGGTGGAAATCCGACGAGGTCGTTCAGGACGAGAAAACACAAAGGTTACACCCGTTGCTGAATCGAACAAAAATGGGTGTCACGATTAAACGTCCATAACTTTTGCTATGGGGTTCAGTTTTAAGCCCATGACCTGTCACAACGAACATTATGTTGGGAACTGAAGAATTTACCAAGTATGGTTAATGCTGCTAGTTCAGAGTTACTACTGCTAGAAGACTTCAAGGTTAATACTGCTGAGTATTACTACTGGTAGTAGAATTAATACTGCTAGTCAAAGTTAGTGCTGCTTGAACAAAGTTAGTACTGCTTAGCTAGTTAGTACTGCTTAGAAGTTAATGCTGCTTGAAGAAGTTAATGCTGCTGAGCATAGTTAGTGTTGCTTATGACTTGAAGATCCGAATGAAAAGGATGACAGCTGGATAAACTGAAGATATTCATGGAAGCTTAGAGATATACATGGAAGATATACTGAAGATATGTTTATTTATTGTAATTATCTTTTGAATAGTATATGTATAGAATGTATAGAATAGTTTAGAAGAGGATAATTCATTCTAAGTTCTAGAGAGAAAATCAACCTCAAGGCATAGATCCTAATTCTAGAGAAGTAGAATTCGTCTTGAAAGAGTCTGTTCTTCAAGATTGAGGTTGAGTGTGTAATCTTGTGATTTCAATTATTCAATACAAGTTTACAGTTTGTTCTTCATATTTACTGTTTTGGTTTTACTGTTTCATTGAATATCAAAGTGTTATTCCGCAAACTTCTTTGATATTGTTTCTGAGAATTAATTCTTGTTGAGAATTCGATCCTGACAAGTGGTATCAGAGCCTAATTCCCTCAGAAACATCTATTCATTCATCATGGAAAACCTTGCAGAATCAAACAGTACTCTGGTCTCTAAGGTTCCAATGCTCAAACCCAGTGAATTAGACATGTGGAAGATCAGAATCAGACAATACATTCTTCTCACTGACTACTCAATGTGGGATATCATTGAGAATGGTCCTTCTGAAGCAGGAAGGATAGGACCAGATGGGAAAAGACCTCCACCAAAGACAGATGGTGAGAGGAAGATCAGACAGACAGAGATGAAGGCCTTGATCACTCTGCTCTTGGCCATCCTCAATGAATATCAGCATCAATTTTGCAATTGCACTGATGCTCAGATTCTCTGGAATGCTCTTGAGAAAAGATTTGCTGGAACTAAAAGCATCAAAAGAAATCAAAGAGATGTTCTAAAGCAGCAGTATGAGAACTTCACTTCTTCAAAGAATGAGTCTATGACTCAAACTTTTGATAGGTTCAACAAGCTCATTGGTGAACTGGCTACTGTAGGGGTGAAGATGGAACAAGATGATATCAACAGAAAGTTCCTCAGATCTCTTGGGGATGAATGGAATATGTACACTGTCTCATATAGACAGAGTGACAATCTGGAAGAGAAGGAACTTGATGATTTATATAATGATCTGAGAGTTTTTGAAACTGAGGTAGAATCCAAGAAGAAGCCCACTGGTTATATCCACAATGCTGCACTTCTTTCAACATCTAATGATACTACTACTAACCCTGAAGCAGTTAGTACTGCCAGTGGAGTAAATTCAGAAAAAGGCACTGGAACTATCTTTGAAGCCTTTTTGTCCAGTCATAGCAACAATTCGTTAATTAATGATGATCTGGATCAACTTCACCCTGATGACCTGGAGGAGATGGACATTAAATGGCAGATGGCCATGTTATCTATGAGGGTGAAAAAGTTTATTAAAAGAACAGGAAGGAACAACTTCTCTCAAAAAAGAGAAGATGGAGCTGGTTTTGACAAGACTAAGGTGGAGTGCTATAAGTGTCACATGAAAGGACACTTTGCTAGAGAGTGCATGAGTCTTGGTCTAAACAACAACCACCAACAAGCTCAGAATGGAGAACAACAAGTTCAGAATGGAGGCTACAATCAAAACAAGAATCCTGCTCAAGCCCTTGTTTCTCAACAAGGAATGGGATTTGACTGGAGTGATCAAGCTGAGGAAGCCATTCAGAATTAAGCTCTTATGGCAGAAGTCTCTGATCTCCCCTCTGAGGTAATTTCTAATCTTTGCACTCAATCTTGCATAGACACTGTCAAAAGATACAGGGATCACAATCAAAGTATGTGTGATGATCTCAAAAGATTAGAAAAGGACAGAAGAGATTATGTGTTAATAGTAGAGAGATTTGAAGAGAAAATCAAAGGCTTTCAAGCTAATGAACTTCAACACTCTTATGACACAAACTATTGGAATTGGGAAAAGAATGAGTTAGAAACCAAACTGTCTAAATCCTTAGAAGAGAATGATAGACTGAAAGAGGAACTGTCAAAAGTTAAGCTTGACATAGAAAAGTTTTCATATGCTTCAAAAGCAATGGATTCTCTTCTAAAGGCTCAGATTCATGATAAGATGAAGCCTGGTATTGGATACAACAATACACCTCCTCCATACAACAACAACTATATCTCTCCTACTTCAGACTTGTTAGAAAGCAAGGAGAAAAAGGACTTGCCTGAGGAAGCTTTTAGGATAGATCCTTTGGATGAGGTAGTAGTTAAGGATTTGACTGAGAAAGAAGCCAGTAAGAATAGGGATAATGTTGTGAGTAAAGAGATACCATTAGAAAACACCATTATCACCAATGAGGTATGTGGGAAAATCTGGGTCAAGTCCAAGGAGATAGAGAAGACCAAAGGAAAGAATAACAAGGTCCATTACAAACAAACCACGGTTGTGAATCCTGGATCTTGTAAACAGTGTGCTTGCAATAAAGCCAAGAGCCTAAATTCTGGTATAAAAAGAGGTAATCAAAGAAACTGGAATAATCAATGGGCTCAGAAACAAGGAGTTGATCTGAATAAAATCAATAGACCAAAACCTTGTTTCATATGTGGCAAGTTAAATCATTTGGCTAAATATTGCTTCTTTAACCCAATTAATTAACAGATGAACTTTCAAAGACTTGTGCAAAAACCTGTTGATTATAGGAAGGCTGGAAAGAAACATGTGATGAAGACATCTGTTGAAAGTAAAGGCCCCATGAAGAAAAAGGTTTTAAAAGAAAGTATTAAAATGTGGGTGCCTAGAAGCACTAAAACTGTTAGTATTGCTAACAGGGATAGTGCTGCTGGAAGTATTACTGCTGCTACTATTGTTAGTATTGCTGAAAGTATTAATGTTGCTAATAATGTTAGTACCTCTTCAAAAGTTAATACTGCCAACACAGTTACTGATGCTAACACAGTTACTACTTCCAACAAGGTTAGTACTGCTAAGCATGCAAGTGCTGCTAAGGCAGTTAGTACTTCTAAAACCAGTACTTCTTCTAGCAAAAATGTTTCCAAGCCTATTATTGTGACAATGTACTCCAAGAATGAGGAGTTAAAGTTCAAAAATCTTGTCAAGAAAGAATGCAAGTATTTTGATGAGAAAGGGGTACCCAAGACCACCTTGGCTTGGGTTCCTAATTCATACTAACTGTTTTATCATATGTGCAGGGCAACCAACAGCTCAAGAGGAAGAGCATATGGCATGTTGATAGTGGTTGCTCTAGGCATATGACAGGCAACATGTCATGCCTTCAGGATTTCAAGCATATCAATGGAGGACATGTTGCATTTGGAGATAATCTTACTGGGGGTAAAATAAGTGGCAAAGGTAATGTCACCAAAGGTAAGATGACATTTGAGGATGTCTACTATGTTGATCAATTGAAGTACAACCTGTTAAGTGTATCACAGGTTTGTGACAAACAACATAGCATATTATTCACTAATACTGAGTGTATGATCCTTGCTCCAGGGTTCAAGGTAGTTGATGAAAGCATGATACTACTTAGAACTCCAAGAAAGGACAATGTTTATTGTCTAGATATGGACAATGTTGATAGTGATTCATCTCTAAATTGTCTTGTTTCAAAAGCTTCTGTAGATGAATCCTCTCTTTGGCACAGAAGGATGTGTCACATGAATTTTAAGACTATGAACAAACTTGTTAAAAACAACCTTGTAAGAGGTTTACCATCTAAAGTCTTTTCATGTGATGATCATTGTGTTGCTTGCCTTAAAGGCAAACAACATAAAACTTCTCATAAGACCAAAGAGATAAATACAATTTCTTCTTGTCTCCAGTTATTGCATATGGATCTGTTTGGTCCTACAAATGTTATGAGTATTGGCAAGAAATCTTACTGCTTGGTTATTGTTGATGATTACTCAAGATTTACTTGGGTATATTTTCTAAGGACTAAGGATGAGACAAGTGGACTGATCAAATCCTTTATCCTAAGAATTGAAAATCAAACTAATCAAAAAGTAAAAATCATTAGATCAGACAATGGAACTGAATTTAAAAATCTTGATCTAAACACCTTTTGTGAAGAAAAAGGTATTGAGAGACAATATAGTGCCCCTAGGACTCCTCAACAGAATGGAGTTGCTGAGAGGAGAAATAGAACACTAATAGAGGCTGCTAGATCTCTGTTGGCTGATTCAAAACTGCCAATTACCTTCTGGGCTGAAGTAGTTAATACTGCTTGTTATGTCCAAAACAGAGTTCTAGTAGTTAAGCCAAAGAACAAGACACCATATGAGCTTTTAAATAAAAGAAAGCCCTTTATTGGATTTTTCAAACCTTTTGGGTGTCCTTGTACAATTCTCAATACCAAAACTCACTTAGGTAAGTTTGATAGCAAGGCAGATGATGGATTTCTTGTTGGATATTCATCTCAGAGTAAGGCCTACAGAGTTTTTAACTCATCTTCTAGAATAATTGAAGAAAGTGACAATGTCAAATGCAATGAGAACACACCAAATCCTATTGGGTATGGTCCTCAGTGGCTATTTGACATTGATTCACTAACTAACTCTTTTGGTTTCAGTAGTGATGATTATGCAGGTTCAGGATGTGGAGGATCAGGGACTACACAAATTCAAGAAAGTATATCTAAATCTGTGATCTTTCCCATACCCACAGTGGATTCTGTTGAAGACTGTGAAAAGGAACCATCTACTGGACCAAGTCAGAGTGAAGAAGAAAGTAGAGATGAGGAGACTCAAGAACATAAAGACTAAGAAGTAGCTGCTGAAAACACTTCAGTTGAGTTGAATAACTCTAATCTAGAGGCAGGACTTAATGAAGAACCTAGTCATAACACCAGAGTTCAAAAGAATCATCCTCCACAGCTGGTAATAGGAGATATATCTTCTCCTATGATGACTAGACATCAAAGCAGGCTTCAAGAAATGCAAGATCAACAGCATACAGTGCTTGCTTGTTTTCTATCTCAGCTTGAGCCTAAAAAGGCACATGATGCTATGAAAGAATCCAATTGGATAGAAGCAATGCAAGAAGAACTGTTGCAGTTCAAGCTACAAGATGTATGGGATCTAGTAGACCTTCCTAAAGGTCACAGAGCAATTGGCACAAAGTGGATTTTCAGGAACAAGAGAGATGAAAGAGGAATTGTCATAAGGAACAAAGCAAGGCTGGTGGCTCAAGGGTATACTCAAGAAGAGGGTATAGATTATGAAGAAGTTTTTGCACCTGTGGCTAGGATAGAAGCAATCAGATTATTCCTAGCTTATGCTTCTTACATGAAATTCAAAGTCTATCAAATGGATGTAAAAAGTGCATTTCTCTATGGCTCAATTGAAGAAGAGGTATATGTCTGTCAACCACCAGGGTTTGAAAACCCAAGCTATCCAGACAGAGTATACAAATTGAAGAAAGCTCTTTATGGACTGCATCAAGCTCCAAGAGCATGGTATGACACTCTGTCATCCTATCTCTTGGAAAATGGCTTTGAAAGAGGAGTCATTGATAAGACTCTATTTATCAAGAGAAAGAAGAAGGATATCTTGCTGGTCCAAATCTATGTTGATGATATTATCTTTGGATCCACAAGAGACAACATGTGCAAGGAGTTTGAGGAACTAATGCATCAAAGGTTCAAAATGAGTTCCATGGGGGAACTTACTTTCTTCCTTGGACTCCAAGTTCAACAGAAGTCAGATGGAATCTTCATCTGTCAGTCCAAGTATGTGCAGGACATTCTAACCAAGTTTGGTTTCTCAGATTCAAAACCTGCTAGCACACCTATGGAGACACACAAACAGATAACAGCAGATCCTGAGGGGGAGGATATGGATGTTCATCAGTATAGATCCATGATTGGCTCTCTTATGTATCTTACAGCCTCTAGGCCAGATATAATGTTTCCAGTCTGTGTATGTGCAAGATTCCAAGTTAGGCCAAAGCAATCTCACTATCAAGCTGTTAAGAGGATATTCAGATATCTCAAAGGGCAACCCAGATTGGGACTTTGGTATCCTCATGACTCACCCTTTGACCTACTAGCATACTCAGACAGTGATCTAGGTGGGGCAAACTTGGACAAAAAATCTACTTCTGGAGGATGTCAGTTTTTGGGTGCAAGACTAGTTTCGTGGCAGTGCAAGAAACAAACCACAGTATCCACATCTACCACAGAGGCAGAGTACATAGCAGCTGCAAGTTGCTGCTCTCAAGTCTTATGGATTCAGAATCAAATGCTGGATTATGGGGTAACCTTTCTACACACTCCAATTTTTATTGATAATAGCAGTGCTATTAGCATTGTGAACAATCCTGTCAAGCACTCAAAGACAAAGCACATTGAGATCAGGTATCACTTTATAAGAGACTGTAATGAAAAGAAACTTATTCAAGTTGTAAAAGTTCACACTGATAACCAGTTTGCTGATCTATTCACTAAAGCTTTTGATGTGGGTAGATTCACTTTCTTGGTAACAAGTGTGGGAATGATCAACTTTGAATAAACCCCTTCTTAAAAAGTGGTTCTATACCTGTATATTATGTATTCTTGGTGTTACTAATCTTCCTTTTCAGGGCATTTCATAGCAGTACTAAATTCCGCACAAGCTTAAAAGTGTAAGTGCAGTTAATACTGCTAGTTAGTTAATACTGCTAGTGGTTAATACTGCTCGCAGTTAATACTGCTAGTTAGTTAATACTGCTAGTGGTTAATACTGCTAGTGGTTAATACTGCTCGCAGTTAATACTGTTAGTTAGTTAATACTGCTAGTGGTTAATATTGCTCGCAGTTAATACTGCTAGTTAGTTAATACTGCTAGTTAGTTAATACTGCTAGTGGTTAATACTGCTCGCAGTTACTACTGCTCGCAGTTAATACTGCTAGTTAGTTAATACTGCTAGTAGTTAATACTGTTCGCAGTTAATACTGCTTGTCCGTTAATACTGCTCTAGGTTAATACTGCTTATGTCCCGAATACTATAAATACCCTTTGCCCGCCTAAAAGTTCATAACGACTCTTTGCATACTGTTCACTTGCGCTCTAAACCCTTTCTCTCTCAAGTTCAAAGCTTTCAGGCAAGATTTTCTCAAAGCTCAATGGCATCAATGGCATTCATAGATGAACACAATGAAATCGCGATGCTACAGAAGCCCAAACAGGCCGCTGGGTTCCACCAGATTGTGGATTTCCTCAAGTCAAGCCATATTGCCCATGCTCTTACTGTATCGCCTACAATCTATAACGAGCATCAAAGGCAATTCTGGGCAAATGCCACCATTATCACTGAGAATGGTGTGCAAATGATCAAGACAAGGGTGTGTGACAAACTCTTGACAGTTACTGAAGAAGTTATTCGCATCAGTCTACGTCTAGACGATGCCTCTGGTATAACTTCTATCCCAAATGATGAACTGTTCTCTTCTCTTACAAGAATGGGGTATGGAGGCCCATTGGGTGTGTTCAAGTTCTCAAAAGCCAAATTTTCACCCCAATGGCGTTTCTTTGTCCATACCCTTATGCACTGTATCTCCAAAAAGACTACTGGATGGAGTGAGTTCAGCAGCACCATTGCTTATGCTTTGGTGTGCTTGGCCACAGCCAGAAAGTACAACTTTTCTAAAATGATTTTCAGTGATCTTGTCTCAAACATGGGAAACAAAAAGAGCTTCTTTATGTACCCCAAGTTTTTCCAAGAAGTTATTACTCATGAATTGACGGATATACCTCATCTTGTTGGGGTATATGTACCTAAACCCCCCAAAGGCAAGGTTTTCTCAAATATGAGAAGATCTGCTGGGGACTCGGAAGGAGTTGACACCCCATTGTTCCCTACAATGATGGTGGTGTCCCACACCGATGAAGGTATGGCAGCAGGGTTAAGGCCCCCATTAGACCATCCTACTGCTAGCCAATCCCAACCTTCCCACTCTAAATCTATTCCCCAGTCCCTTCTTAAAAAACCAACCTCACCAATCACCCAAACATACAAGAGGAAACAGATAAAGAAGTCTCCTTCCCTTCTTGTACCATCAACCCCCAAGCCTTTAAGCCCTCTAAGGGAGAATTCTCCTTTAGGAAATATCAATAGGGAAACCAAATGGGTGTCTCCCAACCCCAAGGAGGTGCTCTCTGAGGAGGAGGTTGAGCATATGGGTACTGAGGCTGCCACTACTTCTGCTAGCACAGAGAAGGACAGTGGTAACATAAATAAGACCTCCCCCATGGCAACTTTGAATGAACAATCATTCAAAGGTCCCTGGTGCCAAGAAACCAAGGGGGTGGACAGTGCTTCTGCTAGGCAGAAGACTTCCACTACAAAAAGATCCAATGATCCTTCCAAAGAAGGTAACACTTCTGGAGAGGGTGAGGACAGATATTCTTACTATGAATTGATGGAAACAATGGGCAACATCAACCTAGATGTTCTCAAACAAGGAAAAGAACTTGAAGAAATGAAATTGGTAATCTTGTCCCAACAAGTGCAGATTACCAAACTCAAGAAATTGGTGATGAAGCTAGTAAAGAAAAAGAAGAAGAGACAATTTGTGCTAAGGAGAAGGAAATCTGGGAATGATGCTCCCAAAAAGGGGGAGATCAACATGGAAGAAGCTACAGAAAAGAGGGAGCTTGATGGGATGAAATATGGAGATGAGGGGGAGAAATTTGATGTTGAGGGGGAGAAGGAAGCAGAAACAGAAAGAGAATCAGTGCAAATAGAAACACAAGAAGCAGCAGAAATGGTTAATACTGCTGAAATTAAACAAGCAGCATAAATAGTGAAAGAAGTATTAACAGATCTTGAGATTACAGAAACCTTACTTAAAGCCAAGAATGACTCCCAAGGTCACTTCAAAGACCAAAGGAGTAATCATCAAAGGATAAGGTGAAGTGATCAAGAAAGATAACAGTAAGAATGCAATGAACAAAGACAAAGGAAAAGCAAAGATGGTGGAATCTGATCAACCAGTCAAGAAGCAAAGGTTGGTTGAATCAGATGAAGCCTGTGTGTTCCAGATTCTAGTTTCTAATCAATAACAATCAAAATAAACAAGGTTTAACAAACGAATTACCTGTTTTGATTACTTGATTTCTCAAATTACAAAGATCTCTCTCTAGAACTCTTTCTCTCTCTTTCTATTTATTCCAACTTCCAACTTCTAACTAAAATACAAAATAGAAAAACTATTTATACTACCATCTAATACAAGGAAACAACAAAAAACAACTAATCTAATACATTGACTTTTATTACAAAAGACTTTGACTTTTAATAAGATTTGACTTTCTTCAGCTTTGACTTTCTCAACTTTGACCTTCAGTATTCTTGATCTTGTATCCAACAGATTTATGCTCTAACAATCTCCCCCTTTGGATTCAAGATCACTGTTGAAAGATCTAGTAATTCAGTCTTCTTTTTAAGCTCTGTCAAAAACAATCTCCCCTTTTACTTTGATGGTCTTCTTTCCAAAGCTTTCTTCAAACGAATAACAATTTTCTCAAAACTTTCACACAACACTTTCAGACTTTGGAAAGAAATTATTTTCAGAATCAGCTCGAATGCTTTAGCAGATAATCTTCAAAGAAAATTTCCTCAAAATCTTCAGAAATTCTTTGAACTTTATCAAATCTTCAAATCTTTACTTTGAACTTTGAAATCATCTCCCTTTATCTTCAAAAACTTTAACATTTATTCATACCATCTCCACAATACATTTCTTCATATCATCTCCCCCTTTTTGATGATTTGAGCATTGATATCATCAAAACTTTGTCGTCCAAGAAATGTCTTTAACCATTCTGATCTGTCAAGAGCCTCTGATTCTGTGATCCATAACCAAGGTTTCATCTAGATCTTTGCAAATCCAGACAAAAATACGAATATGTAACTCCTGAATCAACAAATGAATCAGTTAATATGCCTGTCAGTAACATAAAGTCACTGTGTGTAACGAATACACAATATAAAGGAGCTTTTGTGATGTTCACTCCCCCAGGGCTTCCATCCAATCATCGAAATACCACAAAGGCAATTTCTATGAATGTTATGACAAAGAAACGAATTCTTTGTGTGCTCGTGCATGTGTAGAAAGAATTAAGCACAAATGATTGCTTTTTAAGGCTCAACATAGTGTAAACCACTGAGACAACAGTAGATAAACACAGACTCTAAGTGCATGATTGAAGTGCGAAGGTGCGGCAGACTTCCTTCTTTTTCAATATCCAGATTTTCCAAATGAAAATAAGATTGATTATATGTTGCGTCCCCTTGAAAATGTGAAACATTTTCTTTTTGAGAAGAAAATGAGTGGTTGGTGGAGTTTAAGCAAGAGTTGGCATGGGCTAACTGCCTGTTTCAATAACGTTCACCAAAGAGTTGTGAAACGCTAGTAATGTGGCTGCCCGGCTCAGAAAGTAGTTGGTGCAGAGTTTGATATTCTTTTACTCTGATCTCACACCCTCTTTCTTTTTATCATTAAGCTCACGGCTAACCAAACTCTCTTTTCCATTTTACCTCAGCACACCCACACTCATTTCTTTTGACTCCTCACACTCAATCACTAAGGATTAACTTCTTGGGTAGGAAACACTGGTTAATGTGAATCCATAGAAGTTTAGTTAATTCCTAGCAAAAAGAACCCAAGTTTCCTATTAAGCATGATTTGCTCAAATGGTTTAACTGTAACAGTTAAAGCTCATATACAAATGTCAGATATAAGTATGCTCAGTGATATAATCATGAAGATATGAGCATTTTAAACCATTGAAGTATTTTCAAACAAGGAAATTGAATGAATGAACATGAATGCAAGAAACTTGTTTGAAAATCTGACATTGTATAAAATGATCAGAAATGAATGATATATCAATTAAAGCTTAAGGTCAATAATAATTGATATTTGTCTATACGAAACAAAATATAGACATTCTTGAAATGACCGTTTCGAAATGAAATATCGCTCAAATAATTCAATGAAGTACAAGCGGAGGGTCTTACCATCGAAGAAAAATTGTTTCAATTTAGAGACATGGTAAGAACATGTTGAACAAAAATTCAAACCAGTGTGTGTGAATACTTGAAAGTATATAGAAAAGACAATACGCAAGTATTTATCTTTGGAAACACACGATTTGTTTATCAATGAAGCACAAAAATAGAATAAAAAACATTTAAAATCACACTTCCAAATTATAAAATCTGTTTAAGAATTGGGAAGTGGTTTGAACATTTAAAAAAAATATGTTTTCTATATCTGAAAGTTGTCCTTCTTTCAGATATATGTGAGATTAAGATAAGAAATTTACCTTGTCGCTCAATCTTAAATCTCAGAAAGTCAGCTGTAGTCATGTAGATATGATCGTGTCAGCTTCTCTCATCCTGTATAAGTCTCAAAGTGTAGTCAAAATCAAATTTATTCACAAAAAAAAAATTAAAAGACATAAAGCAGTAAAACGATTAAAGTACGAGTTCTGATCTGAAATAATCAGAAATCATAGTCTTACTCCATGTTACTTATAAGCTCCCCCTAAAATCATGCATCACAAAAATTTTGTCAGTTAAGTATAATGCAGAAATTAGTTTTGCTCCCCCTCAAATGAATATAAATCATCTAACAATCTTCTCTTACTCCCCCTGAGATCATGAGCAAACCATTAAAGTGCAGGTATCTTTCAGACATTAAGATAAAGAAAATGATGAAAAATAACAATTTATAACTTTAGTAGGTAATAACCGATTACGTCTTAAGATTTAACATACCAAGCTTAGAGATAAGAAAATTAAATCTCTTTTCATCTAAAGGTTTGGTAAATAAATCTGCAAGTTGATAATCTGTTTTAACAAAATAAAGTTCAATTGTTCCTTTTTCTACATTATCTTTGATAAAGTGATACCTTACATCAATGTGTTTGGTTTTGGTGTGTTGGACAGGATTAGCAGATATGGCAATCGCGCTCTTCGAGTCACAGTATATCGGAATTTTGTCAAACTAAAAACCATAGTCACGTAGCTGTGTTCGCATCCACAAGACTTGAGAGCAGCAACTAGCAGCAGCTACATACTCTGCTTCAGCAGTCGATGTGGAAACGCATAACTGTTTCTTTGAAGCCCAGCTAACTAGCTTGTCTTCAAGAAATTGAACGTGACCAGAAGTACTCTTTCTATCCAACATACAACTTGCATGATCTGCATCTGAATATGCAGTCAGTTGAAACCCAGTATCTTTAGGATACCACAAACCAAGGTCTGCAGTCCCCTTCAGATATCTAAAGATCCGTTTGACAGCGGCCAAATGAGATTCTTTGGGAGCAGCTTGATATCTAGAACATAGACATGTTGAAAACATAATATCTGGTCTACTCGATGTAAGATACATCAAAGAACCAATCATACCTCTATAAGTTCTAAGATCAACACTTGTACCTGAAGGATCAGCGTGGATCTTAGTTCCTGGTGCCATCGGGGTGCCAATAGATTTGCAATCTTCCATTTTGTACTTCCAAAGAATGTCCAAAATGTACTTAGACTGATTGATAAAAATCCCCGTAGAAAGTTGTTTAACTTGTAATCCGAGAAAGAAATTCATCTCTCCCATCATACTCATTTGAAAACGTGACACCATGAGGTTAGAAAAGTTTTTACAATATTTTGGATTAGTAGAACCAAATATTATATCATCAACATATATTTGAATAAGAATAATATCAGCTTTTTCTTTCTTGATGAATAAAGTAGTGTCGATCTTACCTTTTGAGAAACCATACTTGACCAAGAATTTTGATAATACATCATACCAGGCTCGAGGGGCTTGCTTTAATCCATAAAGGGCTTTGTCCAAGATATAGACATGATCTGGCTTATCTGGATTAACGAACCCTTCTGGTTGAGACACATACACTTCTTCTTTAAGAATGTCGTTCAGAAAGGCTGTTTTCGCATCCATCTGAAAGACTGTGAAGTTCTTATGATCGGCGTAAGCGAGAAACATTCTGATTGCCTCTATGCGCGCTACTGGAGCATATGTCTCGTCATAATCAATGCCTTCCTCTTGCCGATAGCCTTTGGCAACAAGTCTAGCTTTGTTTCTGATGACGACAACATCTTCATCCTTTTTGTTCTTGAATACCCACTTAATTCCTATCACGGTCTTTCCTTCAGGCTTAGGAACTAATCTCCAAACCTTTAGGGCTTCAAACTGATTTAGCTCTTCTTGCATTGCAGATACCCAGTCTGAATCAGCAAGAGCCTCGGATACTCGTGTTGGCTCAATCTTGCTGAGGAATGAGTCATGCATACACTGATTAAGAGTCGCTGACCTTGTCTGAACAGGCTTGTCAAAATCTCCAATTACTTGATGTAATGGATGGTCCTTGGTCCAGCGATGCTCATGTGGGAGTGGAATAGATGAATTCTGAACATTATCATCATCTTGAAATCCACTTTCAAAATCTTCAGTTTGAATTATAGGAGGGGGGTTTTCAGTTGAAATATCAGTTGAAGAAGTATCAGTTGGGACAGCAGATTCAGGCTGTTGAGTAGACAAAGTATTACACCCAACTGAAACAGTTACTTCTGACTCAACATTTGTTTGAACATCTTCAACTGTAGGAGTTACAACAGGAATATGAATTTCTGTCTGAACTGGGGATGCTTGTTCAGTAATAACTTCTGAAGTGACTGGATGATGACAACTTGTATCTTCAGACCTGTCAGTCACAGCAGATTTAGGTATATTAGATCCTAGAAACTCATCATAAAAGAATTCAAATAACAAATCTAAATCAGTTAAATGTGAAGTAGATGTAGAAGCGTTATCCGAATTTGTCGCTGTAGACACAGGTTCTGGGCTGATCTGCCCAGAAGCTAATACACCAGTGATAACGGGTTCTGAACTGAGATGATCAGAAGCCATATCTTCATCAAATGTAACATTGACGCTCTCCACAACTGTCTTTGACTTCTTTATATAAACACGATATGCATCAGAAGTTGAAGAATAACCGATAAAGATGCCTTCGTCCGCTTTAGCACTGAATTTATTCAGACTCTCTCTGTCGTTAAGCACAAAACATTTACACCCAAATATGTGAAAATATTTGATAGTAGGTGTTCTGTTGTTGATTAGCTCATATGGAGTCTTCTGAAAACGGCGGTGTATTATGGAACGATTTTGCGTATGGCATGCAGTCGACACAGCTTCCGCCCACAAGAATAGGGGTAGATCCGATTGACTAAGCATAGTCCGAGCGGCCTCGACTAGCATCCTATTACGTCTTTCTACTACTCCATTTTTTTGAGGGGTTCTAGCAGCAGAATACTGATGTGAAATCCCAACTGAATCGAGATAATCATCAACAATCTTGTTCTTGAATTCTGTGCCATTGTCAGTTCGAAAGAACTTGATTGTCGCTGCAGTTTCACCTGGGTCGTCTTTAAGAATGAAATGAGAACTTCCGGTGTCTCATCTTTTGAACGAAGAAATTTGACCCACGTGTATCTGGAGTAATCGTCCACAATTACCAACACATATTTCTTACCACCCAACTCTGAGTTCTCATTGGTCCACATAAATCCATGTGTAGCAATTCTAACGGAGAACTAGTGCTTGGTTCCGGCTTCGGTTTGTGTGCGGCTTTCTTCATCTTACCCTTCTCACATGCTGCGCATAAGTGTTCTTTCTCGTATTTCAGTTCAGGAAGTCCCTTTACTAATTTCCCACGAACCAGCTTGTTGATGTAACGAAAGTTCAAGTCAGATAAACGTCTGTGCCAGAGCCAATTTTGTTGCTGTGTAGCTTTTGTCATCAAGCATACCTGATTGTCAATTTGAACTTTGGACAAGTTGATGGTGTAGAGGTTTGTCTTTCTATGTCCACCCAAGAGTTCTGTTCCGTCTTCAGTACGAACTGAGCAACTCTTAGACTTGAAGTTAACCTCTAACCCTTTATCGCAGAATTGACCTATGCTGAATAAATTGTGCCCCAAGCCTTCGACATAACTCACTTTACTTATCGTTATGTTGTCTTGAATGATGTCACCATATCCTAGAATAGGTGAAAGCTGATCGTTTCCAAATCTGACATTTCCACTGAATTTCTCTGTATAGTTAGACAATAAAGCTTTTTTCCCAGTCATATGCTTGGAACATCCACTGTCCAAGTACCACATATGCCGGGTCTGCAAGAGAAATCAGGCAATAATAGATTTAGGTACCCATTTAAAAACGGGCCCTAACAGATTAGTACAAGATTTTGGCATCCACTTAAAAATGGACCCTCTGTTCATTTGAAAACCTTTAAAATCATTTGATCTAGAAGAATATACATGATAAGATCCATACCAATCAGAAGAATCATGAGAATAAGCAAAGTCAGTTTTCTGATAATTATGATGAAATTTAGTAGTAATAGGAGATAATTGAATCAACTGCTTTATTGAATAACACTTGTAAGAAGTTACAAGGTTTTGTTTATAAGAAGCACATTGATCAACTACATCAGAATCACTACTAATAGATTTAGTACAAGAATTATCAGTAACTGATTCAGCTATCTCAGCATCCTTCTGTTTTGGTCTCCATTTGGATTGAGCTTTCTGCTTTTTCTTCCTTAAATCTGAAACATAAGATGTAGATTTATTAGGAAAAATAGATTTCTGTGACTGAGATTTCTTTTGTGTACCAGTGTATTTCTGTTTCTGTAATCGCTGCTTCTTATGTTTCTTACCATTAGCATAGTAATCAGTAGTTACAGAAACTTTGTCATTACTAACACCACTTGGTAACACTTTTTCATTTTCAAGACAAGTAGAATGATCAGGAAGTTTAGAATGAATGTCAAACATATCAGATTCTTCCATGCTCCCATCATCAGAATTAAAAGAATCATTTGCAGACTCAAATAAATCATCAGAATTATTAGAGAAAGTTTGAGGTGCCTTTGAAACTGTAGAACACTTTGTTGATTTAACTTGAAAAACTGTGTTCTTTAAAACGGTAGAAAATACATTTTGTTGAATATCCACCAAAAGTTTTTCATCAGATAAAACATTTTCAAGCTTGACTATTTTTCTTTCAAGAATAGATGTAGGAACATAAACCTTTGCAATCGCAGGTTGTGCCTTCATCTCAGATGCGGAATAACTAACAAAATAGTCTTTTGAAAGAACTTTCGGTGTTTCTGAAAGATAACTATCATTTAACTTGACATAGTTAAATGATAGTTGCATTTTCTTTTTATTCTTTCTGTTTTCAGTTTCTTTGGCCTCATCTTCATCTGAAAATTTGGTAACAAATTTGGGTTTCAAATGAATATGTTTAACAGCACAGGCAAGAAAATCATAGTTATAAAGTGCCGGCTGTTTTCTGATAGTTTTCTTAAGATAATGGGGGTTGTTAAAACCAAGTCCCCATCTTTGCTTAACATCTACCTCTTCATTAGGAGCATTAAGAAAGATGGTTTGATCTATTTGACTTATTTTATAAAGTTTAACTTCCAGATCATTTACCTTCTTGTTCAAATTCTTGTTTTCAACCTGCAATTTATAAACAGTTAGTGCAGATTCATTCTTTTCAAAGTCATATTTATTTACTTTACCTTCAAACTCAGAAATCTTCTTTTCAAAATCATCTACTTTAGATTTAGAATCAGAATCAGATTTGCGTAAAGAATCAATCAGATCTTTGTTTGAAATAACATAAGTATTAAATTCAAAGATCTTCTTGTTCTTTTTAGCAACCTTTTCCTTTTCATTTTTCAGATTATTTTGTAAATTTTGAAGCTCCATCACCATGGTTTCCAACTTGGTAATGAAATCTTTTGGAGTTAAGTTTAATACCTCATTCACTTCTTCATCATCTGACTCGTCATTCTTGTCCTCTTTGCCCATGAGACAGATATGAGCATTTTCTTCTTTCTCTTCACCTTCATCCTCAGAATGATCCAACCAAAACTCATCCTCTGCCATTAAAGCAACACCAGCTTCTTGTTGTCTTGCCAGAAGCAACTTGTTCTGATAGTACTGAGAGTTGCGTACTTTTGGCTTCCGACAATCTTTGGCATAATGACCCAACTTGCCACAATTATAGCATTTGATTGAATCAGTTGAAGGCTTTTCAACAATTGTGTAATCATTCACAAATTTCTTCTTCTCATCCGGTTTCTTCTCACCATACCTATTCTCATCAAATCTCTTTCCTTCCACTCTTTCCCGATGCTCGTGGTTCTTTGAACTTGATGACGAATAGCGTTGAGAATTAGATCCCGGCTTCTTATAAAATTTCTTCTGAAATGCACGGGTCAGCAATATCATGGCTTGTTTCAGACTTTCGCCATCATCACTATCAGATATAGAACCAGATTCTGAACTTGAGCTCACTTTCTTTTTCTTCTTCTTCTCAATCTTTTCTTTCTTTTCTTTCTTTGTTTCTCCAACCAAAGCAATCGGATCAGGAACTTGTACTGCCTTCTTCTTCTCAGCTCTTTTCTCTTCAACCTCTTCTTCATTTTGTTTCAGGGTCTCATAACCTTCATGAAGAGGGATTTCATTCAAGTCTTTCATTTGCTTCATCCTTCTTGTATGCTTCTTCCACTCTGGACGTAAGATACTCAAGAATTTGACATTGTTTTCCAGTTGCTTCTTCTTAACTTTGTTCTTTGTTAACTTGTTCAGAAGCAACACAAACCTCTCATAAGTATCTTCCAGACTCTCATTCTCCTTGGCTTTAAACTTCTCATAGCTATTTATGCAGTTTGCCACTTTCATCTGATTTCCGACCTTTGATCCCATCATCATCTTTTGTAATTGATCCCACATCTTCTTTGCATTTGCTTTATAACTGTCAATCTTGATGTAGATCTCGTTTGGGATGCTTTGAAGAGGTAAAGATCTCGCTTGTTTATCTGCTTTGTATCGGCTTTTCTGCTCTTCAGAATATTGAGAAATATCTACTGTCACTGTTTTCATCTTTTGCTCTCTTTCTTCAGTTCCATCTTCACTATCAGAAGAGTCAACATCAGGTATCTAAACTGTAATTGGAGCCATTGGACCTTCAGTGATAGACAGTAAAATATTCTCTCCATTTGAATGTCGATCCACGAAATCCAAGAATCTGTCTTTCCATTGCTCATATTCGCCTTTGAACAATACTGGAGGCATGACATCTGTTTCGATTGAGAGTGCATCTTTGGAAGTCATCTCGTTTAAACCTGTTTTGAAAAATATAACAAATAAGAAACTAGAACTGATCGTTAGTCCAAAATGTGAAACAATCAAGAAAATACAGAAAACTTGAAATATAAAATCAGAAATTTTAATCACAAAACGAACTATGTCCCCCTAGGCAGACTACGCATACTGAAGAACTCGCAGACTGAAGAACTCGCAGACTAAGACTTGCGCGTTCTATAGATTCTCAACCAAACTCGCAGACAAACTCGCAAGTAAACTCGCAAGAAAACTCGCAGATATTTGCGCGTTTTGAGAAACTCGCAAGCAAATACGCAGATCAAACTCGCAGATGAAACACGCAGATCGACGAAACTCGCAAGCGCCTGAACTCGCTAACCACTGTTCATACTAGAGCTCACTAACTGTGATGTGCGCGTTTCCCAAACTCGCAGATCGAAGCTTGCGCATTTGAACTAAACTCGCTAGCCACTCTTGCGCGTTTCAACACTTAGAATAATTTCTTGAATCTTCAAACTCGCAGGCCGATGAACTCGCTAATCACTATTCCTTCTGAAACTCGCTAGCTTTGATTAGCGAGTTTGAAGAACTCGCTGGCCACTACTAGCGCGTTTATTGAAACTCGCAAGTAGCCTTGCGCGTTTGAGACCAAAAACCTTCTTTCGAATTGCGCGTTATACCCTGATGAACTTGCGCGTTCCACGAAGAACTTGCGCGTTCTAGCGATCTAGCGCGTTCTATCGTTTTTCGACCCAAAAACCATCTTTTTCACCTGCAATCGATCTTTTCTTGATCCAATAGTTCTGAAACTCTAGATTGATGCTCGATTACAACTCTAGAACGAATTACAATCAAAGAAACTTACAAACAAACAATTACAACTCAATAATTCGATGAAACAGTACGTTTACAACTTTGAAGAAAATGTTAACAAAAACAACAAAATCGAATGAATTATAGTGTTAAAACTTGCAATTGATTACAAAGACTCAATCTATTACACATTTCGACCAAATCCTAACACAAATCTGCTTCAAAAACACTCAAAAATCCAAACTTCGAAATTTCTTCCATGAACAGTGACGAAAAACCAAAAACTTTGATTTTCTTGATTCAATTTCACTTTGGATCTGCTTTGATACCAATTGTGTGTTCCAGATTCTAGTTTCTAATCAATAACAATCAAAATAAACAAGGTTTAACAAACGAATTACCTATTTTGATTACTTGATTTCTCAAATTACAAAGATCTCTCTCTAGAACTCTTTCTCTCTCTTTCTATTTATTCCAACTTCCAACTTCTAACTAAAATACAAAATAGAAAAACTATTTATACTACCATCTAATACAAGGAAACAACAAAAAACAACTAATCTAATACATTGAATTTTATTACAAAAGACTTTCACTTTTAATAAGATTTGACTTTCTTCAGCTTTGACTTTCTAAACTTTGACCTTCAGTATTCTTGATCTTGTATCCAACAGATTTATGCTCTAACAAAGCCTTAGCCAGGAAGATGCAGGATGACATTGAAAAAGAAGAAAGAGTTCAGGTTGAAAAGGACAGGGAGATGGCAAAGGCTGTAGCTGCTGAACTGAATGAAGCTTATCAACAAAGCCTGGCAACTGAAATTGCACAGAAGAAAGCTGCAACTCTGAAGAAATCAGTGGTGGTAAAAACAGCTGTAAAGAAGAGACAACCCTCAAAGACTTTCCTAGGTACCCAAGAGAGAAACAAGATGATTATATTTCTCAAAGGTGCTATAGGAGTCAGAAAGGAGATGTTCTCAAAGATGTCTTTTGAGAAGATTAAAGAACTGTATGATTCAGAGATGATAAAGCTTCAGGGGAATGAAACTTCAAGGGTGGAGATGGAGAAGAGGATGAAAGAAAGTAATGACTTTGATTTTCAAAAGCCCTTTCCAGATGAGCAAGAAACACCACCAAAGAAAGAAGCCACTCTGAAAGAAACTCTAAGGACTTTAAAGAGAACCAAGATGATGGCAAGGAGAAAGTCAACTAAGAAGCCTAGAGTATCTGAAGGAAAGGATGAGAAAGTTGCTGAAGAAGAAGGGGCACCTGAGTCATCTAACCAGAAAGAGCCATCAAACACAGATGATGTAAATTTGTATATGGTAGTGATGGACAAAGTGCCTGAACCAATTTCAGCAGAAAATGTAGGAGTTAAGCCTCCTGAGGTCATTCTCTGGGATACATTGACAGTGGATGGAAAGGAATACATAAGGCTAAAAAGGAAGGATGAAAAGTATGAGGTGTTCAATACTTGGGCAAAGATTGTAAGAACATGCTCTAGGTCAGATCTTGAAGAGATGTTTGAGATAGGAATGAAGTTGTATGCAGATATACTGAAAGCTCCAGAGATTTCAATTACAAAACTGGTAATGGAGTATCTGTGTATGATGTTCAAACCTGAAGAAGTAGAGCATGTGATCAAGAATGTATTCAAGTCAGTCAACAGTTGGACTCTATATGAAACTAGTGGAGTATATACAGTGACTTTGGCTCTGAATCATACTGAATACTTCCTAGTGGATAGAGTGTACAATCATAGCAGATTGAAGCTTCATGCCATGCTGAAGAAAAAGCTAGGATGTATTCCAGATTCAGAGATGGCTAAATATTTGATCCAAAGAACCATCAATCAGAGTTTGGGATTGGATGCAAATACTGGAATTTAGGCCATTATGAAGTTTTGGGAGCATCTTGAAGAGCATCTGAAGAACTTGACTTCTTTTCCTAAAAGTCAAGTTAGGAGGAGATTGTTGGGAACTGAAGAATTTACCAAGTATGGTTAATGCTGCTAGTTCAGAGTTACTACTGCTAGAAGACTTCAAGGTTAATACTGCTGAGTATTACTACTGCTAGTAGAATTAATACTGCTAGTCAAAGTTAGTGCTGCTTGAACAAAGTTAGTACTGCTTAGCTAGTTAGTACTGCTAGTGGTTAGTGCTGCTTAGAAGTTAATGCTGCTTGAAGAAGTTAACGCTGCTGAGCAAAGTTAGTGCTGCTTATGACTTGAAGATCCGAATGAAAAGGATGACAACTGGATAAACTGAAGATATTCATGGAAGCTTAGAGATATACATGGAAGATATACTGAAGATATGTTTATTTATTGTAATTATCTTTTGATAAGTATATGTATAGAATGTATAGAATAGTTTAGAAGATGATAATTCATTCTAAGTTCTAGAGAGAAAATCAACCTCAAGGCATAGATCCTAATTCTAGAGAAGTAGAATTCGTCTTGAAAGAGTTTGTTCTTCAAGATTGAGGTTGAGTGTGTAATCTTGTGATTTCAATTATTCAATACAAGTTTACAGTTTGTTCTTCATATTTACTGTTTTGGTTTTACTGTTTCGTTGAATATCAAAGTGTTATTCCGCAAACTTCTTTGATATTGTTTCTGAGAATTAATTCTTGTTGAGAATTCGATCCTGACAAGTGGTATCAGAGCCTAATTCCCTCAGAAACATCTATTCATTCATCATGGAAAACCTTGCAGAATCAAACAGTACTCTGGTCTCTAAGGTTCCAATGCTCAAACCCAGTGAATTTGACATGTGGAAGATCAGAATCAGACAATACATTCTTCTCACTGACTACTCAATGTGGGATATCATTGAGAATGGTCCTTCTGAAGCAGGAAGGATAGGACCAGATGGGAAAAGACCTCCACCAAAGACAGATGGTGAGAGGAAGATCAGACAGACAGAGATGAAGGCCTTGATCACTCTGCTCTTGGCCATCCCCAATGAATATCAACATCAATTTTGCAATTGCACTGATGCTCAGATTCTCTGGAATGCTCTTGAGAAAAGATTTGCTGGAACTAAAAGCATCAAAAGAAATCAAAGAGATGTTCTAAAGCAGCAGTATGAGAACTTCACTTCTTCAAAGAATGAGTCTATGACTCAAACTTTTGATAGGTTCAACAAGCTCATTGGTGAACTGGCTACTGTAGGGGTGAAGATGGAACAAGATGATATCAACAGAAAGTTCCTCAGATCTCTTGGGGATGAATGGACTATGTACACTGTCTCATATAGACAGAGTGACAATCTGGAAGAGAATGAACTTGATGATTTATATAATGATCTGAGAGTTTTTGAAACTGAGGTAGAATCCAAGAAGAAGCCCACTGGTTATATCCACAATGCTGCACTTCTTTCAACATCTAATGATACTACTACTAACCCTGAAGCAGTTAATACTGCCAGTGGAGTAAATTCAGAAAAAGGCACTGGAACTATCTTTGAAGCCTTTTTGTCCAGTCATAGGGTATGTAAACCTAATGACTAGTAAACTGAATAATGAATTTCTAATCTAACAAATGAAATAGAAATAACTTTAAATACGTAGGCTCGCAGGCCTAATGGGCTTATGGGCTTTAAGGCCCAACAAGCTTACAACTATAATAACTTGTCATAATCTACCCTGAACTTCTATTTAACTATCAAAATAGCCCTAACAATCTCCCCCTTTAAATAGAAGTTGATAGTCACGCCAGTTGGGAACATAAATTTTTCGGAAACCAAAGTTGATCTCAAAATATCGAATCTGAGTCCTGTACTCCAGTCGCTCTTCAATTACACCCAGTGCTTCAAGAACAAGTGGCTTGTATTTAGGATCCACAAGCTGAACCCTTTTTTCATCTTTATCAAGTACACGCTTCAACTTTTCTTTCAGCAACATCAACGTACCAGCACAGAATCTGGCAATCTGATTAAAACGAATGAAACGCATAATTCCTTTGTCGTTCAAGTAGGTCATGCCAAACTCTGGAAGCTTTATCACAGTAAATGCAGGTATATTCTGGGCATCAAACGGAATCTTCAAATCAGGCTTTAGCAGATTAATCTTTGGCTGGTTGCTTTCTAACCCAATCTGAAAATCTTCCACCGAGGCAAGTTTCATTGCACACTTCATATATCTCTTTACTGTCTCAAGTGCATCAATGACTTCCCCGGGTCTGTTAGTTCTGGTCTTTAAGTCTCGAAGAATGAACAGCAGATCTTGTGGTTCAAAAAACTGAAAGTCAGCTTCAGAGAAACAATACTTCTGACCATCTTCTCTAGTCACCATGAAATCTGAATACTTTACTTTCATGAAGAAACTAGATAATATCTGATCAACCGATGTAATCTTCAGCTTTGTCTTGTTGTTTTTGACTTGAAACTTCTTGTACACGAATATGAGTTCACGCTGCTGTTCCTTGCTTTTCATTGACTGTAGACCATGCAGAACAACTTCATCATACTTACGTATCCAGTGGGCAAAAATCTTCTTTTGGCTTTCTTCAAGGAAAGAAACTTTTATTCTGACTCTTTCCTACTTGGATGGACGAACTGGTGTAGTACTGTCTGTTCCCATAACTGGAGATGTTGGAGGAGATCTGAAGGGAATATCTGATTCAGAAAGATCAGTATTAGCAACAGAATAGGTCAAAAGTGGAACCGTAACAGAAGTTTGATCATCTGGCTGATAGTCCGAATGAAGGATCTCATCTATTTCGGCTTGCATGACTACCAGCGCTCGTTCAGTATTAGCACATTCTTTCGTATGTTCATAAACTTCATAAGGATCAAGTATCAATGCCCAGTCTTCAGGGACTATCGGAGAACCTTCTTCAAATTCCTCAGGCTTTTCAACCCTTGGAATGTCAAACACCACTAACTCCACACATTGTTCCCGTTCCTGTCCCTGCCCTTCTGATCGAGTACCGGAACCCGTACCTTGTTCAACCTGTTCTAAATCCACTACATGTGTCTCCGGCTCAGATAGACGTTGGCGCTTCTCCCCCTCATGGTGATCAGGATCATCCTGATCATCATGTCGGCGCTTGAGCCGTTCTGCCTGGCTACGACAGGTATCCTCCACTGCTGAAAGGTGTTCAGTCAAAACAGCTACGGATTGCTGAAGTAACTGAAGCATAGCTTGCTGGATCTGGAAGAATTTGGTAGAGACAATAGGCTGGGGTGTAGGTGGGGTAGGTGTTGATGCTTGAGAGCGAAGTAGGGATAGCAAATCGGCATCCTGGATGAGTTCGGTTAGAGATTGTGCTAGAAGTTTGGCAAGAAGGATGGATTTGAGTTCAGGTATTGAAAGATCCGTGGCAGGTAGGGAAGGTGGAATAGGTGTGGTCTCCGGCTCAGTCGCAGGACTTTTGCCTTTGACCATGCCTTTGATGTTGTCCAACTCCTCCCTGATCATAGATTGGACAGCCTTTAGGGCGCCGTCCATGTATTCCCTTGAGACAAACTCAGTTGGGGTAACTCCGGGGTCACTTAGACTTCCCGTTGTAGCTACGACTGTAGAAGTCGAGCCGCCTACGTTCACGGTTGGCGTGATGATAGCCATGGTAGGACTTCCACCCAATCCTCGTAAATTACCCGAAGGCGGATTTACTATGGGTGTTCCGGTCGGGCCACTTAGGCACCCGGCGTTAGCCGAAAAAGGAATCTGTGTCCTAGGAATGGCATGAATCACAAATGGCTCTAGACTCCGTGCAATCAAAGATGGCGAGAACGGGGGCAGCTGTTCTCTTGTTTCAATATCGACACCCTCCAAGTGAGAGCCCGATAGCGTATGTGCTAAATCCCCGTGAGAATGTGAAACCACCATCTGTTGAGAGATGGTGGAGTGGCTTGGTTGGGCGTGCAAGTGCGCCGCTAGGTCCACGGCGGCTTCTTCAATACCCTGTCCCAATACATGAGACTGGGTAGCAGATGTGGCTACCTGGCTAAATGTGGTTAGGGGGGATACAACCGAAGATGGTTGTCCCGTCGCTCGTGTACTCTCGGAATGCATTTTACTCCGCCTTTCCCTCACACGGCTCACTTCTTGATTTTCAACTGAGACTCCCTCCGCTCTCCTTATTTCTCCAGATGAGGGCTGATTATTGTCACCATCGGAGTCAGAAGACTCTTAATTTGATGCCGATGTTGCAGTTTGGGTTTCTTCTGAGTCGGAATTGGCTGCCGTGTCTTCAGTAGCAGCGACAGAAGAGGACTGAACATGAACGGCTTCAGAATCTGTTGCCTCTTCTGCCATTTGAGTCTCTGTTGGTGGTGGCAAAGATGGTTGTCTTGAAGAACTAGGTTGGCTCATTCCAACGGCACTGCCCCACGCCAGATCCCCTCACGATAATATCTCTCGACACACCCTGTCCGGAATCCCCAGCTATCCGGACGCTCCCGCCTCTCGTTCGTGGACGCGGACCCTCACGTCGCTCAGGTCTTGCTCCTTGGGCAGGTCCTGCCGGTCCTGGCCGGACCATAGAAGCTGGAATGTTGTGTGTGTGCCTATAAGCTATCACACTCAGGGTCGTGGGACGAGCATAGTCTAGTACCCCGACTGGGATTTGTCGGGCGACAACACCTTCCGGATCAGCACGGGAAGGAATCTTGCGAGTTGGATGTTGTGGACACGTCGGGTGGGTAGAGCGGCGGTGTATCTCGGGATACAGGTTCATGTAGTTCCGGATAACGATCTGTAGGAACCGCATGAATGGAATGAAGTTTGACCGGCGAGATGCAGTAGAACGAACTCTCTGAATGAGTTCAAACCAGAGAAAGTCGGCAAAGTCCACGTGGCGATTGAAGGCCACCGCGTGAAAGATGCGTAGAATCGGGGTGCTCGTCTGATCTATGCCCTTCGTTATAGATGAAAGGCATCGATTGATGTATGTGAACAACGTATACCATATCTTCGATAGATGTTTGCGGTTGAAGGTTGATGGAATGCGAAGTTCTGCACCGTAACCCAAGGAGAGAAGGTCGGTGCAAAGAGTAGCATCACTGACAATCGGGTCGAAGTCTTCTCGGCCTGCTACGGATCCGGCGGCCTGTAACCGAAGGAATTGTCGGAAGAGATCACTGGTGAGAAGTACTGGTGTGTGATCTATCCGACCTTCAAGATGGAATCCGCCATCGGCCTCTAACACATGGAGAGACTGCCAGAACTGCTGTAAGTATAAGATTGGGACAGTTGCAGTTTCCGTTAGAGCATAAGAGATAGGATGGCCCCTGAGTATCTCGATGATGACCTGATATTGAATAGCAGGTTGGGTTACATCGAGATGGTAGTTATTGGCTATAAGAGGAAGGAACTGATCCTCAGGAATCAGTTCCGCATCTGCGATTGGATCAATCGCTGGTGGCTGGTTTTGTGCCATTGTACCTGTGAAGAATTAATCAATTAGTACGCAAGTTTGGAAAAAGATAATAGCCGTTGGAGTTATACAGTCATGATTTAGATCACAACGGATAGTAACTCCAAATCTTGGAAGAACAAAACCCTATTCGTGAATTAGGGTTAGTTACCAAGGCGCATAGATTTGCAACAGCACATCGAATCACAAAAATTTTCTCAAAAATACACATATTAAAAGGTATAACTATGAGCACCAAGAACTTGGATTCGACCGAAGAAGAGTCAACCGGGGTTCTACTAAGACCGGATGAGTGCATGATCGGATAAGGTGTTCGACCGGAGGTAACCTAAGACCGGTGAATTTCTAAGTCCGGAGGTCATTCGACCGGAGGTCTCTTAAGACCGGAGGTCAGTCGACCGGAGGAAATATTGACCGGAGGTTACATTCGACCGGTGGTTAAACCATCGGATATGTGTTCGACCGGAGGATAGCATTTGACCGGGGGTGCGATCGACCGAGGCGTAACCCTAGATCGGAGGGAACCCCTGGAGAAGACGAAACGTCAACAGGGCAAGCCCCGGTGAAACTCGACGGCGACGCATACAGTCAATAAGAACCAACGATCGATACATACTATAAACCATGTAAGATCACGTAACCTACCTGATCAATCGACTATGGAGAAAGCGATGGGTTCGGTCGAAGGAATGTGGTCGAAGGAAACACCGGGCGAGAGAGAGAGATGAAGACGATGAGAAAAATTAGAAGGGATCGATCGAATGAAGTAATGAGGATTCGATCCGGGTGTTTTAAACCCCGAACTTGGATTTGGGCTTGGCCCGGGGCCGTTTGACATTGGGCCGGTGAAAAAAAAGAATTGGTCCGGGGAAAATTGGGTCGGGACCAAACAAGATAACTCAAACCAAAAACTTGAAGCAAAAGAAAATATTTTTGTATTTTCCGATAATATATAAAAAAAACTTAAAAAAAAACACGAGGAAAAAAATATGAAACCTATGGAAACAAATAAAAACGAAGACACGAGACTTAACTCCCCCTCGAATGTTTACCAAGAGGAGTTCCAAACACATAACCCTCTTACCTGCTCCCCCTCGAATGGAGGAATCGTGAGACTTACCAACCATCTGCCGAGAGTGCTCCCCCTATACACATTACCGGCTTGTAGATCCACCACAGTCAACTTACACTTTTCAGGAAATAGAGAATGAACTGCACACAGAATCACGAAAAAAAACAGACACACGAACACAAAAGGAGCGGGAAAAACCCGAAATCTACTTTGTTGAAATAGAAGTTCGTAACGGACACAGAGCTGAACGAGTAAAACGCAATGACCAAGGAGTGTGGATAATAGCAACCAGAGACAAGGGACTGGTGCAGTTGTCATAGTCATTCGTTATTGAATGAAACTCGTAGAGAGCTGCGAACGGATCAAACTTTCAGATTTAGCATACCTAGCTTGGACACAAGGTAATTAAATTGTTTTTCGTCCAAGGCTTTGGTAAATAGGTCTGCTAACTGATGCTCTGAATTAACAAAATAGAGTTCGATAGTACCTTTTTCCACGTGATCTTTTATAAAGTAATAGCGCACATCAATGTGCTTCGTCTTCGTGTGTTGGACGGGATTGCTTGATATGGCTATGACGCTCTTCGAGTCGCAGTAGATGGGAATCCTGGAGTAATGAAATCCATAATCTTTGAGCTGGGTGCGCATCCAGATGACTTGCGAGCAGCAACCGGCGGCTGCTACATACTCCGCCTCGGCGGTGGAGGTGGACACGCAGTTTTGCTTCTTGGAGGCCCAGCTGACAAGACGATCGCCCAAGAACTGAACATGACCCGACGTGCTTTTCCGGTCCAGCATGTTTCCAGCGTGGTCAGCGTCCGAGTAGGCTGTCAATTCAAAACCTGTCTCTTTTGGGTACCACAAACCAAGATCAGCAGTACCTTTTAAATATCGAAAGATTCGCTTAACCGCAGCTAAGTGAGACTCTTTAGGTTTCGACTGAAATCTTGCACACAAGAATGTCGAAAACATAATGTCAGGCCGACTAGCCGTCAAGTACATCAGAGAGCCAATCATGCCTCTATAAATAGTAGCATTCACATCCTTACCATCAGGATCGGAGTGAAGCTTTAGAGTAGTGGACATGGGGGTTTTCATAGAAGAAGATTGTTCCATCTGGTATTTCCGAAGAATATCCGAGATGTACTTAGATTGATTAATGAAGATTCCTGTTTGTAATTGTTTTACTTGAAGACCCAGGAAAAAATTCATTTGCCCCATCATGCTCATTTGAAAATGTTTACTCATTAAGGCAGAAAAGTTCTGACAATACTTGGGGTTCGAGGAGCCAAATATTATATCATCAACATAAATTTGTACAAGAATGATATCATTCTTCTCTCTTTTAATAAATAAAGTAGTATCAATTTTACCTTTAGAGAAGCCAGACTTGACTAAGAAGGATGAGAGTGCATCATACCAGGCTCGTGGCGCTTGCTTAAGACCGTAGAGGGCCTTGTCAAGAAAGTAGACGTAATGCGGATTTTCAGTACTTACGAAGCCTTCAGGTTGCGAGACATAAACTTCCTCCTTGAGCACGCCGTTGAGGAACGCGGATTTCACGTCCATTTGAAAGACGATGAAATTCTTGTGAGCGACGTAGGCGAGGAACATGCGGATCGCTTCAATGCGGGCAACCGGTGCAAACGTCTCATCGTAATGAATTCCTTCTTGCTGGCGATATCCTTTAGCCACTAGACGCGCTTTGTTCCGAACAATGATGCCGTTTTCGTCCTTCTTGTTCTTAAAAATCCATTTAGTCCCTATCACCGTCTTGTTCTTAGGTCGGGGAACAAGGCGCCATACTTTGAGGGTCTCAAATTGGTTGAGTTCCTCTTGCATAGCAATTACCCAGTCCGGATCATTCAGCGCTTCAGAGACAGTGGAAGGTTTGATACGGCTGAGGAACGAGGAAAATAAGCAGTCATTCGCGGTGGTGGATCGAGTTTGAACTGGTGTGGAGGGATCACCGATGATCTAATGAAGGGGGTGTGCTCGAGTCCACTTGGTGGTGTGTGGATGAGGTTGATATGTCTGATGGGAGGTATCGGAATCCACATGACCACCTGGGGGTAAATCCTGAACTGCCTCGAGGGATGATGGCCTGTGAGGTGATAGCTCCTTAGTGGGAGTTGAACACGGAGTAGAGGACGACTCAACTGGTGATGAACCGATATGAGGATCCGGGATTGCCGGAAAGGTAGCTTCGGGAGCACCTTCAATAGGAGTCGGTTCAGGGAGAAAAACTGAAACAGGAGTTGGTTCAGGAACACCGTCATCAGGAACTTGAGCAAGAGGGTGTCTATCACTGGAGCTCGGGGAAGCTTGATCATTGGCAGTAGAGGATGGAGCACCAGGCGAGGATGGACCACCAGAGTCGGTAGGGCCAGTAACTTGTGTCACTTCTGGTGCTTGAGCAGTATTCCTGTCACATGACGTAGTATTAGGCTTAACATTAAATAAGTCATTATAAAAGAATTCAAACAGTAAATCCAAGTCAAAAAGATGTGCTCTTGACGTAGACGCATGATCTGGATCCACTGGAGATTGTATAGCCTCCGAACGGAATTGTCCAGAAGCTAACACACCAGTAAGCGCGGGTTCTGAACTGAGATGTTCAGAAACCATATCAGGAGCCTCGTCAAAAGTCACGTTTACGCTCTCAACAACGGTCTTCGTCCGTTTGTTGTAGACACGGTAGGCCTTTGCTTGCTGAGAGTAGCCGATAAACACTCCTTCATCCGCTTTGGGACTGAATTTGCCAAGATCATCCTTATCATTTAAGACAAAGCAGGTGCATCCGAAAGCATGAAAGTAATTGATGTTCGGGATACGCTTGTTGATGATCTCGTACGGAGTCTTGTTGAACCGCTTGTTGATGATAGATCGATTTTGAGTATAGCAAGCGGTAGCAACAGCTTCTGCCCAAAGAAATAGTGGTAGCTTGGAATGAGATAACATCGTGTGTGCTGCTTCAACTAGAGTTCTGTTTCGACGCTCTACCACCCCATTCTGCTGAGGAGTACGAGCGGCGGAGAAGGTATGCGAGGTACCCACTGAAGTGAGATAACTTGTGAGTATTTGATTCTTGAACTCAGTGCCGTTGTCCGTCCTGATGGTCTGAACTACTTGGTTGAGACTGACTTGAATGCTTTTCAGAAGTGAGATTATCAACTCGGGAGTTTCGTCCTTTGAACGGAGAAATCGGACCCAAGGGTAACGAGAGAAATCGTCAACCATCACTAGGACATACTTCTTGTGATTTATGCTTTGAACGCGCATCGGTCCACATAAGTCCATGTGGATTAGCTCAAGGGACCGAGAAGTACTAGGAACGGCTTTCGGCTTGTGAGACGCCTTTTTCATCTTGCTCTTTTCGCAGGCAGTGCACAGATGATCTTTTGCAAACTTTAGGTCTGGCATACCTTTGACATGTCCACCGAGCACCAACTTGTTGATATTCTTGAAGTTCAAGTGCGAGAGACGACGGTGCCATAGCCAGCTTTGTTCAGCAGATGCTTTGGACAACAAACAGACTTCCTTGTCGGGTTTCAAGGACGAGAGGTCAATCGTGTAGAGGTTGGTGCGTCGCGTTCCAGCAAGTATTTCTTTACCATCCTCAGTTCGAACGCTGCACCTTTTAGCCTTGAAAGTGACCTCGAGATTCTTGTCGCAGAATTGACCGATACAGAAGAGATTGTGACCGACACCTTCGACATAGGAGACTTTCTTGATCGTGATGTTATCTTTGACAATATCGCCGTAACCCCTGATGGGAGAGGAGTGATCATTCCTGAACCGTACATTCCCACAGAACCTCTCGGTGAAGTTTGTGAGTAGCTCCCTTCTTCCGGTCATGTGTTTGGAGGAGCCTGAATCTAGATACCACACATGACCGTCCTGCAAATGGTTTATTTCTTTTTAGGTACCCATTCGTAAATGGGTTCTTTGGGGTTAGAACTAACACCCGACTTAGAGACCCGTTTAGATTTGGGTCTTTTTCTATCACGGGAAGCATCACAATGAGAATAATCATGAGCAATATGATATGAGCCGAACCAATCAGATGCAAAACGACTATCAACAAAATCATTTGATCCACAATAAGAACAACACAGACAATCATGAGTCAGTTGAAGTAATTGCGGAATGGAATAAACTTTTAAAGGAAGAGTTCCATTACAGTCAACTAAAGGTTTAGAAATAAAAACATCATGATTGTTATTGTTCTTTTTAGACTTTAAGACAGGATCAACTAATTCTGATGTTGCCGAGCTTTCTTTTGACTTCTTTGCTACCCAAGCATATTTCACTTCTCTCCGCCGACCAAAAGTATCTGAAATGCCGTTAAACCTATAGTCAGTGGGTCTGAAAATTGAAGATTGTGACCTTTGAGAGTGACCGGTCTTTTTCTTCTTCTGTGAATGCTTTTTAGATTTGGACTTTGAAGATTTTGAAGAATTGTTCACAGAAGGTTTTTGTGGGGCAGATGTGGAACATTCGCCCTTATAAAATGTAACCGGAGGCTCACAAGACTCATTTATAAAATCAACATGGCTAGGTAGAGAAGGATTAAAATCAAATTTGCTCAAATCACCATCTAAACACACCTCAGAATTCAAAAATGCTGAAAATTCTAATTCCTCATCTGAAAGGACCTTATCACATGAGGACTTCAGAACAGTGGAAGAGTTTCTTGAGAGCAGATCATATGCGGAAGCATTTTTACAATCAGAACACTGATCTGATTCAAAAGTTTGAGGCTCTTTTCCTTTAGTTGGTGACGAGTCACCCATAAAAGCTTTGCAGGAAGATGTGTCAGAAGAAGGATAAGAGTTTTCAGACAGATGAGATATCTCTCTTTGGAGAATGGAAGGCTGAGCTTGAGGGTCAGCCTTGTGAAGTTGCACTTTCAGATGATCTGCTGTCATAGCAGCCAGTTGTGAGTGCAACTTCTTTATTTCCGTCTGGAAATATTCTTTTTCCTCATCCGACATAGTCTCCTTTTTGTTGGAACTGAGAAACTCAATTTGAGATAAAAGACCTTGTTTTTCCTTTTGAAAATTTTCCCGTTCTAGTGCATACGATTCTTCTAGCTGAACAAGTTTCTTTTCTAAAATCAGAGTTGGAACATAAACTTTGGGAGCTAGAGGTTCCTCCTCAGTTTTAACGATTTTAGTATCTAGTTCAGCTTGAGAGTAACTATGAAAATAATCGGATGACAGGAAACGGGGTTTGTCAGTATTATAAGTAGAATTTAATGAATCATAAACAAAAGGAACTGTCTTTTTAGAAAGAACAAAGTTTTCTATTCTCAACTTATCTTCCAATTCTTCCTCCTCAATGGGTGTGGTCCATCGTATCTTATATTCTGAAAAGATTTTGTCTAATCCAAAAAATTCAGATGCATATAAAGTAGGAACTTTGGATAAAGCCTTGTTTAAATAATTAGGGTTATCGTACCCGATACCCGCATTTCCGTACTTTGGTTCTTTTGGTGCGATTAGCTTTAGCGTTTGATCAGATTGACCAAATTTATAAAGTTTCTTTTCAAGCTCTTCTAACTGATTTGATAACCTTATGTTCTCATTTTTGTAAGCCACGTTTTGATTTAACAAATCAATTTTCTCGGTCTCAGACGTACGTAGCTTATCGGTCAGGTCATCTACTTTGGTCATAAGTTTTTGTGACTCTGTTGAACAACTCACATTCTCTTCTCTTAAATTAGAAATCGTGCACAGGTAGCTAGAAATTTCTAAGCTTTGTTTTTCCATAAAGTCAGACTGTTTAGTGACACGGTTTTCTAGAGATGAGAGAAGTTGTTCTCTTTCTTTTAAAAGTAGCTTGTAAGAGTCAAGTTTGTTCATTGAAAGTTGCATCTGATCAAGTAAAGCTTCATGAAAAGGGGCACATACCTGGCAAGGAGCATTGTGATCTTCTTCATCAGTATCGGATGGTGATGAATGGTTGCCCATGAAACACAATGAGCTTCAGCATCCTCGGGTTCTTCATCCGACACTTGTAACCAGTAATCGTCTTCAGCCATTAGAGCTTTACCGGCTTCCTTTTCTTTGGCAAGAAGCAGCTTGGCTCGGTAGTAGTCGGCGTTGCGCACAATTGGCTTGCGACAATCTTTGGCGAAATGACCAAACCGACCATAGTTGTAGCATTTGATCGGTTCGTCTTTCGGCTTTTCTTCATTTCTTTTGTCCGACTTCTTAACAGCTTCAAAGCGACTATTACCTTCAGTCTTTTCTCGATGATCACGTCGAGTAGATACTCTTTGCTTGTTGGAGGACTTGTTAAAAAACTTCCTCTTTTGAAATGCTTGAGTGAGAAACACCATTGCTTCTTTCATCTTGGCAAGTTCTGGATCCGAGTCGCTATCGGGATCTTCAGGTTCAGAATCACTCAGCACGGGCTCTTTTCCAGATGATCGGCTGACGGACTTGCCTCTTCTCTCAGATACGAGTGCTATTTGATCAGTTGCTGGCTTTTCCTCTGCTTTCCTAATAAGTTCCATCACTTCTTCTTCGTCTTGGAGCAGCATTTCATAGAGTTCGTGAAGGTACAGCTTCTCCAAGGTCTGAGTGTGGCGAATATGGGAGACGAACGGTTTCCACTCAGGCTGTAAGTTGTTCATAAACTTTATGTTGTTTTCCGTGTTCGTCTTTGTGATCTTATTTTTCTGAAGATCATTCAGAAGCATATTAAACCTTTCGTAGGTTTCCGTCAGCGTTTCACCCTTTCGTGCTTTAAACCCATCATATCTGGTGATACAGCTGGTCACCTTTAGCTGATTATTGATGTGGCTTCCCATCATCATCTTCTCTATTTGGTCCCACATCTTTTTCGATGAGTCCTTGAAGCTATCTATACAAGCATATATGTCATTCGGTAGACTTTGAAGAAGGTATGATTTTGCCAGCTTTTCTGCCTCGTACATTTCCTTTTCCTCCTTAGTAAAATCACCAACAGATTTCCGAATCTGACGCTCTGGCCTTCCTTCAGCTGGGTTTCCCGGTACCACTTTCATTGGCCAATCTTGTGAACCCTCAGTCAGGCATTTGTATATATCTTCATAGTTGGAGTTTGCTTCTATGAAGTTCATAAATCAGTCATGCCACTGAGGGTACTCTCCCCGAAAGAGCACCGGGGGCTTTTGGTCAGAACCGATGGCTAGAGCATCCCTTGAGTTCATCTTTACTTCTTAACTTAAGAGCACTGTAATGATCGTTAGGCAAGCAGAATGATCCAAATACAATAAAAATAGAAGAAACACAGAAACACTTGGTCTAACAGAATATCGGTCAAACGAAAGACCGGAGTATGCAAGATATTGGTCGAAGGTATGCCCGGAGGAAGCAAGTATCCGGTCGAATGATACAACCGGGGATACACTTATCCGTTCGAATGATACGACCGGGGATACACGTATCCGGTCGAAGAACAAGACCGGGGAAACATGTATCCGGTCGAAGGTGTTTGACCGGAGGACCTCTAATTCGGTCAAAAGGGAGAAATTCTTATTCGGTCGAAAGGACAAGACCGGGGCACAAGTGTCCGGTCGAATACTTAGGTCGAAAGACTTTAATTATGATAACCACAAATATGAATAATAACGAATAAACCGAAGAACACGAAGAGTTCGACCGAAGAACCCGAAGAATATCTGGGATTCGACCGAAACCAAAACCCAGATCTTCTCCTTCGATCGAAAGAAACAAACAATAACCACCAAAAATCGATTCAACCGATTAACAATTCAACAGAAACCAAAAATCGACCAAACATAAAATAACCCTAATAACAATTGACCGGACAAAGGATTTCCAGAAAAAAATATTCGACCGAACTATATAACACTTACTGCTTTAAAAAAACGATCGACTAAACTAACAGATATCTAACAACCAAACAATCAAATAATGCATGTAAAGCAATTAACACAAGAAATTGATCTTAGGGTTTCAGACAAACCTTTTTACTGGATCAAACCTTTTTGCCTATCTGCTCTGATACCAATTGTAGATCCCAGTGCAGTGCAATCACAAGTAATTATGAATAATGATGAACAGATTATAGGCCACAGCAACTAGTCATATGATTGATATAACTTCAAAGGATTAAGGTTTACAGAGAGAATTTCTGATTAGGGTATGTAAACCTAATGACTAGTAAACTGAATAATGAATTTCTAATCTAACAAATGAAATAGAAATAACTTTAAATACGTAGGCTCGCAGGCCTAATGGGCTTATAGGCTTTAAGGCCTAACAAGCTTACAACTATAATCACTTGTCATAATCTACCCTGAACTTCTATTTAACTATCAAAATAGCCCTAACAATCTCCCCCTTTAAATAGAAGTTGATAGTCACATCCAGTTGGGAACATAAATTTTTCGGAAACCAAACTTGATCTCAAAATATCGAATCTGAGTCCTGTACTCCAGTCGCTCTTCAATTACACCCAGTGCTTCAAGAACAAGTGGCTTGTATTTAGGATCCACAAGTTGAACCCTTTTTTCATCTTTATCAAGTACACGCTTCAACTTTTCTTTCAGCAACATCAACGTACCATCACAGAATCTGGCAATCTGATTAAAACGAATGAAACGCATAATTCCTTTGTCGTTCAAGTAGGTCATGCCAAACGCTGGAAGCTTTATCACAGTAAATGCAGGTATATTCTGGGCATCAGACGGAATCTTCAAATCAGGCTTTAGCAGATTAATCTTTGGCTGGTTGCTTTCTAACCCAATCTGAAAATCTTCCACCGAGGCAAGTTTCATTGCACACTTCATATATCTCTTTACTGTTTCAAGTGCATCAATGACTTCCTCGGGTCTGTTAGTTCTGGTCTTTAAGTCTCGAAGAATGAACAGCAGATCTTGTGGTTCAAGAAACGGAAAGTCAGCTTCAGAGAAACAATACTTCTGACCATCTTCTCTAGTCACCATGAAATCTGAATACTTTACTTTCATGAAGAAACTAGATAATATCTGATCAACCGATGTAATCTTCAGCTTTGTCTTGTTGTTTTTGACTTGAAACTTCTTGTACACGAATATGAGTTCACGCTGTTGTTCCTTGCTTTTCATTGACTGTAGACCATGCAGAACAACTTCATCATACTTACGTATCCAGTGGGCAAAAATTTTCTTTTGGCTTTCTTCAAGGAAAGAAACTTTTATTCTGACTCTTTCCCACTTGGATGGACGAACTGGTGTAGTACTGTCTGTTCCCATAACTGGAGATGCTGGAGGAGATCTGAAGGGAATATATGATTCAGGAAGATCAGTATTAGCAACAAAATAGGTCAAAAGTGGAACCGTAACAGAAGTCTGATCGTCTGGCTGATAGTCCGAATGAAGGATCTCATCTATTTCGGCTTGCATGACTACCAACGCTCGTTCAGTATTAGCACATTCTTCCGTCGGTTCATAAACTTCATAAGGATCAAGTATCAATGCCCAGTCTTCAGGGACTATCGGAGAACCTTCATCAAATTCCTCAGGCTTTTCAACCCTTGGAATGTCAAACACTACTAACTCCATACATTGTTCTCGTTCCTATACCTGCCCTTCTGATCGAGTACCGGAACCAGTACCCTGTTCAACCTGTTCTGACTCCACTACATGTGTCTCCGGCTCAGATAGACGTTGGCGCTTCTCCCCCTCATGGTGATCAGGATCATCCTGATCATCAGGTCGGCGCTTGAGCCGTTCTGCCTGGCTACGGCAGGTATCCTCCACTGCTGAAAGGCGTTCAGTCAAAACAGCTACGGATTGCTGAAGTGACTGAAGCATAGCTTGCTGGATCTGGAAGGCTTCGGTAGAGACAATAGGTTGGGGTGTAGGTGGGGTAGGTGTTGATGCTTGAGAGCGAAGTAGGGATAGCAAATCGGCATCCTGGGTGAGTTCGGTTAGAGATTGTGCTAGAAGTTTGGCAAGAAGGATGGATTTGAGTTCAGGTATTGAAAGATCCGTGGCAGGTAGGGAAGGTGGAATAGGTGTGGTCTCCGGCTCAGTCGCAGGACTTTTGCCTTTGACCATGCGTTTGATGTTGTCCAACTCCTCCCTGATCATAGATTGGACAGCCTTTAGGGCACCGTCCATGTATTCCCTTGAGACAAACTCAGTTGGGGTAACTCCGGGGTCACTTAGACTTCCCGTTGTAGCTACGACTTTGAAGTAATTATGAATAATGATGAACAGATTATAGGCCACAGCAACTAGTCATATGATTGATATAACTTCAAAGGATTAAGGTTTATAGAGAGAATTTCTGATTAGGGTATGTAAACCTAATGACTAGTAAACTGAATAATGCATTTCTAATCTAACAAATGAAAAAGAAATAACTTTAAATACGTAGGCTCGCAGGCCTAATGGGCTTATGGGCTTTTAGGCCCAACAAGCTTACAACTATAATAACTTGTCATAATCTACCCTGAACTTCTATTTAACTATCAAAATATCCCTAACAATACACCATGATTTGAATGGGTTTCGATAAACTGCATGAGCAACGTTCGTTCGGTTTGGCCAATGTGTGGCAAAGGCAATATCCTGCACGAGAGTGGGTTTATTTCAAGTTATTTCTTGTGAAAACCTTATAATTTACATTATAGATGGACCATGTAGGGTTTGGTGTAAATCCAACGAGGTCGGTCCGGACGACAAAACACAAAGGGTACCCCCTTTGCTGAATCGGCCAAAAATGGGTGTCGCACTTAAACGTCCATAACTTTTGTTATGAAGATCCGTTTTAAACCCATGACCTATCAAAACCAACCTTAGAACGAGGAGAACGCCATGGCATGATCCATTTTTGGCAATATACCATTATTTGAGTGGGTTTTGATAAACTGTATGATGTACGTTCGTTCAGTTTGGCCAATGCGTGGCTTCGGTTATATCGTGCACGAGAGCGGGTTTAATTCAATTTATTTCTTGTGAAAACCTTATAATTTACATTGTAGATGGTCCATGTAGAGTTTGGTGTAAATCCGATGAGGTCGGTCCAGACGACAAAACACAAAGGGTACCCCCTTTGCCGAATCGGTCAAAAATGGGTGTCGCCCTTAAATGTCCAAAACTTTTGCTATGGGGATCTATTTTAAGTCCATGACCTATCAAAAAGAACCTTAAAATGAGGAGAATGCCATGGCATGGTCCCTTTTTGGCAATACAACAAGATTTGAGTGGGTTTCGATAAACTGCATGATGTACGTTCGTTCAAATTGGCCAATGCGTGGCTTCGGAAATATCCTACACGAGAGAGGGTTTATTTCAAGTTATTTCTTGTCAAAACCTTTTAATTTACATTGTACATGGACCATGTACAGTTTGGTAGAAATCCGACGAGGACGGTCCGGACGAGAAAACACAAAGGGTACCCCCTTTGCTGAATCGACCAAAAATGGGTTTCGCGCATAAACGTCTATAACATTTGCTATGAGGATCCGTTTTAAACCCATGACCCGTAAAAATAAACCTTATAATAAGGATAAAGCCATGGCATGGTCACTTTTTGTCAATACACCATGATTTGAATGGGTTTCGATAAACTGCAAGATGTACGTTCGATCGGTTTGGCCAATGCATGGCAAAGGCAATATCCTACACTAGAGCAAGTTTATTTCAAGTTATTTCTTATGAAAACCTTATAATTTACATTGTAGATGGACCATGTACAGTTTGGTGTAAATCCGACGAGGTCGGTCCGGACGACAAAACATAAAGGGTACCCCCTTTGCTGAATCGGCCAAAAATGGGTGTCGCGCTTAAACATCCATAACTTTTGTTATGGGGATCCGTTTTAAGCCCATGACCTATCAAAATGAACCTTAGAACGAGGAGAACGCCATAGATGGTTCCTTTTTTGGCAATACACCATGATTTGAGTGGGTTTCGATAACAACATGATGTACGTTCATTTAGTTTGTCCAATGCGTGGCTTCGGTAATATCCTTCACAAGAGCGGGTTTATTTCAAGTTATTTCTTGTGAAAACCTTATAATTTACATTGTAGATGGGACATGCACAGTTTGGTGGAAATCCGACGAGGTCGGTCCGGATGAGAAAACACAAAGGGTACCCCCTTTGATGAATCGGCCAAAAATGGGTGTCGCACTTAAACGTCCATAACTTTTTCTACGGGGATCCGTTTTAATCCCATGACCCATCAAAACAAACCTTAGAACGACTATCATGCCATGGCATGGTATCTTTCTGGCAATACACCATGATTTGATTGCGTTTCGATAAACTGCATGAGTTACGTTCGTTCGGTTTGGCCAATGTGTGGCAAAGGCAATATCCTGCACGAGAGCGGTTTATTTCAAGATATTTCTTGTGAAAACCTTATAATTTACATTGTAGATGGACCATGTAGAGTTTGGTGTAAATCCGACGAGGTCGGCCCGGACGACAAAACACAATGGGTACCCCCTTTGCTGAATCGGCCAAAAATGGGTGTCACGCTTAAACGTCCATAACTTTTGTTATGGCGATCCACCATGATTTGAGTGGGTTTCGATAAACTGCATGATGTATGTTCGTTCAGTTTGTCCAATGCGTGGCTTCAGCAATATCATGCACGAGAGCGAGTTTATTTCAAGTTATTTCTTGTGAAAACCTTATAATTTACATTGTCGATCCATCAAAACAAACCTTAGAACTAGGAGCAAGCGATGGCATGGTCTCTCTCTAGCAATACACTATGATTTGAGAGGGTTTCGATACACAGCATGATGTACGTTCGTTCGGTTTGGCCAATGCGTGAGTTCAGCAATATCCTGCTCGAGAGCGGGTTTATTTCACGTTATTTCTTGTGAAAGCCATATAATTTACATTCTAGATGGACTATGTACAGTTTGTTGGAAATCCGATGACGTCGGTCCGGATGAGAAAACACAAAGGGTACCCCCTTTGCTGAATCGACCAAAAATGGGTGTCGCGATTAAACGTCCATAACTTTTGCTATGGGGTTCAGTTTTAAGCCCATGACCCGTCAAAACGAACTTTAGAACAGTTAGCATGCCATGGAATGGTCTCTTTCTGGAAATACACCATGATTTGAATGGGTTTCAATAAACTGCATGAGCTACGTTCGTTCGGTTTAGCTAATGTATGGCAAAGGCAATATCATGCACGAGAGCGGTTTATTTCAAGTTATTTCTTGTGAAAACCTTATAATTTACATTGTCGATTGTCCATGTACAGTTTGGTGGAGATCCGACGAGGTCGGTCCGGACGACAAAACACAAAGTGTACCCCCATTGCTGAATCGGCCAAAAATGGGTGTCGCACTTAAACGTCCATAACTTTTGATACGAGGATCCGTTTTAATCCCATGACTCCTAAAGTCGAACCTTAGAACGATTAGCATGCCATGGGAAGGTCTCTTTCTGGAAATACACCATGATTTGAGTGGATTTCGTTAAACTGCATGATGTATGTTCTTTCGGATTGGCCAATGCCTGGCTTCGGCAATATCCTGCACACGAGAGCGGGTTTATTTGAAGTTATTTATTGTGAAAACCTTATAATTTACATTGTAGATGTACCATGTACAGTTTGGTGGAAATCCAACGAGGTCGGTCTGGACGAGAAAATGCAATGGGTACCCCCTTTGCTGAATCGGCCAAAAATGAGAGTCGCGCTTAAACGTCTATAACTCTTGCTACGAGGATCCGTTTTAAACCCATGATCTGTCAAAACAAACCTTAGAACGAGGAGCAAGCGATGGTATGGTCTCTCTCTATCAATACACTATGATTTGAGAGGGTTTCGATAAACTTCATGATGTACGTTCGTTCGGTTTGGCCAATGCGTGAGTTCGGCAATATCCTGTACGAGAGCGGGTTTATTTCACGTTATTTCTTGTGAAAGCCTTATAATTTATATTCTAGATGGACTATGTACAGTTTGTTGGAAATCCGACGAGGTCGGTCCGGACGAGAAAACACAAAGGGTACCCCCTTTGCTGAATCGACCAAAAATGGGTGTCGCGATTAAACGTCCATAACTTTTGCTATGAGGTTCAGTTTTAAGCCCATGACCCGTCAAAACGAACTTTAGAAAAGTTAGCATGCCATGGCATGGTCTCTTTTTGTCAATACACCATGATTTGAATGGGTTTCGATAAACTGCACGAGCTACGTTCGTTCGGTTTGGCCAATGGTGGCAGAGGCAATATCCTGCACGAGAGCGGTTTATTTCAAGTTATTTCTTGTGAAAACCTTATAATTTACATTATAGATGTACCATGTAGAGTTTGGTGTAAATCCGAGGAGGTCGATTCTGACGACAAAACACAAAGGGTACCCCCTATGCTGAATCGGCCAAAAATGGGTGTCACGTTTAAACGTCCATAACTTTTGTTATGGGGATCCGTTTTAAGCCCATGACCTGTCAAAACGAACCTTAGAACGAGGATAACAACATTTCATGGTCCGTTTTTGGCACTACACCATGATTTGAGTGGGTTTCGATAAACTGCATGATGTACGTTCGTTCAGTTTGGCTAATGCATGGCTTCGGCAATATCCTACACGAGAGTGGGTTTATTTCAATTTATTTCTTGTGAAAACCTTATAATTTACCCTGTAGATGGGTCATGTACAGTTTAGTGGAAATCCGTCGAGGTCGGTCCGGACAACAAAACACAAAGGGTACCCCCTTTGCTGAATCGGCCAAAAATGGGTGTCATACTTAGCCGTCCATAACTTTTGTTTCGGGGATCCGTTCGTTCGGTTCGGTTTGAATGGGTTTTGATAAACTGCATGACCTACGTTCGTTCGGTTTGGCCAATGTGTGGCATAGGCAATATCCTGCACGAGAGCGGGTTTATTTCATGTGAAAACCTTATAATTTACATTGAATATGAACCATGTAGAGTTTGGTGTAAATCCGACGAGGTCGGATCGGACGACAAAACACAAAGGGTACCCCTTTGCTGAATAGGCCAAAAATGGGTGTCGCGATTAAACGGCCATAACTTTTGCTATGGGGTTCAGTTTTAAGCCCACGACACGTCAAAACGAACCTTAGAATAATTATCATGCCATGGCATGGTCTCTTTCTGGCAATACACCATAATTTGAATGGGTTTCGATAAACTACATGAGCTACGCTCGTTCAGTTTGGCAAATGTGTGGCTTCGACAATATCATGCTCGAGAGCAGGTTTATTTCATGTTATTTATTGTGAAAACCTTATAATTTACATTGTCGATGGTCCATGTACAGTTTGGTGGAAATCCGACGAGGTCGGTCCGGACAACAAAACACAAAGGGTACCCCCTTTGCTGAATCGGCCAAAAATGGGTGTCGCACTTAAACGTCCATAATTTTTGCTACGGGGATCCGTTTTAATCCCATGAGCCATCAAAACGAACCTTAGAACAACTAGCATGCCATGGTGTGGTCTCTTTCTGGAAAAACACCATGATTTGCGTGTGTTTCGATAAACTGCATGATGTACGTTAATTCGGTTTGGCCATTGCGTGGCTTCGACAATATCCTGCACACAAGAGCGGGTTTATTTGAAGTTATTTATTGTGAAAACCTTATAATTTACATTGTAGATGGACCATGTAGAGTTTGGTGTAAATCCGACGAGGTCGGTCCGGACGACAAAACACAAAGGGTGTCACGCTTAACTTTTGTTTTGGGGATCCGTTTTAAGCCCATGACCTGTCAAAACGAACTTTAGAACGAGGATCACGCCATAGCATGTCTCATTTTGGAAATACACCATGATTTGAATGGGTTCCAATAAACTGCATGTTCTACATTCGTTCGGTTTGGCCAATGCGTGGCTTCAGCAATATCCTGTACGAGAGCGGGGTTATTTCAAGTTATTTCTTGTGGAAACTTTATAATTTACATTGTATATAGACCATGTAGATTTTGGTGTAAATCCAACAAGGTCGGTCCGGTTGACAAAACACAAAGGGTACCCCCTTTGCTGAATCGGTCGAAAATGGGTGTCGCGCTTAAACGTCCATAAATTTTGCTACGGGGATCTGTTTTAAGCCCATGACTTGTCAAAATGAACCTTAGAACGAGGTGAATGCCATGGAATGGTCCCTTTTGTAAATACACCATGATTTGAGTGGGTTTCGATAAACTGCATGATACACGTTCGTTCAGTTTGGCAAATGCGTGGCTTCGGCAATATCATGCTCGAGAGCGGGTTTATTTCATGTTATTTATTGTGAAAACCTTATAATTTACATTGTCGATGGTCCATGTACAGTTTGGTGGAAATCCGACGAGGTCGGTCCGGACGACAAAACACAAAGGGTACCCCCTTTGCTGAATCGGCCAAAAATGGGTGTCGCACTTAAACGTCCATAATTTTTGCTACGGGGATCCGTTTTAATCCCATGAGACGTCAAAACGAACCTTAGAACAACTAGCATGCCATGGTGTGGTCTCTTTCTGGAAAAACACCATGATTTGCGTGTGTTTCGATAAACTGCATGATGTACGTTAATTCGGTTTGGCCATTGCGTGGCTTCGACAATATCCTGCACACAAGAGCGGGTTTATTTGAAGTTATTTATTGTGAAAACCTTATAATTTACATTGTAGATGGACCATGTAGAGTTTGGTGTAAATCCGACGAGGTCGGTCCGGACGACAAAACACAAAGGGTGTCACGTTTAACTTTTGTTTTGGGGATCCGTTTTAAGCCCATGACCTGTCAAAACGAAGTTTAGAACGAGGATCACGCCATATCATGTCTCATTTTGGCAATACACCATGATTTGAATGGGTTCCAATAAACTGCATGTTCTACATTCGTTCGGTTTGGCCAATGCGTGGCTTCAGCAATATCCTGTACGAGAGCGGGGTTATTTCAAGTTATTTCTTGTGGAAACTTTATAATTTACATTGTATATAGACCATGTAGATTTTGGTGTAAATCCAACAAGGTCGGTCCGGTTGACAAAACACAAAGGGTACCCCCTTTGCTGAATCGGTCGAAAATGGGTGTCGCGCTTAAACGTCCATAAATTTTGCTACGGGGATCTGTTTTAAGCCCATGACTTGTCAAAATGAACCTTAGAACGAGGTGAATGCCATGGAATGGTCCCTTTTGTAAATACACCATGATTTGAGTGGGTTTCGATAAACTGCATGATACACGTTCGTTCAGTTTGGCCAATGCATAGTTTCGGCAATATTCTGCACGAGAGCGGGTATATTTCAAGTTATTTCTTGTGAAAACCTTATTATTTACATTGTAGATAGAACAAGTATAGTTTGGTGGAAATCCGACGAGGTCGGTCCAGACGACAAAACACAAAGGTTACCCCTTTGCTGAATCGACCAAAAATGGGTGTCACACTTAAACGTCCATAATTTTTGTTATGGGGATCCGTTTTTATCCCATGACCCATCAAAACGAACCTTAGAACGAGGAGAACGCCATGACATGGTCTCTTTCTGGCAATACACCATGATTTGAATGGGTTTCGATAAACTGCATGAGCTACGTTCGTTCGGTTTGGCCAATGCGTGGCTTCGGCAATATCCAGCATGAGAGCGGGTTTATTTCAAGTTATTTGTTGTGAAAGCCTGATAATTTACATTATATATGAAATATGTATAGTTTGGTGGAAATCTGACGAGGTCGGTCCGGACGAGAAAACACAAAGGTTACACCCGTTGTTAAATCGAACAAAAATGGGTGTCACGATTAAACGTCCATAACTTTTGCTATGGGGTTCAGTTTTAAGCCCATGACCTGTCAAAACGAACATTAGAACGATTATCATGCCATGGCATGGTCTCTTTCTGGCAATACACCATGATTTGTGTTAAGTCTAAATATTGTATCCAAGATTTAATAGGAAAGTCAAATATGTAATAGTCAACATTGAGCTTGTAATTGTTAGTCAAGGTATGTTTTACTTTCTTTAGTAGTTAAGTCTTTGTATTAGATAGTGAGTATATAAGGGTTTGTGTTTGTAATCATGTAGTAACGAACTTGAGTCTATGCATATTGTAATTCTAGAGTGTGTGTAATACAAGATCTACTTTCTCTCTCTAGATTCTCTCTCTAGTTCTTGAGCTTATTAAATAAATCTTGAGTAATTAGCTTGATTGATTGGGATTTTATGTTTAACAATTGGTATCAGAGTTGAACCAAACTTTTCAGAAAAGATTTTATCATGATTTGAATTGAAATCTAAAGTTTTAAAATTGAAAATCGTTATTTTCGAAGTTTTTTCAAGAAAACGTGTTTTTACTGTTTCATCCGATTTTTTTTGTGAAAAATCATTTTTAATGCTGAAATTGATGATATTTTGATGATAATGATGCACACATCATCAAAAAGGGGGAGAATTATAAAGATTCAATTTCAAAGAGTTCATTTTCAAAGTTTGTGACTAAAATTCAAATTGCTTCCGCTGCTGATTTAAAGTCAAAAGGATTCAAAGCCAAAAGATTCTGAAAAGATATATCAAGATTCAAGAAAGTTTGTTCTTCCAAAGATGATTCAGAGATCAAAGTGATGAAGATACAATTTTGTTTGAAGACGAAAGATTTTTCAGAAATGAAGTTTCAAGTTTCAAAGAAGTTTCAAGAATTTCCTGTTTTGTTCAAGGCATGTTGACTTTCCAGAGCTTCAAAGATGAAAAAGACTTTCCAAGATTCTTCAAAAGCTGCAAAAGAGCAAAGTTTTTGAAAGCTTCAAGAGACAAAAGATGAAGAATCAAGAGTTGAAGATCTGCATCAAATTTTTATTAAATCTTGAATACAAAGGGGGAGATTGTTAAGTCTAAATATTGTATCCAAGATTTAATAGGAAAGTCAAATATGTAATAGTCAACATTGACCTTGTAATAGTTAGTCAAGGTATGTTTTACTTTCCTTAGTAGTTAAGTCTTTGTATTAGATAGTGAGTATATAAGGGTTTGTGTTTGTAATCATGTAGTAACGAACTTGAGTCTATGCATATTGTAATTCTAGAGTGTGTGTAATACAAGATCTACTTTCTCTCTCTAGATTCTCTCTCTAGTTCTTGAGCTTATTAAATAAATCTTGAGTAATTAGCTTGATTGATTGGGATTTTATGTTTAACAATTGGTATCAGAGTTGAACCAAACTTTTCAGAAAAGATTTTATCATGATTTGAATTGAAATCTAAAGTTTTAAAATCGAAAATCGTTATTTTCGAATTTTTTTCAAGAAAACGTGTTTTTACTGTTTCATCCGATTTTTTTTTGTGAAAAATCATTTTTAATGCTGAAATTGATGATATTTTGATGATAATGATGCTCACATCATCAAAAAGGGGGAGAATTATAAAGATTCAATTTCAAAGAGTTCATTTTCAAAGTTTGTGACTAAAATTCAAATTGCTTCCGCAAACTTCTTTGATATTAGTTTGAGTGGGTTTCGATAAACTGCATGATGTACGTTCGTTCGATTTGGCCAATGAGTGGCTTCGGTAATATCCTGCACGAGAGCAAGTTTATTTCAAGTTATTTCTTCTGAAACCCTTAAAGTTACATTGTAGATAGACCATGAACATTTTGGTGGAAATCTGACGAGGACGGTCCGGACGACAAAACACAAAGGGTACCCCCTTTGCTGAATCGGCTAAAAATGGGTGTCGCACTTAAACGTCCATAACTTTTGTTATGGGGATCCGTTTTAAACCCATGACCCATCAAAACGAACCTTGAAATGATTAGCACGCCATGGCATGGTTTCTTTCTGGCAATACACCATGATTTGATTGGGTTTCGAAAAACTGCATGATTTAGTTTCGTTCGGTTTGGCTAATGCGTGGCTTCGGCAATATACTGCATGAGAGCGTGTTTATTTCAAGTTATTTCTTGTCAAAACCTTATAATTTACATTGTATATGTACCATGTATAGTTTGGTGGAAATCCAACGAGGTCGGTCCGGATGAGAAAACACAAAGGGTACCCCATTTGTTCAATCGGCCAAAAATGGGTATTGCGCTTAAACGTCTATCAGTTTTGCTACGATGATCCATTTTGAATCCATGACCCATCAAAACAAACCTTAGAACGAGAAGCAAGCCTTGGCTTCAAGCATTTAATACAAGTTTACTGTTTGATTATCAGATACTGTATTGATTTACTGTTTCATTGAATATCAAAGTGTTATTCCGCAAACTTCTTTGATATTAGTTTCTGAGAATTAATTCTTGTTAAGAATTCGATCCTGACAAGTGGTATCAGAGCCTATTGAATCAGAAACATCTATCATGGAAAATCTTACAGAATCAAGCAGCACTTTGGTCTCCAAGGTTCCAATGCTCAAACCCAGTGAGTTTGACATGTGGAAGATAAGGATCAGGCAATATATTCTTCTCACTGACTACTCAATGTGGGATATCATTGAGAATGGTCCTTCTGAAGCTGGAAGAATAGGACCAGATGGAAAAAGACCTCCACCAAAGACAGATGGTGAAAGAAAGATCAGGCAGACAGAGATGAAGGCCTTGAGTACTCTGCTCTTGGCAATCCCTAATGAATATCAGCATCAATTCTGCAACTGCACTGATGCTCAAATTCTCTGGAATTCTCTAGAGAAAAGATTTGCTGGAACTAAGAGTATCAAGAGAAATCAAAGAGATGTTCTTAAGCAGCAGTATGAGAATTTTACTTCATCAAAGAATGAGTCCATGACTCAAACTTTTGATAGGTTCAACAAACTCATTGGAGAACTGGCCACTGTTGGAGTAAAGATGGATCAAGATGACATCAACAGAAAATTCCTCAGATCTCTTGGAGATGAATGGACTATGTACACTGTCTCTTATAGGCAGAGTGACAATCTGGAGGAGAAAGAACTTGATTATCTATACAATGATCTAAGAGTTTTTGAAACTGAGGTAGAGATCAAGAAGAAACCTACTGGTTATGTCCACAATTCTGCACTCCTTTCAGCAGCCACTGATACTACTGCCATTCCTGAAGCAGTTAGTACTGCTGGTGGAGCAAGTTCAGAAAAGGGATCTGAAACAATCTTTGAAGCCTTCTTGTCCAGTCATAGTAACACTTCATTAATCAATGATGATCTGGATCAACTTCACCCTGATGATCTGGAGGAGATGGATATAAAATGGCAGATGGCCATGCTATCCATGAGGGTGAAGAAGTTCATTAAAAGAACAGGAAGGAATAACTTCTCCCAAAGAAGAGAGGATGGAGCTGGTTTTGACAAAACCAAGGTGGAATGCTACAAGTGTCACATGAAAGGACACTTTGCTAGAGAATGCAGGAATGCTGAGTCTAACAACAACCATCAACAAGCTCAGAATGGAGGCTACACTCAGAACAAGAATCCTGCTCAAGCCCTTGTTTCTCAACAAGGAATGGGATTTGACTGGAGTGATCAAGCTGAGGAAGCCATTCAGAATCAAGCTCTTATGGCAGAAGTGTCTGATCTCCCATCTGAGGTAATTTCTAACCTTTGCACTAAAACTTGCATTGACACTGTCAAAAGATACAGGGATCACAATCAAAGTATGTGTGATGACCTCAAAAGGTTAGAAAAGGATAGAAGAGACTATGTACTAATAGTTGAGAGATTTGAAGAACAAATCAAAGGCTTTCAAGCCAATGAACTTCAACACTCTTATGATACTAACTACTGGAAGTGGGAAAAGAATGAGTTAGAGACTAAACTGTCTAAATCCTTAGAAGAGAGTGATAAGCTAAAGGAGGAATTGTCCAAAGTCAAACTTGACATAGAGAAGTTTTCATATGCTTCAAAGGCAATGGATTCTCTTCTAAAGGCTCAGATTCATGATAAGATGAAGCCTGGTATTGGATACAACAGTACACCTCCTCCTTATAATAACAAATATATCTCTCCTACTTCAGACTTGTTAGAAACCAAGGAGAATAAGGACTTATCAGATAAGGCCTTTAAGATAGACCCTCTGGATGAAGTAGTGATTAAGGATATTACTGAGAAAGAAGCCAGTATGAAGAGAGATAATAAGATAGGTAAAGAAATTCATGAAGAAAACAAGATAATCACCAATGAGGGATGTGGGAAAGACTGGATAAAATCCAAGGAAATAGAAAAGACCAAAGGAAAAGACAACAAGGTCCATTACAAACAGACCACAGTTGTGAATCCTGCATCTGGTAAACAGTTGTGATTGCTATAAAGCAAAGAGCCAACATTCTGGTTTAAAAAGAGGAAATCAAAGAAACTGGAATAATCAATGGGCTCAGAAGCAAGGAGTTGATCTGAATAAAATCAATAGACCAAAACCTTGCTTCATATGTGGCAAGTTAAATCATCTGGCCAAATCTTGCTTTTTCAATCCTATCAATCAACATATGACCTTTCAAAGATGTAAGCAAAAGTCTGTTGATTATAGAAAGGCTGGAAAGAAACATGTTGAAAAAGGAGGCCCCATAAAGAAAAGAATTTTTAAAGAAAGCATTAAAATGTGGGTGCCCAAAAGCACTAAAACTGTTAGTACTGCTGACAGGGATAGTGCTGCTGGAGGTTTTACTGCTGCTACCTGTGTTAGTACTGCTAAAAACATTAATGCTGCTAATACAGTTAGTATCTCTTCAAAGGTTAATACTGCCAACACAGTTACTGCTGCTTGCACTGTTACTACTGCTAACAAGGTTAGTACTGCTAAGCATGAAAGTGCTGCTAAGACAGTCAATACCTCTAAAACCAGTACTGTTACCAGCACAACTGTTTCTAAGCCTATAATTGTGACAAAATACTCCAAGAATGAGGAGTTAAAATTCAAGAATCTTGTCAAGAAGGAATGCAAGTATTTTGATGAGAAAGGGGTACCCAAGACCACATTGGCTTGGGTTCCTAATTCATACTAACTGACTTATCTAATGTGCAGGGCAACCAACAGCTCAAGGGAAAGAGCATATGGCATGTTGATAGTGGTTGCTCAAGGCACATGACAGGCAACATGTCATGCCTTCAGGATTTCAAGCATATTAATGGAGGACATGTTGCTTTTGGAGACAATCTTACTGGTGGTAAGATAAGTGGAAAAGGTAATGTCACCAAAGGTAAGATGACATTTGAGGATGTCTACTATGTTGATCAATTAAAATACAACCTGTTAAGTGTATCACAGGTTTGTGACAAACAACATAGTATATTATTTACAAATACTGAATGTATGATCCTTGCTCCAGGGTTCAAAGTAGTTGATGAAAGCATGATACTACTAAGAACTCCAAGAAAGGACAATGTATACTGTCTTGATATGGAAAATGTTAAAAGTGATTCATCTCTAAATTGTCTTGTTTCAAAAGCTTCTATAGATGAATCCTCTCTGTGGCACAGAAGGATGTGTCACATGAATTTTAAGACTATGAACAAACTTGTTAAAAACAACCTTGTAAGAGGTTTACCTTCCAAAGTCTTTTCATGTGATGATCATTGTGTTGCTTGTCTCAAAGGCAAACAACATAAAACTTCTCATAAGACCAAAGAGATAAATTCTATTTCTTCTTGTCTACAGTTATTGCACATGGATCTGTTTGGCCCTACAAATGTGATGAGTATAGGCAAGAAATCTTACTGCTTAGTTATTGTTGATGATTACTCTAGATTCACCTGGGTATATTTTCTAAGGACTAAGGATGAGACAAGTGGACTGATCAAGTCCTTTATCCTGAGAATTGAAAACCAAACTAATCAAAAAGTAAAAGTCATTAGATCAGACAATGGAACTGAATTCAAAAATTTTGATCTAAACACCTTTTGTGAGGAAAAAGGAATTGAGAGACAGTATAGTGCTCCTAGGACTCCTCAACAGAATGGTGTTGCTGAAAGGAGAAATAGGACATTAATAGAGGCTGCTAGATCTCTATTGGCTGATTCAAAACTGCCAATTACCTTCTGGGCTGAAGCAGTTAATACTGCCTGTTATGTCCAAAACAGAGTTCTAGTAGTTAAGCCAAAGAACAAGACACCATATGAGCTTTTAAATAAAAGAAAACCCTTTATTGGATTTTTCAAACCTTTTGGGTGTGCTTGTACCATTCTCAATACCAAAACTCACTTAGGTAAGTTTGATAGCAAAGCAGATGATGGATTTCTGGTTGGTTATTCATCTCAAAGTAAGGCCTACAGAGTTTTCAATTCATCTACTAGAATAATTGAAGAGAGTGACAATGTCAAATGCAATGAGAACACACCAAATCCTATTGGAACTGGTCCTCAATGGCTATTTGACATTGATTCACTAACTAACTCCTTTGGTTTCAGTAGTAATGATCTTGCAGGTTCAGGAGGTGAAGGATCAGGGACTACACAAGTTCAAGAAAGTGTACCTAAATCCGTGATCTTTCCCACTCCCACAGTGAATTCTTTTGAAGACTGTGAAATAGAACAAGCTACTGGACCAAGTCAGAGTAGAAATGAAGAGAATCAAGAAGATAAAGAATCAGAAGAAGCAGCTGAAAACACTTCAGTTGAGTTGAATGACTCCAATCTAGAAGCTAATGTTAATGAAGAACCTAGTCATAACACCAGAGTTCAAAAGAATCATCCTCCACAGCTGGTAATAGGAGATATATCGTCTCCTATGATGACTAGACACCAGAGCAGACTTCAAGAGATGCAAGATCAACAGCATACAGTGCTGTCCTGCTTTCTATCCCAGCTTGAGCCTAAAAAGGCACATGATGCAATGAAAGAATCCAGCTGGATAGAAGCAATGCAAGAAGAATTACTACAGTTCAAACTACAAGATGTATGGGATCTGGTAGACCTTCCTAAAGGTCACAGAGCAATTGGCACAAAGTGGATCTTTAGGAACAAGAGAGATGAAAGAGGGATTGTCATAAGGAACAAAGCAAGGCTAGTGGCTCAAGGGTATACTCAAGAAGAGGGTATTGATTATGAAGAAGTCTTTGCCCCTGTGGCTAGGATAGAAGCTATCAGATTATTCCTAGCCTATGCTTCTTACATGAACTTCAAAGTCTATCAAATGGATGTAAAGAGTGCTTTTCTCTATGGATCAATTGAAGAAGAGGTATATGTCTGTCAACCACCAGGGTTTGAAAACCCAAGCTATCCAGACAGGGTATACAAGTTGAAGAAAGCTCTTTATGGACTGCATCAAGCTCCAAGAGCATGGTATGACACACTGTCATCCTACCTCTTGGACAATGGATTTGAAAGAGGAGTCATTGATAAGACCCTATTTATCAAGAGAAAGAAGAAGGATATCTTGTTGGTCCAAATTTATGTTGATGACATTATCTTTGGATCTACAAAAGATATCATGTGCAAGGAGTTTGAAGATCTAATGCATCAAAGGTTTCAAATGAGTTCCATGGGGGAACTTACTTTCTTCCTTGGACTCCAAGTTCAACAGAAGCCAGATGGCATATTCATATGTCAGTCCAAGTATGTGCAGGACATTTTAATCAAGTTTGGTTTCTCAGACTCAAAACCTGCTAGTACACCTATGGAAACACACAAACAGATAACTGCAGATCTTGAGGGGGAGGATATGGATGTGCATCATTACAGATCTATGATTGGCTCTCTCATGTATCTCACAACATCAAGGCCAGATATAATGTTTCCAGTCTGTGTGTGTGCAAGATTCCAAGTTAGGCCAAAGCAATCTCACTTTCAAGCTGTTAAGAGGATATTCAGATATCTCAAAGGACAACCCAGATTGGGACTTTGGTATCCTCATGACTCACCCTTTGACCTAATTGCATACTCAGACAGTGACCTAGGTGGGGCAAACTTGGACAGAAAGTCTACTTCTGGAGGATGTCAGTTCTTGGGTGCTAGACTAGTTTCATGGCAGTGCAAGAAACAAACCACAGTGTCCACATCTACAACAGAAGCAGAGTACATAGCAGCTGCAAGTTGCTGTGCTCAGGTCTTATGGATTCAGAATCAAATGTTGGACTATGGGGTAACCTTTCTACACACTCCCATCTTTATTGATAATAGCAGTGCTATCAACATTGTAAATAATCCAGTCAAGCACTCTAAGACAAAGCACATTGAGATTAGGTATCACTTCATAAGAGACTGTAATGAAAAGAAACTTGTTCAAGTTGTGAAAGTTCATACTGACAACCAGTTTGCTGATCTATTCACCAAAGCTTTTGATGTGGGTAGATTCACCTTCTTGGTAACAAGTGTGGGAATGATCAACTCTGAATAAGCTTTATCTCAACAAGTGGATAAATAACTGTATATTATAGTTTCTTGGTGCTACTAATCTATCTTTGCAGGGCATACATAGCAGTACTCAATTCAGCCTAAGCTTCAAGAAGTAAGTTAGTTAATACTAGTTGGTTAATACTGCTAGTTAGTTAATACTGCTAGTTAGTTAAAACTGCTAGTTAGTTAATACTGCTAGTTGGTTAATACTGCTAGTTAGTTAATACTGCTAGTTGGTTAATACTGCTAGTTAGTTAATACTGCTAGTTGGTTAATACTGCTAGTTAGTTAATACTGCTAGTTAGTTAATACTGCTAGTTAGTTAATACTGCTAGTTGATTAATACTGCTAGTTAGTTAATACTGCTAGTTGGTTAATACTGCTCGCAGTTAATACTGCTAGTTATTTAATACTGCTCGCAGTTAATACTGCTAGTTAGTTAATACTGCTCGCGGTTAATACTGCTAGGTAGTTAATGCAGCTCTAGGTTAATACTGCTTTTATTCCGAATACTATAAATACCCTTTGCCCGCCTAAATGTTCATAACGACTCTTTGCATACTGTTCCCTTGCTATTCTAATCTTTTTCTCTCAAGAACCTAGTCTTCCAGGCAAGAAAATCCCAGTTCAATGGCATCAATGGCGTTTATCGATGAGCACAATGAGATCGCCATGCTGTAGAAGCCCAAACAAGCAGAAGGATTCCACCAGATTGTGGATTTCCTCAAGTCAAGCCACATTGCTCATGCCCTCACTGTTGCCCCTACCATCTACATTGAGCATCAGAGGCAGTTCTGGGCAAATGCCACCATTGTTGCTGAAAATGGTGTGCAAATGATAAAGACAACAGTATGTGACAAGCCATTAACAGTTACTGAAGAGGTGATTCGCATCAGTCTACGTCTAGACGATGCCTCTGGTATAACGTCTATCTCTAATGATGAACTGTTTTCTAAACCTACAAGCATGGGGTATGGAGGCCCATTGGGTGTTTTCAAATTCTCAAAAGCAAAGTTTTCACCCCAATGGCGTTTTCTTGTTCATACCCTGATGCATTGCATCTCCAAAAAGACTACTGGATGGAGTGAGTTCAGCAGTCCAATTGCCTATGCTTTGGTCTGCTTGGCTACATCCAGAAGGTACAATTTCTCAAAAATGATTTTCAATGATCTTGTATAAAACATGGGAAACAAAAAGAGTTTCTTTATGTATCCCAAGTTTGTCCAAGAAGTCATTACCCATGAATTGTCGGATATACCCCAACCTGTTGGGGTATATGTACCTAAACCCCCCAAAGGCAAGGTTTTCTCAAATATGAGAAGATCTGCTGGGGACTCGGAAGGAGTTGACACCCCATTGTTCTCTACAATGATGGTGGTGTCCCAAACCACTGAAGGTATGGCAGCAGGGTCAAGGCCCTCATTAGACCATCCCACTGCTAGCCAAGCCCAACCTTCTCACTCAAAAACAATTCCCCAGTCCATTCTTATAAAACCAACCTCTCCAATTACCCATACTTACAAGAGAAAACAGGTAAAGAAGGCTCCTTCCCTTCTTGTACCAGAATCCCCTAAGCTTTTAAGCCCTCTAAGGGAGAATTCTCCTTTAGAGAATACCCATAGGGAAACCACAGGGGTGTCTCCCAACCCCAAGGAGGTGCTCTCTGAGGAGGAGGTAGAGCATATGGATGATGAGGCTGCCACTACTCCTGCTAGCACAGAGGAGGAAAGTGGTAACATCAATAAGACCTCCCCCATGGCAACTTTAAATGAGCAATCATTTGAAGGTCCCTGGTGCCAAGAAACCAAGGGGGTGGATAGTGCTTCTGCTAGGCAGAAGACTTCCACTTCAAAAAGATCCAATGATCCTTCAATAGGGGGTAACACTCCTGGAGAAGGTGAGGACAGATATAACTATGAGGAATTGATGGAAACCATGGGAAACATCAACAAGGATGTTATTCAGCAAAGACAAGAAATAGAGGAGCTGAAGCTGGTCATCCTGTCTCAACAAGTGCAGATTGCCAAGCTCAAGAAGTTGGTAATGAAACAAGTACAGAAACAGAAAAGGAAACAATTTGTGCTAAGGAGAAGGAAGGTTGAGAAGGATGCTCCCAAAAAGGTGGAGATCAACATGGAAGAAGCATCAAGGGAAGGGGAGCTGGAAAAAGAGAAAGTAGAAGTTGAGGGGGAGAGGGAAGCAGAAAAAGAAAGAGTCTCAGATACACTAGAAGCAGAAACTGATAATGCTGCCGAAACATCACAAGCAGCAGTAACAGAGTTATCACCAACAGAAGTTGAAGTAGCTGAGACATTGATCAAAGCAAAGCATGACACTTCCAAAACAAAGGGAGTGATCATAAAGGAAGGGGGAGCAAAGAAAAGAGAAAAGAAAGAAATGGATGCAGAGGCAAAGAATAAAGGAAAAGCAAAAATGGTGGAATCTGATCAACCTGTCAAGAAGCAAAAGTTGGTTGAATCAGATGAAGCCTTAGCAAGGAAAATGCAGGAGGAGATGGAAAAAGAAGAAAGAGCTCAAGTTGAGAAGGATAGGGAAATGGCAAAGGCTTTAGCTGCTGAGCTAAATAAAGCCTATCAAAAGGGGATTGAAACTGAAAAGGCTAAACAAAGGGCTATAAGTCTGAGAAAGGCTATGATGGCTAATACAAGTGCAAAGAAAAGAAGACCTTCACAAACTTACCTTGCCACTCAGGAAAGAAACAAAATGATAACTTTCTTGAGGAGTGCAATTGGGGTAAAGAAAGAAATGTTTGTGAAGATGAGTTTTGATCAAAACAGAGAGCTCTATGAGAAAGAAATGGGAAATCTGAAGAGCAATGAAAAGAAAAGAGTGGAGTTTGAAAAGAAGGCCAAGGAGAGTAATGATATAGATATGAATCAACCATTCCCTGAAAGTGAAGAGGGAACTCCTATCAAAGAAATGGCAAGGGAAAAGGAAGAAAAGAAGAAGGAAGCTACTCTAGTGCAGGTTCAAAAGACTTTGAAAAGAACCAAAATGATGGCCAAAAGAAAGAAAGATAAGAAGCCTAGAGTAGAAGAAGAACAAAAGGTTGCTGAAGAAGAAGGGGCACCTGAGTCATCAAGCCAGCAAGAGTCATCAATCAAAGATGATGTAAACTTATATATGGTAGTGATGGACAAAGTGCCTGAACCATTTTCTGCAGAACCTGTTGGAGTTAAGCCTCCTGAGGTCATTCATTGGGATATACTGACAATGGATGGAAATGATTACATCAGACTCAAGAGGAAGGGTGATAAATATGAAGTATTCAACACTTGGGTCAAGATTGTCAGAACATGCTCTAGATCTGATATAGAAGAGATGTTTGACATAGGAATGAAGCTGTATGCAGATCATCTGAAAGTTCCAGGGATTTCTCCTACAAAACTGGTGATGGAGTATCTGTGCATGATGTTCAAACCTGAAGAAGTGGACCAGGTCATAAGGAGTGTGTTTCAAGAAGTCACAAGTTGGACTCTATATGAAACTAGTGGAGTATATGCAGTGAATTTGGATAGAAATCACACAGAATACTTCCTAGTGGATAGAGTATACAATCACACCAGACTGAAGGTTCATGCCATGCTAAAGAAGAAGTTGGGTTGTGCACCAAATTCAGATATGGCAAAGTACCTAATTCAGAGGATAATCAATCAGAGTTTGGGACTGAATCCAGACTTAGGAGCATGATCTTTGAAGTTTTGGGAGCATCAAAAAGAGCTTCTGGAAGAGTATCTGAAGAACTTGACTTCTCTTCTAAAAGTCAAGTTAGGGGGAGATTGTTGGGAACTGAAGATTCTACTAAGTGTGGTTACTGCTGCTAGTACAAGAGTGGTTACTATTGCCAGAACAATATGAAGATTAATACTGCTAATTATTACTACTGCTAGTAGAATTACTACTGCTAGTTAAGGTTAGTGCTGCTTGAACAAAGTTAGTACTGCTTAGCTAGTTAGTACTGCTAGTTAGTTAATACTGCTTACAGTTAATGCTGCTGGTAGAAGTTAATGCTGCTGGTAGAAGTTAATACTGCTGGTAGAAGTTAATGCTGCTAAAGAGATCCGGATGGAATGTGTGACAGCTGGATATTCTGAAGATATTCTACAGATATACTTAGAAGATATACATAGAAGATATGCTGAAGATTTGTTTATTCTTTGTAATTATCTTTTGATCAGTATATGTATAGAATGAATAGAATAGATAGATATAGTCTTTTTGATAATTTTAGAGAGAAATCAACCTCAAGGCATAGATCCTAGTTCTAGAGAAGTAGAATTCGTATTGGTGAGCCTGTTCATCAATATTGAGGTTGAGTGTGTAATCTTGTAGCTTCAAGCATTTAATACAAGTTTACTGTTTGATTATCAGATACTGTATTGATTTACTGTTTCATTGAATATCAAAGTGTTATTCCGCAAACTTCTTTGATATTAGTTTCTGAGAATTAATTCTTGTTAAGAATTCGATCCTGACACAAATTGCTTCCGCTGCTGATTTAAAGTCAAAAGGATTCAAAGCCAAAAGATTCTGAAAAGATATATCAAGATTCAAGAAAGTTTGTTCTTCCAAAGATGATTCAGAGATTAAAGTGATGAAGATACAATTTTGTTTGAAGACGAAAGATTTTTCAGAAATGAAGTTTCAAGTTTCAAAGAAGTTTCAAGAATTTCCTGTTTTGTTCAAGTCATGTTGACTTTCCAAAGCTTCAAAGATGAAAAAGACTTTCCAAGATTCTTCAAAAGCTGCAAAAGAGCAAAGTTTTTGAAAGCTTCAAGAGACAAAAGATGAAGAATCAAGAGTTGAAGATCTGCATCAAATTTTTATTAAATCTTGAATACAAAGGGGGAGATTGTTAAGTCTAAATATTGTATCCAAGATTTAATAGGAAAGTCAAATATGTAATAGTCAACATTGACCTTGTAATAGTTAGTCAAGGTATGTTTTACTTTCCTTAGTAGTTAAGTCTTTGTATTAGATAGTGAGTATATAAGGGTTTGTGTTTGTAATCATGTAGTAACGAACTTGAGTCTATGCATATTGTAATTCTAGAGTGTGTGTAATACAAGATCTACTTTCTCTCTCTAGATTCTCTCTCTAGTTCTTGATCTTATTAGATAAATCTTGAGTAATTAGCTTGATTGATTGGGATTTTATGTTTAACACGGTCCGGACGAGAAAACACAAAGAGTACCCCTTTACTGAATCGGCCAAAAATGGGTGTCGCGCTTAAGCATGTATCACTTTTGCTAAGGGTATCTGTTTTAAACCCATGACCCATCAAAACAAACCTTAGAACGAGGATCAATCCATGGCATGGTCTCTTTCTGGCATTACACCATGATTTGAGTGGGTTTCGATAAACTGCATGAGCTACGTTCGTTCGGTTTGGCCAATGCGTGGCTTCGGCAATATCCAGCATGAGAGCGGGTTTATTTCAAGTTATTTGTTGTGAAAGCCTGATAATTTACATTATATATGAAATATGTATAGTTTGGTGGAAATCTGACGAGGTCGGTCCGGACGAGAAAACACAAAGGTTACACCCGTTGTTGAATCGAACAAAAATGGGTGTCACGATTAAACGTCCATAACTTTTGCTATGAGGTTCAGTTTTAAGCCCATGACCTGTCAAAACGAACATTAGAACGATTATCATGCCATGGCATGGTCTCTTTCTGGAAATACACCATGATTTGTGTTAAGTCTAAATATTGTATCCAAGATTTAATAGGAAAGTCAAATATGTAATAGTCAACATTGAGCTTGTAATTGTTAGTCAAGGTATGTTTTACTTTCTTTAGTAGTTAAGTCTTTGTATTAGATAGTGAGTATATAAGGGTTTGTGTTTGTAATCATGTAGTAACGAACTTGAGTCTATGCATATTGTAATTCTAGAGTGTGTGTAATACAAGATCTACTTTTTCTCTCTAGATTCTCTCTCTAGTTCTTGAGCTTATTAAATAAATCTTGAGTAATTAGCTTGATTGATTGGGATTTTATGTTTAACAATTGGTATCAGAGTTGAACCAAACTTTTCAGAAAAGATTTTATCATGATTTGAATTGAAATCTAAAGTTTTAAAATCGAAAATCGTTATTTTCGAAATTTTTTCAAGAAAACGTGTTTTTACTGTTTCATCCGATTTTTTTTTGTGAAAAATCATTTTTAATGCTGAAATTGATGATATTTTGATGATAATGATGCTCACATCATCAAAAAGGGGGAGAATTATAAAGATTCAATTTCAAAGAGTTCATTTTCAAAGTTTGTGACTAAAATTCAAATTGCTTCCGCTGCTGATATAAAGTCAAAAGGATTCAAAGCCAAAAGATTCTGAAAAGATATATCAAGATTCAAGAAAGTTTGTTCTTCCAAAGATGATTCAGAGATCAAAGTGATGAAGATACAATTTTGTTTGAAGACGAAAGATTTTTCAGAAATGAAGTTTCAAGTTTCAAAGAAGTTTCAAGAATTTCCTGTTTTGTTCAAGGCATGTTGACTTTCCAAAGCTTCAAAGATGAAAAAGACTTTCCAAGATTCTTCAAAAGCTGCAAAAGAGCAAAGTTTTTGAAAGCTTCAAGAGACAAAAGATGAAGAATCAAGAGTTGAAGATCTGCATCAAATTTTTATTAAATCTTGAATACAAAGGGGGAGATTGTTAAGTCTAAATATTGTATCCAAGATTTAATAGGAAAGTCAAATATGTAATAGTCAACATTGACCTTGTAATAGTTAGTCAAGGTATGTTTTACTTTCCTTAGTAGTTAAGTCTTTGTATTAGATAGTGAGTATATAAGGGTTTGTGTTTGTAATCATGTAGTAACGAACTTGAGTCTATGCATATTGTAATTCTAGAGTGTGTGTAATACAAGATCTACTTTCTCTCTCTAGATTCTCTCTCTAGTTCTTGAGCTTATTAAATAAATCTTGAGTAATTAGCTTGATTGATTGGGATTTTATGTTTAACAATTGGTATCAGAGTTGAACCAAACTTTTCAGAAAAGATTTTATCATGATTTGAATTGAAATCTAAAGTTTTAAAATCGAAAATCGTTATTTTCGAAATTTTTTCAAGAAAACGTGTTTTTACTGTTTCATCCGATTTTTTTTTGTGAAAAATCATTTTTAATGCTGAAATTGATGATATTTTGATGATAATGATGCTCACATCATCAAAAAGGGGGAGAATTATAAAGATTCAATTTCAAAGAGTTCATTTTCAAAGTTTGTGACTAAAATTCAAATTGCTTCCGCAAACTTCTTTGATATTAGTTTGAGTGGGTTTCGATAAACTGCATGATGTACGTTCGTTCGATTTGGCCAATGAGTGGCTTCGGTAATATCCTGCACGAGAGCAAGTTTATTTCAAGTTATTTCTTCTGAAACCCTTAAAGTTACATTGTAGATAGACCATGAACATTTTGGTGGAAATCTGACGAGGACGGTCCGGACGACAAAACACAAAGGGTACCCCCTTTGCTGAATCGGCTAAAAATGGGTGTCGCACTTAAACGTCCATAACTTTTGTTATGGGGATCCGTTTTAAACCCATGACCCATCAAAACGAACCTTGAAATGATTAGCACGCCATGGCATGGTTTCTTTCTGGCAATACACCATGATTTGATTGGGTTTCGAAAAACTGCATGATTTAGTTTCGTTCGGTTTGGCTAATGCGTGGCTTCGGCAATATACTGCATGAGAGCGTGTTTATTTCAAGTTATTTCTTGTCAAAACCTTATAATTTACATTGTATATGTACCATGTATAGTTTGGTGGAAATCCAACGAGGTCGGTCCGGATGAGAAAACACAAAGGGTACCCCATTTGTTCAATCGGCCAAAAATGGGTATTGCGCTTAAACGTCTATCAGTTTCGCTACGATGATCCATTTTGAATCCATGACCCATCAAAACAAACCTTAGAACGAGAAGCAAGCCTTGGCATGGTTGCTTTCTGGCAATACACCATGATTTGAGAGGGTTTCGATAAACTGCTTGATGTACGTTCGTTCGGTTTGGCCAGTATGTGGCTTTGGCAATATCCTGCACGAGAGCGGGTGTATTTCAAGTTAATTCTTGTGAAAACCTTATAATTTACATTTTAGATGGACCATGGACAGTTTGGTGAAATCCAACGAGGTCGGCCCGGACGAGAAAACACAAAGGGTGCCCCTCTGCTGAATCGGCCAAAAATGGGTGTCGCGCTTAAACGTATATCACTTTTGCTACGGGTAACCGTTTTAAACCCATGACCCATCAAAACAAACCTTATAATGAATAGCAAGCCATGGCATGGTCTCTTTTTGGCATTACACCATGATTTGAGTGGGTTTCGATAAACTTCATGAGGTATGTTCGTTCGGTTTGGCCAATGCGTGGCTTCGACAATATCCTGCACGAGAGCGGGATTATTTCAAGTTATTTCTTGTCAAAACCTTATAATTTACATTGTAGATGGACCATGAACAGTTTGGTGGAAATCCAAAGAGGTCGGTCCGGACGAAAAACATAAAGGGTACCCCCTTTGCTAAATCGGCCAAAAATGGGTGTCGCGCTTAAACGTCCATAATTTTTGCTATAGGGATATGTTTTAATCCTATGACACATTAAAAAGAACCTTAGAACGAGGATAACACCATGGCATGGTCTCTTTCTGGGAATACACCTTGATTTGAGTGGTTTTCGATAAACTACATGATGTACGTTCGTTCGGTTTGGCTAATGCGTGGCTTCGGCAATATCCTGCACAAGAGCGGGTTTATTTCAAGTTATTTCTTGTGAAAACCTTATAATTTAAATTGTAGATGGGCCATGCACAGTTTGGTGGAAATCCTACGAGGTCGGTCCGGACGACAAAACACAAAGGGTACCCCCTTTGCTGAATCGGCCAAAAATGGGTGCCACGCTTAAACTTCCATAAATTTTGCTACGAGAATCTGTTTTAAGCCATTTAAACCTTAAAACGAGGAGAACGAAATGGCATGACCCGTCAAAAACAAACCTTAGAATGAGGATCACGCCATGGAATGTTCTCTTTCCGGCTATACACCACGATTTGAATGGGTTTCGATAAAAAAACATGATCTACGTTCGTTCGGTTTGTCCAATGCGTGGCTTCGGCAACATCCTGCACGAGAGCGGGTTTATTTCAACTTATTTCTTGCAAAAACCTTATTATTTAAATTATAGATGGACCACGTACAGTTTGGTTGAAATCCGACTTTGTCGGTCCGAACGAGAAAACACAAATGGTACCCCCTTTGCTGAATCGACAAAAAATGGGTGTCGCGCTTAAACGTCCATGACTTTTGCTATGGGGATCAACTTAAAGCCCATGACACATTAAAACAAACCTTAAAAAAAGGATAACGCCATGTCATGGTCTCTTTCTGGCAATACACCATGATTTGAATGGGTTTCAACAAACTGCATGATTTACGTTCGTTCGGTTAGGCCAATGCGTGGCTTCGGCAATATCCTGCACGAGGGCGGGTTTATTTCAAGTTATTTCTTGCGAAAACCATATAATTTACATTGTATATGGACCATGTATAGTTTGGTGGAAATCCGACGAGGTCGGTCCGGACGAGAAAACACAAAGGGTACACCCTTTGCTGAATCAACCAAAAATAGGTGTCGCGCTTAAACTTCCAGAAATTTTGCTACGAGAATTAATTTTAAGCCCACGACACCTTAAAATGAACCTTAAAACGAGTATAACGACATGGCATTGTCTCTTTCTGTCAATATACCATGATTTGAATGGGTTTCGATAACCTGCATGATTTACGTTCGTTCGGTTTAACCAGTGCGTGGCTTCGGCAATATCTTGCACGATAGCGGGTTTATTTCAAGTTCTTTCTTGTGAAAACCTTATAATTTATATTGTATATGGACCATGTACAGTTTGGTGGAAATCCGAAGAGGTTGGTCCGGACGATAAAACACAAACGGTACCCCATTTGCTGAATCGACCAAAAATGGGTGTCACGCTTAAACGTCCATAACTTTTGCTACGAGGATCCCTTTTAAACCCATGACCCGTCAAAAAAAACCTTAGAATGAGGAGAAAACCATGGCATGATTGATTTCTCTCAATAAAACATGATTTGAGTGTGTTTCAATAAACTGCATGGTGTACGTTCGTTCGATTTGGCCAATGCGTGGCTTTGGCAACATCCTGCATAAGAGCGGGTTTATTTCAAGTTATTTCTTGTGAAAACCTTATAATTTACATTCTAGATGGACCAGGTAGAGTTTGGTGGAAATTCGACGAGGTCGGTCCGGACGAGAAAACACAAAGGGTACTACCCCCTTTGCTGAATCGGCCAAAAATGGGTGCCACGCTTAAACTTCCATAAATTTTGCTATGAGAATCTGTTTTAAGCCATTTACACCTTAAAATGAACCTTAGAACGAGGAGAACAAAATGGCATTGTCTTTTTCCTGAAACACACCATGTTTTGAATGGGTACTGATAACTTGCATGATTTACGTTCGTTTGGTTTGGCCAAAGCGTGGCTTCGACAATATTATGCACGAGAGCGGGTTTATTTCAAGTTATTTATTGTGAAACCCTTATAATTTACATTGTATATGGACCATGTATAGTTTGGTGGAAATCCGACAAGGTCGGTCCGGACGATAAAACATAAACGGTACCACATTTACTGAATCGGCCAAAAATAGGTGTCGCTCTTAAACGACCATAACTTTTGCTACGAGGATCCGTTTTAAACCCATGACCCATCAAAACAAACCTTAGAACGAGGAGCAATACATGGCATGGTCGATTTCTGGCAATACAACATGATTTGAGTGGGTTTCAATAACTGCATGGTGTATGTTCGTTCGGTTTAGCCAATGCGTGGCTTCGGCAACATCCTGCACGAGAGCGGGTTTATTTCAAGTTATTTCTTATGAAAACCGTATATATCACATTATAGAAGGACCATGTACAGCTTGGTGGAAATCCGACGAGGTCGATCCGGAAGAGAAAACACAAAGGGTACCCCTTTTGCTGAATCGGCCAAAAATGGGTGTCGCGCTTAAACGTCCATAACTTTTGCTATGGGGATCCATTTTAAGCCCATGACCCATCAAAACGAACCTTAGAATGAGGATCACGCCATTGCATGGTCTCTTTCTGGAAATACACCATGATTTGAATGGGTTTCGATAATCTGCATTATCTACGTTCGTTTGGTTTGGCCAATGCGTGGTTTCGGCAATATCCTACACTAGAGCGGGTTTATTTCAAGTTATTTCTTGTAAAAACCTTATAATTTACATTGTAGATAGACCATGTACATTTTGGTGGAAATCGGACAAGGTCGGTCCGGATGAGAAATCACGAAGGGTAACCCCTTTGCTGAATTGGCCAAAAATAGGTGTCGTGCTTAAACGTCCATATCTTTTGCTACGAGGATCCGTTTAAAGCCCATGACACATTAAAACGAACCGTAGAACGAGGATAACGCCATGTAGTGGTCTCTTTCTGGCAATACACCACGATTTGAATGGGTTTCGATAAACTGCATGATTTACGTTCGTTCGGTTTGGCCAATGCATGGCTTCGGCAATATCCTGCACGAGAGCGGGTTTATTTCAAGTTATTTCTTGTGAAAACCTTATAATTAACATTGTAGATGCACCATATACAGTTTGGTTGAAATCCGACGTGGTCGATCCGGACGACAAAACACAAAGGGTACCCCCTTGGCTGAATCGGCCAAAAAAGGGTGTCGCGCTTAAACGTCCATAACTTTTGCTACGGGGATCCGTTTTAAGCCGATAACCCATCAAAAAGAACCTTAGAATGAGAAGCACTCCTTGTCATTGTGTCATTTTGGCAATACACCATGATTTGAATAGGTTTCGATAAACTTCATGATGTACGTTCGTTCGATTTGGCCAATGCATGGCTTCGGCAATATCTTGCATGAGAGTGGGTTTATTTCTAGTTATTTCTTGTGAAAACCTTATAATTTACATTGTAGACGGACCATGAACAGTGCGGTGGAAATTCGACGAGGTCGGTCCGGACGACAAAACACAAAAGGTACCCCCTTTGCTGAATAGGCCAAAAATGGGTGTCACACTTAAACGTCCATGACTTTTGCTATGGGGATCCATTTTAAGCCCATGACACATTAAAACGAACCTTACAATGAGTAGAACGCCATGGCGTGGTCTATTTCTGGCAATACACCATGATTTGAATGGGTTTCAACAAACTGCATGATTTACGTTCGTTCGGTTAAGGCAATGTGTGGCTTCGGCAATATCCTGCACGAGAGTGGGTTTATTTCAAGTTATTTCTTGTGAAAACCTTATAATTTACATTGTATATGGACCATGTACAATTTGGTGGAAATTCGAAGAGGTCGGTCCGGACGAGAAAACACAAAGGGTAACCCGCCAAACCGTTTGTGTTTCAACCCGGGTTTATTTCAAGTTATTTCTTGTGAAAACCGTATATATCACTTTTTAGATGGACCATGTACAGTTTGGCGAAAATCCTATGAGGTCGGTCTATACAAGAAAACACAAAGGGTAACTCGCCATGGCATGGTCTCTTTCTGGCAATACACCATGATTTGAATGGGTTTCAACAAACTGCATGATTTAGGTTCGTTCGGTTAGGCCAATGCGTGACTTCGGCAATATCCTGCATGAGGGTGGGTTTATTTCAAGTTATTTCTTGTGAAAACCATATAATTTACATTGTAGATGTACCAGGTACAGTTTGGTGGAAATCCGACGAGGTCGGTCCGGACGAGAAAACACAAAGGGTACCCCCTTTGCTGAATCGGCCAAAAATGGGTGGCACGCTTAAACTTCCATAAATTTTGCTACGAGAATCTGTTTTAAGATATTTAAACCTTAAAATGAACCCTAAAACGAGGAGAACGAAATGGCATTGTCTTTTTCTGGCAACACACCATGTTTTGAATGGGTATCGATAACCTGCATGATTTACGTTCGTTCGGTTTGGCCAAAGCGTGGCTTCGACAATATTATGCACGAGAGCGGGTTTATTTCAAGTTATTTATTGTGAAAACCTTATAATTTACATTGTATATGGACCATGTATAGTTTGGTGGAAATCCGACAAGGTCGGTCCGGACGATAAAACACAAACGGTACCCCATTTGCTGAATCAGCCAAAAATAGGTGTCGCGCTTAAACGTCAATAACTTTTGCTACGAGGATCAGTTTTAAACCCACGACCCATCAAAACAAACCTTAGAACGAGGAGCAATACATGGCATGGTCGATTTCTGGCAATACAACATGATTTGAGTGGGTTTCGATAAACTGCATGGTGTATGTTCGTTCGGTTTAGCCAATGCTTGGCTTCGACAACATCTTGTGAAAACCGTATATATCACATTATAGAAGGACTATATACAGCTTGGCGGAAATCTTACAAGGTCGGTCCGGACGACAAAACACAAAGGGTACCCCTTTTGCTGAATCGGCCAAAAATGGGTGTCGTGTTTAAACGTCCATAACTTTTGCTATGGGGATCCATTTTAAGCCCATGACCCATCAAAACGAACCTTAGAATGAGGATCACGCCATGGCATGGTATCTTTATGGAAATAAACCATGATTGGAATGGGTTTTGATAATCTGCATTATCTACGTTCGTTTGGTTTGGCCAATGCAGGGTTTCGGCAATATCCTACACTAGAGCGGGTTTATTTCAAGTTATTTCTTGTGAAAACCTTATAATTTAAATTGTAGATGGACCATGTACATTTTGGTGGAAATCCGACAAGGTCGGTCCGCATGAGAAATCACAAAGGATAACCCCTTTTGCTGAATCGACCAAAAATAGGTGTCGCGCTTAAACGTCCATATCTTTTGCTACGAGGATCCGTTTTAAGCCCATGACACATTAAAACGAACCGTAGAACAAGGAGAACGCCATGGAGTGGTCTCTTTCTAGCAATATGTTGATCCCAGTTATGATGTTCTTTAACTTGATTTAACCTTTTACTACACAGAGATTAATAAAATAGAGTGCGGAAGCGTTTAAGATGTGTAGAAGAGATTGAACATGCAATGTAGTAAACACACAAGTAATTAATGAACAGGAAGTAAAGTATTATATGAAAGTTACTCAAAGAACGGTTTCATTAATTACTCAAGAACACCAAGAACACGCACTTGTATGTTCAAATATGCTCAAGGATTATACAGACTGCTATTTTTGTGTGTGCTCTCGTTCTTTCACTGTTTTTCAACTCTAAGGTGATGCTCCCTTAATATACAAGAAGGATGTACCCCTTAGTACAAGACAAAAACTGACATCCCACATAAGGAATGCCACCTGTAAAGTAAACATCGTGGGACGCCCATTACTTTGATCTTGAGGATCTTCGTACAGCAGGCCTCACGTGTTCTACACGTGGTCTTGTCTGGAACTCTAAGAAAAGCTCCAACATTGATCTCCAGAGGTTAGCCTTCACAGAGGCTCTGTGAGTGATCACAGAGGCTCTGTGAGTGATCACAGAGGCTCTGTGATCTGAGTATCATTATCAGGTTTGTCCTCTAGCGCGTCTTCTGTGTAGTGGTCTTCTGAGTTTTGTATCTTCTGCGGCGACTTTCGAGATAGCAGGGGTTTCTATACTTAGCCTATTTTTCAACACTTCTAAACATGGTAGATGGAGCTAACAATCTCCCCCTAAGTGTTGAAAAATAAAAATTTGGAATTTGGAGTGATGGCTAAGCTAGAAACAAAAGAGGTGAAAGGAACTCAACCTCTGAATCTTGATTTTCATTAAAAATAAAATAATGCCAGAAGGCAATTACATTTGACAGTGGATACACAAATTTTTTTACAAGACATTAGAGCCTATACTTTGGTGTCTGGGAAATCGTTGATCTTCTTTCCAAACCCACCTTCTTTCTTCAGTTCTCTGTAGTAGTACAGTCGCATGTCTCTGAAGCTTAAGGTTGCACCTATGTCTGTCAAAAGGACATCTGCAGCTTCTGTGGGTACGAGTGGGTTGCCTCTGTGCTTGATAAGTAGATCTTTAATGAGCAGCAGAGATTCTGTTGAGTACTTTTGGCTTTCTATCCCTCTGAATAATTTCTTTTCTCCTTTGGGGTTTAAGTACACAAGACCAAAAGAAGGTGGAGTGATGATGGAGTTCAGCAGAATGTTGGCAGAGGGAGGTAAGCTATCTTCTGGTGGAGGGAAGTTGACCTTTTTGACTCCCAAGTCAAGTGCCACTTGAAAGTCAGCTATACTGTAGAACAACAGATTTTCTCTCATGACCCTCTTGATGGTGAGATGTGCTTCTTGGTATTCCTTCTTCCAGCCAAACTTATCCTCTATCCATTTGAATAGCTCTGGAAGATCATGAGGATGAAGATTCGGTAGATCTGCGTCTGTGAAAGTCCATATCTCCTTATCTTCCATTTTCATGGCGTATTCACTGAACCAGAAGTTCTTACACTTTGTGTGTAACGCCCTAAAAATCAACGTAAATTAAAACCAGGGAAAACTAACAACATGACCTTCGCATTGATATAAACCTCCCATAAAGGGGTCGGTCATTTTGACTTTACAAAACCTACCAAATGGGATTCATCAACAAACTAATCCAGACACTTCTACCAAGATTACATCTGTTGACAAACCATAATTCATCAAAAGAATGGGACTTAACAAATGCCCAGATACAATACTAGTCATCTCAAAATGCCTCGAGACAAACCCGTCTCTCAAAAACCCCGGCAACCCACCGCTAAGGGAAACCTGTTATACACATCATTTGAGAAAAAGTGTCATACTTAAAGCCTGGTGAGAACATACAGTTTATAAAGCACAAAAGATATAAATATTTGCATCAAAAGATAATATTTCCAAAGGGGTTAAATTTCACAATTGAAACATTTGCCACAACTGGGCTTTTCCGTTAAAAACATATTATCAAATGACCCATGATAAAACATTTTACCAAGGATTGTAGCATAACACTAAGTAAGCTACAATCCGAGTTATTAGCTAAACAATTAGAATTCGAGGATACGAACACATAAGTACGTGCTACAACGTGAGATCTTGCCCAAACAAAAACCAATGTATACTCCTTCACTAGGATCACTATGAACCATGGCTAGTATCCGGCCTCACATAACCGTACCAAGTTGCCCCCGAGGATCATATGCATCCATAGTTACAAAATGGGGAATATGACATCCCAATAATACAGTCGACTCAAAACCTAGGGATCCGCAAGTAATGGTACAGACTCGTCACAACAACATATGTGACCAACCATAAATAAACATATGGTATAAACACATTTTATAAACAAAATGTCATTTTCAGTTCAACTTCTGGTGAGAATGAAAATCATTAAAAATGAGTTCTTAAACATTCTTTTCACCATCATTTTACTTCAATAAGATAAGATCCATCCTTTTAGTCAAAACTGATCGGGAACCCCGAAAATCACCAAAAACTCCATTTATATCAAAATGTATAGAACATGAAATCATACCGTAGAAATACTTCGTATTTCGCAAATAAGAGTTTTGACATGTATAAAGTTTGTAAAATGGTAGTAGGAACTCACCAGTAGGATTCATAATAAAACCCTGAAAACCAGATAACGATCACGTCGTAGAAGTGAAGCTTAAAACACCGAAACCTCGGATCTAACACCAAATATTAACCACCAGACTCTAGAGAGAGAGAGAGAGAGAAGAGATTGAGAGAGAGAGAGAGAGAGAATGATCCTGAGAAGTGAAGATATTTTGGGTTAAAAACCCTTAAGTCGGCCAGGCAACTACGCGGGTTATGCCGCGACTTCAACTCGCGGCATAACTCGCCCGTGTCCCAATGAACAGTGAGTTACGCAGGTTGTGCCGCGACCTCTTGTCGTGGTGCAACTCGCGAAGTTCCACGAATCACATTTCAAACAGTGGGTTACGCTGTACCGCGACCTCTAGTCACGGTGCAACTCGCGTAGTTCACTGCTTGTTCCCCAACATTCTCCAAATCCAACTCAACTTCAAACCAAACACGGTGCTAACGACAACAACTTAACACAAGAATACAACGATGAAATATAATGAAAATCCAGGGTGTTACAATCCTCCCCAACTTGGGAATGATTTCGTCCTCGAAATCCCAACTATACAAAAAGAAGAGGATATCTTCGCTTCATATCCTCTTCAGCTTCCTACGTCACATTGGCTCCCCGATGATGCTTCCACTGCACCTTGACCATAGTGACCTCTTTGTGACGCAACTTCTTAGACTTTCTCTCTAAGATGGCGTCAGGCTCCTCTACCCAACGGTTACCTTCGTCTACTGTCAACTCGGAGAGAGGAATAACGCTTTCCTCTTCCGGCAAACACTTTCGAAGGTAACAAATATGAAACGTGTTGTGTATTCTGCTCAACTCTGGCGGCAGTTCTAAGTGGTAGGCTTGCAAACGCACCCGCTTGAGCACTTTGAAAGGTCCGAGGAAACGGGGACTCAACTTCCCTCGCTTTCCGAACCGAATAATGCCCTTCCATGGCGATACTTTAAGAAACACACGATCGCCTACTTGGAATTCCATCGGCCGCTTCTTCTTATCGGCATAACTCTTCTGCCGATCCTGAGCCGCTTTCAATCTTTCACGAATACATTTGACCTTATCGACCATCTCCTGCACGATTTCAGGTCCGGCGAACTAATTTTCTCCCACTTCAAGCCAACAAACGGGAGTTCGGCACTTTCGCCCGTACAATGCTTCAAAAGGTGCCATCACAATACTCGAGTGGTAGCTATTGTTGTAGGCGAACTCCACCAAAGGTAAGTGAGAGTCCCAGCTACCCCCGAAATCGATGGCACAAGACTTCAACATGTCTTCCAATGTCTGGATCGTTCTCTCGCTTTGCCCGTCGGTTTGTGGATGGTAAGTCGTACTCAACTTAACTCGTGTACCAAGCTTTTTCTGAAACCCATCCCAGAAGTTCGAAGTGAACCTACTGTCGCAATCCGACATGATCGACAATGGTATGCCATGCCTCGAGACCACCTCATCGATGTACAGTTTTGCTATTTTGTCCATCGGTAATGTCTCGCACATGGCCAAGAAGTGAGCGCTCTTTGTCAATCTATAAACTATCACCCAAATGGTATCGTGACCTCGAAGAGTTTTAGGCAACTTTGTCATGAAGTCCATAGTGATATGCTCCCACTTCCACTCGGGAATCTCTAGAGACTGAAGACTCCCATACGGTCGTTGATGTTCGGCCTTGACTTGCGAACACGTCACACAACGCTCACGTAACACGCCACGTCAAGTTTCATTACTGGCCACCAATAGTGCAGCTTCAAGTCCCTATACATCTTTGTGATCCCCAGATGAATGGAATACTTGGACTTATGTGCATCTTCAAGCAACAGATCACGGTTACCCCCAAGCTTGGGTACCCACACACGACCGTTGAACAGTTTTACCCCACGACTATCTGCCGTTAAGAGCAAACGCTGTTTTGTCATGACTTCCTCTTTGAGATTCTCTTCTAACAATGCTTCAACTTGCGATGCTTTGATCTTTTCAACAAGACTAGACACCAACTCGATTCTCGAATGGGTAGCCCGGATAGATACACTATAGTCCTTCCGACTTAACGCATCGGCTACCACGTTTTCCTTACCAGGATGGTAAAGCAACTCACAGTCGTAATCCTTGAGTAACTCGAGCCATCGCCGTTGCCTCATATTCAACTCCTTTTGATCAAAGACATATTTCAGACTTTTATGATCTGTGAAGAGTGTACACTTCGTGCCATAGAGATAGTGTCGCCAAAGCTTCAGGGCGAACACCACCGCTGCGAACTCCAAATCGTGGGTAGGATAGTTTTCTTCGTGTATTTTAAGCTGCCTCGAGGCGTAAGCGATTACCTTGCCCCGTTGCATTAACACACAACCTAAACCCATTTTCGAAGCATCGCTATAAACCATGAAGTCTTCTGAGCCTTCAGGTAACGACAAGATCGGATCTTCATACAACTTCTTTTGAAGTATTCGGAACGCCTTCTCTTGTGTTTCGGTCCATTCAAACTTCACATCCTTCTGAGTCAAAACTGTCAAGGAAGAAGCGATTTTTGAAAAGTCTTGGATAAATCTCCGGTAGTACCCTGCCAGACCCAAGAAACTTTGGATCTCTGACGGACTCTTGGGAGATTCCCAATTCATCATAGCTTCAATTTTGGAGGGATCCACTTTCACTCCGTCTCGAGTGACAACATGACCCATAAATTGTACCTCTTTAAGCCAAAAGTCACACTTGGAAAACTTGGCGTACCAGCATTCCTTTCTCAACACTTCAAGCACTTCTCGCAGATGTTGTTCGTGTTCTGACTCGCTCTTGGAGTACATGAGTATGTCATCAATGAATACAATGACCGACTGGTCGAGGAATGTTCGGCACACTCTATTCATCAAGTCCATAAATATCGCCGGTGCGTTCGTTAGACCAAAAGGCATTACAAGAAATTCGTAATGGCCGTAACGCGTTCTGAAAGTTGTCTTCGGAAAATCTTCTTCTCTTACCTTCACTTGGTGATATCCCGAACGTAAGTCGATTTTGGAAAAACAACCCGCTCCTTGAAGTTGATCGAACAAGTTGTCTATTCTCGGAAGCGGATATCTGTTCCTCACTGTAGCTTTGTTCAACTCACGATAGTCGATGCACATTCGCAGCGTGTCATCTTTCTTCTTTACAAACAAGACCGGAGCTCCCCAGGGTGACGAACTCGGTCTTATAAAGCCCTTCTCCAAAAGCTCTTGGAGTTGTGCCATCATTTCTTGCATCTCTGACAGCGCTAAACGGTAAGGAGCTTTAGCAATTGGTGTTGCTCCAGGCACAAGATCAATCCAAAACTCTAACTGACGATCGGGTGGTAACCCGGGCAAGCCATCCAGAAAGACATCTGGAAACTCACACAAAATCTTCACATCTTCTAGCTTTGATTTCTCTAACTTGGCATCGATCACATAGGCTAGGAAAGACGAACATCCTTTTACTAAGCACTTGCGTGCCTTTGCCATTGTGATTATTGCCACTTCACCTTTTCTATTTTCACCATAGATGACAATGACTTCGCAAGAGGGGTTGGGAAGTCAAATCAACTTCTTGGAACATACGATCTCGGCGTGATTGTTTGACAACCAATCCATTCCGACCACAACATCAAAACCCCCGATTAACATCGACAGTAGATAGATCGAGAATTCTCTCCCTCCGATACTAAGAGTACATTGCTTCAGAACATCGTGGATCATAATTTGACTACCATCGGCTATTTCTACTACTAATGCATCCTCGAGACTAGTAGTGGGCATAACAATCTTTTGATGGAACAACATAGATATGAAAGAGAAACTGGCACCCGTATCGAATAAAACATGAGCAGGTACAAAGTTTATAAGAAATGTACCCGATACCACATCAGCGGATGCCTTGGCTTCATCGGCCGTCATCTGAAATGCTCTACCCGGAACCTTAGGAGGGTTCTCCTTCCTTGCTGGCGTGCTACCCGACACAAGCTTTGGGCAATCTCTTCTCACATGCCCCGGTGCCTTGCACTCATAACAGACGAGTCCTCTGACCGGACAATCTCTGATAGTGTGACTAGGCTTCCCACACTTATAACATGTTTGAGAAGTGGTATTACAGTCACCGTGGTGTTTAGTTCGACACTTGTGGCACCACCTAGCTTCCTGCTGATTGGTGAAGTTTTGGTTTCCGCCAAAAGGTCGTGATCTCTTGGGGTGAGCATAATTGCTCTCCCACTTTCTCTTATCATACACCACAACGGCTTTCTCAACTTTGTTCCTTGCGAACATCTCTTCCATATACTGAGCTTCTTCAATCATCTCGCGGAGGTTAGAAGCTTTAGAGTTTTGGACTACATATTGCATGTCCGCGGGTAGGCCATTTTGATAGGCCTTCATCTTATCCTTCTCTGTTGGGGCAACGTGCCCCACCAGATCTAGCTTCTCCATGAACTGACGGGTGTACTCCCTCACCGTCAGGCTTCCCTTTACCAGAGACCGAAATTCTTTCTCAATTTGGTTCATTGTTCTTTCATTGCAGAATTCTTCTATCAACTTTTTCTTGAACTCGGCCAAAGACAACTGAGCCAACACCGCAAGAGCTAGGGTGGATTGGATGACATTCCACCAAATGAGTGCAGTATCCCTCAGTAGTTGGGTACCGAACCGCACTCTCTGATCATCTCCGCATTCGGAAGACCCAAAAGCTTGCTCAACCGCTCGGATCCATTTTACACACACGACCGGGTCATCAGAACCAAAGAACTCTGGAGGTCCACAACCCAGAAAGGACTTGTAGGAACAACTTTTCCTATTTCCCGGAGCACCAACAATCCCGCGCTCCTCAGCCCTGACCCCTCCACCAGCGCCTTCAGGACCCGCTACGATGTTCTCCACAACCGTCTCACTTCTCCGATTGTTCACATCGCGGTCCTCAATCACTTTAAGCAGAAACTCTTGCTGCTTTGCCATATCTTCCCTCATTGCCAACATCATGCTGGCCATCATCTCAGACGGGGAATTAGCAACCTTGATGACTAGGTGAGACGAAGCCAGGTCTACTCGTGGAATGACCTCCGGCCCCCCACCTAGTCCTTGCTAAACAGGTGGTCGCACAACAACCTCAGCTCCCTCCGGCTGACCAGCGGTGGAGGCTGTCGCTTCCAGACCATCAACACGTATACGCGGTCTACCACGCGTATTCACCATACTGAACTGTGTGAGTCCGTGATCGTTACCAGATAATCAAATAACAAACAAATAGAAGATAAATCAACCTGTTTCAATAACAAACGGTGATTACACGGTTGATTTCTTGAGTTTGAGTTATGTTTTTGTTTTCTCTCTGTTTACACCTTGATACTATGTGTTGTGTGTGTTCTTGTTATTCTAATCTATTGTAAAGAGAGAGAGAGAGAGAGAGAGAGAGATAATATCTAATAACTAGATATTATCAAAACATAAAATAATAATAAAACTTAATATCTAAAACTATAATATCTAGATATTAAAACAACTTTGACTTTATTACAGAATAGACCCTAGACTTTGGTTGAGAGTAACTTTCAGCTTTAACTTCAGATTGCGATCTTCGTTTTGGATGATCTTGAATCCAATGAGACTGTGTCTTAACAATCTCCCCCTTTGGATCAAGATCATTACGAAAATTATTTAGCAATACGATCTTCTCTTTCAGCTCAGAAGATGCAATCTTTTTCTCTAACTCAGAATGCTTTAGCAAAGTATCTTCAATGAAAATTTATCTGAAATCAGCATGTCTTCAGAATACTTTGATCTCGCAGTTCTTGATTAGCTTTTCTTGTAATGAACATTTCTTAAAGCTTTACATTCTCCCCCTTTTTGATGGAATGTGCAACGACTTCATCAAAACTTTGAGTAAGAAATGTCAACCACTTGGAGTCTCTGATCCGTCAATTCAATAGTTATTCATCCTGATCTTTGCAAATCTAGACAAAATAATCATGTAATACCCGAATCAACTAATGAATCAGTTAGAATGCCTGTCAGTAACACTAAGTCACTGTGTAACGAATTCACATATGGAAAGGAGCTTTTTGATGTTGACTCCCCCAAGGCTTCCATTTAATCATCGAAACACCACAAAGGTAATTTCTATAAACGTTATGACAAAGAAACAAATTCCTTGTGTGTTCGTGCTTGTGATAGAAAGAATTAAGCACTTGATGATTGCTTATAGGCTCAAAATTGTGTAAACCACTGAGACAACAGTAAGTTAAACACAGACTCAATGTGCATTTTTGAAGTGCGAAGGTGGGGCAGACTTCCTTCTTTTCAATATCTATATTTTCCAAATGAAAATCAGATAGTAAATGTGTTGCATCCCCTTAGAAAATGTGAAACACTTTCTTGTTAAGAAGAAAATGAGTAGTTGGCGAGGTTTGATCAAGAGTTGGCATGGGCTAGTTGCCTGTTTCAATAATGATCACCAAAGATTTGTGAATCACTAGAATGGTGGCTACCAGGCTCAGAAAAAGTTGGTGCAGAGTTGTGATATTCTTTTAACTCTGTTCTCACACGCTCTTTCTTTTAAACATTTTGCTCAATCTAATCATACTCATTTCTTTTCGCTTCTCACACTCAATCACTAAGGATTAACTTCTTGGGTAGAAATCACTGGTTAAGGTGATTCCATAGAAGTTGTGTTAATTCCTAGCACAATGATTCTTGTTTTCCTATGATGCACGTGATGCTCAGATTGGTTTAACTATTTCAGTTAAAGCACAAAAATGATTTTGAAAACATTTAAAATCACACTTCCATAATATAAAATCTGTTGAAAAAATCGCGAAGTGGTTTGAACATTAAAAACAATGTTTTCTAATGATTGAAAGTTGTCCTCTTTCAAACATATATGAGATGAAGATATAGAATTATACCTTAACGTACGATCTTCCATCTCATGAAGCTAAGCTTAAAGTCATAAAGATATGATCTTTTAAGCTTCTCTCAAACTTCTTCAAAAGTCTTAAGTCAAGGTCAAAGTAAAATTTATTCACTTAATTTGAAAAGACCAAAAGTAGTAAAACTGTTAAACTACGAGTTCTGATCAGAAATAATCAGAAGTCGTCACCTTTTACTCCCCCTGAAATTATGCATTTGAAACTTATCAGAAATATTATGCATAAAATTTCAGAAAAGTATGTATGTACTCCCCCTTGATGGTTGATTTCCTCTTGGAGTTTCGGAGTACAATCTCTTTTTCAGCACGGAGTAAGGTCTTTTGATCTTTGAAGTGCGGGTCTTGAACTATTGTGTTCAAAAGCCATATTTCGTTGAAGTGCGGGTTCTAAGCTGATTTACTTAGAAGCCTCTTTGACATATAAGTCCGGGTTTTGAACTGTTTTGTTCAAGAACCATGTCTCTCCTACGCCCCCTATACAGTAGGTACCTGTAACACATAATCATCCCTTTTCTTTGGTATCCATTTCCAATTGGATCCAACTGTGTTAGCAAACGATTTTGGCACCCAGTGAAATTTGGGTCCGTTTTGCTTTTTAGAATCAGATAAAGAATTTAAATGATAAGAGGGAACATGATATGATCTAAACCAAACATCAGGATCTTTTCGAGAAGCATGATCATATCTATCATAATTTGAAAACTTTCTAGCAGACTGAAGTAACTGGAATAATTGCTTCATAGAATATTTCTTGCGTGAAACGACAAGATTTGGTTTAAAAAAAGCAACATCCACAATTATATCATCTTTACTAGTAGTAATCTTATTACACTCAGCACTAGAACATGATATAGCAGTCTCGTCAAACTCCTGTTTTGGTTGCCATTCAGACTTAACTTCGAGTCTTTTCTTGCTCATTGCTGAAACATTTGAAACTTGTGAGTTAGACTTTTGAGCAACAAACGAATGCACCTTCTTTGGATTACCAGTAATGTTCGGTTTCTGTGAATGCTGAGATATATTCTTACATTTAGCATTCTTTGCTTTCACAGAGACTGACTTATCAATTTTCATTGATTTTGCACTGTTCGCAGGCATACTGGTTTTTCCCAAAGATTTCTTAATAAAAGATGAATGGTTAGGAAGTTTCGCATTAAAATCAAATTGTTCAAAACAACCATCTAAACCACCATCAGAGTTAAGAAAATTAAACCCTTCGTTTGATGAACCAAACATGTCATCAGAAGTAGAAGCCTTTGTAAAAACAACATTTTTCATAACGGTTGAAAAAACTTTTTGTTGAATCTCAATCAAAAGTCTTTCATCTGATAAAGAGTTCTCGAGTTCAGAAATTTTACTTTCTAACACGAGAGAAGGGACATAAATTTTACCTATAACAGGCTTTGCCTCTATCTCTTTTATAGAATAACTTTGAAAGAAGTCAGTTGAAAGAGATTTCTTTTCATTATTTGGATAGTCATAACTATTATTCAACTTCGCATAATAAAATGGAAGGTGAACTTTAGATCACTTCTTCCGTTTTTCAATTTCATTGGCTTCATCCTCCTTTGATAGTTTAGTATTAAAAACTTGAAGTTTAGAGATTCGATGAGAAACTAGCATAGAGGTATAATCATAAAGTGCAGGCACTTTAGTTATCCCCTTTTTAAGGCAATGAGGTTTCACATAACCGATTCCCCAATGTTCTTTATTCTGTTTCGGTTTGTTAAGATGAATGGTTTGCTCACTTTGACCTAATGAGTATAACTTCTTTTCCAAAGCATCTAATTTTGCAATTAAGGTCTTGTTTTCTTTAGTACATGAAGAATGCATTTTCGTAAGCTCATAAAAATCAAGCTCACTTTTTGTCAGTTTAGACTTGAGTTCAGAATTCTCTTTAAGAATTATTGTCTTTTCTTTGGCGTTGGTGTCATTGTTTCTATGTAAAACCTCAATCAATACTTCTCTCTCAGCAATTTCAATGCTAAGTTTCTGTATCGATTGGTTTTTGTTTGTAATGACACCTTCTTCCCGCTTAATATTCGACTCTAACTCTTGGAGTTTTATCTTCATGGCATGCATTTGAGTTAAGAGTTCTGAATTAGATAAAACACATACCTCTTCTTCAAATACTTTCTTAGCACCCTTTTGATCATTTTCCTTCCTTTCTTTGGCAAGCTGATCTCTTTCCAATATGATTACTTTCTCAAAGTCTTCAACTTTTTGAGAAAGCATTAAACTTTGAAGCTCAATCACCTTCTTCTCCTCCACACCCTTCTTTGACAGATATGAGAACTTCTTTTCAAACTCAGATATTTTCTTTTCAAGCTCAGTGTTTGCACTCTCCAAATCTTTGAATTTCTTCTCGTTGCTCGAAATAGACTCTTTCTTCTGTATTTGATCTTCAAGACCAAAAATCTTCCCTTTTAGCTCATTATTCTCATCATCCAAAACCTTAACTTTTGATGACATTACTGATCCTGTCATACACTTCTCAATTTGTTCCCATATCAGCTTTCCTGTAGCCCTATCGCGATCTAATGTGAGAAAAATATCTTTTGAAATCTCTTCAGTCATTCCGTTCAATAGGAATGATCGGGCTAATTGGTCAGCTTTGTTGGTCCCGAAGGTGCTAAACAAGTTTGTAGAAGGGGGGGGGGGTTGAATACAAACACAGAATTTAAAGTTTAATATATTGTTTATTGAAGAATCAAAATACAATATACAAGTTTGTTGCGGAATAAGATTAAGACAGACTCAATCTAAACAAACTAAAGAAACACTAAGATAATTGCACAAGAAGTTCAGAGAATGGGGTTTAGAGATATAGAAAACAAGGGTTTCTATATTGGGTTCAAGGATGAAGCACACCTTTAGATGAAGGGGTGAACTTCCTATTTATACCCTATGCACTAAATGCATGGCAGGATACTTTACACGTGGCGTTCACAGATTGACTTTGATAGACTGACTTTTGTGAGACATGCTTTCGGCCGGGTCATGAACAGTGTAGTGGACAGAGTTGTTGTACGAATGGTTGCAGAGACTTGTCCGTTCTGACACATCGTACCAGGTTGTGCAAGGATAGACAAAAGGAAACTTGAGGCATAAGCTTTGTGATCGTTTGATAGCTGAGTATCTCTAAGTTCAGAGATAAAGAGGTTCAGCTATCGCTGAAGCTTTTTCTCATGTTCCTTCGCGTATTGGTAGAGTTGTCTTTGCTTCACTGATATCCGCATCAGGTCACTAGTAGACTTCTCATTGTTCAGCAGCTTCGTCTTTGATTCAGCTATGAACATCTGTTGACGCGAAACTTGTCTTCAGGGATTACGTTGGCTGTTTACTTTAGGAACTATCAGTGATAACTGAACAGACTCAGTTCGATCACTGATAGTGAAACATTAATACATAGAAATGTTTACAAGAAAGACTATCAGCGATAACTGAACAGACTCAGTCTGATCGCTGATGGTGAAAACACTAATACATACTAAAACGTAATTTTCACTAAGTATAGGAGAGGGTCGTTATCAAATCACTGAGAGAGTTTGGATCAACAATCTCCCCCTATTTGATAATGACAAAGTAACTGAAGAAAATTACTTTATGATTCAAAATGATGGAATAATCAGGACTCGTAACATACATGTCCCAATTACTATTTTGAGGGATCTTTTACAGCACTGATGAAGTTAAGTACTTTACTGAAATTTCATTAATTCAGGAATAGAATTACAAGGAATGAAAATTACAAGTAAATTACTAACTACTGTAAGTACAACTAATAGATTACAGAAGATAAAACTAATCTATCAGCTATAAGAAGATTTAGGAGGATTTATCATATACTCAGGTATTTCTTCTCCTTTCTGTCTTCGTTCCAAGGATTCTTGGCTGATGATTTCTTTGATTTTCTCAGCAGCAGGGAAGAAGTCACACCATAAGCATAGTAAATCCTTGAGATGATTCAGAGGACAGATAGGAATCTCAGAGACTCTTTGAAATCTGAGTTCCTCATCATCATCTCTGAAGAATATTCCATAAGGATGATCAATTACTTGACCAGCTTGGAAAGGACCACCAGGAGGCAGAGATAAGTCTAGAACTGAAAGATCAGGAGGAGGACCAAACAGTGCATCTCTTGAAAATTTGATAGAAGTTTCATTCCTGATGATGGCGACGTCTTCAGAGGAGGGGGACCCAATTTTTCTTTTGAGTTTCTTGGGATTGGGAGGGATAGGAGATGGCAGGTTCAGTACAGAAGTGACTCTGTTGATGAGAGCTTTAAGAAGTCCTTCAACGTAGCCTCTGTATGTAGATTTTGATTTCTTCAGCGCATCCCAGAATTCTATCTACTCTGTAAACCCGAAACCTTCAAGTTTGGAAACGTACATAGCTTTCTGAGTTCCATCCTCTCTGGTAATCTCCATAGTCACTGAGAGTTGATCCTTCTTCTTGCGACCAGAGATAGTCACGGCTGATATTGGAAGAGGATCAGAGCGATAATCCATCTTCTGTTTGCACCATTCAATGGACTTATCGTTGATCTCTTGTTCTTTGGATCGTTCCTCTTCAATTTCTTTCAGAAGTGCAGCTTGAACTTCCACAGGCTTTCTTTTCAGCTTCTTGTCCTTGACTTGAGAAGATTGAATCTTTAAAGCGAGTTGGGCATCTCGTCTGCATTCAGCGATCAGCTTCTCAGCTTTGGCAGATTCTTCTCGTTCAGCTTTAGTGAGGAAGTCGAGCTCTGAGGATGTTTGAAGAGGGACTTTCAGCCGTTGACTTTCTAGTTGAGCGATCATTTCAGCTCTTTTCTTCATCACTTCCTCTGCCCCATGAGATGGTTTAGAGGGCCTTCCTGGATGGACCAGGGAATCTTCTTCTTCTTCATCATCAATCTCAGCGATAGAGATTGGGATTATTTCTTCAGCGATTGCAGCTGGGATTATTTGTAGTTCTGAACCCTTAAGCAGGGGTGAGAACTGTCTGGATAGAAAAAATGAAGGAAAGAAGGGATAAGTGTATATTTAGAAAAAGGAAGATAAAGGCTAGAAAGAGATAGGGGTTTGGAAAAAATAGGAGTGTGGTACAATTGAAAGACATACCTGAGAAGGATGCTCCCCCTCAGATTGTGATCCAGTCCTCAAGCATTCTTCAGCGATTGGTTGCTTGTCTTTGCTCTGCGAAGGAGCGCTTGAAGATGTATCACCTCTCACCCCTGCTTTGACAACCTCTTGTGAAGTTGTCCCTGATGAAACGTTCGGCTTGGAGAACCACATAGATTGGTCTTCTTCATCGTCGTCGTCATCATCGGAGGGTTGATCCTTTTCTTGATCATCAAGATCTGGATCATCTTCCTCTTCATCGTCTTCTTCCTCATCATCTTCAAAGAGAAGAGAATGAATAGATGAGGAGGGTTCTTTCGCCTTCTCCCCCTCAGATTGAGAGGGAGGTTTCTTTGAAGTCTTAGCTTCCCCAGCAGCAGCGATAGATGTTTCTTCAGCTTTCTCCCCCACTTTGTCATTATCAGCGGTAGGGGGTTGCTCAACTGCTGGAGTAGCTGTTGAAGCTTTTAGCACTTGAATGTCAGCTTCCAGACACGTGATCCGTTCTTCAACTGCAGGGATGTCGCATGTGGCATCATGGATGAATTCCACAACGATGTTGAGATTTGTCCGATCATCTTCAGTGAAGGAGGGAGGCAGCGCTGGAGCTGTTTCAGATACCTTTTGGAGAAGTTGCTGTAGAAGCGACGTGCAGAGATCAACCTTAGAAGAGAGATCTCGAACTTCAGTGGTAAGAGACTCAAATCGTCCCTGAAAGAGTTGAGAGGACTCTTTGAGTTGGACGACTTGTTCTTCTACAGCTGAAAGTTTGGGGTTCTCAGCTTTGGATGAGCAGGTGGCTGTCAACCTTTTCAGCTCCTCACCAGCCTGATTAACGGCGCTGGTGGTGTTGTTGATGGTGTTGGTGAGAGCGTCCACCTTTTCTCCCAGATGGTTGACATGCGTGTCAACAGACGCCAAACTAGGACCTGAAAAGGATATTAGTTCAGATATGGGCTTATTTGGAGAGATGGGAGAAGAAGTGTTTAGGATAATAGGGTTACCTGAAGTATCAAACATTTTATAGAACTGCAAAGATTCCTCAAACGTTTGATGTTCAGGTCCTATAGGTAGAGAGGTGGTAGCGGGTTCAGAGACCAAAGAAGGAGAGGGAAGATTTATGGGGATAGAAGGAAGGTTGGGATTAATCTCAGCGAATGAGATAGTAGGTGGGGTCACTGATGGTGTGACAGCGATTGAAATCGCTGACACGGCAGGTTGAGTGACTGCGGGAATTGTGGAGGAAAGACCCACAAAAGCATCTAAGGTAGCTTGTTGAGAAGCTTCCTCAGGTATAGTACTAGAAGGTGTACTTTCCTTAGTCTTTTTGGCCTTCTTAGAAGAACCAATTGGACCAGCTGATGGACGTTTGGAAGTAGTGGTAGCGACAGGGATAGCAGACGAAGGAACCGTCTGCGTGGTCGCTGAAAAAGAAGAATGGAGAGAGAGACGAGAACGAAGGAGAGAGATACTTACCTCGTTGGCGAGTGGCTTGACCTCCAGCGATCGCTGACCTATCCTGGCAAAAGTGCCATCATCTTTGGTGGGATAGGTGTTGGGATAGAGGAACTTGATGTACGTACATATGAAACGTACGTACGAGATCTTGGGATCTCGTTCAGGCTTCTCTAACCTTGACCTCAGGTCTTCAAAGATGGCAGTGGCGTAGTCAAAGTTTTGACCAGCGATTACAGAGTAGGCCATTTGCAGTTGTATTTTGCTGGCTTGATCCAGCGAACCACTCTTCCCGCTCATGCACTGAATGATGTGCGAGAAGATGAAGTTCAGTTGTGAAGGCATCTGAGCCTTGAGAATCTTGGTGAGCTTCTTGTTGGGAATAGATGATCTCGGTTTGTTTTCCCAACAATAACCCATTGCATCCAGAAAGGAGATCAGCTCAGCATCAGTGGGGAGTGCGTCGAACCCACTCTTTGGTTTGTCAGGAAATCTCAAGGATTTCCTGAGGCTAAGAGCGGTCATGCTCCCTGGACCCAAATCCGTGCTGAAGGAGATAGCAGGGACTCGCTCACCCTTTTTGTTGGTGAGTTCAGTGGCATCAGCAGTGAACCAGAACTGCTGGAGTAGAGTCTTTGACGGCTTAGGATCCACAGTGATCGCGTAAGCTATGCATGATTGTTTAAGAAAGTTAGCAGCTTCCACCAGATGTGGGTATTTGTCAGCTTTGAAGTCGAGTCTTCCCAAGTGATTACATTTCGTAATCTCAACTTCAGTGATAGCGAATCGCACATTCTTGGAAGCAACGATTGAAGATTGTGCCATTTCTGTTATGGAAAGAATCACAATAGAAGAAATGATTATGGTTTAAAAATAATATGATTACCAGTTTCTCTAAATGAGGGGAAACTGGAAGAATATCAAGTTATTTTTAGGAAGAGAAAAAAAATAGTGTTCTGGGTAGAAAGAATGAAGAACACTTTAAAAACCAAAAGGTTTTTATTTAAAAAAAAACATAAAATCAGAAAGAATGATTTTTAGTTTTTTTTTTAAGCAAAATAAATTTTAAAATCCATGATGAACAAGAACTAGTAGGATTTTAAAAAATAGAAAGCAGATAAACAAAGCACATAAACATGAAATAAACCTGTTTATTTCGAAGACGAAGATTTGCAGATTCAAAATTCTGGTTTAACTTGCTTGAGTGTTCTTGAGAGAGAGTTTCTTGCTTAGAAAGTTTTGAAAGCGTAAACCGTATAAAGGAGAGAAGAATTCCTTTTATACAAAGAGATAGAGGAGAGAGAAGGAATGAAGCGGGAAAAGATCATCATGACATTGACACGTTCCACGAATTTGATTGGATAGAAGAGCAACGGATGAACGTGTCAGAAAAGGCGTGTTGTGGATTATCCGCTCAAATGACGTCATGGGAAAGAGACGTTTCATTTTTCCGTTTTGAAATTATCACTGAAGAAAACTCAGCGATAGAATTTTCTCTTTTTGAAAGTATCCCTGATAAGAAGATAGGGATATATTTTCTTTTAAAAAGATCACTGAATATAAATATCAGTGATAAATTTAATTTCAAAAAGCTTTTAATCATTTGAATAAAAATTCAGTGATTAAGTTTTATATAACTGAATGAAGATTCAGTTGTAGGGATTGAGAAATCATACCTGAGAGTCAGAGTACTTATCAGAGAATGATGAAAAGAAACTTTTGATTGCTGACACAATGCATGAACGCTGAAGAATTATTCTTCAAGATTCAGCATTCCAAGCTCACTGATGAGAAAGTTGAACCTTGTCTCATCAAGAGGTTTGGTGAATATATCAGCAAGCTGAAAGTCAGTAGGGATAAAGTGAAGTTCAATATCACCATTCATCACATGATCTCTGATAAAGTGATATCTGATCTCTATGTGTTTTGTCTTTGAATGTAGCACTGGATTATTTGCTATAGCGATAGCACTAGTGCTGTCGCAATAGATAGGAATTTTTGACAGCTGAAGGTCATAATCTAATAGTTGATTTCTCATCCATAAGATTTGAGAACAACAGCTTCCAGCGGCTACGTATTCAGCTTCAGCTGTGGAAGTGGACACAGAATTTTGCTTCTTGCTTGTCCAACTTACCAGCTTTCCTCCCAAGAGTTGACATCCACCAGTGGTACTCTTTCTGTCAAGTTTACATCCTGCAAAATCACTATCAGAATAACCAGTTAGATCGAACCCTGAGTCTTTGGGATACCAAAGACCGAGGTTAGGAGTTCCTTTCAGATATCTGAAAATTCGCTTTACAGCGATCAGATGGGATTCCTTGGGTTCAGATTGATAGCGTGCACATAAACATGTAGAGTACATGATGTCAGGTCGGCTTGCTGTGAGATACAACAGAGAGCCTATCATTCCTCTATAGGCAGTGACATTAACAGGTTTTCCAGAAGGATCTTTGTTAAGTGTCAGGGGTGGTGCCATAGGAGTTTTCATTGCTGAAGCTTGATTAAGATCAAACTTCTTCAGCATATCTTTAACATACTTGCCTTGGTTGATAAACGTACCTTTGTCAGATTGTTTAATCTGAAGACCAAGAAAATATGTCAGCTCACCCATCATACTCATTTTATATTCTTTCTTCATTCTTTCAGCGAAGCGAGTACACAGAGATGGGTTAGTAGAACCAAATATTATGTCATCGACATATATTTGTACAAGAATTATATGACCTTTTATCTTTCTGAAAAATAACGTATTATCAATCTTGCCACGTTCAAAATTTTCAGAGATAAGAAAAGATGAGAGAGTGTCATACCAAGCACGAGGGGCTTGTTTTAGACCATAGAGAGCCTTATCCAATTTATAAACATAATTTGGATGCTTAGGGTCATAGAACCCTGGTGGTTGTTCTACATAGACTTCTTCATTCAGCTTTCCATTTAGAAACGCTGATTTTACGTCCATTTGATAGACGATGAAGTCTTTATAGACTGCATAAGCTAAGAATAGTCGAATTGCTTCGAGCCTGGCCACAGGGGCAAAGGTTTCATCATAGTCTATGCCTTCCTCTTGTCTGTATCCCTGAGCAACAAGTCGAGCCTTGTTGCGGGTTACAGTTCCATGTTCATCTAACTTGTTTCTAAACACCCATTTGGTGCCTATTACAGTTTTATCAGATGGTCTAGGAATGAGATTCCAAACTTTGTTTCGAGAGAACTCAGTCAGCTCTTCTTGCATAGCACTGACCCAGTTTGGATCTCTGAGGGCGTCATCAGTCTTCTTTGGTTCTATTAAAGATAGAAAGTTTACAAAGAGACAAATATTACCTGAGCTTCGTCGTGTCTGAATACCTGCATCTGGATCACCAAGAATTTGATCTATTGGGTGATCTTTGGTCCATCGCTGAGCAGGAGCATTATTGCTTAACTCAGAGGTGGGATCAACAATTTGAATGTTTATCGATGATGACGATTGAGGTTCATCAGCGATCAACTGTTGAGTAGATTCACTGGAGAGGTTTTCAGACGAAGGCAGATTTGATGGTAGGAGTGTGTTTAAAGGTTCAGCTGAAACCCATGAGGTGGATTCAGCGGTAGGATGTATAATGTTTGGATCATCATCAGCGACTGGAGGATCTGAATGCTGATGGTTAGAAAAGAAAGGTTCAGTTTCTCTGTAGTGAGAAAGCATCCAAGCATTTAACTCTTCATTGTCAGCGATTGGTTTTGAGTTCGCTGAGCGAGTTTCATCAAAAGTGACGTGAATTGTTTCTTCTACGGTTTGTCTTCTCTTGTTGAAGACTCTGTAGGCTTTGGAGATGGAGGAATATCCTAGAAATATTCCATCATCAGCTTTTGGGTCGAACTTTCCAAGTTGATCTCTGTTGTTTAAGATAAAACACTGACAACCAAAGATATGAAGAAAACTGATAGAAGGTTTCCTTCCAACAAAAAGTTCATAAGCTGTCTTCCCAAATCGCTTTATTATCAGCGATCTGTTTTGAGTGAAACATGCAGTGTTTACAGCTTCAGCCCAAAATTGAGTAGGGAGATGAGAATCGCTGAGCATTGATCTAGCAGCTTCTATGATCGTTCTGTTTCTTCTTTCAGCGACTCCGTTTTGCTGAGGTGTTCTTACTGAAGAGAAGTTGTGAGAGATTCCCTTGTTCTCAAAGAAATTGTTCAGAGAACTATTTTTGAATTCAGTTCCATGATCACTTCTTATTGAACGAACAGTAAGATTGTTCAGCACTTCCATCTTTTTTACAAAAGATATCAGTTCTTCTGGAGTATCACTCTTACAGCGAAGAAAGATAACCCAGGTGTAGCGAGAAAATTCATCTACAATGACAAGTGTATATTTCTTTCCAGCTATTGATTGGATGTTGACAGGGCCAAATAGATCCATATGCAAGAGCTGAAGAGGACTTGTCACTGAGGAAACTTGTTTCGACTTGAAACTAGCTTTTGTTTGTTTTCCTTTTTCACATGCTGAGCAGAGAGATTCTTTAGCATATGAGTGCTGAGGAAGACCAGAAACCAGTTCCTTAGATGAGAGAGAATTCAGGGTTTTGAAGTTTAGATGAGAGAGCCTTTTATGCCATAGCCAGTTGACATCAGAAGAGGCTTTAGATAGAAAACATAAGTTTTCAGTGATAGTAGAGTCCATATCTATTACATAGACATTTTCTCTGCGATGACCACTGAGAGCAAGTTTTCCTTTCTCATTTAACACTGAACATGCTTTCTTAGTAAAGCGTACTTCATAGTCTTTATCACATAGCTGACTGATGCTTAGAAGATTATGCTTCAGTCCATCTACGTAAGCGACTCTTCGAAAGGTAGTTGTCCCATTGCTGAGGACACCAAACCCTCGGGTAAATCCTTTACCATTTCCACCAAAGGTCACAGAGGGACCTTTTTCTTCCTTGTATTCAGTGAGCAGGTCTTTTTGTCCAGTCATATGACGAGAACATCCACTATCAAGATACCAGATGCCCTTTGATCCCTGCACACATAAGGAAGATTAAGCGTTGTTTGGTACCCACTTTTCAATGGGTCCTTCAGAGTTAGTGGATAATGTAAGTTCAGTAGTATTCTCAGCTGACGAAGATTCAGCTTCAGTGATAGTCTTCACTTTGGTTAATTTCTTAACCTTAGCGGTATTTTTCACCTTGGTGACCTTCTCAGCTTTAAAAGCATTTTTCTTCACTTTAGCTATTTTATCAGCTTTAGTGGCGGTTGGACATTTACTTGCAATATGATCAGTAAAACCACAGTGATAACACTTTCTGTATTTAAAAATGGTTTTAGGACCAGAAGTAGAAGGTTTTGCAAGTTTAAGATGAGCAGGGCCAGGTCCAAGAAGACTTTTCTTTTGAGATCTGGGAGGAATTTTCATTTCTTCAGATCTCGAAGGTTTAAGGTCAATCTTCAGCTTTGGAGGACAGAGATCAAAGATTTCTATCACAGAGCTAGAGGATTGCTTAGCTGAAGGTTTAGAAGGAACTTTCAGCTTTGCTTTCCTGGTTGCCTTCTGAGGAAGGAGAATGGACTTTCCTTTATCCGTAGACTTAGTGTCTTTGGATTTCTCCTCAGGGATGGGATTTGAAGAAGAACAGGGATAGAGTTGATTGTAAGAAGTGTCAAAGAAAGAGGTGACAAAGGTTCCAAACTTAAGTGAGGAACTCTCTTTCTTAGGTTCATCCTGAGGTGTCCAAAAACCAAGACCAGTTTTGTCACTTTCAGGGGTTTGAGCATTTATTATCTCAGAGATTTTTGTTGATGATTTGCACCATTTTTCAACATGAGCCTTTTCTGTTTTTAAAGCAGCGATGGCTTGTTCGCGTTCAATACTGATGATTTCATTTATAATGACTTGATCTTTCAACTTTTCTTCTAAAAGATTTAGTTCTTTGATCTTTTCATGACATTTCTCCAGCTCTTGAGTTAAATGAACATTTTTGTTCTCAGCTTGAGTTTTGTCGTTTAGGGCATTATAAAGGTCAATCATCAGTACATCAACAGCGCGACTTCTCTCAGCTTCAGGTAGAGAGGGATTAGTAGAGATAGATACCTGAGATGATATGTAGCTCATAGAAGATTCAGATGGTTCTTCCACTTCTTCTTTAATCTCAGCCATGAGGCAAAGATTAGCGACTTCTTCTTCATCAGAAGATGATTCTTCTGATTCAGCCCAGTCGTTTTCTTCAGCGATGAGACCTTTACCTTTTCGCTGATGGCTTTTCAGCTTTTGATATTTGTTCTTCAGCTTAAGGTATTTGTCATCACTGGATCTTCTTGAGGTAGAAGGTTTGAAGACCTTTTTCGACCTGCACTCACTAGCAAAATGTCCAATCTTTTCGCAGTTATAGCAAGTGGCAGTAGCCTTATCAACCGGAGTTGATTTTGGCTTTTCAGAAATAGAGAGAGGTTTACTTCTTCGGAAGTTGCTCTTTCTTGCAAATCTCTTAAAAGAGTTTGTCAAGAGTGCTAAGGACTCATCAAACTCTGAAAGATCAGGGTCTGATAGATCCTCAGATTCAGAATCTACCTCAGTGATAGTGAGAGTAGATCGCTGAGATGGAATTATCTCTGAAGAGACTAAAGCAACAGGAGTGCTTTTAGAGTCTTTAGAATCTTTTACAAGATTCTTCTTCAGAAGATTTGATTGCTCATAGTTGAGCAATATTCCATACAGAGTGCTTAAGGAGAGAGTATGTAAGTCTTTTGTCAGCTTAAGACATATTGAATAACTGTCCCAGCTTTCAGGAAGACATTCCAAGAATTTCGTTAGGACCTCAGAATTAGAATAGGTCCTACCAACAGTTCTTAGATCAATTATTAGGCAGTTAAATCGCTGATGAACATCAGAAAGAGATTCATTCTTACCAGCGATGAAACTTTCATACTGTCTTACCAAGTTAATCTTTCGAGTCTCTTGGATTTCAGTGGTGCCGTCATATTGAACACATATGGTTTCCCACATTTCTTTAGAAGTTTTTAGATGCATGATGGAATGGAAAACTTCATCAGGCAGAGCCATTGAAATAATGGTCTTTGCTCTTGCATCTATGCGTACCTTCTTTTTATCTTCATCACTCCACTGTCTTATTTCCTTAACGACATATCGTTCAGGGACAGCTTCAGTGGTGGCAGTAGCGGGAACCGCAGCTATAATTCTAACAGGTTCATAGGGTCCATTTTCTATATATTCAGGTATAGTAGGATCCGCACCTTCAAGAAATAGCATCATTCGATTTTTCCATAGAGAAAAGTTATCTCTGCTAAATCGAGGAGGTTTAGAAAGTGAGCCATTATCATAGTAGTTTGTGTTTGTGTTTAATGCCATTTTAGAATAGCAAGGAAGAGTATACAGCAAGATCTTGTTTATTAGATTTAAACAAACTGCTCTGATACCACTTGTTGGTCCCGAAGGTGCTAAACAAGTTTGTAGAAGGGGGGGGTTGAATACAAACACAGAATTTAAAGTTTAATATATTGTTTATTGAAGAATCAAAATACAATATACAAGTTTGTTGCGGAATAAGATTAAGACAGACTCAATCTAAACAAACTAAAGAAACACTAAGATAATTGCACAAGAAGTTCAGAGAATGGGGTTTAGAGATATAGAAAACAAGGGTTTCTATATTGGGTTCAAGGATGAAGCACACCTTTAGATGAAGGGGTGAACTTCCTATTTATACCCTATGCATTAAATGCATGGCAGGATACTTTACACGTGGCGTTCACAGATTGGCTTTGATAGACTGACTTTTGTGAGACATGCTTTCGGCCGGGTCATGAACAGTGTAGTGGACAGAGTTGTTGTACGAATGGTTGCAGAGACTTGTCCGTTCTGACACATCGTACCAGGTTGTGCAAGGATAGACAAAAGGAAACTTGAGGCATAAGCTTTGTGATCGTTTGATAGCTGAGTATCTCTAAGTTCAGAGATAAAGAGGTTCAGCTATCGCTGAAGCTTTTTCTCATGTTCCTTCGCGTATTGGTAGAGTTGTCTTTGCTTCACTGATATCCGCATCAGGTCACTAGTAGACTTCTCATTGTTCAGCAGCTTCGTCTTTGATTCAGCTATGAACATCTGTTGACGCGAAACTTGTCTTCAGGGATTACGTTGGCTGTTTACTTTAGGAACTATCAGTGATAACTGAACAGACTCAGTTCGATCACTGATAGTGAAACATTAATACATAGAAATGTTTACAAGAAAGACTATCAGCGATAACTGAACAGACTCAGTCTGATCGCTGATGGTGAAAACACTAATACATACTAAAACGTAATTTTCACTAAGTATAGGAGAGGGTCGTTATCAAATCACTGAGAGAGTTTGGATCAACAAGCTTCATGTCTCTTTTTCTACTCATCAGAGTATGCATTAAGTCTTAATTGAAGCTGAGCTGGTACTTTTTCTCCATTCTCCTTCACATGAGTATAAGGTTTCGTTGGAATTGTCATTATTCTTTCCCTCAGATATTTTCTAATCAAATCATTCGTTTCATGTCTTTCAATGAAATTTATGAACCGACTTTTCCACTGATCAAAGTCTCCCCTGAAGAGTATTGGTGGCTGGGAGTCGGTTCCAATGGCTAGAACTTCTCTGGATGTCATTCTGTTTAGAATAAGAGAAAACTTGACAGATATGATCGTTAATGCAAATTAAAATCAGATAAAATTCAGAAATAAAAATTTCCAAATTTAACCAAGTCTGGAAATGGAGGAAAAAGTCAAACTTTGCATTTGACGAAGCTGGCGCAAAATGGGGTTTTGCGCGAGAAGCGGGTCGCGCGAACTGGGAGGTTTACGCGAGACGTGTATGGCGCAAAGTTGAAGTTTTCTTGAGACGTTGGTCGCGTAAAGTGGAGCTTTGCGTATCGCTTTGAAAGCGCAAATGGAGGTTCGACCGGGAAGATGTAAGAATTATGCTCGACCGGTAGAAAAGATAGTAAAATTTATTCACTTAATTTAAAAAGACAAAAAGTAGTAAAACTGTTAAAGTACGAGTTCTGATCAGAAATAATCAGAAGTCGTCACCTTTTACTCCCCCTGAAATTATGCATTTGAAACTTATCAGAAATATTATGCATAAAATTTCAGAAAGTATGTATGTACTCCCCCCTGATGGTTGATTTCCTCTTGGAGTTTCGGAGTACAATCTCTTTTTCAGCATGGAGTAAGGTCTTTTGATCTTTGAAGTGTGGGTCTTGAACTATTGTGTTCAAAAGCCATATTTCGTTGAAGTGCGGGTTCTAAGCTGATTTACTTAGAAGCCTCTTTGACATATAAGTCCGGGTTTTGAACTGTTTTGTTCAAGAACCATGTCTCTCCTACTCCCCCTAGACAGTAGGTACCTGCAACACAGAATCATCCCTTTTCTTTGGTATCCATTTCCAATTGGATCTAACTGTGTTAGCAAACGATTTTGGCACCCAGTGAAATTTGGGTCCGCTTTGCTTTTTAGAATCAGATAAAGAATTTGAATGATAAGAGGGAACATGATATGATCTAAACCAAACATCAGGATCTTTTCGAGAAGCATGATCATATCTATCATAATTTGAAAACTTTCTAGCAGACAGACGTAACTGGAATAATTGCTTCATAGAATATTTCTTGCGTGAAACGACAAGATTTGGTTTAGAAAAAGCAACATCCACAATTATATCATCTTTACTAGTAGTAATCTTATTAAAGTCAGCACTAGAACATGATATAGCAGTCTCGTCAAACTCCTGTTTTGGTTGCCATTCAGACTTAACTTCGAGTCTTTTCTTGCTCATTGCTGAAACATTTGAAACTTGTGAGTTAGACTTTTGAGCAACACACGAATGCACCTTCTTTGGCTTACTAGTAGTGTTCGGTTTCTGTGAATGCTGAGATATATTCTTACATTTAGCATTTTTTGCTTTCACAGAGACTGACTTATCAACTTTCATTGATTTTGCACTGTTCACAGGCATACTGGTTTTTCCCAAAAATTTCTTAATAAAAGATGAATGGTTAGGAAGTTTCGCATTAAAATCAAATTGTTCAAAACAACCATCTAAACCACCATCAGAGTTAAGAAAATTAAACCCTTCGTTTGATGAACCAAACATGTCATCAGAAGTAGAAGCCTTTGTAAAAACAACATTTTTCATAACGGTTGAAAAAACTTTTTGTTGAATCTCAATCAAAAGTCTTTCATCTGATAAAGAGTTCTCGAGTTCAGAAATTTTACTTTCTAACACGAGAGAAGGGACATAAATTTTACCTATAACAGGTTTCGCCTCCATCTCTTTTACAGAATAACTTTGAAAGTAGTCAGTTGAAAGAGATTTCTTTTCATTATTTGGATAGTCATAACTATTATTCAACTTCGCATAATAAAATGGAAGGTGAACTTTAGATCACTTCTTACGTTTTTCAATTTCATTGGCTTCATCCTCCTTTGATAGTTTAGTATTAAAAACTTGAACTTTAGAGATTCGGTGAGAAATTAGCATAGAGGTATAATCATAAAGTGCAGGCACTTCAGTTATCCCCTTTTTAAGGCAATGAGGTGTCACATAACCAATTCCCCAATGTTCTTTATTTTTTTTTTGGTTTGTTAAGATGAATGGTTTGCTCACTTTGACCTAATGAGTATAACTTCTTTTCCAAAGCATCTAATTTTGCAATTAAGGTCTTGTTTTATTTAGTACATGAAGAATGCATTTTCGTAACCTCATAAAAATCAAGCTCACTTTTTTGTCAGTTTAGACTTGAGTTCAGATATCTCTTTAAGAATTATTGTCTTTTCTTTGGCGTTGGTGTCATTGTTTCTATGTAAAACCTCAATCAATACTTCTCTCTCAGCAATTTCCTTGCTAAGTTTCTGTATCGATTGGTTTTTGTTTGTAATGACACCTTCTTCCCGCTTAATTTTCGACTCTAACACTTGGAGTTTTATCTTCATGGCATGCATTTGAGTTAAGAGTTCTGAATTAGATAAAACACATACCTCTTCTTCAAATCCTTTCTTAGCACCCTTTTGATCATTTTCCTTCCTTTATTTGGCAAGCTGATCTCTTTCCAATATGATTACTTTCTCAAAGTCTTCAACTTTTTGAGAAAGCATTAAACTTTGAAGCTCAATCACCTTCTTCTCCTCCACACCCTTCTTTGACAGATCTGAGAACTTCTTTTCAAACTCAGATATTTTCTTTTCAAGCTCAGTGTTTGCACTCTCCAAATCTTTGAATTTCTTCTCGTTGTTCGCAACAGACTCTTTCTTCTGTATTTGATCTTCAAGACCAGAAATCTTTCCTTTTAGCTCATTATTCTCAGTTTCCAAAACCTTAACTTTTGATGATATTACTGATCCTGTCATACACTTTTCAATTTGTTCCCATATCAGCTTTCCTGTAGCCCTATCGCGATCTAATGTGAGAAAAATCTCTTTTGAAATCTCTTCAGTCATTCCATTCAATAGGAAAGATCGGGCTAATTGGTCAGCTTCTTGTCTCTTTTTCTACTCATCAGAGTATGCATTAAGTCTTAATTGAAGCTGAGCTGGTACTTTTTCTCCATTCTCCTTCACATGAGTATAAGGTTTCGTTGGAATTGTCATTATTCTTTCCCTCAGAGATTTTCTAATCAAATCATTCATTTCATGTCTTTCAATGAAATTTATGAACCGACTTTTCCACTGATCAAAGTCTCCCTTGAAGAGTATTGGTGGCTGGGAGTCGGTTCCAATGGCTAGAACTTCTCTGGATGTCATTCTGTTTAGAATAAGAGAAAACTTGACAGTTATGATCGTTAATGCAAATTAAAATCAGATAAAATTCAGAAATAAAAATTTCCAAAAATTTCCAAATTTAACCAAGTCTGGAAATGGAGGAAAAAGTCACACTTTGCGTTTGACGAAGCTGGCGCAAAATGGGGTTTTGCGCGAGAAGCGGGTCGCGCGAACTGGGAGGTTTACGCGAGACGTGTATGGCGCAAAGTTGAAGTTTTCTTGAGACGTTGGTCGCGCAAAGTGGAGCTTTGCGTATCGCTTTGAAAGCGCAAATGGAGGTTCGACCGGGAAGATGTAAGAATTATGCTCGACCGGTAGAAAAGATAGTAAAATTTTTTCACTTAATTTGAAAAGACAAAAAGTAGTAAAACTGTTAAAGTACGAGTTCTGATCAGAAATAATCAGAAGTCGTCACCTTTTACTCCCCCTGAAATTATGCATTTGAAACTTATCAGAAATATTATGCATAAAATTTCAGAAAAGTATGTATGTACTCCCCCTTGATGGTTGATTTCCTCTTGGAGTTTCGGAGTACAATCTCTTTTTCAGCACGGAGTAAGGTCTTTTATTCTTTGAAGTGCGGGTCTTGAACTATTGTGTTCAAAAGTCATATTTTGTTGAAGTGCGGGATCTAAGCTGATTTACTTAGAAGCCTCTTTGACATATAAGTCCGGGTTTTGAACTGTTTTGTTCAAGAACCATGTCTCTCCTACTCCCCCTAGACAGTAGGTACCTGCAACACAGAATCATCCCTTTTCTTTGGTATCCATTTCCAATTGGATCCAACTATGTTAGCAAATGATTTTGGCACCAAGTGAAATTTGGGTCCGCTTTCCTTTTTAGAATCAGATAAAGAATTTGAATGATAAGAGAGAACATGATATGATCTAAACCAAACATCAGGATCTTTTCGAGAAGCATGATCATATCTATCATAGATTGAAAACTTTCTAGCAGACTGACGTAACTGGAATAATTGCTTCATAGAATATTTCTTGCGTGAAACGACAAGATTTGGTTTAGAAAAAGCAACATCCACAATTATATCATCTTTACTAGTAGTAATCTTATTACAGTCAGCACTAGAACATGATATAGCAGTCTTGTCAAACTCCTGTTTTGGTTGCCATTCAGACTTAACTTCGAGTCTTTTCTTGCTCATTACTGAAACATTTGAAACTTGTGAGTTAGACTTTTGAGCAACAAACGAATGCACCTTCTTTGGCTTACCAGTAGTGTTCGGTTTTTGTGAATGCTGAGATATATTCTTACATTTAGCATTCTTTGCTTTCACAGAGACTGACTAATCAACTTTCATTGATTTTGCACTGTTCACAGGCATACTGGTTTTTCCCAAAGATTTCTTAATAAAAGATGAATGGTTAGGAAGTTTCGCATTAAAATCAAATTGTTCAAAACAACCATCTAAACCACCATCAGAGTTAAGAAAATTAAACCCTTCGTTTGATGAACCAAACATGTCATCAGAAGTAGAAGCCTTTGTAAAAACAACATTTTTCATAACGGTTGAAAAAACTTTTTGTTGAATCTCAATCAAAAGTCTTTCATCTGATAAAGAGTTCTCGAGTTCAGAAATTTTACTTTCTAACACGAGAGAAGGGACATAAATTTTACCTATAACAGGTTTCGCCTCCATCTCTTTTACAGAATAACTTTGAAAGTAGTCAGTTGAAAGAGATTTCTTTTCATTATTTGGATAGTCATAACTATTATTCAACTTCGCATAATAAAATGGAAGGTGAACTTTAGATCACTTCATCCGTTTTTCAATTTCATTGGCTTCATCCTCCTTTGATAGTTTAGTATTAAAAACTTGAAGTTAAGAGATTCGGTGAGAAACTAGAATAGAGGTATAATCATAAAGTGCAGGCACTTCAGTTATCCCCTTTTTAAGGCAATAAGGTTTCACATAACCAATTCCCCAATGTTCTTTATTCTTTTTCGGTTTGTTAAGATGAATGGTTTGCTCACTTTGACCTAATGAGTATAACTTCTTTTCCAAAGCATCTAATTTTGCAATTAAGGTCTTGTTTTATTTAGTACATGAAGAATGCATTTTCGTAAGCTCATAAAAATCAAGCTCACTTTTTGTCAGTTCAGACTTGAGTTCATAATTCTCTTTAAGAATTATTGTCTTTTCTTTGGTGTTGGTGTCATTGTTTCTATGTAAAACCTCAATCAATACTTCTCTCTCAGCAATTTCATTGCTAAGTTTCTGTATCGATTGGTTTTTGTTTGTAATGACACCTTCTTCCCGCTTAAGATTCGACTCTAACTCTTGGATTTTTATCTTCATGGCATGCATTTGAGTTAAGAGTTCTGAATTAGATAAAACACATACCTCTTCTTCAAATCCTTTCTTAGCACCCTTTTGATCATTTGCCTTCCTTTCTTTGGCAAGCTGATCTCTTTCCAATATGATTACTTTCTCAAAGTCTTCAACTTTTTGAGAAAGCATTAAACTTTGAAGCTCAATCACCTTCTTCTCCTCCACACCCTTCTTTGACAGATCTGAGAACTTCTTTTCAAACTCAGATATTTTCTTTTCAAGCTCAGTGTTTGCACTCTCCAAATCTTTGAATTTCTTCTCGTTTCTCGAAATAGACTCTTTCTTCTGTATTTGATCTTCAAGACCAGAAATCTTCCCTTTTAGCTCATTATTCTCATCTTCCAAAACCTTAACTTTTGATGACATTACTGATCCTGTCATACACTTCTCAATTTGTTCCCATATCAGCTTTCCTGTAGCCCTATCGCGATCTAATGTGAGAAAAATATCTTTTGAAATCTCTTCAGTTATTCCGTTAAATAGGAATGATCGGGCTAATTGTTCAGCTTCATGTCTCTTTTTCTACTCATCAGAGTATGCATTAAGTCTTAATTGAAGCTGAGCTGGTACTTTTTCTCCATTCTCCTTCACATGAGTATAAGGTTTCGTTGGAATTGTCATTATTTTTTCCCTCAGAGATTTTCTAATCAAATCATTCGTTTCATGTCTTTCAATTAAATTTATGAACCGACTTTTCCACTGATCAAAGTCTCCCCTGAAGAGTATTGGTGGCTGGGAGTCGGTTCCAATGGCTAGAACTTCTCTGGATGTCATTCTGTTTAGAATAAGAGAAAACTAGACATATATGATCGTTAATGCAAATTAAAATCAGATAAAATTCAGAAATAAAAATTTCCAAAAATTTCCAAATTTAACCAAGTCTGAAAATGGAGGAAAAAGTCAAACTTTGCGTTTGACGAAGCTGACGCAAAATGGGGTTTTGCACGAGAAGCGGGTCGCGCGAACTGGGAGGTTTACGCGAGACGTGTATGGCGCAAAGTTGAAGTTTTCTTGAAACGTTGGTCGCGCAAAGTGGAGCTTTGCGTATCGCTTTGAAAGCGCAAATGGAGGTTCGACCGGGAAGATGTAAGAATTATGCTCGACCGGTAGAAAAGATAGTATTCCGATTAAATGCCATGTGAACTTTCTTTTTGATTTCGAAAATTAATTTCGAAAATATATTCTTTGATTTCCAAAAATTAATGCCAACCACGTGAAATTGTTTTTGGAATATGAACTTGAGAATTCTTTAAATTGGACACGTGATTCAATATAGTGATGGTGGACAAACACACATAGTAGAAAGGTGGACACGTGATTGTTTGCATGAAATTGGAGTTGCATGTGGAAGAGGCAAAAAGTGATGGACACGTGCACTAAACATGCATTGAGAAGAATAAGTTTTCTTATGGTGGAAAGGTGGTAGAAACGTGAGGTAAGTGAGAGTGCCACGTGAAAATTTTCTAAATGACTGATATATGAGTGTGAGTGTGTGAAAGTGTGAGAGTGTTTCTAAGAGTGTGAGTGGAGGGTTTTACCGGTATTGAAAGGTTTGACCGGGATTGGTTTGATCGGGAATGGCAATGACCGAAAAAGGTTTGACCGGAAGTGATGTGGGTATGTGTGATTCGACCGGAAGACGTGTGAGTTTGACCGGATTTTGATTTGTGTTTGACCGATAGTTTGCAAAATAAGACCGATATCAACGAGTTATTTGACCGGGAATATGTAATCGTTCGACCGGTATTGTAAAGGACTTCGACCGGTATTTGCAAGAGTCCGGTCGAATGCTTAAGACCGATAGAGTGTTTAAACTAAGGTTCGACCGGTAAAAAAATATTATCGGTCAATTGGCTTAGACCGATATATTACAAAAGACCGGTACGTCGTCTTCTCTGATTAAATCGACCTGTAACTCTAAAATTAACCCAACTAGAGGTCATTTTACCACAACAAATTTTGACACAACGATCTCCTTACCAATTAGAACAATGCACAACACTTTGATTTCGAAAATAACTGCAAAATCAAGATTTTGATGATTGATCAGTGTTCTTCAAAAATGAAGAACACAAAGAGTTGAAAATTTTGATTTTAATCTGGATCAGCTCTGATACCAATTGTGAGTCCGTGATCGTTACCAGATAATCAAATAACAAACAAATAGAAGATAAACCAACCTGTTTCAATAACAAACGGTGATTACACGGTTGAATTCTTGAGTTTGAGTTCTGTGTTTGTTTTCTCTCTGTTTACACCTTGATACTATGTGTTGTGTGTGTTCTTGTTATTCTAATCTATTGTAAAGAGAGAGAGAGAGAGAGAGAGAGAGAGAGAGAGATAATATCTAATAACTAGATATTATCAAAACATAAAATAATAATAAAACTTAATATCTAAAACTATAATATCTAGATATTAAAACAACTTTGACTTTATTACAGAATAGACCCTAGACTTTGGTTGAGAGTAACTTTCAGCTTTAACTTCAGATTGCGATCTTCGTTTTGGATGATCTTGAATCCAATGAGACTGTGTCTTAACAAACTGCTTCACAGAACAGAGAAAAAGATAAGAGAGAGATTGAATAAACACAAAGGAAACGTACTACCACATTACAAATCGTCATAGCAATAGAAATTCAAGCACTCTTACGTACGATATCCTCGTAATAACATTAGCTAAGTGAGATTATGAACATATAACACATAAAGGTTCTCGTCATGATCACCACAACGCCTGATAAACGTATTTTCCATTGACTCTAAGACTAACCCATCTTAGAAGCTCTACCCAATCTCACAAATCAATTCTTATCATACTCGGTCTAAGTCTAGACATCTTACATTCATGCCTAGTTCGCTTAAACTAGAGCTCTGATACCAACCTGTAACGCCCTAAAAATCAATGTAAATTAAAACCTGGGAAAACTAACAACATGACGTTCGCATTGATATAAACCTCCAATAAAGGTGTCAGTCATTTTGACTTTACAAAACCTGTACGTAAATGGGATTCATTAACAAACTAATCTAGACACTTCTACCAAGATTACATCTATTGACAAACCATAATTCATCAAAAGAATGGGACTTAACAAATGCCCGGATACAATACTAGTCATCTCAAAATGCCTCGAGACCCACCCGTCTCTCAAAAACCCCGGAAACCCACCTCTAAGGGAAACCTGTTATACACATCATTTGAGAAAAAGTGTCAGACTTAAAGCCTGGTGAGAACATACAATTTATAAAGCACAAAAGATATAAATATTTGCATCAAAAGATAATATTTCCAAAGAGGTTAAATTTCACAATTGAAACCATTGCCACAACTGGGCTTTTCCGTTAAAAACATATTATCAAATGACCCATGATAAAACATTTTACCAAGGATTGTAGCATAACACTAAGTAAGCCACAATCCGAGTTATGAGCTAAAAAATTGGAATCCGAGGATACGAACACATAAGTCCGTGTTACAACGTGACATCTGGCCCCAAGGAAAACCAATGTATACTCCTTCACTAGGATCACTATGAACCATGGCTAGTATCCGGCCTCACATAACCGTACCAAGTTGCCCCCGAGGATCATATGCATCCATAGTTACAAAATGGGGAATATGACATCCCAATAATACAGTCGACTCAAAACCTAGGAATCTGCTAGTAATGGTACATACTCGTCACAACAACATATGTGACCAACCATAAATAAACATATGGTATAAACACATTTTATAAACAAAATGTCATTTCCAGTTCAACTTCTGGTGAGAATGAAAATCATTAAAAATGAGTTCTTAAACATTCTTTTCACATATCCACATAATGTGCAAGTAAACCATCATTTTACTTCAATAAGATAAGATCCATCCTTTTAGTCAAAACTGATCGGGAACCCCGAAAATCACCAAAAACTCCATTTATATCAAAATGTATAGAACATGAAATCATACCGTAGAAATACTTCGGATTTCGCAAATACGAGTTTTGACATGTATAAAGTTTGTAAAATGGTAGTAGGAACTCACCAGTAGGTTTCAGAATAAAACCCTAAAAACCAGATAACGATCACGTCGTAGAAGTGAAGCTTAAAACACCAAAACCTCGGATCTAACACCAAATATTAACCACCAGACTCTAGAGAGAGAGAGAGAGAGAACGATTCAGAGAGAGAGAAGAGATTTCGAGAGAGAGAGAGAAAGATCGTGAGAAGTGAAGATATTTTGGGTTAAAAACCCTTAAGTCGGCCAGGCAACTACGTGGGTTATTCCGCGACTTCAACTCGCGGCATAACTCGCCCGTGACCCAATGAACAGTGAGTTACGCGGGTTGTGCTGCGACCTCTTGTCGCGATGCAACTCACGAAGTTCCACGAATCTCATTTCAAAAAGTGGGTTACGCGGGTTGTGCCGCAACCTCTAGTCGCGGTGCAACTCGCGTAGTTCACTGCTTGTCCCCCAAAATTCTCCAAATCTAACTCAACTTCAAACCAAACACGGTGCTAACGATGAAATATAATTAAAATCCAGGGTGTTACATTGTGTGTCCAAGCTTGATTGCCACAACCTCTGTGATCTTGGCCATGTTAAAGACTTTGGATTTTGGATTGGCTTTATCTTTATAGAATCTCCTTCTCTCCTCTGGTACAACTTCCTCTAAGAGTCTGACAGGGGAAAGATCTTGAGCTTCGCGGCTATAGAGGTATTTGTACACTTCTTCTTCGATGTCCTTCTTTGGAGGACCAGGGAAGGGTCTTCTTAGGCTCTCAAAGCCTTGGATAACCTCTATAACTCTATCCTTTGATGGTTTGTCAAGTGGTTGTAGGATGGGGAGTTCCGACAGAGGTTGCAGATCAAAGGCCCAGTCTTCCTCTTTAGGTTTCACTCTTTTGAAAGCATCAAAAGAGCTCTTTAGTAGTTTCTCAGAGGTGGGAGGAGGAGACTTGACCTTATTCAGAGGTTCTGTAGCTATTGCCTTACCTTTATCTTTGGCAGTTGGTGGGGATTTTGTGATTTGGATTATGGTGGGAGAGGGGGCTACAGAGACCTTTTATTTAGTTGTTCTCTGTGGTTCAGGTTCTGAGCTCATAGGGACTTGGTTTAGGGGAGCCACTGATATTGGTTCTTCTTTTGTGGATTGCAGATTCTCCCCCTCTTGAAGACCACGACCGGAGGCATCAGGATCTTGGTCATCATGTCGTGCCCTCTTCTGTCCTGCTTGGGTTTGCCAGGTGACAGGTTCCTTCCTCTTCTTTCGCTTACAGAGGTTGTTATCGACATGTTTATTGATCTTCTTGATTGCGTTCTCTACAACCAATGACAGAGCGTTGATTTCGATGTCTGACTTGAAACAAAATGTGGCTATGGATCGCTTCAAGTCTGCTGTCACCTTCTTTCCTTGGTCGTTGAAGTTGGATCGAAGGAGGTTTTGGTTTTGCAGAAACTGATTTCCCATGGCTTCCAAGTCGGCTTTCGTTGCAAACACAGAGGGGTCTGGGGCAGAGGTTGATGCCTGTGTGTGAAAGGGGACAATAGCACTGCGAGTTATGTCATTTATTTCCTCTCTGAGCCTGGCCATTTCGTTCACTCCGGTCTGAACTCCTTGCGTAGCATATTTTGGGAACTCTTCTGTGCAAAGATCCCCTAGAACTTGAATCTGATTGTAGTGGGCGATGATGGTTTGACCGCAAGCTTGAAGGTCAGCTTTGGTCGCGCACTTTGTTTTGAGGGCGTGCAGAGCTTCAGTATTGGCTTTTAGGGCCTCTACCAGGGTTTGAGAGTTGGATTAGGACTCTCTAGATATAGAGCTTTGCAACTCGTCAAGTTTTGTAAGCACCATGTCAGCAAAGGCTTTAAACTCTCCTTTTGTGATAAAAGTGTCGGCGGTAACCTCTGGAACAACACTTGTTCCAGATTTAGCCAACGAGTCTTTGGCACCTACAGAGCCTGTTGTTATGATGAGCTCTGGAGGATTTCCTTCCAATCCTCGATGTTCCACAGAGGAAGCATCTATGGAAGTTCTGTCAATATGTTCTTTGGGGGAGGGTTCAGAGACTCCCTTAAGAACTATGTTGAATGGATCATGTGGTTGTTCTAGAGCCACAGTATCATCGTGTTCTCGCACCACCAACTCTGAAGTGGCTTGGGTGTCCCTCTTGTGTGTGACAGAGGTAACAAATACCTCTGTGTGTGGAAGAGACGTGTCCTGGGGCAAATGGACACGGAAAACAACACTTTCACCCTTTTGAGAGGGTGAAGTGGGTTTGGTTTCCCCGGATTGTGGTACAGAGGAAGAAGGATATCCTCTGTCTGCATGGCATGGGTAGGGTTCGGACTGTACGGTCCTGTTGCAATACCCCTTTACACTAGAACTGCAGAGGTAGAAGTGTGGGTTGCACTGGGAGTTGGTTTTGGTGGTGTGCCAAAGGCATCTTTTGTTTCCCTCTCCTCCTACAATTTTTTACTTGGTTCTTCTTCTTCATCTTCGCTCTGTGACCTTCCAGTCACATCATCTATTTCCATTTCCACGGTTTCCCCTAATCCTCCAGAGTATTGGAGAGAGACCTCTCGTGCTATTGCAGAGGCTACTTGGATTGGGCTCTGAGGTTTACCCTCAGGGGACTCTTCAAGGACTAGGGCTCTTTTTGCCTTCTGCAGAGATTTTTCCGGACCCTCTACAAGTTCGGTTCTTGCAGCAAGGTATTCAACCAGATCTTTCCTTTTCTGCCGGAGGGCTTCCAATAATTGTTCTTTTTCGGCAAGCATCCTCAATTTTCCTTTCTTTTTCTCATAGACTTTGATCTCAGCAGTTTCGTGTGTGGCTTTTTCTTTTGGTACCTCTTCTTCTGTGGTCCTCTTGGATTTCTTAGAGGACTTTGGAACCTCTACGTCTTCGGTTCTCTTTTTCTTGCTTTTCTTTTTCGCCTTTTTCTCACTCCCCTCCCCTCTAACTAATGGTCTCTCTTTCTCACTCACTTGAGCTTCTGCGGCGTCAACTTCTGCCACCTTTTCTCCCTCGTTTCTCAAGTAAACTACAATGTCTCCTACTTTAAATCCTATGCGAGGGGGGGTTACAGGACGTGGTTCGGGCGTCCTGTTCCCTCGTATGTACTCCCTAACACCCTCTTCACTACCCAAATAAGTCAACATCTTTGTTGATAGAGGTCTGGCTTCTGGATAACTGATTTTGATGGTGGTAGGTTTATAAGACTTCATCTCGTGGAGTTTGATTATCTTACCCTCGGCTGGCAGCTTTCCTTCCCCTATTAGGTCATCGCGTAGAAGCAGTCCTAGGAAACGTCCAAATGCAATGTTCTTTGGTTCTGTCCCTCTGTCTTGGTCCTGCTATTTGGTAATCACGGCATTTTGGATCTCCCTGAAAATGAGTCCAGCATAGTCCAGTGGCAGATCGTAGTAAATCCCATACATTATGGCTAAAATTGTATGGCTTGATTGATCCAGGCTTCCAACCTTCGATGTTAGGCATCGGTTCAGAATCGAGAAGAGTACGTTCCATAGAGGAGGGAGATTCTGTCGTCTGAAGTTTGTTCTTTTGGTGATTGGAACTACGTTGCCAATGAACCTCAGAAACTCTAGTATCTCTTCCTCTATGGGCTCCTCTGAGAATTTACGCAGGTTGAGATCTGATTTGGTGGGAAGTCCAAAGACATCGGAGAGTTTCCTACGATTGATTCCTAAGTCCAGAATCTTTTCAGTTGATGGATGGGTTGCATAGCCAATGATGCAGTGTCTATATTTATCCATCTTGGCATGGAGAGCACTTAGCCAAAACTATTGGATGTAAGCTTCAGGGATGTTATTTCACTTCATCGTTAGGGCTTTAACTAGGAAGTGATTCTTGAGGAGTTGAATCAATGGTGCAGCTTCAGTGGGGAAACCAGAGGGATTGAGGGTGACAAAATGGTTGTTCGGTTTATTTTTCATTTGGGTCAAGTCATAGTCATGCCTGGTGAAGGACAACATTCTGCTTGTAAGCACATGTTCTTGGCCAACGGAGTCTGAATCAGCTTTTTGAACCATCGAGTAATGAGAGTTGTTGGATTTTTTGGATCCATTAGAGTTCTTGGAGGAAGTTGAGGGAGAAGCCATTGATAGAATAGAGAAGAAGAAGAAAAGCTTTTTGCACGAAGCTCTTGAGGGAAAAGGATGTAGGTAAAAAGAAATGGAGAGGCAAACGGGATTTTATACAGAGGGAGGTAAAAAAAATTAAGCGGTAAAAAATAAAATTTTCAATTTCGTGATGAGTGGAAACGGATAAGTAGCTGTTTCTGTGAAACGACGGTACAGATGTAGGCCAATCAAATGTTGCCACGTCAGATAATGGCGGTGGACGATCTAGGACGTGCGCCACCCTATTCTCATGCGCGTGGCATTCACTATTCTCACATGACTGTGATGTTTAAGAAATAACCCGCAGGAAGTGACCTTAATTTCTCAAGTGATGGGAATGACAGAAGCTCTGTGGGTAAAAGGCTTCTGAGGTCACAGATAAGGTTGTTATCAGAAGAGCTTTTTAAGAGGGAGAAAAGTGCGATGAAATGATCGAGTTCCTTTTAAAGTGCATTTGGTTAGACATCCTCAGTTTAAAGGTGCAGAGACTCTGTGATAGATCGCAGAGGCTCTGTGGTCGACCTCAAAGGTTCTGAGACCAAAAATTTCCTTTTTAGGAAAGATTTTCAAAGATTTTCAAAGATTTGATCATTTCAAAGTTTTGACAGAAAATTTGGTACAAAGTGGGATCTTTCTGACGGTATAGTGCTCGAGAAAGAGTTTTGACCCTTGGTTCAGATGGACTAACCTCACTCTGTAGTTTGTTGCGCATAACTGTCTTGTTCCCCCTTGAATAGTCAAGATTGGTCTTTGATGGTTCAGTCTGCTCCCCCTTCAACTATGCTTGGATCATATAAAGATAAGACTAGTACAGGAAAATAAACTTAAGAAACTAATTTGCAGAGGCATAAAAGTAAATATGTACAGCATAGGTAAATATGTACAGCAGAGGCTCTGTGCAAGGGTACAGAGGCTCTGTGGTCAACTCATGTTGAGCATACCAATCTTGCCAACAAGAAAAGTGAATCTTTTCTCATCCAATGCCTTCGTGAAAAGGTCGGCAAGCTGGTAGTCTGTGGGCACAAAGTACATCTCTATTGCTCCATGCTCCACATGATGTTTCAGAAAGTGATACCTGATATCGATATGCTTGGTCTTAGAGTGCTGCACAGGATTGACGGAGATCGCAATGGCAATTTTGGAGTCACAGAGGATGGGTATTTTTTCGATAACAAATCCATAGTCTCTAAGTTGGGTCCTCATCCACAGAACTTGGGAACAACTGGCAGCAGCAACATATTCTGCTTCTGCCGTAGAGGTTGAGCGAAATTCTGCTTCTTGGAAGTCCAACTTACAAGTTTCCCTCCAAGGAATTGGCAACTCCCAAAGGTACTTTTTCTATCGAGCTTGCATCCTCCATAGTCTGAATCTGTATAAGCCATGAGATCAAAGCCAGAGTTCTCCGGATACCAGGGGCCAAGATTCTTGGTCCCTTTTAGGTATCTGAAGATCCTCTTGACAGCATAAAGATGAGATTCTTTGGGGTTAGCTTGAAATCTTGCACAGAGACATGTGGCAAACATTATATCAGTTCTACTCGTGGTTAAGTACAACAGAGATCCTATCATCCTTCTATAGAGTTTGCACTCCACAGATTTACCCTCTGGATCTGCATGGAGCTTGGATCCAGTGACCATAGGAGTTTTCATTGATGAAGAGTCAGAGAGCTTGTATTTTCAAGTATGGTAGAGACATATTTTGATTGGTTTATGAAAATACCCTCTGTGGTTTGTTTGACTTGCAATCCTAAGAAGAATGTAAGTTCTCCCATCATGCTCATCTCAAACTCACTTTTCATCAATGACTCGAACTTTTTGCAATATAAATCATTTGTAGACCCAAAAATAATGTCATCGACATAAATTTGTACAAGTAGAATCTCACCTTTTCTCTTCTTATAAAATAAAGTTGTGTCAGTAGTACCTCTTTCGAAAACGTTTGCAAGGAGAAAGTTTGAAAGTCTGTCGTACCATGCTCTGGGGCTTGTTTCAGTACGTACAGAGCCTTGTCCAAAAAATAGACATGATTTGGGTACTTAGAGTTCTCAAACCCTGGTGGTTGTTGGACATAAACTTCTTCTTGAATCTGCCCATTTAGAAAGGCTGACTTGACATCCATTTGATATACTTTGAAACCTTTGTGGGCTGCGAAGGCAAGAAAGATTCTTATTACTTCGAGTCGTGCCACAGGAGCAAAGGTTTCTTCATAGTCAATCCCTTCTTCTTGACAATATCCCTTGGCCACCAGTCTTGCTTTTTTTCTGACCACCACACCGTCTTCATCCTTTTTATTTCTGAAGACCCATTTGGTTCCTATAGCCGTTTTGCCTTTTGGTAGAGGCACTAGGGTCTATACTTCGTTCCTCTCAAACTGCAGAATCTCCTCTTGCATATCTTCTACCCAGTTTGGGTCTTCAAAGGCTTCAGATATCTTTTTAGGTTCGATGATACTTACAAAAATTGTATAGTAACAAAAATTTGCAGTACTTGATCGAGTTTGAACCTTGTTAGATGGGTCACCTATTACTTGGCTCTGTGGATGACTTCTGGTCCATTTGATCATTCGAGGCAGGTGATCATTTGAAACTTCTGTGGTTAGCTCAGGAGCATGTTCATTTTGATTTCGATCATTCTCTGTTGAGAGGAATTGATCATTCGTGCTTGCCACAGGACTTGGTTGTTCATCATGAACTGAGGTAGAGATTTCTGCAGATCCTTGATCTGGTGTTGACCCTTCAAAGAGATTTTGAAGATGACCATGATTTTGACTGAGCTTGGGGCCTTGATTCGCATTGTCCTCTGAGTGCTCCCCCTCGATGGTTGCACCTGCAGCATTACTGGAAGAGGGCGAAACATTGCTAGGACCAGTTAGAGAAGTACCTGTTTGGTCCTCAGAGGGTTCGGCTTCAGAGGCTCTGCGGTCACCTTCAGAGGGTCCATCATCATTGAACATCTCATCAAACAGATGATGAAGATCATTTGTTCTTGATGATCCACCAGAATCTTCATCTTGAAGTTTGAGTCCTGAGCTGATTTGCTCAGAAGTCACCTGAAAAGAGTCATCAAATGAAACATTAATACTTTCAAGCATATGTTTGGATTTGAGTACATAAACTCTGTATGCCTTGGAGTTGGATGGATGAATAGCCAACAAATTTGGCTTCATCGGCTTTGGGACTGAATTTCCCTATTTGTTCTCTATTGTTCAGCACAAAGCATCTGCAGCCGAAGACATGGAAGTACTTGATGTTCGGCTTCCTCTGGTGCAGTAAGTGGTACGGTGTTTTCGCATGCCTCTTCACTATCAAAGATCGATTTTGGGTGAAGCATGAGGTTGAAATGGCTTCTGCCCAGAAAGAAATAGAGAGCCCTGAAGCAGTTAGCATAGTTCTTGCGGCTTCCACTAGTGTTCTGTTCTTTCGTTCAACAACACCGTTTTGTTGTGGAGTCCTTGCAGCAGAGAAGTTCTGTGATATGCCTTCTGTCGAAAGATAGGCTTCAATGGTTGAATTTTTAAACTCTGTCCCATTGTCACTTCGGATTCTGTGTACCCTTCAGTCATAAAGAACTTGTATTCTCTTGATAAGATTGATTAGTACTTCAGGAACATCTGATTTCTTTCGAACGAATTCAACCCAAGTATATCTAAATAATTTGTTAGGACACAGTCTCGTTAGATTCAAGATCATACAAAACGAAGATCGCAATCTGAAGTTAATGCTGAAAGTTACTCTCAACAATAGTCTAGGGTCTATTCTGTAATAAAGTCAAAGTTGTTTTATTATTTAGATATTATTTGTTATTATATTAGTTTAATTATAATATCTAGATATTATAGATATCTAGATATTATGTTTAATATTAGATTAGATATATATATCTCTCTCTCTTAGAACATCACAATCGATCAGAAAAGAAACACACACAACACATACATTCAAGGTGAAAACAGAGAGAAAACAAACAGAGAGCTTAACTCAAGAAATCAACCGTGTAATCCGCGTTTGTAATCCAAACAGGTTGGTTTATAATCTATTGTTTGTTGTTTTGATTATCTGGTAACGATCACGGACTCACAATTGGTATCAGAGCTGATCCAGATCAAAATCAAAATTTTCAACTCTCTGTGTTCTTCATTTTTTGAAGAACACTGATCAAACGTCAAAAAACTTGATTTTGCGGTTGTTTTTGAAATCAAGTGGTTGTATCTTGTTCTAATTGATAAGGAGATCGTTGTGTCAAAAGTTGGTGTGTTAAATCGATCTCTAGCTGGGTTAATTTTAGAGTTACAGGTTGATTTAATCGGAGAAGACGACGTATCGGTCTTAAGCGTACCGGTCGAACCTTAGTTTTTACATTCTATCGGTCTTAAGCATTCGACCGGACTCTTGCAAATACCGGTCGAAGATCATTTTTTATCGGTCGAATCTCACAAACTTTTGGTATCGGTCAAACACTCTCCGGTCAAATCCCACTTTGTACCGGTCGAATATTTTTTTTATCCGGTCGAGTATTTTTTTTACCCGGTCAAAGTAAAACTCACTTCCCCGGTCGAATATAACTTTTCTTCCTCACTTCCCCGGTCGAATAAAAATTTTCCACAACACTTCCCCGGTCGAACTCCTCATTAATATCGGTCTTCAACTCTCTCTCGGTCAAACCACATTTCAAAACCAACAGCCCCGGTCAAACCCTCCCTTCCGGTCGAATCACATTTCAAAACCCACAATCCCGGTCAAACATTTCGGTATAAGAGACTCTACTCTCGGTCAAACATTTCAGTCAAACACTCTCATCTCTCAAGCAAAAGCATTTCACGTAACACTCTCACACAGTCCACTCAAAGGTGTCCAATTCCACATGCAAACCACACTTGGCTATCACAAAACCATCTCCCACTCAAAGGTGTCTAATTCCAATTCCACATGCAAACCAATTTATTTGATTGGTTTAAATCTTGGTTTATTTTTAAAATTTATTCCTAAAAATCTACTTGGTTTAAATTTTGGAAATTTATTTCTAAAATTTATTTGATTTTATCTGATTTTATTTTGGGCTAACGATCAAATTCAAGCTTTTCTATTCGAATCAGAATGTCTAACTACATTGGAGCCCCAAAGTTGAATAAAAGAGATTACGAAAAGTGTAAAGTTAACTTTTTCAACTTTGTAGATAAAAATGAGAAGAGTCACTACATCAGATTATCATTGACTGAAGGTGAAATGAAACCTAAAATCCCTTTAGAAGCTTGTACTGAGGAACAGTTTAACAGACAAATAGCTGATAATATTTCTAGAAATTATATGGAAGACTGTATTCCTAAGGAAATTTATGGTCCACTGGATATTCCCAAAGCTTCAGGGAAAGAGATATGGGACTATCTTGAATGGTTGATGTCAGGGCCAAAGGTTTTATTAGAAGTTAAGGTTTTGGAAGCTGAGAACTCTGAGCTTCAAAAGAAAATATCTGAGTTTGAAAAGAAGTTCTCAGATCTGTCAAAGAAGGGTGTTGAAGAGAAGAAGGTGATTGAGCTTCAAAGTTTAATGCTTTCTCAAAAAGTTGAAGACTTTGAGAAAGTAATCATATTGGAAAGAGATCAGTTTGCCAAGGAGAGGAAGGCAAATGATCAGAAGGGTGCTAAGAATGGATTCGAAGAAGAGAGAAGCATCCTTGAAGCTGCAATTAGGAAGCTTAATGCAAAGCTATCTGAATTATCTAAGCTTGCACAGAAAGAGAAGAAGAAGAGGTCCGAGCTTGAGACGAAGATTGACCTTCTTGTCAAAGAACGAAACAACTATTCTTCAAAGGTTAAAGAGCTTGAAAAGGTTATTTCAACGGTGGTGGTGACTGAGCGCAAGACTCCAGAGTCAATTGTCCACTCACCTAGAGATGATTCTACTGATTCAGAATGTTCATTCAAGTCAGCTGCAAGCTCATATCAAAAACCTGTTTCTTCAAAGAGGTCAGTGAAATCTTCTAATCATATTCGGAGTACTAATCTTTTATATGACATAAATATAGATAGTTCAGGTACACATCAAAGAAGAAGGTGTTACCAAGAAGAAGAACTGGTCTGGAACAGGAAACCAGTTAGAGAAGAGCTGAAATGTAAAAACTCATGTGTACATACGCCAATTGCCAAGAATAACAATGCGCTGAAAGGTAAACCTGATTTTGTTTACTCAAGAGATAAATTAATCAGTTTGTCAGGTAAGAAATTTTATTGTTCTTATTGTCGTACACATGATCCTATTCACAAGACTAGTGACCATTACTGGTATGGTTCTTACTCAGTAACCCCCATACGAACTGCAACTAACACTCATGGACCCAAATACCAGTGGGTACCAAAGAAACCTAATCCTGTGTTGCAGGCACCTACTGTCAAGGGGGAGTAGGAGAAGAAAGGCTTCTGAATACTTCAGTTCAGAACCCGGACTTCAATGTCAGAACAATGGTTTTTGAACAAAGCAGTTCAAAACCCGAACTTCAAAGAAGAAAGGCTCTTGAATAATATAGTTCAAGACCCGGACATCAATGTCAAAATGGCTTCTAAGTAAATCAGCTTAGAACCCGTACTTCAACGAAGTAATGACTTCTAAACACAACAGTTTAGGACTCGCACTCCAAAGATCAAAAGACCTTACTCCGTCCTGGAAAAGAGATTGTACTCCGATACTCAAATGAGGAAATCAACCTTCAAGGGGGAGTACATATTTGTCTGAAATTTTATGCATTTCTCAGATATGATGATCAATATTTGAGAAGGGGTTAGTGTTTATGTTTTTCACTAACATTATTGTCTAATGCATAATTTCAGGGGGAATATAAAAAGGTGATGACTTCTGATTATTTCTGATCAGAACTCGTACTTTAACAGTTTTACTGCTTTTTGTCTTTTCAATTTAAGTGAATAAATTTTACTTTGACTTGCAATAAGACTTTTGCAGAATTTTTGAGAGAAGCTTACAAGTTCATATCTTTATGACTTTAAGCTTAGCTTCATGAGATGTAAGATCAAACGTTAAGGTATAATCCTTTATCTTAATCTCATATATGGTTGAAAGAAGGACAACTTTCAATCATAGAAAATATTATTTTTAATGTTCAAACCACTTCCCGATTTTTTCAACAGATTTTATATTATGGAAGTGTGATTTTAAATGTTTTCAAAATCAATTTTGTGCTTTAACTGAAATAGTTAAACCAATCTGAGCATCACGTGCATCTAGGAAAACAAAGAATCATTGTGCTAGGAATTAACACAACTTCAATGGAATCACATTAACCAGTGATTTCTACCCATGAAGTTAAATCCTTAGTGTTTGAGTGTGCAAGCGAAAAGAAATGAGTGTGATTAGAGAAAGCAAAATGTTTAAAAGAAAGAGCGTGTGAGAACAGAGTTAAAAGAATATCACAACTCTGCACCAACATTTTCTGAGCCGGGTAGCCATAATTCTAGTGATTCACAATTCTTTGGTGATCATTATTGAAACAGGCAACTAGCCCATGCCAACTCTTGATCAAACCTCACCAACTACTCATTTTCTTCTCAATAAGAAAGTGTTTCACATTTTCAAAGGGGATGCAGCACATTTGCTATCTGATTTTCATTTGGAAAATCTGGATATTGAAAAGAAGGAAGTCTGCCCCACCTTCGCACTTCAATCATGCACATTGAGTCTGTGTTTAACTTACTGTTGTCTCAGTGGTTTACACATATTTGAGCCAATAAGCAATCATCAAGTGCTTAATTCTTTCTATCACAAGCACGAACACACAAGGAATTTGTTTCTTTGTCATAACATTTATAGAAATAACCTTTGTGGTGTTTCGATGATTAAATGGAAGCCATGGGGGAGTCAACATCAAACAGCTCCTTTCCAATGTGTATTTGTTACACACAGTGACTTAGTGTTACTGACAGGCATGTTAACTGATTCATTAGTTGATTCAGGTGTTACATGATTATTTTGTCTAGATTTGCAAAGATCAGGATAAATAATTATTGAATTGACGGATCAGAGACTCCAAGTGGTTGACATTTCTTACTAAAAGTTTTGATGAAGTCGTTGCAATTTCCATCAAAAAGGGGGAGAATCTAAAGCTTGAAGAAATGTTCAGTCCATTACATTACAGGACCAAGAACTGCGAGATCAAAGTATTCTGAAGACATGCTGATTTCAGATAAATTTTCTTTGAAGATACTTTGCTAAAGCATTCTGAGCTAGAGAAAGAGATTGCATCTTCTGTGCTGAAAGAGAAGATCGTATTGCCAAATCATTTTCGTAATGATCTTGATCCAAAGGGGGAGATTGTTAGGACACAGTCTCGTTGGATTCAAGATCATACAAAACGAAGATCGCAATCTGAAGTTAATGCTGAAAGTTACTCTCAACAATAGTCTAGGGTCTATTCTGTAATAAAGTCAAAGTTGTTTTATTATTTAGATATTATTTGTTATTATATTAGTTTAATTATAATATCTAGATATTATAGATATCTAGATATTATGTTTAATATTAGATTAGATATCTCTCTCTCTCTCTTAGAACATCACAATCGATCAGAAAAGAAACACACACAACACATACATTCAAGGTGAAAACAGAGAGAAAACAAACAGAGAGCTTAACTCAAGAAATCAACCGTGTAATCCACGTTTGTAATCCAAACAGGTTGGTTTATTATCTATTGTTTGTTGTTTTGATTATCTGGTAACGATCACGGACTCACATAATTCATCTATGAGTACAAGGATATACTTCTTGCCACCAAGACTTTGCACAGATATAGGGCCATAGAGGTCAACATGAAGCATCTGCAGAGGTCTGGTGCAAGATATGTCAGACTTGGTTTTGTGGGCAGCCCTTTTGAGTTTGCCCATCTCACAAGCTGAGCATAGATGATCCTTGTCGAATCTAATACTTGGTAGACCACTTACTAGGTCTAGTTTCACAATTTTGTCAAGTGTGTGAAAGTTCAGATGACAGAACCTGTTGTGCCAGAGCCAAGCCTCTTCATTCTTACTTGAGACTAAGCAGAGCTTTTCTTCTCTGTTAGTTGACTTGAAGTCCATGTGGTATAGATCACCTCGTCTTTTGGCTCGCAGAAGCTTTGTGGTGGTATCTTCCTTCAACAGAGAGCAGTACTGCCTTTTAAACATCACATCGAGTCCATTGTCACAGAGTTGGCTTACACTCAGTAGGTTGTGCTTGAGGCCATCCACGTAGGCAACTCTGTTGACATCGATGTCTCCTTTGACAATGACTCCATAGCCTTTTATTTGTCCCTTTTTGTTATCTCCAAAAGTTACAGATCCTCCACCAAGTTTTTCTTTGTAAGAAGAAAGCAACCCTCTGTCGCCAGTCATGTGTCTAGAGCACCCGGAGTCTAGGTACCAAATGGGCAAATGCTGTTTTTTCTATGGACAGATTAGAGAGATTTAGGTACCCATTTCCAAATGGGTCCATTTTTGTTAGGAGGCTGTGAAGATGCCTTAGCATCTTTCGTTTTGGATTTATCCTCATTTGCAGAGGTACCAGATTGTCCCTTCTCACCCTTGAATTTTGCATTCTTGGATTTGGGGTGAGATATGAGATAGGAGGGCTTCGAGAAATGTTGATTTAAAGCATGCATAAGATCAAAACATTTACAATAGTGAACATTGGAGGCAAGCTTTTTGAAAGTTTCGTTAAAATTGTCAAAGGAGGGTACAGAGCAAACTTTACTACAACCCATTTTAGATTTGGGTTTCTTTTTACAGAAAGCTTTGTCTAATCTAGGTTGAGTTTTTTTAGAAACTCCTCTTGAGTGGCTCTTAGATTGTACTCTCATTTGATCTTCTTTCCTTGCTTTCACTGCAGCAGAAGCATCAAGTTTATCAATTTTTGGCCATTTACCCTTCTGTTGCCAAGTGAATTTTTCTTGAAATTGTTTAATGGCCTTGTAGCTTTTGAAACATGAGAGATCTTGTTCTTTTTAGATTTTTCAAGCTCAAGAGAAGTCTTTGCTTGCAAACACATGTCCAGAAAATCAGGACAGATAGGAACACCTGTGGTTTTCCTTTTAGGAAGAACTGTTCTATTAAGAATGCCAGAGGTAAGTTTACTCTTCTCTGGACCACAGGGGAGTATCTCAAGTTCCACAGAACTTGTCCTATTGTCGACAGAGGACTCTGATTCTGACTCGGAGTCTGAATCGAGAAAGTCTCTGTGAATGAGAGCTTGACCTTCTGTAAGTGCCTTTCTTTGTCCATTGGTGTCCTCTGAAGTATTTAAAATTTTTGAAATACAAGGAATGACCATAGGAACATTAAGACAGTTTTGTAGATCTTGCTCAAAGATTTCTCTTATTTCAGAGATAATATCAGGATGATTAAGAAAATGGTTTTCATAGGTCTTTCTCAAGTCATTTTCTAGAAATCTTTTAAAAAGTTTTTCTTCCACAGAGGCCGGAACAAACTCTGGAGCTTCAAAGGACAATTCCTTTTCAGGAGTCATCATGCATACAAAAGCCATTTGAGTTTGTGTTTTTGGATGACCAAATCTGAAGACCCCTATCTGTTTTTGAGACAGATATTTCTTTGGTATAGATTTTCTTTTTGATGAAAGTGCAGATGGTAAATCATTGTTTTCATACCATACACTTGCCATCTGCAGAGGTTTCCTCAGATGTGGTCCTTCAGAGGTTCTGCGCCTCTTAAATGTGGATAAAAGGTTAGGAAGACTTGGTTTTAAAAATTGTCCAGGACAGAAGATGTTTGATAAGGATTTGTTTCTTTTATTTTCTGTGTAATGGTCAATGTCCTCGAACCTAATCCTCTTCTGCCGATCTGGGTGTTTACCTTCTCATGAACCTTTTGAGCATCCTGATACCTCTTAATTTGGAGATCTCTGTGGAATAGATCTTGATGAAGGACTTCTCTCTCTTTTTGAAATCAAGGTAAAGCTTGTCTGTTGGAAACTGAAGATGTGAACAAGTCTTTAATGCTGCTAGTTCAGAATTACTACTGCAGAGGACTTCAAAGTTAATACTGCTGAGTATTACTACTGCTAGTAGAATTAATACTGCTAGTCAAAGTTAGTGCTGCTTGAACAAAGTTAGTACTGCTTAGCTAGTTAGTACTGCTTGTGGTTAGTGCTGCTTAGTAGTTAATGCTGCCAAGACTCAGTTAATGCTGCTTCTAATATAATATGAAGATAATGATGAAGAGATCGTGGTTAAAGATAAACATGGAAAGCTGAAGATATTCATGGAAGATATACTGAAGATATTTTATTTATTGTAATTATCTTTTATTCAGTATATGTATAGAATTGATAGAATAGTTTAGAAATATATTCATTCATTTTAAGTTCTAGAGAGAATCAACCTCAAGGCATAGATCCTAATTCTAGAGAAGTAGAATTCGTTTTGAAAGAGCTTGTTCTTCAAGATTGAGGTTGAGTGTGTAATCTTGTGATTTGATAATTGAATACAAGTTTACAAGTTGTTAATCATATACTGTTTGTTTACTGTTACATAGAATATAAAAGTGTTATTCCGCAAACTTCTTTGATATTGTTTCTGAAACTTTATTCTTGTTGATAATTCGATCCTGACAAGTGGTATCAGAGCCTTATCTCTCAGAAACAACTATTCATTCATCATGGAAAACTTTGCAGAATCAAACAGTACTCTGGTCTCAAAGGTTCCAATGCTCAGACCCAATGAATTCGATATGTGGAAGATCAGAATTAAGCAGTACATACTCCTCACTGACTATTCTATGTGGGACATCATAGAGAATGGTCCTTCTGAAGAAGGAAAGATTGGTGCAGATGGAAAGAGAACTCCACCAAAAACTGATGCAGAAAGAAAAACTAGACAGATAGAGATGAAAGCCTTGAGCACCTTGCTCTTGGCTATTCCCAATGAATACCAACATCAATTCTGCAACTGCACTGATGCAGAGATGCTCTGGAATGCTCTGGAGAAGAGATTCTCAGGTACCAAAAGTACCAAGAGAAATCAGAAAGCCATTCTGAAGCAACAATATGAGAACTTTATGTCAACCAAGAATGAGTCCATGACTCAAACTTTTGACAGGTTCAACAAACTTATTGGTGAACTAGCTACAGTGGGAGTACAGATTGATCAAGATGATCTGAACAGAAAATTTCTAAGGTCCTTGAGTGATGAATGGACCATGTATACTGTGTCTTTCAGACAGAATGATCAACTGGAATAAAAGGAACTTGATGATCTCTATAATGATCTAAGAGTGTTTGAATCTGAGGTAGAGGCTAAAAAGAGGCCTTCTGGGTATGTTCACAATGTTGCACTCCTTTCAGCATCAACTGATTCTACTTCCAACCCTGAATCAGTTAGTACTGCCAATGGAGCAAATCAAGAGAAAGGCACTGAAACTATATTTGAAGCTTTTCTGGCAAGTCATGGAAATTCTTCTCTCATTAATGATGACTTGGAACAACTCCATCCAGATGATCTGGAAGAGATGGACATTAAATGGCAGATGGCCATGCTCTCTATGAGAGTTAAGAAGTTCATCAAAAGAACTGGGAGGAACAACTTCTCCCAAAGAAGAGAAGATGGAGCAGGTTTTGACAAGTCTAAGGTGGAATGCTATAAATGTCATCAAAAGGGACACTTTGCTAGGGAATGCAGAAGTGGAGTGTCTCACAACAACAACCACCAGCAAACGCAGTCTGGAAGCTTCAATAATAACAGAAGCTCTGCACAAGCCCTAGTCTCTCAACAAGGTATGGGGTTTGATTGGAGTGATCCAGCTGAAGAGGCCATCCAAAACCAAGCTCTAATGGCAGAGGTGTCTGATCTCCCAACAGAGGTAACTTCCAATCTTTGCTCTCCAAATTGCATTAACACTGTTAAAAGATATACGGATCACAATCAGAACATGAGTGATGACCTTAAGAGATTGGAAAAGGACATAAAAGATTATGTGAGGATTGTTGAGAGATTTGAAGAACAGATTAAGGGTTTTCAAGCCAATGAGCTTCAACACTCTTATGACACAAACTACTGGAAGTGGGAGAAGAATAACTTAGAACTTCAACTGACCAGATCCAAAGAAGAGAGTGAAAAGCTAAGAGGAGAGCTAGCTAGAGTAAAAATAGATGTAGAAAAGTTTTCCAATGCTTCCAAAGCAATGGATTCTTTGCTACAAACTCAGATTCATGATAAACTAAGAAGAGGAATAGGGTACAATACCACACCACCACCCTATAACAACAACTACATCCCTCCTAGTTCAGATTTGTTAGAAACAAAGGATAGGAAGGACCTATCTAAGGGAGCCACTGAGATAGATCCCTTAGATGAAGTAGTTGTTAAGGATAAAACTGAGAAAGAAGTTGTCAAGGATAAGGACAATACTGTGAGTGGTGAGATTCCTATAGAAAACCACATAATCACCAATGAGGGATGTAGAAAGCATTGGATCAAGTCCAATGAGATAGAGAAGACTAAGTGAAAGAACAAGAAGGTTCACTATAAGCAGACCACTGTTGTGAACCCTATCCCTTGCAAGCAGTGTGCATGCAGTAAATCGGAGCCCCAAAAATATGATAAACCAAGGGGAAATCAGAGAAACTAGAATAACCAATGGGCACAAAAACAAGGCATTGATCTGAGTAAAATCAATAGACCAAAGCCTTGTTTCATTTGTGGAAAGTTAAACCATTTGGCTAAGTATTGTTTCTTTAACCCTATTAACCAACAAATGAACTTTCAAAGATTTGTGCAAAAACCTGTTCGTTATAGGAAGGCTGGAAAGAAACATGTGATGAAGAAATCTGTTGAAACCAAAGGCACCATGAAGAAAAAGGTTTTAAAAGAAAGTATTAAAATGTGGGTGCCTAGAAGCACTAAAACTGTTAGTACTGCTGACAGAGATAGTGCTGCTAGAAGTATTACTGCTGCTACCAATGTTAGTACTGCTGAAAATTTTAATGCTGCTAATACTGTTAGTACCTCTTCAAAGATTACTACTGCTAACACAGTTACTGATGCTAACATAGTTACTACTTCTAACAAGGTTAGTACTGCTAAGCATGCAAGTGCTGCTAATGCAGTTAGTACTTCTAAAAACAGTACTGCTTCTAGCAAATGTGTTTTAAAACCTATCATTGTGACAAAATACTCCAGAAATGAGGAGTCAAAGTTTAAAAATCTTGTCAAGAAAGAATGCAAGTACTTTGATGAGAAAGGGGTACCCAAGACCACTTTGGCTTGGGTTCCTAATTCATACTAACTGATTTATCTTATGTGCAGGGCAACCAACAGCTCAAGGGAAAGAGCATATGGCATGTTGATAGTGGTTGCTCTAGACACATGACAGGCAACATGTCATGCCTTCAGGATTTCAAGCATATCAATGGAGGACATGTTGCATTTGGAGATAATCTTACTTGTGGTAAAATAAGTGGAAAAGGTAATGTTACAAAAGGTAAGATGGCATTTGAGGATGTCTACTATGTTGATCAGTTGAAGTACAACCTGTTAAGTGTATCACAGGTTTGTGACAAACAACATAGCATATTATTTACTAATACAGAGTGTATGATCCTTGCTCCAGGGTTCAAGGTAGTTGATGAAAGCATGATACTACTTAGAACACCAAGAAAGGACAATGTTTATTGTCTTGATATGGACAATGTTGATAGTGATTCATCCCTGAACTGTCTTGTGTCAAAAGCTTCTGTGGATGAATCCTCTCTATGGCACAGAAGGATGTGTCACATGAATTTCAAGACAATGAACAAACTTGTTAAAAACAACCTTGTAAGAGGTTTACCTTCAAAAGTATTTTCATGTGATGATCATTGTGTTGCATGTCTTAAAGGCAAACAACACAAAACTTCTCATAAGACCAAAGAGATAAATACAATTTCTTCTTGTCTCCAGTTATTGCATATGGATCTGTTTGGTCCTACAAATGTTATGAGTATAGGCAATAAATCTTACTGCTTGGTTATTGTTGATGATTACTCTAGATTTACCTGGGTATATTTTCTAAGGACTAAGGATGAGACAAGTGGACTGATCAAATCCTTTATTCTAAGAATTGAAAACCAATCTAATCAAAAAGTAAAAGTCATTAGATCAGACAATGGGACTGAATTTAAAAATCTTGATCTAAACACCTTTTGTGAAGAAAAAGGAATTGAGAGACAATATAGTGCCCCTAGGACTCCTCAACAGAATGGAGTTGCTGAGAGGAGGAATATGACACTAATAGAGGCTGCTAGATCTCTGTTGGTTGATTCAAAACTACCAATTACCTTCTGGGCAGAAGCAGTTAATACTGCTTGTTATGTCCAAAACAGAGTTCTAGTGGTCAAGCCAAAGAACTAGACCCCTTATGAGCTTTTAAATAAAAGAAAACCTTTCATTGGATTTTTCAAAACTTTTGGGTGTCCTTGTACAATTCTCAATACCAAATCTCACTTAGGTAAGTTTGATAGCAAAGCAGATGATGGATTTCTTGTTGGGTATTCGTCTCAGAGTAAGGCTTATAGAGTTTTTAACTCTTCTTCTAGAATAATTGAAAAGAGTGACACTGTCAAATGCATTGAGAACACACCAAATCCTATTGGATCTGGTCCTCAGTGGCTGTTTGACATTGATTCACTAACTAACTCTTTTGGTTTTAGTAGTGATGATTATGCAGGTTCAGGGAGTGGAGGATCAGGGACTACACAAGTTCAAGACAATATATCTCAGTCTATGATCTTTCCCATACCAACAGGGGATTTATGTGAAAAAGAACCATCTACTGGACCAAATCAGAGTGAAGAAGAAAATAGAGATGAGGAGAATCAAGAAAATCAAGAACCAGAAGTAGTTGCTGAAAACACCTCAGTTGACTTGAATGACTCTAATCTAGAGGTGGAACTTAATGTAGAACATAGTCATCACACCAGAATTCAAAAGAATCATCCTCCACAGCTGGTAATAGGAGATATATCTTCTCCTATGATGACTAGAAATCAAAGTAGGCTTCAAGAAATGCAAGACCAACAACATACAGTGTTGTCTTGCTTTTTATCCCAGCATGAGCCTAAAAAGGCACATGATGCTATGAAAGAGTCCAGTTGGATTGAAACCATGCAAGAAGAGCTACGGCAGTTCAAGCTGCAAGATGTTTGGGATCTGGTAGACCTTCCTAAAGGCCAAAGAGCAATAGGAACAAAATGGGTCTTCAGGAATAAGAGAGATGAAAGAGGCATAGTCATAAGGAACAAAGCAAGGTTGGTGGCTCAAGGGTATACACAAGAAGAAGGAATAGACTATGAAGAAGTATTTGCACCTGTGGCTAGGATAGAAGCAATTAGATTATTTCTGGCTTATGCTTCTTATATGAAATTCAAAGTCTATCAAATGGATGCCAAAAGTGCATTTCTTTATGGCTCAATTGAAGAAGAAGTATATGTCTGTCAACCACCAGGGTTTGAAAACCCAAGCTATCCAGACAGGGTATACAAATTGAAGAAAGCACTTTATGGACTACATCAAGCTCCAAGAGCATGGTATGACACTCTGTCATCCTATCTCTTGGAAAATGGCTTTGAAAGAGGAGTCATTGATAAGACTCTATTCATCAAGAGAAAGAAGAAGGATATCTTGCTGGTCCAAATTTATGTTGATGATATTATCTTTGGATCCACAAGAGATAACATGTGCAAGGAGTTTGAGGAACTAATGCATCAAAGGTTCAAGATGAGTTCCATGGGGGAACTTACTTTCTTCCTTGAACTCCAAGTTTAACAGAAGTCAGATGGAATCTTTATCTGTCAGTCCAAGTATGTGCAGGACATTCTAACCAAGTTTGGTTTCTCAGATTCAAAACCTGCCAGCACACCTATGGAGACACACAAACAAATAACAACAGATCTTGAGGGGGAGGATATGGATGTTCATCATTATAGATCCATGATTGGCTCTCTCATGTATCTTACAACCTCTAGGCCAGATATAATGTTTCCAGTCTGTGTATGAGCAAGATTCCAAGTTAGGCCAAAGCAATCTCACTATCAAGCTGTTAAGAGGATATTCAGATATCTCAAAAGGCAATCCAGATTGGGACTTTGGTATCCTCATGACTCATCCTTTGACCTACTTGCATACTCAGATAGTGATCTAGATGGAGCAAACTTGGACAGAAAATCTACTTCTGGATGATGTCAGTTTTTGGGTGCAAGACTAGTGTCATGGCAGTGCAAGAAACAAACCACAGTGTCCACATCTACAACAGAAGCAGAGTACATAGCAGCTGCAAGTTGCTGTTCTCAAGTCTTATGGATTCAGAATCAAATGTTGGACTATGGGGTAACCTTTCTACACACTCCAATTTTTATTGATAATAACAGTGCTATTAGCATTGTGAATAATCCTGTCAAGCACTCAAAGACAAAGCACATTGAGATCAGGTATCACTTCATAAGAGACTGTAATGAAAAGAAACTTATTCAAGTTGTAAAGGTTCATACTGACAACCAGTTTGCTGATCTATTCACCAAAGCATTTGATGTGGGTAGATTCACTTTCTTGGTAACAAGTGTGGGAATGATCAACTCTGAATAAGCTCCTACTTAAAAAGTGGTTCAATACCTGTATATTGTTTATTCTTGGTGGTCCTAATCTTCTTTTTCAGAAAAAGTATAGCAGTACTCAGTCCTTCACAAAGCGTAAAAGTGTAAGCATTGTTAATACTGCCACTGCATTGTTAATACTGCCAGTGTATAGTTAATACTGCTTTCAGTTAATACTGCTTTCAGTTAATACTGCTTTCAGTTAATACTGCTCTAGGTTAATACTGCTTATGTCCCGAATACTATAAATACCCTTTGCCCGCCTAAAAGTTCATAACGACTCTTTGCATACTGTTCACTTGCGCTCTAAACCCTTTCTCTCTCGAGTTCCAAGTTTTCAAGCAATAACCTTCAAGGTCAATGGCATAAATGGCTTTCATAGACGAGCACAATGAAATCGCGATGCTACAGAAACCCAAACAGGCCGCTTGTTTCCACCAGATTGTGGATTTCCTCAAGACAACCCACATTGCTCATGCTCTCATTGTCTCGCCATCAATCTTTATCGAGCATCAAAGGCAATTCTGGGCACATGCCACCATTGTTACTGAGAATGGTGTGCAAATGATCAAGACAAAGGTGTGTGGCAAGCCATTGACAGTTACTGAAGAGGTAATTCGCATCAGTCTACGTCTAGACGATGCCTCTGGTATAACTTCTATCTCTAATGATGAACTGTTTTCTACTCTTACAAGAATGGGGTATGGAGGCCCATTGGGTGTGTTCAAGTTCTCAAAAGCCAAATTTTCACCCCAATGGCGTTTCTTTGTCCATACCCTTATGCACTGTATCTCTAAAAAGACTACTGGATGGAGTGAGTTCAGTAGCACCATTGCTTATGCCTTGGTGTGTTTGGCCACTGCCAGAAAGTATAATTTTTCTAAAATGATTTTCAATGATCTTGTCTCAAACTTGGGAAACAAAAAGAGCTTTTATATGTACCCCAGGTTTGTTCAAGCAGTTATCACCCACGAATTGACGGATATGCCTCATTTTGATGGGATATATGTACCTAAACCCCCTAAAGGCAAGGTTTTCTCAAATATGAGAAGATCTGCTGGGGACTCGGAAGGAGTAGACACCCCATTGTTCTCTACAATGATGGTGGTGTCCCACACTGATGAAGGTATGGCAGCAGGGTCAAGGCCCCTATTAGACCAAACCACTGCTAGCCAATCCCAATCTTCCCACTCTAAATCAATTCTTCAGCCTCTTCTTGATAAACCAACTTCACCAATCACCCAAACATACAAAAGGAAACAGGTAAAGAAGTCTCATTCCCTTCTTGTACCTTCACCCACTCAGCCTTTAAGCCCTCTAAGGGAGAATTCTCCTTTAAGGAATATCAATAGGGAAACCAAAGGGGTATCTCCCAACCCCAAGGAGGTGCTCTCTGAGGAGGAGGAAGAGCATATGGGTGCTGAGGCTGCCACTACTCCTGCTAACACAGAGGAGGACAGTGGTAACATAAATAAGACCTCCCCCATGGCAACTTTGAATGAGCAATCATTCAAAGGTCCCCGGTGCCAAGAAACCAAGGGGGTGGACAGTGCTTCTCTAGGCAGAAGACTTTCACTACAAAAAGATCCTATGATCCTTCAAAAGAGGGTAACACTTCTGGAGAAGGTGAGGACAGATATGACTATGATGATTTGATGGAAACAATGGGTAACATCAACCTGGATGTTATTAAACAAGGCAAAGAGATAGAGGAAATGAAATTGGTAATCTTGCCCCAACAAATACAGATTACCAAATTAAAGAAAATGGTGACAAGGTTGGTGCATAAGAAGAGGAGAAAGCAGTTTGTTTTGAAGAAGAGGTCAAATAATAAAGATGCTTCCAAAAAGGGGAGAATTCTAGCTCAGAACATATAGATCAACAGTTTGAGGGGGAGTTTGTTGAAGAAAAGAAATCTGCTGAAACTTCACCACCAGCAGTTACAACTAAAGAAGCAGAAATGGTTACTACTGCTGAGCCAAAACAAGCAGCAGAAACTGTTAGTGCTGCTGAAACTTCACAAGCAGCAGTAACAGAGTTAACATCAACAGAAATTGAAGTAACTGAAATGCTCATCAAAGCAAAGAATGACACTCCCAAAGCAAAGGGAGTGGTCATAAATGAAGGGGGAGCAAAGAAAATAGAGAAGAAAGAAATGGATGCAGATGCAAGGAAAAAGGATAAAGCAAAGATGATAGAATCTGATCAACCATCTAAAAAGCAAAAGATGATTGAGTCAGATGAAGCATTAGCAAAGAAAGTACAAGAAGAGTTAGATCAAGCAGAAAAGGAGCAGGTTGAAAAAGACAGAGAAATGGCCAGAGCACTTGCAAATGAGTTAAATGAAGCATTCCAGAAAGGGCTGGAAACAGAGAAGGCAAAGCAAAGAGCAATGAGCTTGAGAAAGGCTATGATGGCCAGAACAAGTACTAAGAAGAGAAGACCTTCACAAACTTACCTTGCCACTCAGGAAAGAAACAAAATGATAACTTTCTTGAGGAGTGCAATTGGGGTAAAGAAAGAAATGTTTGCGAAGATGACTTTTGATCAAATCAGGGATCTCTATGAGAAAGAAATGAGGAAGCTGAAGAGTAATGAAAAGGATAGAGTGGAGTTTGAAAAGAAGGCCAAGGAGAGACATGATGTGAATATGAATCAACCATTCCCTGAAAGTGAAGAGGGGACTCCTATCAAAGAAAAGGCAGAGCAAAAGGAAGAAGAGAAGAAGGAAGCTACTTTAAGGCAAGTTCAAAAGACTCTGAAGAGAACTAAAATGATGGCTAAAAGAAAGAAGATTGTAAAGAAGCCTAGAGTAGAAGAAGAGCAAAAGGTTGCTGAAGAAGAAGAGGCACCTAAGAATGAGGCTGAAACTCAGGAAGTATCACAGAGTTCAGATGTAAACATGTACATGGTGGTAATGGATAAAATTCCAAAGCCTATTTCAGCTGAACCTGTTGGATTCAAACCTCCTGAAGTTATCCACTGGGACACTATGGATGTAGATGGAAAAGAGTACATTAGATTGAAAAGAAAGGATGAGAAGTATGAAGTCTACAACACCTGGAACAAAATTGTCAGAGAGTGTTCAAGATCTGATTTGGAAGAAATGTTTGAAGTGGGGATGAAAGTTCATGCAGATCAGTTGACAGCTACAAGGTTACCAATTGTGAAGTTAGTTATGGAATATTTGTGCATGTTGTTCAAATCAGAAGCAGTAAAGCATTTGATAAACAATGTATTTAAAGCTGTTAGAGGATGGACTCTATATGAAAGGAGTGGAGTCTATGAACTGGCATTGGATACTTTTCACATGGAGTATTACTTGGTAGATAGGGTATACAACCATACAAATCTAAAGCTTCATGCCATGTTAAATAAGAAGTTGGGTTAGGCACCAAGTTCAGAAATGGCAAAGTACTTAATTCAGAGAACTATAAATCAGAGTATGGGACTGGATCCTAACATTGGAGTAGATCAATGAAGATTTTGGAAGCATTTAAAGAACTTGACTTCTCTTTCTAAAAGTCAAGTTAGGGGGAGATTGTTGGGAACTGAAGATGTGAACAAGTCTTTAATGATGCTAGTTCAGAATTACTACCGCCAGAGGACTTCAAAGTTAATACTGCTGAGTATTACTACTGCTAGTAGAATTAATACTGCTAGTCAAAGTTAGTGCTGCTTGAACAAAGTTAGTACTGCTTAGCTAGTTAGTACTGCTAGTGGTTAGTGATGCTTAGTAGTTAATGCTGTCAAGACTCAGTTAATGCTGCTTCTAATATAATATGAAGATAATGATGAAGAGATCGTGGTTAAAGATAAACATGGAAAGCTGAAGATATTCATGGAAGATATTCTGAAGACATTTTATTTATTGTAATTATCTTTTATTCAGTATATGTATAGAATTGATAGAATAGTTTAGAAATATATTCATTCATTCTAAGTTCTAGAGAGAATCAACCTCAAGGCATAGATCCTAATTCTAGAGAAGTAGAATTCGTTTTGAAAAAGCTTGTTCTTCAAGATTGAGGTTGAGTGTGTAATCTTGTGATTTGATAATTGAATACAAGTTTACAAGTTGTTAATCATATACTGTTTGTTTACTGTTACATTGAATATCAAAGTGTTATTCCGCAAACTTCTTTGATATTGTTTTTGAGACTTTATTCTTGTTGATAATTCGATCCTGACATTGTCCTTCTCCTCTGTGAGAAGCCTAGTTTCTATTTCAAAGAAGGCAAGCTTTTTCTCAAGATCCGAGCATGTATTTTTATAAGCTAGAAGATCATTTTCTATTTTAAGAAGATTATTTTCAAAGTCCGAGTTACAAGAGTTAGAAGTGGATACCTCATTCTCGTTGTCAGAAGAGTGGACTTCTGCCATTTCACAGAAGAGTGTGTTGTCTTCTTCATCAGAGGATTCATCAGTTACAAGGTTCTCTTGTTCTGCCATTAGGGATCTCTGAGTGTAGTACTCTGCTTTCTTTTTATAGAAAGCAGCGTCTCTTGTGGGTTTCCCTTTGTTGGCAGAAGACCTACACTCTGCTGCAAAGTGGCCTGGTTTCCCGCATTTGAAGCAGCCTTCAGTTTGCTTTGGGAAGTTGACACCACCTCTGCCGTCTGACCTCTGTCCACTCCTCTCTTCTTGCCTTGGATCCTCAGACTTTTCTCTTTCATGTCTTCTTGTCTCACCAAATCCTCTGCTTCTGTCATCTTTTTCTTCTCTCCATCTGTACTCCGGCTTCTTGAGACCACGATTGAATTGCTGGGTCATAAGTGCAAGTGTTTTGGCCAGAGCAGCCATGTCAATCTCCTCCTCAGAATCTTCTTCACTTTCACTCTCTGCTACAAGTACCTTCTTCTTTTTCTTCTTCTTCTTCTTCTTCTTCTTCTTCTTCTTCTTCTTCTTCTTCCTTTGTGCCTCCTCAGCTGCATTTTCCTTCTTTCCCTTGTCTTTGCCTTCTGAGGTACTTCCTACAAGAGCTAGAGGGCCTCCAACAGGGGTTGTTAGTCTGGAAATTCTTTTCTCTTGGCTAATCAGTGTTCCAAAGAGATCAGATATGGACCAAACATCAAGATCCAATGTGGCTTGCATGGACATGGTTAGATGAAGCCATTCATCATTCAGGCTCTGTAGAAATATGACATTGTTTTCTTTAGAGGTTCTGTGGATGCCATACCTCTTACACTTGTTTATCAAAGAATTGTATCTATTGTAAGTGCTTTGAATGGATTCACCCGGCAGAGCTTTGAATGCAAAATACTCATTTATGCATAAGGCCTTATTGTTCTTGAGGGTTTTGGCACCACCCTCAAGTTGTTTCTCTAGTTCTAACCATAGGTCCTTTGAAGTTTCACATGAGTTAAGAGATTGAAAGATATCATTTGGGATAGCCATTATGATTAGTCTTTTGGCTTTCTTTGCAGGCTCATGTTGTGCCTTTTCTTCTTCACTCCATTCAAAGACAGGTTTGGGGTGTTGATATTCAGGGATTTCAGAAGTATTGGCAGTGGCAGGAACACGAGGAACAGTTGTCATTGGGATGAAAGGAGGATTGTGAAGAAACTCAACTAGACCTAGATCCACACCTTCAAGGAAGTGTACCATCCTGATTTTCCATTGAGGGTACTCATCTCTAATGAGAGTAGGAGGCTTTGATTGAGAGCCAACACTGAAATAGTTAACAGCGTTTTCCATGATAGTTTTCGGGAGGAAAACAGAGTATGATATGAACTAGGGAGAGTATGAACAGATGACCAACCAACTAGCTTTGAATCTGTCTTTCAGTGAAGATGCACACCTGTACCTGTTTCTATACCAAACAGGTTGATATAGATTCAGAAAACAGAGTGTGACTGTGAATGGAGTTTGGGACAAAGAACAGACTCAAACTACTACCTTAGATACTGGAAACAAGTATAGAACAGGATACTTTGATATTGAAAATCAAAGTCTGCTCTGATACCAATTGTTGATCCCAGTTATGATGTTCTTTAACTTGATTTAACCTTTTACTACACACAGATTAATAAAATAGAGTGCGGAAGCGTTTAAGATGTGTAGAAGAGATTGAACATGCAAGGTAGTAAACACACAAGTAATTAATGAACAGGAAGTAAAGTATTATATGAAAGTTACTCAAAGAACTATTTCATTAGTTACTCAAGAACACCAAGAACACGCACTGGTATGTGCAAATATGCTCAAGGATTATATAGACTGCTATTTTTGTGTGTGCTCTCGTTCTTTCACTGTTTTTGAACTCTAAGGTGGTGCTCCCTTAATATAAAAGAAGGATGTACCCTTTAGTACAAGACAAAAACTGACATCCCACATAAGGAATGCCACCTGTAAAGTAAACATCGTGGGACACCCATTACATTGATCTTGAGGATCTTCGTACAGCAGGCCTCACGTGTTCTGCACGTGGTCTTGTCTGGAACTCTAAGAAAAGCTTCAACATTGATCTCCAGAGGTTTGCCTTTATAGAGGCTCTGTGAGTGATCAAAGAGGCTCTGTGATCTGAGTATCATTATCAGGTTTGTCCTCGGGCGCGTCATCTGCGGAGTGGTCTTCTGAGCATTGTATCTTCTGCGGCGACTTTCGAGATATCAGGGGTTTCTATACTTAGCCTATTTTTCAACACTTCTAAACATGGTAGATGGAGCTAACACAATACACCACGATTTGAATGGGTTTCGATAAACTGTATGATTTACGTTCGTTCGGTTTAGCCAATGCATGGCTTCGGCAATATCCTGCACGAGAGAGGGTTTATTTCAAGTTATTTCTTGTGAAAACCTTATAATTTACATTGTAGATGGACCATATACAATTTGGTTGAAATCCGACGAGGTCGATCCGGACGACAAAACACAAAGGGTACCCTCTTTGCTGAATCGCCCAAAAAAGGGTGTCGCGCTTAAACGTCCATAATTTTTGCTCCGGGGATATGTTTTAAGCCCATAACCCATCAAAAAGAACCTTAGAATGAGAAGCACGCCTGTCATTGTGTCTTTTTGGCAATACACCATGATTTGAATAGGTTTCGATAAACTGCATGATGTACGTTCGTTCGATTTGGCCAATGCGTGGCTTCGGCAATATCTTGCATGATAGTGGGTTTATTTCAAGTTATTTCTTGTGAAAACCTTATAATTTACATTGTAGACGGACAATGTACAGTGCGGTGGAAATTCGACGAGGTCGGTCCGGACGACAAAACACAAAAGGTACCCCATTTGCTGAATATGCCAAAAATGGGTGTCACGCTTAAACGTCCATGACTTTTGCTATGGGGATCTATTTTAAGCCCATGACACATTAAAACGAACCTTACGACGAGGAGAACGCCATGTCATGGTCTCTTTCTGGCAATACACCATGATTTGAATGGGTTTCAACAAACTGCATGATTTACGTTCGTTCGGTTAAGCCAATGTGTGGCTTCGGCAATATCCTGCACGAGAGCGAGTTTATTTCAAGTTATTTCCTGTAAAAACCTTATAATTTACATTGTATATGGACCATATACAGTTTGGTGGAAATCCGAAGAGGTCGGTCCGGACGATAAAACACAAACGGTACCCCATTTGCTGAATCGACCAAAAATGGGTGTCACGCTTAAACGTCCATAACTTTTGCTACGAGAATCCTTTTTAAACCCATGACCCGTCAAAACCAACCTTAGAATGAGGAGAAAACCATGTCATGATCGATTTCTCTCAATACAATATGATTTGAGTGGGTTTCGATAAACTGCATGGTGTACGTTCGTTCGGTTTGGCCAATGCGTGGCCACGGCAACATCCTGCATAAGAGCGGGTTTATTTCAAGTTATTTCTTGTGAAAACCGTATATATCACTTTTTAGATGGACCATGCACAGTTTGGCAGAAATCCGATGAGGTCGGTCCGGACGAGAAAACACAAAGGGTAACCCGCCAAACCGTTTTTGTTTCAACCCGGGTTTATTTCAAGTTATTTCTTGTGAAAACCGTATATATCACTTTTTAGATGGACCATGTACAGTTTTGCGGAAATTCGAAGAGGTCGGTCCGAACAATAAAAGACAAAGGGTAACCCGCCATGGCATGGTCTCTTTCTGGCAATACACCATGATTGGAATGGGTTTCAACAAACTGCATGATTTAGGTTCGTTCGGTTAGGCCAATGCGTGACTTCGGAAATATCCTGCACGAGGGTGGGTTTATTTCAAGTTATTTCTAGTGAAAACCATATAATTTACATTGTAGATGGACCAGGTACAGTTTGGTGGAAATCCGACGAGGTCGGTCTGGACGAGAAAACACAAAGGGTACCCCCTTTGTTGAATCGGCCAAAAATGGGTGCCACGCTTAAACTTCCATAAATTTTGCTACGAGAATCTGTTTTAAGGCATTTACACCTTAAAATGAACCTTAAAACGAGGAGAACGAAATGGCATTGTCTTTTTCTGGCAACACACTATGTTTTGAATGGGTATCGATAACCCGCATGATTTACGTTCGTTCGGTTTGGCCAAAGCGTGGCTTCGGCAATATTATGCACGAGAGCGGGTTTATTTCAAGTTATTTATTGTGAAAACCTTATAATTTACATTGTATATGGACCATGTATAGTTTGGTGGAAATCCTACAAGGTCGGTCCGGATGATAAAACACAAACGGTACCCCATTTGCTGAATCAGGCAAAAATAGGTGTCGCGCTTAAACGTCCATAACCTTTGCTACGAGGATCCGTTTTAAACCCATGACCCATCAAAACAAACCTTAGAACGAGTAGCAATACATGGCATGGTCTATTTCTGGCAATATAACATGATTTGAGTGGATTTCGATAAACTGCATGGTGTATGTTCGTTCAGTTTAGCCAATGCGTGGCTTCGGCAACATACTGCACGAGAGCGGGTTTATTTCAAGTTATTTTTTGTGAAAAACGTATATATCACATTATAGCAGGACCATGTACAGCTTGGTGGAAATCCGACGTGGTCGGTCTGGACGACAAAACACAAAGGGTACCACTTTTGCTGAATCGGCCAAAAATAGGTGTCGCGCTTAAACGTCCATAACTTTTGCTATGGGGATCCATTTTAAGCCCATGACCCATCAAAACGAAACTTAGAATGAGGATCACGCCATGGCATGGTCTCATTCTGGAAATTCACCATGATTTGAATGGGTTTCGATAATCTGCATTATCTACGTTCGTTTGGTTTGGCCAATGCGTGGTTTCGGCAATATCCTACACTAGAGCGGGTTTATTTCAAGTTATTTCTTGTGAAAACCTTATAATTTACATTGAAGATGGACCGTCTACATTTTGGTGGAAATCCGACAAGGTCGGTCCGGATGAGAAATCACAAAAGGTAACCCCTTTGCTTAATCGGCCAAAAAAGGGTGTCGTGCTTAAATGTCCATAGCTTTTGCTATGGGGATTAGTTTAAGCCCATAACCCATCAAAAAGAACCTTAGAACGAGAAGCACGCCTTGTGATTGTCTCTTTTTGGCAAAACACCATGATTTGAATAGGTTTCGATAAACTGCATGATGTACGTTCGTTCGATTTGGCCAATGCGTGGCTTCGGCAATATCCTGCATGAGTGTGGGTTTATTTCAAGTTATTCCTTGTGAAATCCTTATAATTTACATTGTAGACGGACCTTGTACAGTGCGGTGGAAATTCGACGAGGACGGTCCGGACGACAAAACACAAAAGGTACCCCCTTTGTTGAATACGCCAAAAATGGGTGTCATGCTTAAAGGTCAATGACTTTTGCTATTGGGATCCATTTTAAGCCCATGACACATTAAAATGAACCTTACAACGAGGAGAAATCCTTGGCATGGTCTCTTTCTGGCAATACACCATGATTTGAATGGGTTTTAACAAACTGTATGATTTACGTTCGTTCGGTTAAGCCAATGTGTGGCTTTGGCAATATCCTGCATGAGAGCGGGTTTATTTCAAGTTATTTTTTGTGAAAACCTTATAATTTACATTGTTTATGGACCATGTAAAGTTTGGTGGAAATCCAAAGAGGTCGGTCCGGACGATAAAACACAAACAGTACCCCAGTTGCTGAATCGACCAAAAATGGGTGTCACGCTTAAACGTCCATAACTTTTGCTACGAGGATCCGTTTTAAACCCATGACCCGTCAAAACCAACCTTAGAATGAGTAGAAAACCATGGCATGATCTATTTCTCTCAATACAACATGATTTGAGTGGTTTTCGATAAACTGCATGGTGTACGTTCGTTCGGTTTGGCCAATGCGTGGCCTCGGCAACATACTGCATAAGAGCAGGTTTATTTCAAGTTATTTCTTGTGAAAACCGTATATATCACTTTTTATATCGACCATGTACAGTTTGGAAGAAATTCGACGAGGTTGGTCCGGACGAGAAAACACAAAGGGTAACCCGCCAAACCGTTTGTGTTTCAACCCGGGTTTATTTCAAGTTTTTTCTTGTGAAAACCGTATACGTCACTTTTTAGATGGACCATGTACAGTTTGGCGGAAATCCGAAGAGGTCGGTCCGGACAAGAAAACACAAAAGGTAACCCGCCATGGCATGGTCTCTTTCTGGCAATACACCATGAATTGAATGGGTTTCAATAAACTGCATGATTTAGGTTCGCTCGGTTAGGCCAATGTGTGACTACGGCAATATCCTGCACGAGGGTGGGTTTATTTCAAGTTATTTCTTGTGAAAACCATATAATTTACATTGTAGATGGACCAGGTACAGTTTGGTGGAAATCCGACGACGTCGGTCCGGACGAGAAAACACAAACGGTACCCCCTTTGCTGAATACGCCAAAAATGGGTGTCATGCTTAAAGGTCCATGACTTTTGCTATGGGGATCCATTTTAAGCCCATGACACATTAAAATGAACCTTACAACGAGGAGAAATCCTTGGAATGGTCTCTTTCTGGCAATACACCATGATTTGAATGGGTTTTAACAAACTGCATGATTTACGTTCGTTCGGTTAAGCCAATGTGTGGCTTTGGCAATATCCTGCATGAGAGCGGGTTTATTTCAAGTTATTTTATGTGAAAACCTTATAATTTACATTGTTTATGGACCATGTAAAGTTTGGTGGAAATCCGAAGAGGTCGGTCCGGACGATAAAACACAAACAGTACCCCATTTGCTGAATCGACCAAAAATGGGTGTCACGCTTAAACGTCCATAACTTTTGCTACGAGGATCCGTTTTAAACCCATGACCCGTCAAAACCAACCTTAGAATGAGTGTAAAACCATGGCATGATCTATTTCTCTCAATACAACATGATTTGAGTGGGTTTCGATAAACTGCATGGTGTACGTTCGTTCGGTTTGGCCAATGCGTGGCCTCGGCAACATACTGCATAAGAGCGGGTTTATTTCAAGTTATTTCTTGTGAAAACCGTATATATCACTTTTTATATGGACCATGTACAGTTTGGCAGAAATTCGACGAGGTTGGTCCGGACGAGAAAACACAAAGGGTAACCCGCCAAACCGTTTGTGTTTCAACCCGGGTTTATTTCAAGTTATTTCTTGTGAAAACCGTATACATCACTTTTTAGATGGACCATATACAGTTTGGCGGAAATCCGAAGTGGTCGGTCCGGACAAGAAAACACAAAGGGTAACCCGCCATGGCATGGTCTCTTTCTGGCAATACACCATGAATTGAATGGGTTTCAATAAACTGCATGATTTAGGTTCGTTCGGTTAGGCCAATGTGTGACTACGGCAATATCCTGCACGAGGGTGGGTTTATTTCAAGTTCTTTCTTGTGAAAACCATATAATTTACATTGTAGATGGACCAGGTACAATTTGGTGGAAATCCGACGACGTCGGTCCGGACGAGAAAACACAAACGGTACCCCCTTTGCTGAATCGGCCAAAAATGGGTGTCACGCATAAACTTCCATAAATTTTGCTACGAGAATCTGTTTTAAGCCATTTACACCTTATAATGAACCTTAAAACGAGGAGAACGAAATGGCATTGTCTTTTTCTGGCAACACACCATGTTTTGAATGGGTATCGATAACCCGCTTGATTTACGTTCGTTCGGTTTGGCCAAAGCGTGGCTTCGGCAATATTATGCACGAGAGAGGGTTTATTTCAAATTATTTATTGTGAAGACCTTATAATTTACATTGTGTATGGACCATGAATAGTTTGGTGGAAATCCGACAAGGTCGGTCCGGACGATAAAACACAAACGGTACCACATTTGCTGAATCGGCCAAAAATAGGTGTCGCTCTTAGACATCTATAACTTTTGCTACGAGGATCCGTTTTAAACCCATTACCCATCAAAACAAACCTTAGAATGACGAGCAATACATGGCATGGTCGATTTCTGGCAATACAACAAGATTTGAGTGGGTTTCGATAAACTGCATGGTGTATGCTCGTTCGGTTTAGCCAATGCGTGGCTTCGGCAACATCCTGCACGAGAGCGGGTTTATTTCAAGTTATTTCTTTTGAAAACCGTATATATCACATTATAGAAGGACCATGCATAGCTTGGTGGAAATCTGACGAGGTCGGTCCGGACGACAAAATACAAAGCGTACACCTTTTGCTGAATCGGCTAAAAATGGGTGTCGCGCTTAAACGTCCATAAAATTTGTTATGTGGATCCATTTTAAGCCCATAACCCATCAAAACAAACCTTAGAATGAGGATCACGCCATGGCATGATCTCTTTCTGGAAATACACCATGATTTGAATGGGTTTCGATAATCTGCATTATCTACGTTCGTTTGGTTTGGCCAATGCGTGGTTTCGGCAATATCCTACACTAGAGCGGGTGTATTTCAAGTTATTTCTTGTGAAAACATTATAATTTACATCGTAGATGGACCATGTACATTTTGGTGGAAATTCGACATGGTCGCTCCGGATGAGAAATCACAAAGGGTAAACCCTTTGCTGAATCGGCCAAAAATAGGTGTCGCACTTAAACGTCCATATCTTTTGCTATGAGGATCCATTTTAAGCCCATGACACATTAAAACGAACCGTAGAACGAGGATAACGCCATGGAGTGGTCTCTTTCTGGCAATACACCACGATTTGAATGGGTTTCGATAAACTACATGATTTACGTTCCTTCGGTTTGGACAATGCATGGCTTCGGCAATATCCTGTACGAGAGCGAGTTTATTTCAAGTTATTTCTTCTGAAAACCTTATAATTTACATTGTAGATGGACCATATATAGTTTGGTTGAAATCCGACGAGATCGATCCCGACGACAAAACACAAAGGGTACCCCCTTTGCTGAATCGGCCAAAAAAGGGTGTCGCGCTTAAACGTCCATAACTTTTGCTACGGGGATCCGTTTTAAGCCCATAACCTATCAAAAAGAACCTTTGAACGAGAAGCACACCATGTCATTGTCTCTTTTTGGCAATACACCATGATTTGAATAGGTTTCGATAAACTGCATGATGTACATTCGTTCGATTTGGCCAATGCGTGGCTTCGGCAATATCCTGCATGAGTGTGGGTTTATTTCAAGTTATTCCTTGTGAAAACCTTATAATTTACATTGTAGACGGACCTTATACATTGCGGTGGAAATTCGACGAGGTCGGTCCGGACGACAAAACACAAAAGGTACCCCCTTTGCTGAATACGCCAAAAATGGGTGTCATGCTTAAACGTCCATGACGTTTGCTATGGGTATCCATTTTAAGCCCATGACACATTAAAATGAACCTTACAACGAGGAGAAATCCATGGCATGGTCTCTTTCTGGCAATACACCATGATTTGAATGGGTTTTAACAAACTGCATGATTTACGTTCGTTCGGTTAAGCCAATGTGTGGCTTTGGCAATATCCTGCACGAGAGCGGGTTTATTTCAAGTTATTTTATGTGAAAACCTTGTAATTTACATTGTTTATGGACCATGTAAAGTTTGGTGGAAATCCGAAGAGGTCGGTCCAGACGATAAAACACAAACAGTACCCCATTTGCTGAATCGACCAAAAATGGGTGTCACGCTTAAACATCCATAACATTTGCTACGAGGATCCGTTTTAAACCCATGACCCGTCAAAACCAACCTTAGAATGAGGAGAAAACCATGGCATGATCTATTTCTCTCAATACAACATGATTTGAGTGGGTTTCGATAAACTGCATGGTGTACGTTCGTTCGGTTTGGCCAATGCGTGGCCTCGGCAACATCCTGCATAAGAGCGGGTTTATTTCAAGTTATTTCTTGTGAAAACCGTATATATCACTTTTTATATGGACCATGTACAGTTTGGCAGAAATCCGACGAGGTTGGTCCGGACGAGAAAACACAAAGGGTAACCCGCCAAACCGTTTGTGTTTCAACCCGGGTTTATTTCAAGTTATTTCTTGTGAAAACCGTATACATCACTTTTTAGATGGACCATGTACAGTTTGGCGGAAATCCGAAGAGGTCGGTCCGGACAAGAAAACACAAAGGGTAATCCGCCATGGCATGGTCTCTTTCTGGCAATACACCATGAATTGAATGGGTTTCAATAAACTGCATGATTTAGGTTCGTTCGGTTAGGCCAATGTGTGACTACGGCAATATCCTGCACGAGGGTGGGTTTATTTCAAGTTCTTTCTTGTGAAAACCATATAATTTACATTGTAGATGGACCAGGTACAGTTTGGTGTAAATCCGACGACGTCGGTCCGGACGAGAAAACACAAACGGTACCCCCTTTGCTGAATCGGCCAAAAATGGGTGTCACGCATAAACTTCCATAAATTTTGCTACGAGAATCTGTTTTAAGCCATTTACACCTTATAATGAACCTTAAAACAAGGAGAACGAAATGGCATTGTATTTTTCTGGCAACACGCCATGTTTTGAATGGGTATCGATAACCCGCATGATTTACGTTCGTTCGGTTTGGCCAAAGCGTGGCTTCGGCAATATTATGCACGAGAGAGGGTTTATTTCAAATTATTTATTGTGAAGACCTTATAATTTACATTGTGTATGGACCATGAATAGTTTGGTGGAAATCCGACAAGGTCGGTCCGGACGATAAAACACAAACGGTACCACATTTGCTGAATCGGCCAAAAATAGGTGTCGCTCTTAGACGTCTATAACTTTTGCTACGAGGATCCGTTTTAAACCCATTACCCATCAAAACAAACCTTAGAACGACGAGCAATACATGGCATGGTCGATTTCTGGCAATACAACAAGATTTGAGTGGGTTTCGATAAGCTGCATGGTGTATGTTCGTTCGGTTTAGCCAATGCGTGGCTTCGGCAACATCCTGCACGAGAGCGGGTTTATTTCAAGTTATTTCTTTTGAAAACCGTATATATAACATTATAGAAGGACCATGTATAGCTTGGTGGAAATCTGATGAGGTCGGTCCGGACGACAAAACACAAAGCGTACACCTTTTGCTGAATCGGCCAAAAATGGGTGTCGCGCTTAAACGTACATAAAATTTGCTATGTGGATCCATTTTAAGCCCATAACCCATCAAAACAAACCTTAGAATGAGGATCACGTCATGGCATGGTCTCTTTCTGGAAATACACCATGATTTGAATGGGTTTCGATAATCTGCATTATCTACGTTCGTTTGGTTTGGCCAATGCGTGGTTTCGGCAATATCCTACACTAGAGCGGGTTTATTTCAAGTTATTTCTTGTGAAAACATTATAATTTACATTGTAGATGGACCATGTACATTTTGGTGGAAATCCGACAAGGTCGCTCCGGATGAGAAATCACAAAGGGTAAACCCTTTGCTGAATCGGCCAAAAATAGGTGTCGCACTTAAACGTCCATATCTTTTGCTATGAGGATCCATTTTAAGCCCATGACACATTAAAACGAACCGTAGAACGAGGATAACGCCATGGAGTGGTCTCTTTCTGGCAATACACCACGATTTGAATGGGTTTCGATAAACTACATGATTTACGTTCCTTCGGTTTGGACAATGCATGGCTTCGGCAATATCCTGTACGAGAGCGAGTTTATTTCAAGTTATTTCTTCTGAAAACCTTATAATTTACATTGTAGATGGACCATATATAGTTTGGTTGAAATCCGACGAGATCGATCCCGACGACAAAACACAAAGGGTACCCCCTTTGCTGAATCGGCCAAAAAAGGGTGTCGCGCTTAAACGTCCATAACTTTTGCTACGGGGATCCGTTTTAAGCCCATAAACCATCAAAAAGAACCTTTGAACGAGAAGCACACCTTGTCACTATCTCTTTTTGGAAATACACCATGATTTGAATAGGTTTCGATAAACTGCATGATGTACGTTCGTTCGATTTGGCCAATGCGTGGCTTCGGCAATATCCTGCATGAGAGTGGGCTTATTTCAAGTTATTTCTTGTGAAAACCTTATAATTTACAATGTAGACAGACCATGTACAGTGCGGTGGAAATTCGACGAGGTCGGTCCGGACGACAAAACACAAAAGGTACCACCTTTACTGAATAGGCAAAAAATGGGTGTCACGCTTAAACGTCCATGACTTTTGCTATGGGGATCCATTTTAAGCCCATGACACATTAAAACGAACCTTACAACGAGGAGAATGCCATGTCATGGTCTCTTTCTGGCAATACACCATGATTTGAATGGGTTTCAACAAACTGCATGATTTACGTTCGTTCGGTTAAGCCAATGTGTGGCTTCGGCAATATCCTGCACGAGGGCGGGTTTATTTCAAGTTATTTCTTATGAAAACCATATAATTATATTGTAGATGGACCATGTACAGTTTGGTGGAAATACGACGAGGTCAATCCGGACGAGAAAACACAAAGGGTACCCCCTTTGCTGAATCGGCAAAAAATAGGTGTCGCGCTTAAACTTTCATAACATTTGCTACGTGAATCCGTTTTAAGCCCATGACACCTTCAAAATTAACCTTAAAACGAGGAGAATGACATGGAGTTGTCTCTTTCTGTAAATACACCATGATTTGAATGGGTTTCGATAACCTGCATGATTTACGTTCGTTCGGTTTGGCCAATGTGTGGCTTCGGCAATATCCTTCACGAGAGCGGGTTTATTTCAAGTTATTTCTTATGAAAACATTATAATTTACATTGTATATGGACCATGTACAGTTTGGTGGAAATCCGACGAGGTCGGTCCAGACGATAAAACACAAACGGTACCCCATTTGCTGAATCGGCCAAAATTGGGTGTCATGCTTAAACATCCATAACTTTTGCTACGAGGATTCGTTTTAAACCCATGACCCTTAAAAAAAACCTTACAACGAGGAGCAATCCATAGCATGGTCGATTTCTAGCAATACAACATGATTTGAGTGGGTTTCGATAAACTACATGGTGTACGTTCGTTCGGTTTGGCCAATGCGTGGCTTCGGCAACATCTTGCACTAGAGCGGGTTTATTTCAAGTTATTTTTTGTGAAAACCGTATATATCACATTGTAGATGGACCATGTACAGTTTGGTGGAAATCCGACAAGGTCGGTCCGGACGAGAAAACACAAAGGGTACTCCCTTTGCTGAATCGACCAAAAATGGGTGTCGCGCTTAAACGTCCATAACCTTTGCTACGAGGATTCGTTTTAAGCCCATGACACATTAAAACGAACTATATAACGAGGAGAACGCCATGAAGTGGTCTCTTTCTGGCAATACTCCACGATTTGAAAGGGTTTCGATAAACTGCATGATTTATGTTCGTTCTGTTTGGCCAATGCGTGGCTTCGGAAATATCCTGCACGAGAGCGGGTTTATTTCAAGTTATTTATTGTGAAAACCTAATAATTTACATTGTAGATGGACCATATACAGTTTGGTGGTAATCCGACGAGGTCGGTCCGGACGACAAAACACAAAGCGTACCCCCTTTGCTGAATCAGCAAAAAATGGGTATTGCGCTTAAACGTCCATAACTTTTTCTACGGGGATCCTTTTAAGACCATAACCCATTAAAAATAACCTTAGAACGAGAAGCACGCAATGTCATGATCTCTTTCTGGCAATACACCATGATTGGAATAGGTTTCGATAAACTGCATGATGTATGTTCGTTCAGTTTGGCCAATGCGTGGCTTCGGCAATATCATGCATGAGAGAGGGTTTATTTCAAGTTATTTCTTGTGAAGATCTTATAATTTACATTGTAGATGGACCATGTACGGTCTGGTGGAAATTCGACGAGGTCGGTCCGGACGACAAAACACAAAGGGTACCCCCTTTGCTGAATAGGCCAAAAATGGGTGTCGCACTTAAACGTCCATGACTTTAGCTATGGGGATCCATTTTAAGCCCATGACATAATAAAATGAACCTTACAACGAGGAAGACGCCATGGAATGGTCTCTTTATGGCAATACACTATGATTTGAATGTTTTTCAAAAAACTGCATGATTTACGTTCGTTCCGTTAGGCCAATGCGTGACTTCGGCAATATCCTGCACGAGGGAGGGTGTTAGTGTATTAATTGTATTCAAGATTTAATGAGAAAAGTGAAGTCTAGAAAAGTCAACAAGGTCAAAGTTTATATAAGTCAATATGTTGTTTAGCATTGTAAGTGTTTGTATCTTGTATAGCTTTGTGTGTGTTTCATATCCTTGATATAAATAGGGATATGACTTAATAGTGTGTAACCAAGTCATACATGTAATTGCCATATTTCAATATACTTGTTTGAAGTGATTTGAATTGATTTCCAGTCAACAGAAGCAAGAACACACAAAGATGGGGAAGAACACGCAAACACCAAGTTGAAGAACACGCTAAGTTTTCTGAAGAACACGCAAACAAAGAATCATTCAATCTGCGAGTTTCAGTTCTTGCAGCCTGCCGGTTTTACAAAACACGCAGACAGGCATCTGTGAGTTCTGCAAACCCGCAAGCCTCTACCTACGATTTCTTAGTCAATTGATTAGCGAGTTCTGCAAAACCCCGGTCGAACCTCATGACACCGGTCAAAACTCATGACACCGGTCACCTCAAGACACCGGTCGCCTCATGACACCGGTCGTCTCATGACCCCGGTCCCCGGAGTGACCCCGGTCGCTGAGTGGTCTGCGAGTTTTCTTTGATTTGCGCCATCTAGTGCCAATTGATTTGCGCCAGATTATATGTTTTGTTCCAGACAATATGATTTGCGCGTTCTAAACCAATCAATCTGCGCGTTCTGAGAAACACGCAAACCACAACTTGCGAGTTTCATACTCACTTGGTCTGCGAATTTTAGCTCAAGTTTCTTGCGAGTTTCAATATAAGGGTCTGCGAGTTTTGATTCATTTTGATCTGGGAGTTCTGTAAACTCTCAAGCCTCTATCTGCGAGTTTCTGTGATCTGAGAGTTCCAGAGATAGAATTTTTTTTCTGAGAAAATTTTATTTTTCAAGTGGTGATCTGTTTTTTTGACTTTAAGTCAAAATTTCTGAATTGTTTGGCAACAATCTTTCATATCAAGTTCATATTTCATTCAAGATGCCAAAGACAGATGAGAGGGGAAATACTGTACTTTCAACTAGAGATATGGTTGTATTGTACATGCCTGAGATACCTGTTATAGAGGCTGAATGAGACAAACTGAGAATTCAGAATGCAACCTTTATCAAACAGATTCAGGAGTTGATGTTAAATTTGTCAAATTCTGATAAAACTCCTGTTTGTGCAAAGTGTACTAATACTGTTAAATCTAATTTTGCAGGTATCATCAGTGCAAGAGAGAAAGAAATCAAAGAACAAGAGAAAGAGATTAAAGATAGAGAGAAAATGATGGAAATAAAAGATAATGCCATTCAGTCTCTTGAGAAAGTGATCAATATCAAAGAGTCCATAATTAAGAAACTTCAAAGCCAACTGAAGACAACTGAACAGAAATCATCAGAACTACAAGTTGAATCAGTTGAGCTTCAACAAAAGTATATGCCTTCTGAAGAAAATGTATATGCATTGAAAGTCAAAAATGTTGATTTGATGAAAAGCATCAAAGAAAATAAAGTTAAATCAAATCTTCAAAGCCAACTAAAGATGACTGAACAGAAATCATCAGAGCTGAAAAATGAATCAGTTAAGCTTCAACTCAAGTTTAAGGCTTTTGAAGACAAAATATCTGCCTTGGAGATACAGAATGCTGAACTGAAGAAAAGCATCCAAGCAGATAAAGAAAAATCAAATTTGAAGACATCTTCAACTCAACAGATATCTGAATTTTCCAAGAAAATTCTACAAGAGAAAAAGGATTTAGAGCTAAGATGTTCAAAACTTTCTAAGCAAGTGTCAGAATTCGAAAAGATAATAATAACTGAAAGAGACACTTTTGCGAAATAAAGACAAGTTCTTGAAAACAAAATAACTGAATTTCCCAAACAGATTTCTACTCTACAAGACTTGCTCGAAAAAGAAAGACAGATTTTCAATGAAAAGAAGCAGTCTTTTGAGCTAGAAAAGAAAAATGTTGAAAAGAGGAATACTGGGATTTTCAAAGATATATCAGAAAAGAACAAGAACTTGGAAAAGAGGAATCTGAAATATCTAAGCTCACATCCAAAATAATTGTTCTATCATCAGATGTGCAAAAAGAACAGAAAGCCAGATCTGATTTGAAACAAATGTTTGACACATTGACTTCTGAAAGAAATATTTTATCCGCAAAGATAAAAGACTTAGAAGCTGGAAACGTTGATTTGTCAGAAAAGATTACAGCTGATGTGATTAGTCAATCACCTGTTGATAATTCAACAGAATCAGTCTGTTCTTTCAAAATAGCTTCAAGTTCTATTCATGAAAAAAATGTTTTCAAAAAGAAAAGTGTCAAACTAAACACTGTCAAATCAAATTAGATCAGACCATCAAATCTATTTTATGACAAATCTGTAGATGGTTCAGCGAGCTATTACGTTAAATCTCTTGGAAAGAATTCGAAGAAAAATCAGATGGTCTGGAGAGTGAAGAGTTCTTCAGATGATGAGAAGATGAAGGACAAAGCATTCAATTCCACATCCAAAGCCAAAAAGAACTATTCACATATAAAGGTAAATATTTTGGTAATTCTGATATGTTTTACTCGACTAATCATTTGATCAGGATTGCTCAGAAGAAAACCTGTTGTTCTTACTGTGGAGAGAATGACTTCGTTCAGAAAGAATCTACTCATAACTGGTACGGTTCTTACAGAATAACTTCTCAGAATTCTGGATTTAAAAGATATAAATCTAATGAGAAGTGGATTACTAAATCTAACATACCAGGACCCAAATACCAGTGGATACCAAAATCTGTTAAATCTGTTTCGCAGGTACCACCAGTCTAGGGGGATCAGGAACGATGGCTCTTGAATAATTCAATTCAAGACCCGGACTTCAAAGTTAAAAGACTATGACTTCTAGACAAATCAGTCTAGGACTCGTTCTTAAAAGTTTAAAGAACAATGGATTTTGAACAAAACAGTTCAAAACCCAAACTTTAGTGTAAAGGGTTGTGGCTTCTGATCACATGACAGATCAGGACCCGTTCTTAAATGTTCAGATAAGGATATTTTGCAAATATCCAGGGGTAGCTTAATAGACCTAAATCATTCTATCATGATTTGAGTGGGAGACTAAAAGGTAAATATCTTCTGACCTAGATCTCTGATTGTTTGAAAGAAGAATAACTTTCAAGCATGAAAAACGTTTTCTTAAATGTTCAAACCACTTCTATTCTCAAAAAGATTTCATGAATTTAGAAGTGTGATTTTAAATGTTTTTCATAATTGAGTTTAAATGTTTAACTGACCGTGTGTTTCCAAAAATCAATACTTGCGTATTATCTTGTCTATATACTGTAAAGTATTCACACACATCGGTTCAGTACTTCATTTAAAATTGTTATTACCATGTCTCTAAATGAAACAATTTTTCGATGGTAATACCCTCGTTTGCTTTTAAATATTGCTGAGCATCAATCATCATTTCCAAATTTGTGCTTTCATTGCTAAATTGTTTATATATGTTCATATAAACAAACTATCAAATTCTTTGATACCCTAACCATTTCATTTGATCTGATTAATACATTGTCAGATTCTCAAAACAATTCTCTTGATTTCATTTCATTCATTCAATATCTTTGTTTTTAGAAATCTTCATTGTTCAAATGCTTAAATTTCATTCATATATTTAATGAGCATACATTTTGACAATGTTATCATACATTTTGAGCTTATCTGTTCAAGTTAAATTGTTGAGCAACCATTCTTTATAGAACTTACATGGGATCTGAGAATCCAAGATCTCTAAATCTTTAGAGAGAGAGAGAGAGAGTAGAGAGAGAGACAATAGAGCGCAAAGTATGAATTCAGATTAATGTGTGTGAGTTTCTTACAACAAACCAAGACCAAAGGGACTTTAATACCCTTGGTCAGAAACAACACTGATAGACACTAAACACAGTATTTGACCAAGCCCTATAAATACAATGATTACTATAAAATCAGACCTAACAATCTCCCCCTTAGTAATCATTGGCACTTTGGTCTTCAAAAATTCATCTTCTAAATCAGCACGGACCAACAAAGCGACTTTGTGAAGCTTTCTGACTTTTTAAGAGAAAAAAAAAAAATCTTCTCAGCATCTTTCAGATAAAGTTGTCTTTACTGTTTTGAGCTCTAGACGATACACCTCTTTTGAATGACCTTGAATGAACTGTGGTGTTCGGAGCAGGAAAAACAAAAGAATCAGTTGTAGCTGAGAGAATAAAATCTGTGAGCGGATCTTGATCAGCAGATAAACGTTTGTGCTCTTTGTCTCTTTATCATCTCCTTAACATATCTGAATTCTCCCCCTCATGACCTTGATGATTTGGATCAACTTGGTCATGCAAATGTTGAAGACGAGACAACTAAAGATCTGCAAAATCAAAGAAACAGAGAAAACAGGGAAGGTTTGCGCAACATGTTGGTTGCGCAAACCGAGGTTTGTGTTTCATGAAGGATACACAAAACAAGGTTTGCGTTTCATGAAGGATACGCAAAACAAGGTTTGCGTGACCAACGGAATGCGCAAAGCTGACAAACTCAGAAAAAATTACCTTTTTAAGCTCTTTGACTCCCCCTACACAAATGCAATAGATATGACAATTTGAGTTAGCATTCATATAAAGAAAATCAGAAACTCCCCCTCAAAAATAGATATAATCTTTGAAAAAAAGAAAAAAAAATCTCTTTGTTCACTCCCCTTTGAATAATGCATAAACCCATTAAAATATATTTATGAGAACACAATGATCAAATATTAATGTAGAAAGAAAAATATACTGAATGTAAATTTTGAAACGACTAAAGATATAAAATTTTAAACACTAAACAAATTAAAGTCTATTCAGTAAAATATCACAGATTTATCAATCAGTTGAAATCAAGCATGTGTTGTTGGATACAAGAACAAGTTTTATTGCATATCAAGTTAAAACATGTTCAGTTTCAAAAACTTCAAGCAATCTATTCAGTGTGCTCACATGCGAATCTTCGATTAGCTTCAAGAAAATACAATTCTAAAAATATAATAGAGAACTTTGCATGTAATCACACTAATCCATCAAAAATTAAGATTATCACAAATTTATAGGTTTATCGCAACTTAAACATATCACCAAGTATAATGAGATGTGTGCTCATTGGCATCTTTTTAGCAGTGTGCACATTGGCATCTTTTGATCAAAAAGTTTATTAAGTAAAGAACATGCCGTAAACGTAACTTTCTATCTGACCCTATTGCAGGATTTGGGTCAGCCGCTCCCAAACCAGTTGGCCTTAGGGGACTAGGTGTCAAGCACCCCTTGGAACTTACTCTCCCAGATCAGAAAGGCTACATCGACATATCCTAAACACATTCATACCAGTAGAACATGACTTTCGATCTGATTCTATTGAAGGATTTGGGTTCGATCACTCCCAGATCAATTGACCTTATGGGACCAGATGACAAGCATCCCTAAGAACTTACTTTCCCAAACCAGAAAGGTCACAGGTACAAACTTTTAAACTTAGAGATTTCTGATTTTTAAGCATTTAATAATCATCTCAATCACTCAGTTTTACATAAAAGTACTTAGCCCATATTTTCATTACAATCAAAATTTTGACTTTTTAGAATTTTCCAAGCATTGTAAACTATAAATATTCCGAATCACACAACTTTAAAGCAGTAATAAAAGTTTCAAACATGTTGCTGACTTTTCGACTTTTGTAAGACTTGAAATTTGATCATATAAAAACTTTAATATAAACAAAAGAACTTGAAAATTTATCCTAGACACATATTTTATTCAAAAGAAAGAAAAAATGTAAAACTTTACTTTATAGAATAAAATTTGTAAAGATTTAAACTTTTAATAAATATTTAGTCGAAACAAAATAAAATTCAATTGTTTCATCTTTCACAAAACAAAAAATAATAATTTGTGTCTCAAATTAAAAAAAAATTGGGTTATACAAATTCAAAAGATAGATAAACAAGCTCAGATTCTTGAAAAAAAATGAGAAAAACTGGAACACATCATTATCAGAGATAAAATGCAGCGGAAATAAAATTGATGTACTCACAGTATCTCATATAGTCAGAAGCTCAAAAACTTTGAAGAACGAGTTCTAAACTGATTTGTTTAGAAGTCGTAGTCTATGAAGTACGGGTCCTGAGCTGAAGTACTCAGAAGCTAATTTTCCTTTACTCCCCCTTAACATGTGACGCCTGCAACTTTAAATTAGATAAAGATTTGGGTACCTACTTAAATTTGGGCCCATGTTTGTTAGTTGCAGTTCTTGTGGGAAAATAATGAGTAGATTTGAAACGAGAAACATGAAAAATATCATCAGAATAATACGCACAATTATCAGAAGATAAAGCGTAATTATCTGAACTAGAATCAAAAAACGAATATGAGACATTTTTGGAAATTTGAAACATTTGCTTTATAGAGTATTTTGAAATTTTATTACAATAAGCAAATGAATCACTTTTATAACAATTGTCTACATATCTATCTTCCTCAGTCATAGGAACATTTGGTGTCTGCCTCGCTCTCCAGATTTGCTTCTTTGACCGGTTCAAAGTCTTATCTCAAAGAATGGAATCTGAAGAATTAGAATTGTTAGAAAGAACTGTATCATGTTTCTTCGACTTCTTTGACCGTCTTCTTTTACGCTTAGGTTTATAAAATTGATCATTGAGCGTAAAAGAATCATCAATAGTTTTAGACTTAATATTTAAATCAGAAGAAATAAATTTATCCAAGCAACCAATCTAATCAACTAATAAATCTGAATTTGCCTCGGAGTCTGAATAATTTTGAGAAAAGATTTTAAAATTTGAAACTTCCTTTTTATTTTCCTTAGAATCAGAAGATAGGCTAGAAATAGAATCTGATTTTTGAAAAAATAAATTTTCTTCAAGACTAGACGTCATGAAAGAAAGAATAATATCAGATTCAATTTTCTTCAAAATATTTTGATCTTCTATCTGATCTTCAAGATCTATGATTTTTCTTTCTAATACTAATGGAGGAGTATATTTCTTCGAATCATAAATGATTGGAGAAATATTTCCTTTATCAGAATAAGGTGCATAAGGAGCAATAAAATCACCAGACATTGAAGATTTGATAGGAGATATATCATTTAAAACTCTTCTTCCTCTTCTTGGTTTTTCAGGAAAATATTTTGCATTTTCACTTGTATAAACAAGAGGAATTTCATTTTTCTTGTTATTTGTCCTTTTCTCATGTTCGATTTCTAACACTTGCTTCTCATTCATCCAATCAATTTTAAATTGAGGAGCATAATGAGCAAGAGTCAGATAATCGTATTTATATAAAGTTGGGGATTTTTCAATCGCATTCTTTAAACAATGAGGATTTTCAAAACCAAGTCCCCACCTTTGTTTTAAAGCTTCTTCACTCCTTGGCTTGTTCATAAAAATTGTTTGTTCAGATTGGTTTCTTTGATAAATCTTTTCTTCTAACTTATTTATTTTATCTGAAAATTCATCTTTTAATATGGTCATGTTAGTCAAAGACTCAAGATAAGTCTTATTTGAATTTTGCAAATCATCCAATTTCTTTTGAAAGATGTCTTTTGTATTTTCTAAAATGGATTTTTCATCTTTCAAAGAAATTTTCAGTTTGTCAATCAAATCTAATTTTTCAGAATTTAGATTCTTTTCAGATAATAACTTAGAACGCAAATCAGACAAAGTAGAAATTATGATATTCATCTGAAAGGTAATGAAATTATAGTCAAATTTAGAATATACCTTATCTTCATCTGTTTTAGAGTCGTCTGACTGGTCATCTCCGATCAAGCACATCTGAGAGATCTCGACGTTTGAAGTTTCATCATCGGAATAATCCAGCCAGAATTCTTCCTCGGCCATCAAAGCAGTTCCGTTCTCTCTCTTTTCTGCTAGTTCCATTTTCTTCCTATAGTAAGCGGAGTCCCTAACCTTCTTAGCTCGACACTCCTTTGGTAGTGACCCGACTTTCCACAGTTATAACATGATGCAGTCTTAGGCTCGGGCACTTTGACTGTAGAGCCGGAAGTGAAGCGAGAAGAATTGGAACTCGATCTCGGTTGGAACTTCTTCTGGTAATACTGAGAGAGAAGAATCATTGCTTTCTGAAATGCTTCACCATCATCATCAGTTGACCCGTTGTAAGCATTTTCAGACAACGCGTGTTTAGCCAATTGCTTCATGAGGAGTGCAACTGGGTCAACTCTTCTTGTTCCTTTTCTCCAGTTTGGCCTTCTTTTCAAGCACCAAGCTCTCATCAGTCATTAGAATCTCATATAGTTTCTGAATCTGTATTGTGGAGATCTGAACATCGTTCCTTAGTCTGTGACATGTTTTGTTCCATTCAGGCTGAAGAGCATTAAGAAATTTTAGATTTGTTTCAAGCTCTGTCTTGATCACATTTATCTTTCGCAGATCATTTATCACAATGCAAAACTGGTCAAAAATCACCTTCAGAGATTCAGTGTCCTTTGCCTTAAATTCCTCAAAGTTATTCATGAAGCGTGTCTGGCGTATTTGAGTAGCAACTGATGACCCAAGCATGATCTTTTCTAACTGAGTCCACATCATATTTGGATTATGTTTGAAACAATCAATTCGATTGTAGATTGAGTTGGGCAGAGCTAGCATCAAATTGGACTTTGCTTCTCTATAGCTTTTTCGCGCTTGATTTCATCAGCAGTTAAAGGAATGTCATTTTTCGGCCTGACAAATGGTCCTTCAGAAAAAGATATCATCATATTCTCTTCATTAGTCTGACGCTCAATGAAATTTAAGAACCTATCTTGCCATTGAGTGAATTCGTTTTCGTCAACTAGGACCGGAGGACGAGTTTCTGTACCCAATGACATCATGAGGTCACTCGTGTAGAACTTAGCTTGAAAGCCAAATTTTGCAGAATCCATAGATGACAAAAAAAAATTCCCAGACTTTTTTTTTTAAATCTAAGTCAGGGAGACGCGCAAATTATAGGTTTGCGTTTCAAGAGAAAACCGCGAACAGAACTTTGCGTTTGCTTAGAGAAACGCAAAATGAACTTTGTGTTTCAAGTATGATACACAAACTGTGACTTTGCGTGTTGAGACTTTGCGTTGTAAGAGAAGCGAAAACTTGATGCACGAAGATCTTTTCGCTTGAAGAGAGAGTCGCGAAGTATACTTTGCGTATACAGAGTGAAACGCAAACTGATAGTTTGCATATTCAACTAGAGCCGAGAAACTATAAGCTTTGCGTTTCCAACGTGAACCGCAAACCAGAAAATTCACTAACACAAGAGTTAGACCACAAAGAACTTTAAGCAAAATACATGAATGAAACGCAAAGTAGCATGAGTGAGGCGCAAACTTATATGAATGAAGCGCAAACTTTACCAACTCACAAATTTTCGCAAGATCAAATCAAACCAATAAATTTATGCATGAAATACACACACTTAATATCGAAGACACCTTTCTAACAACTTTTGATCAACAATATCGATTAAAATCAACAAAATCCAAAAATCTAGAATGAAACAGCACCGAACTCGTGTTTTTCCAGAAAACTTTTAAACTCAAAAATTGATGATCTAAACTTGATTTTCTTGTAAAACAACTTGAAACAAAAGAGATCGATTAACAAAAACGAGTCTACTGAAATAAAAAACAAACACAATTGATCACAAACACATCCAAATTTGATGAGAAATCAAGAAAACGAGATTTTCTTGAAAACTTCAAGAAAATCGATCAAATTTTCGATTTTAATCACCAATTCAGATTCGAAAAAACAAACTCTCAATCCTCTCAAGATTCAGATTGCTCTGATACCAATTGAGAATCCAAGATCTCTAAATCTTTAGAGAGAGAAAGTAGGTGAGAGAGACAATAGAGCGCAAAGTATGAATTCAGATTAATGTGCGTGAGTTTCTTACAACAAACCAAGACCAAAGGGACTTAAATACCCTTGGTCAGAAACAACACTGATAGACACTAAACACAGTATTTGACCAAGCCCTATAAATACAATGATTACTATAAAATCAGACCTAACAGGATCAGTGTGAGAGCTTAAAAAAAACTTCCATGGATTCACATTAACCAGTGTTTCCTACCCAGGAAGTAATCCTCGAGTGATTGATGGGTGAGGGGTTTAAGTCAAAGAGTGGGGGAGATAACTCATCCGATTGAGTTTTTCTCATTGTGTGGAGCGGTAAAATGGAAATGAGAGTTTGGTTAGAAGTGAGCTTTAATGTTAAAAAGAAAGAGGGTGTGAGATCAGAGTTAAAAGAATATCAAAACTCTGCACCAACCACTTTCTGAGTCGGGCAGCCACATCTACTGATTGGTTCACATTCTTTGGTGACCATTATTGAAAAAGGCAGTGAGCCCATGCCAACTCTTGCTATAACCCCACCAGCCACTCGTTTCTTTCTTGACAAAGAGTTGTTTCATTTTCTTTGGGGACGCAGCATATCTGCTATCTAATATTCACTCGGAAGATTTAGATATTGAAAAAGAAGGAAAGTTGTCCCACCTTCGCATCTCTTTCATGCACATTAAGTCCGTGTAATACTTGTTGCTGTCTCAACAGTTTACACAATTTGAGCCTTATGAAACACAATCATTGTGCTAAATTCTTTCATAACACAAACACGAGCACACAGAAAATTTGTTTTTCGGTTAGAACATTCATAGAATTACCTTGTGTTTTTCAATGATTGAATGGAAGTCCTGGAGAGTCATCATCAAACAAGCTCTTTAAATTGTACATTCGTTGTACACAGTAACTTTGTGTTACTGACAGGCATTCCTAACTATTTCATTTGTTGAATCAGGTTTACAGTTTCTATTATATCTGAATTTGAAAAGATTTGGATATATAGAGTTCATGCATTGCCAGCCACTCAGATCAAAGGGCGGAGAATGTCAACCTTACCATAAAAGGGGAGATTGTTAGTTTCTTACAAAGGGGAAGATCAAAGAAAGTGTTAAAATTGAAGAGTTTTGATGATCATGATGTTCACAATCATCAAAAAGGGGGAGAGATTTACAAAGTTCAATTTCAAAGCGAGATATCAAAAAGTGGAAGAAATTTATGAAAGATTCAAACTTCAAAGCTGATTTGAAGAAAAGAGACTTTCTGAAGATAATTATGAAGATAATTATGAAAGTCTAAGCCAGATGAAAGTTTTGAAGATTCGTGAAAGTTCGTTTTTCCGAAGACTGATCAGAGATTGCAGAGATGAAGATACATATTTGTCAAAGATCCCTCGAAGTTCCAAAGATTTTCAAAGTTTTCAAAGGTTTGTTCAAGACTTGTTGACTTTCCAAAGATACAAAGTGCAAAAGACTTTTCAAGATTCTTCAAAAACTGAAAGACTGAAGATTATTAGAGCTTCAAAGTCTAAGACTGTCAGAGACAAAAGTTGAAGAATCAAGCGCTGAAGATTAGTGCCAATTTTTTTTTAAATAATGAATACAAAGGGGTAGATTGTTAGTGTATTAATTGTATCCAAGATTTAATGAGAAAAGTCAAGTCTAGCAAAGTCAACAAGGTCAAAGTTTAGATAAGTCAAATTTGAATGGGCTTTGATAACCTGCATGATTTACGTTCGTTCGGTTTGGCCAATGCGTGGCTTCGACAATATCCTACACGAGAGTGGGTTTATTTCAAATTACTTCATGTGAAAACCTTATAATTTACATTGCATATGGATCATGTACAGTTTGGTGGAAATCTGACGAGGTCAGTCCGGACGAGAAAACAGAAATGGTACCCCTTTGCTGAATCGGCCAAAAAAGGGTGTCGCGCTTAAACGTCAATAACTTTTCCTACAAGGATCCATTTTAAACCCATGACCCGTCAAAACAAACCTGAGAACGAGGAGAAATCCATGGAATGGTCGATTTCTTGCAATACAACATGATTTGAGTAGGTTTCGATAAACTGCATGGTGTACATTCGTTCGGTTTGGCCAATGCGTGGCTTCGGCAACATCCTGCACGAGAGCGGGTTTATTTCAAGTTATTTCTTTTGAAAACCATATATATCACAATTTATATGGACCATGTACAATTTGGTGGAAATCCGACGAGGTCGGTCCGGACAATAAAGCACAAAGGGTACCCCCTTTGCTGAATTGGCGAAAAATGGGTGTCGCGCTTAAACGTCCATAACTTTTGCTATGGGGATTCGTTTTAATCCCATGACCCATCAAAACGAACCTGAGAACAAGGATCACTCCATGGTATGGTCTCTTTCTGGAAATACACCATGATTTGAATGGGTTTCGATAATCTGCATTATCTACGTTCGTTCGGTTTGGCCAATTCGTGGCTTTGGCAATATCTTGCACTAGAGCAGGTTTATTTCAAGTTATTTCTTGTGAAAACCTTATAATTTACATTGTATATGGACCATGTACATTTTGGTGGAAATACGACAAGGTCGGTCCGGACGAGAAAACACAAAGGTTACCCACTTTGTTGAATCGGCCAAAAATGGGTGTCGTGCTTAAACGTCCATAACTTTTGCTACGAGGATCCGTTTTAAGCCCATGACACATTAAAACAAACCACAGAACGAGAAGAATTCCATGGAGTGGTATCTTTCTAGCAATACACCACAATTTGAATGGGTTTCGATAAACTGCATGATTTACGTTTGTTCGGTTTGGCCAATGCGTGGCTTCGGCAACATCCTCCATGAGAGCGGGTTTATTTCAAGTTTTTTCTTGTGAAAACTGATTATATCACATTGTAGATGGACCATGTACAGTTTGGTGGAAATCCGATGAGGTCGGTTCGTACGAGAAAACACAAAGGGTACCCACTTTGCTGAATCGGCCAAAAATGGGTGTGGCTCTTAAACATCCATAACTTTTGCTATGGGGATCCGTTTTAAGCCCATGACCCATCAAAACAAACTTTAGAACGAGGATCACGCCATGTCCTAGTCTCTTTCTGGAAATACTCCATGATTTGAATGGGTTTCGATAATATTCATTATCTACGTTCGTTCGGTTTGGCCAATGCATGGTTTCGGCAATATCCTGCACTAGAGTGGGTTATTTCAAGTTATTTCTTTTGAAAACCATATAATTTACATCGTATATGGACCATGTACATTTTGGTGGAAATTCGACTAGGTCGGTCCGGACGAGAAAAAACAAAGGGTACCCCCTTTGCTGAATCGGCAAAAAATGGGTGTCGCGCTTAAACGTCCATAACCTTTGATACGAGGATCCGTTTTAAGCCCATGACAAATTAAAACGAACCATAGAACGAGGAGAACGCCATGGAGTGGTCTCTTTCTGGAAATACATCACAATTTGAATGGGTTTCGATAAACTGCTTGATTTACGTTCGTTCGGTTTGGCCAATGCGTGACTTCGACAATATCCAGCACGAGAGCGGGTTTATTTCAACTTGTTTCTTGTGAAAAGATTATAATTTACATTGTAGATGGACTATATACAGTTTGGTGCAATTCCGACGAGGTCGGTCCACACGACAAAACACAAAGGGTACCCCATTTGCTGAATAGGCCAAAAATGGGTGTCGCGCTTAAACTTCCAAAAATTTTGCTGCGGGAAACCGTGTTAATCCCATCACACCATAAAATGAACCTTAAAACGAGGAGAAAGACATGGCATTGCCTCTTTCTGGCAATACACCATGATTTGAATGGGTTTCGATAACTTGAATGATTTACGTTCGTTCGGTTTGGCCAATGCGTGGCTTCGACAATATCCTGCACGACAACGGGTTTATTTCAAATTATTTATTGTGAAAACCTTATAATTTACATTGTATATGGACCATGTACAATTTGGTGGAAATCCGACGAGGTCGGTCCAGACGATAAAACACAAACGGTACCCCATTTGCTGAATCAGCCAAAAATGGGTGTCGCGCTTAAACGTCAATAACTTTTTCTACGAGGATCCCTTTTAAACCCATGAACCGTCAAAACAAAACTTAGAACGAGGAACAATCCATGGAATGGTGGTTTTCTGTCAATACAACATGATTTGAGTAGGTTTCGATAAACTACATGGTGTACGTTCGTTCGGTTTGGCCAATGCGTGGCTTCGGCAACATCCTGCACGAGAGCGGGTTTATTTCAAGTTATTTCTTGTGAAAACCATATAAATCACATTGTAGATGGACCATGTACAGTTTGGTGGAAATCCGACGAGGTCGGTTCGGACGATAAAACATAAAGGGTACACCCTTTGCTGAATCAGCCAAAAATGGGTGTCGCGCTTAAACGTCCCTAACTATTCCTATGGAGATCCGTTTTATGCCCATGACCCATCAAAACGAACCTTAGAACGAGTATCACGCCATGGTATGGTCTCTTTCTGACAGTAGACCATGATTTGAATGGGTTTCGATAATCTGCATTATCTACGTTTGTTCGGTTTGGCCAATGCGTGGCTTCAGCAATATCATGCACTAGAGCGGGTTTATTTCAATTTATTTCTTGTGAAAACCTTATAATTTACATTGTAGATGGACCATGTACGTTTTGGTGGAAATCCGACTAGGTCGGTCCGGACGAGAAAACACAAAGGGTACCCACTTTTGCAGAATCGGCCAAAAATGGGTGTCGTGCTTAAACGTGTAACACCCTGAATTTCGTTATTTTGCGAAGATGTTGGAAGAAATTGAGGTTCCTGTGGTTGTCTACAGGGCGCACGGGTCGTGCGCCCTCCTTCAGAGAAAACGCACGGGTCGTGCGCATGAATTAGTGTGCGAGGCAGTGGCTTTCGCACGGGCCGTGCGCCATCCCCCTTTAAAAACGCACAGGCCGTGTGCTGTGTTGGGAAATGTGAGATGCCTTGCCTAAATATCTCATTTTGTTGAAATCTTCTGATTAATTCTCAGATTTCTCTCTCTCTCTTCCTTTTCTCTCTTTTTCTCTTTCGATCTTCAAAGGTGTTAAGTCCAAATTCTGTAGTAATCATTGTATTTATTCTAATGCTTTTACTGTTTTTAGTAGTTTTATCTGTTTGTAAGGGCTTGGGGTATTTAAGTCCCCTTTGCTCCTTTGTTTTGTAACTAACACACGCACTATCAATAGAAATCTGATCTTGCGCTCCTTATTACTCTCTCTCTACTTTCTCTCTCTTAAAAGAATCAGAGATCTTAGGACTTACAATTGGTATCAGAGATTTCTGATTCCTGAGAGATTGAGAGTTTAGTGTTTTCTTTTCTGGATTTATGAATTTAAGCAGAAAACTCGATCGATTTTCTTGATTTTTCAAGAAAATCTCGTTTTTTGCTTAATCATCAAATTTGGAGTGTTTGTTGTTCTATGGGTGTTGTGTTTGATCTTAATTGTTTCGTTTCTGGATTTCAATCATAATTGTTTCTTTGTGCTGATCATAAAAAGTGTGTTTAGATCTTCAATTTGCAATTTTATCATTTTTTCTGGAAAAACGACTTTCACGTTCTGTTCTTGTCAAATTTTCAGATTCTGTTGTTTTTAATTGAAATTGCTTGATAAAATGTGTAAGAATATAGTTTTCGATGTTGAATGAATGCTTTTCTCGAACTAAATTTTGATATTATAGCTGATCTTGCATGATTAAGTGTTTTTAGAAGTTTGAGTTTCATTCTTGTGTGTTTGCGGGTCATTCATGAGAGTTTGCAGGTCATTCATGTAAGTTTGTGTGTATATCTTGATTTCATGAATTCTGTTATGTTTTGCGTGCTATCATTTTTAGTTTGCGTGTCATTCAAACTTTTATGTGTATGATTCTTATACTTTGCGTTTCAAACTTTCATTCTTAGTTAAAATGATCTAACTCTGGTGTTAGAAAATTGTTTTCAGGTTTGCGGTTTTCTCTGGAAACGCAAAGGGTGTTTCTCGGTTCTTGTCTAACATGCAAACAATCTGTTTGCTTTTCTCAAGAAAAACAAGAGGTTTCTGACCCGCGAAGTTTCTCACCCGCAAAGAATCTCATTCAAGAGGTTCTCACTCGCAAAGTTCACTTTGCGTCTCAAGAAGCAACCGCAAAGCTCCGTTTGCGTTCCTCTCATCAAACGCAAAGTTCACTTTGCGTCTCAAGAAGCAACAGCAAAGCTTCGTTTGCGTTCCAATCAACAAACGCAAAGTTAACTTTGCATCTCTCAAAGCAACCGCAAAGTTCCATTTGCGTTCCACTTTACATACGCAAACCATCAATTTGCGGGCCTCTCTCACTTGGAATTTTTCTCTGAATTTTTTCTGTCTTCTTCACAAGATGTCTTTGCAAGCTCAAATCTACAAGAATGACATCATGATGTCTTTGGGGTCCGAAACTCAACCACCAGTTCTCATCAATGAAAATGAATTCGAACAGTGGCAGGACCGATTCATCAATTTTTTAGAAAGACAACCAAATGGGGAGAATATGATGAAATCACTGACTAAGGGTCCTATGGAAATTCCAAGAAAAGTGATCCCAGCTACTGCTACTACACTTGCTACCACTGTTGTGAAAGAAGTAAGGGAATATGATGCAGATGAGATGTTAAGACATCAAGCAGATAGTCAGGCCAAATCAAATCTGATTTTTGCTCTTCCCAACTCCATTTATAGCAGAATCGATTGCTTCAAACAGAATCCTATGCTGATGTGGACTCAACTTGAAAAGATCATGCTTGGTACTGCAATGTCAACTCAAGTGCGTCAAACTAGATATATGAACAATTTTGAGAAGTTCAAGGCTAAGGATGGAGAAAGCTTGAAGAGTGTATTTGATCGATTCTAGGCTGTTATCAACGATTTATACAAGATCAAAGTTACCAAGACTGAGTTAGAGGCAAACTTGAAGTTTTTGAATGCTTTGCAACCTGAGTGGAACAAGCCATGCCATCGGATGAGAAATGATGTTAGAATCTCAACCATGCCTATTCAAGAGTTATTCGAAATACTGATGACAGATGAGTCTATGGTTATGGAGAAGAAGGCGAAAATGGATAAGAAGAACAAGCCTTTATCAGTAGATCCCATTGCACTTTTAGCTAGTCAACTCGCTGATCAAGCTTTGACAGAATCAACTTATGATGGATCAACAGATGAAGATGGCGAAGCACTTGAAAAGGCCATGATACTTTTGACTCAGCACTATCAGAAAAGATTCAAGCACAAATCTGGTTCTAACAATCTGCGTTTTTCTTCTGGTTCTAAGAAGATAGAACCTGGTGCTCCTTCAAAGCCATACACTCCAAAGTATGAACCAGCTAAAATGGTTGAACAGAAGAAGGATGAGAAAAAGGTGATGAATTGCTTTAACTGTGGAAAGCCTGGTCCTATTGCCAAAGAATGTAGAGTCAAAATGGTAAAAGATGCTGCTTTTTATCGAAAGAAATTGGCTCTTGCTGAAAAGAAGGAAAGTGGAACTGTTCTGTTGGCCGAAGAAGAGTATTGGTTGGATCATTCGGATAATGAGTCTGAGAATGAAGAAACAGCTGCCATGTGCTTTATAGGTGATGACAATTCTGATGATGAGGAAGAGGATACATCTTCTGATGGCTCTAAGGTAATTTCTGAGTTTAACTATAATTTCTTCTTATCTCAAATGAATGTTTTTATCTCTGCTTTACATGATTTACGCTCAAAGTTCATTTCTGAAAAAGTTAAAAATCAAGAAAAGTCTGGTTTAATTGATAAACTGCAAATTTCTTTATCTGATGAAAAGTCAATTTTAATTGACACAAAAGAGAAATTACAAAAGCAGTTAGTTGATCTTGAAAATACAAATCAGACTTATCATGATTCATTAACTGAACTGACTTCTTCGAATAAAATTCTTTCTGCAAAGATAATTGTTTTAGAAAAGAAATTGTATAAAAGAGAACAGTCTGAGCAAACAATTTTCATGAATAAACCAAGGAGTGAAGAAGCTATAAAGGAAAAGTGGGGACTTGGTTTTGAAAATCCGCATTTTTTAAATAATGCTAAAAATGAAGTTCCTACTTTATACGAATATGATTATTTCACTCTTGCAAGATATGCTCCTCAGTTTAAATTCTTTTGGACAACTGAGAAACAAATTTTGGAAGAAGAAAATGTGAAAAGAATAAAAAATAAGAGGATGGAAATGCCATTTGTTTACACCTCTGAAAATGCAAAATATTTTCCTGATCAATCTAAGAAATCCAGAAAATTTCAAAATTCTTTAAATATCAATTCTTCCACTAAATCTTCATTATCAACAGATGTTGATAATATATTTGCTAACAATGAGAAGGAAACTGTATCTCAGGTATCTTATGATACTAAGAAATACATTCCTCCACTGGGTTTAGAAGGTAAGATTGTTGATCTTCAAGATAGATTGGAAGAACAAAATCTTCAAACTTGTTTACAAAACGATTTATTCATCTTTATAATGAAAACAAGTTTTGAAGATAAAATCTCTTCTGGATTGTCAAAAGAATTTAAGGAAAATTCTAAAGTTTTGAAAAACAATGGTCATTTGCGTTCCACACTGGAAACGCAAACTGAGAGTTTGCGCATGCAGTGGGAAGCGCAAAGCTCAGTCTGCGCCTCCAATGAGAAACGCAAACCTCATCCTAACTTGCAAAATGTTGAAAATTTTCACTCCAAGGTTAATTCTTTAATGCCTATAGCTAAGACTGACTTCTTTGATAAAGTTTCTCCTTCTGATTCAATTATTGATAATTCTTTACTGTTAAATGCTCAATTTTATAAAAAGAAGCGTAAAAGAAGGAGATCAAAGAAGTTAAAGAAACATGATACTGTTTTCTCTGAAAATTCTAATGTTTCTGATTTTTCTTATTCAGATTGGACTGTGAGGAAATCAACAAGGCAGATATGGAGGATGAAACAACAAAGATTAGAATTTGAACTGTTAGGAGTAAATTGTGTAGAAAATCTTTGTGATTCTGATACATTTGCTTCTTGTAATAAAAACCCAAAATACTCTTTTAAGCAAATGTTTGATATATCAAAGAATATCTCATATGCTTCTTCTAGTTCTGATTCTGATAATTGTGTTTTATCATCTATTGATGATAACTTTCATTCGTGCATGAAATATAATTCTATGAGAAATAAACGGCATAAATCTAACAAGGGACCCATAAGCATATGGGTACCTAAAAAGGTGTAGTTTCTTTGTGTGCAGCCAAGTCAATTATGGTATCTGGACTCGGGATGTTCAAAACATATGACAGGCAACAAATCACTTCTTTCTAATTTTAAAGATAAATGTTGCGGTCGTGTGAAATTTGGTAATTGTGAGACAGCTCCAATTCTTGGTTATGGCGATCTAGTTCAAGGAAACATAACTGTCAAAAGAGTGAGTTATGTTGAGGGTCTAAGTCACAACTTATTCAGCATCGGCCAATTCTGTGATAAAGATCTTGAAGTAAGCTTCAAATCAAAAAGGGTTGCTGTAAAGAATGATAGTGGCAAAGACTTAATGGTTGGAAAGAGAAGATCTAATTTGTATACAATTGATCTTTCCAAAGTTAAGACATCATCAGATTTGTGTTTATTATCCAAAGCCTCTATCAGTGAAAGTTGGATTTGGCATCTTCGATTGGCTCATCTTAACTTCAAGTATATGGATCGTCTGGTCAAGAATGATTCTGTAAGAGGTCTTCCAGTTCTCCGTTTCTAGAAAGACCATCTATGCCAAGATTGTGAGAAAGGAAAAATGAAGAAAGCCCCTCACAAGCCTAAACCTGAACACTGTACATCAGCTATTCTTGATATTTTGCATGTTGATCTGTGTGGTCCAATGAAGACGAAGAGTTTAGGAAATAAGAAATATGTTCTGGTGATTGTTGATGATTACTCCAGATATACATGGGTAAAATTTTTGAAGACAAAAGACGAGACTCTTGAAGTTCTCATCAATCTTATCAAGTCAACTCAGACAAATAAGCAGTTGCAAGTGAAAGTGGTAAGATCTGACAATGGCACTGAATTCAGAAACAGTACTCTTCAGGCATTCTATGAGTCTCAAGGAATACAACAACAATTTTCTGCTGCACGTACTCCGCAATAGAACGGTGTTGTCGAAAGAAGAAACAGAACGCTTGTTGAGTCCGCCAGATCAATGCTCGTTTATTCAGGTCTATCTTTGTCTTACTGGGCTGAAGCAGTGTCAACTGCCTGTCATACACAGAATAGATCAATTTTGCATCGTCGCTTCAACAAAACACCGTATGAAATCATGAACGGGATCAAACCGAACATCAAGTATTTCAAGTCATTCGGGTGTAAATGCTACGTTCTGAATGACTGAGAGAATCTCAACAAGTTTAGTCCAAAGACAGACGAAGGAGTATTCGTGGGTTATTCTTCAAACTCTACTGCTTATAGAGTTTTTCTGATCTCTGCAAGAAAGGTCATAGAGAGTGTCAATGTAAAGTTTGACGAAGCTGCTGATATGGTTTGTGGTCAATCAGATTCAGAACCCGCACGTACTGGAAATTCAGTTTCTGAACAAATCAGTTCAGAACCTGCTCTTTCACTGAATAACCAGGATTCTTCTACTCCCTCTATTAATATTTCTGATCTTGATCTTTTATTTGAAATTTTTTATGATGATGTGCCTAGAACTAATTCTGATAATGTTTCTAATGTTTTGAATCAGGAAACTGAGAGCTCATCTATTCCAAATTCCGCTGCATCAATCTCTGACAATGATGTTGCTCCAATTCCTCCTGTTATACAAGAACTGGCACAACAAGAGATAGATCAACCAGAGAATGTTCAATCAGTAACTGAGCCAATTCTTGAAGATCCTATTCAAGAAGAATATATTCAAGATCATTCTGTTCAAGAGGAATCAGTTCAGGAGGAAGCACAAAATGATGATATTCAACAAATTGTTCCTGAATCTGATTCAGAGATTTTTGAGATATCTCCTCCTCAAGTTGAAACTATTTCTATTTCATCTTCTGATGTAGAAGTTTCTGAACCTCCCTCTCATCAATTTCAAGTGGTTCAAGAAGTAATTGATCCTCTCCCTCATACAACAAAATGGACAAGATCTCATCCAATCCATCAAGTTATTGGGGATCCTCAAGCAAGTGTTTCTACTCGTTCCAGAACAGCTTCTTCCAACGAATGTTTGTACACTTGCTTCCTAAGCAAGATTGAACCTACTAAAGTATCTGAAGCATTGGAAGATCCGGACTGGATTTTAGCAATGCAAGAGGAGCTCAATCAGTTTGACGCGCTTAAAGTATGGAGACTTGTACCAAGGCCAAAGGGTAAGAGCATAATTGGTACCAAGTGGATATTCAAGAACAAAAAGGACAAAGATGGTATCGTTGTTCGCAATAAAGCCAGATTGGTAGCCAAAGGATATCGACAAGAAGAAGGTATTGACTATGACGAAACATTTGCACCTGTCGCCAGATTGGAAGCTATTCGAATGTTTCTTGCCTTCGCTGCTTATCGCAACTTCACAGTATATCAAATGGATGTCAAGACGGCATTTCTCAATGGCATGTTGAAAGAAGAAGTATATGTATCTCAGCCAGAGGGATTTGTTGACAAAGATCGTCCTGATTACGTTTATTTTCTCGATAAAGCTTTGTATGGTTTGAAACAAGCTCCACGGGCTTGGTATGACGAGTTGTCAACCTTTCTAGTCAATTCCGGCTTCACCAAAGGCTCCATAGATACCACACTTTTCATTTATAGATCTAATATTGATATCTGCTTAGTACAAATATACGTAGATGATATTATTTTCGGAGCGACTAATAAATCTTTGTGTAATTGGTTTTCTGATTTGTTGACCTCTAGATTTCAGATGAGCATGATGGGAGAAATCAATTTCTTCCTCGGCTTACAAGTGAAGCAGCTTCCAGATGGAATCTTCATCAATTAGTCCAAGTACATATTTGATATTTTGAAGAAATTCAAAATGGACAAGTCTACATCAATCGGCACGCCTATGGCTCACGGTGTCAAACTCGGACTGGATCCAGATGGAAAAGTTGTGGATCAAAAGACATACAGAGGGATGATCGGATCACTGATGTATCTTACTGCAAGTCGTCTGGACATAATGTTTTCAACGTGTCTGTATGCCCGTTTTCAAGCTAAACCAAAAGAATCTCATCTTTTAGCAGTCAAACGTATCTTTAGATATATTAAAGGAACTCCTTATTTAGGATTATGGTATCCTAAAAGTTCTGACTATAATTTGATTGCTTATTCAGATGCAGATTTTGGAGGTAATCAATTGGACAGGAAGAGCACTTCTGGTCATCTCCAGTTTTTGGGAGACATACTGATAAGTTGGGCGTCGAAAAAGCAAAATTGTGTGTCAATATCAACTGCTGAAGCTGAATACGTTGCTGCAGCTAGTTGCTGTGCTCAAGTGCTCTGGATGAAAACGCAACTTCGTGATTATGGGATGCTATACAAGACTGTGCCCATTTATTGTGACAGCAAGTCAGCAATTGCGATTTCGGTCAATCCTGTCCAGCACACCAAGACCAAGCACATTGATATGCGATATCATTTTATAAAGCATCACGTGGAAGAAGGTACTATTGAATTATATTTTGTACCAACTGAATATCAACTTGCTGATATTTTTACAAAAGCTTTAGATGAAAAACGATTTAATTTTCTGCTTTCAAAACTTGGCATGTTGAATTTAAAAGTTTAAATCTTTACAAGTTTTATTCTATAAAGTTTAATATTTCAGATTTTCTTTCAGTTGAATAAAATGTGTGTCTAGGATCTTTGACAAGTTGCCTTGTTTATATTTAAAGTTTCATATGTTCAATGTTCAAATCTTTCAAACATCGAAAAGTCAGCAACATGTTTGATGCTTTAGATACTGCTTTAAAGATATGTGAGTCGGGCATATTTATGGTTTTCTTTGCTTGAACAACCTAAGTAATCAAAATTTTAGATCGTAATGAAAATATGGGCTAAGCTTTTCGATATAGATCTGAGTTATTGAGATGATTTTATTTTTTTAAGCATTTAAAATACAGAAATCCTTGAGTTTAAAAGTTTGTACCTGTGACCTTTCTGGTTTGGGAAAGTAAGTTCCGAGGGATGCTCGACATCTGGTCCCCTAAGGTCATTTGATCTGGGAGTGATCGAACAGAAATCCTGCAATAGAATCAGATCGAAAGTCATGTTCTACTGGTATGAATGGGCTTAGGATATGTCGATGTAGCCTTTCTGATCTAGGAGAGTAAGTTCCAAGGGGTGCTTGACACCTAGTCCCCTAAGGCCAACTGGTCTAGGAGCGGCTGACCCAAATCCTGCAATAGGGTCAGATAGAAAGTTACGTTTACGACATGTTCTTTACTTAATAAACTTCTTGATTAAAAAGATGCCAAAGTGCACAAGCTTAAAAGATTCCAAAGAGCACACTCATGTGAAGATGCCAATGTGCACACAGCTAAAAGATGTCAATGAGCACACATCTCTTGATACTTAGTGATATATTTTGAGCTGCGATAAACCTGTAAATTTGTGAAAATCTTAATTCTTGATGACTTAGTGTTTGTACATGCAAAGTTCTTCATTTAATGTTTAGAATTGCATTTTTTTTGAAGTTAATCAAAGATCGCATGCTAGCACACTGAATAGATACCTGCAAGTGTTTAACTCTGAACATGTCTTAACTTGACATGCAATGAAACATGTTGTTGTATTCAACAAATCCTGTTTGATTTCAACTGATTGATAAATCTGGAATATTCTACTGAGTAGACTTTAATTTGTTTAGTGTTTAAAAGTTTATATATTCAGTTGTTACAAAATTTATATTCAATATGATCATCTTTAATATTGATGTCTCTATGTTTGCTGTCTGTGTTTGTCATATGGTATGTGCATTTTTTCGAGGGGGAGTGTATATCTGTGTTCTTTATCTGAGATTATTCTATTTTTGAGGGGGAGTGAATGATGCTGGTAAAATACTTCTTGTCCTGATCAGAAATTTTTCAGGTAAGTATTTCTGAAAATTACTATGCAAATGCTAAACTAATTTGATAAAATTTCTGCATTTGTATAGGGGGAGTAATGAAGTCTTATCAGGTATTTTTTTTATTTTTTTTATCATAGTTATTTTTTTTTGTGTTTTCTCAATATATAGAAGTAAAAGAGTGTATTTTCTTTTCTTTATTCCATTTGAAATTGTTTGACTTTTCCTCTTCCCTCTTCTCACTTTCTCTGCGTGTTCATCTTCCCATCTGATAACTTTTTTTTCAGACTGCTAGTTTGGAAATTCAGGTATGTTTATGTTTTTAATTCTATGCTTCTCGTTTGATAGTATAAATATTTCTTTGTTTTGTTTTTCATTCCCTGTTAGTGTTTTTTATCTGACTTTGCGTTTATCTTTCTCTTCATCGATCTCAAATACTCCAGATTCGTGTCGTTTTTGATCGATTTTCCTATTGGGTTTTGTTTAGACCTGTTAATCGACACTCAGGTATGTTTTTCTTGGTTTAATTTCGTGTTTTTTGCTTTAATTTCTTGTGTTTTTATGTTTTCGGGTTCGGTCAGTCGCGAACTAGGGTTTTTGCAAGGATGATAGACCCGCAAAGTATACTTTGCGTGTCTAGTTAGAACCGCAAAGTTAACTTTGCGGGTCTAACTAGAAACGCAAAGTTTACTTTGCGATTCTATCTTGTGTTTTTCTTTTTGTTTTTGTTCTATAGGTTTTTGTATCATGTTGACCCGCAAAGTGATCTATGCGAGTCTAGTTAGAAACGTGAAGTGTACTTTGCGTATCTAACTAGAAACGCAAAGTGAACTTTGCGAGTCTAGTTAGAACCGCAAAGTGTACTTTGCGCGTCTAACTAGAAACGCAAAGTGTACTTTGCGATTCTAACTTGATACGCAAACCTTCGTGTTTAGTGTTTGTTTTCTTTTGAATTTCCAAGTATAGTATTCAGATCATGTTAGACCCGCAAAGTCTACTTTGCGTGTCTAACTAGAAACGCAAAGTGTACTTTGCGCATCTAGTTAGCAACGCAAAGTCTACTTTGCGCTCCTAACGTGACCCGCAAACTATACTTAGAATTTTTTTTTGTTTTGTTTCTTTCTTCTTTTTCTATAATTCTTTTTCATTTTGTTTTCCAGGTTTCTTATGGCTTCCAAAACTAATTCTGATCCCATGATTCAAGATGAGAATGCCATTCTCGACGATCCATCTGATCGAGCTTCTCATGATACTCCAATGTCGTCACATCCTTCCGTAGGAGCCGATCTTTCTGCCTCTAGACATTCACCTAATGATGTATTTCCAACCATCTTGTACATGTCATACAAGCCAAACAACTATCACGTGGGTTTTGACAGAATCAAGATTCATCCTGTGATACGAGAAATTCTCAAAGGACATCCGCTTGCCCCTGCTCTTTCATATTGTGCCGATGTTCCTGAAGTATATCTACAACATGCTTGGAATACTATAACAAAGAATGAACTGACTCGTCCGCATCGCTTTGAGCTTCAAGTGGATCAGTTTGAATCTTTTCTTTCCTACAAAAGACTGAGGTTGATATTGGAGCTTCCTGAGCCGAACTCCAGACCAGGCAGAAATACATATGATACTTTTTCCATCTGAAGAGGAAGTCTATGAAGGGATTCAAAATCTTGGTTATGTGGGTACTTTGAACAAACCTACAGATTTTGATAAGTCAAATTTGCCTCCAGTTTGGTACGCACTGTTCTCTGTTCTCATCAGGTGCCTGACATCGAAGCATTCTGGCACTGACAGTGCGAGTCTACTGTATCTCCGGTTGTTCCATGCTGTAGTCTATGACTTGCATGTCGATTATACGTTTATCTTTTGGACAGAACTCTCGGAGGTAGTACATGACAAATCCACCAACAGGAAAAGAAAGTGTATTCCGTTTGTCAGATTTATGAAGCTTATTGTTCGAAGCATGCTCCGTAGTAATCAGTCTATTCCTCGCAGATTGTCTTGGCCACAAGTTCCAGACTCGGAAATGCAATACATTCAGAAGCAAAAGAAGACGTTCAACTATTCTATGACTATCCCATACGCTCTTATTGCAAACTACGCTGATGTTGCAAATGAGGATGTCATAGAATATTGTATGGAAAATGATTTCATGGAAGATGTACAAGAAGAGCCTTCTCATGATAATCAAGCTGCTGAACAAGATATTGAAGTTGAAGCAATTGTTTCTGAAAAGGAGCCTGAAGTTGAAAAAGAGGCTGAAGTTGAACAAGAAGTTGAAGATGTTCAAGAAGTTGCGGTTTTTGTTGAAACAAAAGTAGTTCAGGAGGATGCTGCTTCTCATCAAATTGAGAATGTTATTGCTGATATTGGAACTATAGCTTCTGATGCTATTGTTTTTGATTTTGAAAATGTAGATGATAATGCTGCTGATATTAGTGAAAATGCTAATCCTGATGATACTAATTTTTCTGATGATTGTGAAAATACATCAAGTGCTTCAGATGATGGTGATGATGGTACTGATCAACCCAGCATGAAGATATATGCAAGGAAGTCCAAGACACCGGAAGTCGTTGTATCAACAGAAGTTATCTCTGATGATGATTCAGTTCCAGTTAATTCCTCAGTTGCTCATCTTCAAGTAGATGAATTGGATACAGCTTTTGCTCAAGCCACAGTATCAGTTCAAAGTCAAGCTCCAGCTACTACAATTGCATTTATTCAGTCTACTTCATCAGCTGTTGAGCTTACTTCAGATCAAGCTCTAGTTTCAACTGACAAATTTTCTGCTTTAAATGATGTTATTCGTCAGTTATCAGAGAGAATGGATGCTGAAAAGGAAGCACAGATTCTGAAGTAAAAAGCTTTATTCAAAGGGAAGATGCATGAGATATATACTTCAGTAATTCCTTCAGAGATTCCGTTCAGACGCCCATCTGGGGTTGTTCTAAGAGAGTCGTCTTCTGCTGTTCAATCTTCTGCTCCAGCGATCATGTCTATCCCTATACCCCCGTTGTTTACACAGTCCGCTGGTATCACTTCATCTTCTAGTATACCTGTGTCTTCTAGCACTCCAGTATCAGATCTTCCCATTTCAGAGTTGAAAGATTTGCTCTATGCTCGTCTTATTTCTGTATCGCCTCCAGAACAACAGGATCAAGATCTTATATCTCTGCTTCGGAATTTCCAACATACGCCGCCTCCAGTTTCTTCGTCTGAATCTGACAGGATCTATGTTTCATCTACTGAGTTTCAAGCATTCAGATCGGAAGTTCATTCAAGATTTGCTGATCTCAAATCGTTTATATCTCAAACTTTCTCTGAGTTTTCTTCCAGGCTTGATATTCACGAACAAAGCTGCAGAACTGAGGCCGGTCCGTCTCTTAAACGAAGACATGACCAAGATGATCCGGATCATCAAGGCCATGAGGGGGAGATGGCAAAGAGACCAAGAGTTGAAGGATCGTCTGAAGCAAGAGAGGATATTCAGGAAGAAATGACTGGTGATAGAGGATAAAGTGGAGGATCTGTTGAAGATTGCAATGTTAAGGACTTAGTGAATATAATGATTGAGAATGTTGATTTGTCTTCTTTGCAGAATGAACTGAATTTGTCTGAAAGAAACATTAAGGATAATATGCAAATTGTTGTCTACATGGATCCAGATGTTTCTCCAAGTGTTCATGCAGTGGAAGACTCTGAAGCAGCAAATGACATGAGATCATTCTTTGCTAACTTCATCGAAATTAATTCTGATGATGATGAAGATGTCAGATTGGAAAAAATATGTCAAGTTAATGAAGAAGATTGTGATGACATTGTAGTCATATCAGATACAGAAGATAACTTAGTATTCATGGATGCTAAGGATGAAGAGATAACGAATATGTTGTACAGAGATCTTCCTTCAAAAGATGTCTTTCCTGAAGTTTCTACTGTTCCTGAAGAGACTTTTGTTCCTGAAAATTCTACTGTTCCTGAAGCTACTACTGTTTATTCATCTCCTGTTGCTGCTAATGCTCCGACTACCTCTGCTCCTTGAGGTACATTTGAAGTAGGTCAGTCGTCTAGAGCACAAGCTGTTGATCCTCCTGCTGAACCTGTAATTTCTCCAAGTATTCTAGAAGAAGGACCAACTTTGTCAAGACGGGAGAGACGAAGAAATTTACAACAACGTTATATGGCTTCACGACAAAGATCTGCCTTTCTTGAAGATTCTCAGAGCAATATTTTTGTTTCAAGAAGAAGACCAATTAACATCCATGCCTTTCTTGGTGTAGAAAAGGAATCAGATGCTTTCAAATATGAGTATGTAATGCTTATCAGATGTCAACGTCGTGGAAGGAATTTGGTCTCTTCTCCTCATCTGATAGTTCGAATTATCAAAATTGAAATTCAGAGGTTGGTTAATATCTGGTATCCAGTTTTCGAGGTTGAAAGAAGAGATTGTAATCGTTATATCTTCTCAGAGGCTGATTTTAATGATCTATCCATAGATGACGTTGAGTTTATGTACAATGAGCTCAGGAATCAGTACTACCGATCAAATGACATCTCTCAAGCTTTGTATGTGCTCAAAAGGTTTATAAGGCGTCAGATCAGGTTCTTCAGGGTTTTCGATTTTCAAATGGCAGCCGAAAGCTTTCAGCCAGTGGTGAATTTGCTAAAACCTAACCGTAGCTTGCCAGACATTGATTCTTATTCGTTATTCACTATTCTTCAAGATCCTCATGGAGTTATTTACAGGAATGCATCAGGTCAAAAATGCTTCCTCAGATTTGAAGAGATAAGTCATTACTCTGATGGAACTTTGAAAGTGATCAGGCTTCAATTAGATCAAAGATTGAAAGATGCTGTTAGAATATTCATGGAGACAGGAACCAACAGAGCTGTGATAACAAATGATGAGATTCAACTTTTACGGAATGCATTGGATAAAATCAATGAGAGGTTGAATTTCCGTTCTACTTTGAGACAATTAGAAGTGTTACTCGGATTGAATAGATTGCGTCAAAGAGAAGAACGTTAGTAATTCTTCAAAGTCGTCTGGATGGTCTATGCTGTTTTGAAGTTTTTTTTAAACCTCGGCGCCAATGATTACTAAGGGGGAGATTGTTAAGTCCAAATTCTGTAGTAATCATTGTATTTATTCTAATGCTTTTACTGCTTTTAGTAGTTTTATCTGTTTGTAAGGGCTTGGGGTATTTAAGTCCCCTTTGCTCCTTTGTTTTGTAACTAACACACGCACTATCAATAGAAATCTGATCTTGCGCTCCTTATTACTCTCTCTCTACTTTCTCTCTCTTAAAAGAAACAGAGATCTTAGGACTTACAAAAGGCTAGTTTAGTTGCTAGTTTTCGGTGTTTCAAGCAAGGGGTCGGTGTTTTAAACTTCACCTCTACGTCGTGATCGTTATCTGGTTTTCCGGGTTTTATTCTGAAAACCTACCGGTGAGTTCCTACTACCATTTTACAAACTTTATTAATGTCAAAACTCTTATTCGCGAAATCCGAAGTATTTCTACGGTATGATTTCATGTTCTCTACATTTTGATATAAATGAAGTGTTTGGTGATTTTCGGGGTTCCCGATCAGTTTTGACTAAAATGACTGGTTCCGCCTTATTCAAGTAAAATGATGTTTCACTTGCACATTATGTGAATATGTGAAAAGAATGATTTAGAACTCATTTAATGATTTTCATTCTTACCAAAAGTTGAACTGGAAATGATATCTTCTTTAAAAAATGTGTTTATACCATATGTTTATTTATGGTTGGTCACATATGTTGTTGTGACGAGTCTGTACCATTACTAGTGGATCCCTAGGTTTTGAGTCGACTGTATTATTGGGAGGTCATATTCCCCATTTTGTAACTATGGATGCATATGTTCCTAGAGGGCAACTTGGTACGGTTATGTGAGGCCGGATACTAGCCATTGTTCATAGTGATCCTAGTGAAGGAGTATACATTGGTTTTGTTTGGGGCTAGATCTCACATTTTAGCACGGACTTATGTGTTCGTATCCTCGGATTCCAATTGTTTAGCTCGTAACTCGGATTTTGGCCTACTTAGTGTTACGCCACCATCCTTGGTAAAATGGTCCTTTTGTCATCGTTTAACGAGTTTTGGACCGAAAAGGCCCGGTTGTGGCGAAATGTTATCTTTATGAACTAAATCTTTATGAAAAGATTTCCTTATGATACTGATGTTTTTATCTTTTGAGCTTTATAAACTGTATGTTCTCACCAGGCTTTAAGTCTGACACTTTTTCTCAAATGATGTGTATAACAGGTTTCCCTTAGCGGTGGGTTGCCGGGGTTTTGAGAGACGGGTTTGGTCTCGAGGCATTTTGAGATGACTAGTATTGTTTTAGGGCATTTGTTAAGTCCCATTCTTTTGGTATATTATGGATTGTCAACTGATGTAATCTTGATATAGGTGTCTAGATAAGTTTGTTGACACACTCTATATCGATACAGGTTTTTGTAAAGTCTTAAGTACTGATCCCCTTCTTGGGAGGTTATTGTCAATACGAATGTCATGTTGCCATGTTTTCTAGGTTTTAATTTACTCTGATTTTTAGGGTGTTACAGGTTGGTATCAGAGCTCTAGTTTAAGCGAACTAGGCAAGAATGTAAGATGTCTAGACTTAGACTGAGTATGCTAAGAATTGATCTGCGAGATTTGGGTAGAGCTTCTAAGATGGGTTAGTCTTAGAGTCAACGGAAAGTAAGTTTATCAGGCGTTGTGGTGATCGTGACGAGAAATTTTATGTGTTATATGTTCATAATCTCACTTAGCTAATGTTATTATGAGGATATCGTACGTAAGTGTGCTTGAATTTCTATTGCTATGACAATTGGTAATGTGGTAGTACGTTTCCTTTGTGTTTATTCAATCTCTCTCTTATCTCTGTCTCTGTTCTGTGAAGCAGTTCAGTATGGTGAATACGCGTGGTAGACCGCGTACACGTGTTGATGGTGTGGAAGCGACAACCTCCACCGCTGACCAGTCGGAAGGGCTTGAGGTTGTGGTGCGTCCACCTATTCCACAAATACTAGGTGGGGGGCCAGAGGTCATTCCGCGTGTGAACCTGGATTCGTCCCACCCAGTAATCAGGGATGCCAGTTCCTCGTCTGAGTTGATGGCCAGCATGATGTTGGCAATGAGGGAAGAGATGGCAAAGCATCAAGAGTTTCTGCTGAAAGTGATTGAGGACCGTGATGTGAACAACCGTAGAAGTGAGACGGTTGTGGAAAACATCGTAGCAGGTTCTGGAGGCTCTGGTACAGGGGTCAGGCTTGAGGAAAACAGGATTGTTGGTGCCCCGGGAAGTAGGAAAAGTTGTTCCTACAAATCCTTTCTGGGTTGTGGACCACCAGAGTTCTCTGGTTCCGACGACTCAATCTTGTGTGTGAAGTGGATCCGAGCGGTTGAGCAAGCTTTTGGCTCTTCCGAGTGCGGAGATGATCAAAGGGTGCAGTTCGGTACCCAACTGCTGAGGGATACTGCACTCATTTGGTGGAATGTCATCCAATCCACCCTAACTCCTGCTGTGTTGGCTCAGTTGTCTTGGGCCGAATTCAAGAAAAAGTTGTTAGAAGAATTCTGCAATGAAAGAACAATGGACCGAATTGAGAAAGAATTTCGGTCTCTGGTTAAGGGAAGCCTGACGGTGAGGGAGTACACCCGTCAGTTCATGGAGAAGCTTGATCTGGTGGGGCACGCTGCCCCAACAGAGAAGGATAAGATGAAGGCCTATCTGAATGGCCTACCTGCGGACATGCAACCTATGGTCCACAATTCCAAAGCTTCTAACCTCCGTGAGATGATTGAAGAAGCTCAGTACATGGAAGAGATGTTCGCAAGGAACAAAGTTGAGAAAGCCGTAGTGGTGACTGATAAGAGGAAGTGGGAGAGCAATTCTGCTCACCCCAAGAGATCATGACCTTTTGGCGGAAACTAAAACTTCAGCAATCAGCAGGAAGCTAGGTGGTGCCACAAGTGTTGAACTAAACACCACGGTGACTGTAATACCACTTCTCAAACTTTTTATAAGTGTGGGAAGCCTGGTCACACTTTCAGAGATTGCCCGGTCAGAGGACTCGTCTGTTATGAGTGCAAGGCACCGGGGCATGTGAGAAGAGATTGCCCGAAGCTTGTGTCGGGTAGCACGCCAGCAAGGAAGGAGAACCCGCCGAAGGTTACGGGTCGAGCATTTCAGATGACGGCCGAAGAGGCCAGGGCATCCGCTGACGTGGTATCGGGTACTTTCCTTATAAACTCTGTACCTGCTCGTATTTTATTCGATACGGGTGCTAGTTTCTCTTTCGTATCTGAATTGTTCCGTCAGAAAATTTCTATGCCCACTACTAGTCTTGAGGATGCATTAGTGGTAGAAATAGCCGATGGTAGTCAAGTTCTGATCCACGAGGTCCTGAAGCAGTGTACACTTAGTATCGAGGGGAGAGAATTCTCAATCGATCTATTGTCGATGTTAATCGGGGGTTTCGATGTTGTGGTCGGCATGGATTGGTTGTCAAACAATCATGCCGAGATCGTATGTTCCCAAAAGTTGATTCGACTTCCCAACCACTCTAGCGAAGTCGTTGTCATCTATGGTGAAAAGAGGAAGGGTGAAGTGGCAATAATCATAATGGCAAAGGCACGCAAGTGCTTAGTAAAGGGATGTTCGTCTTTCCTAGCCTATGTGATCGATGCCAAGTTAAAGAAATCAAAGCTAGAAGATGTGAAGATCATGCGTGAGTTTCCAGACGTCTTTCCGGACGACTTGCCCGGGTTACCACTCGATCGCCAGGTAGAGTTTCGGATTGATCTTGTGCCTGGAGCAGCACCATTTGCTAAATCTCCTTACCGTTTAGCGCCGTAAGAGATGCAAGAGATGATGGCACAACTCCAAGAGCTATTGGAGAAAGTCTTCATAAAACCGAGTTCGTCACCTTGGGGAGCTCTGGTCTTATTCGTCAAAAAAAAAGATGGCACAATGAGAATGTGCATCGACTATCGTGAGTTGAACAAAGCTACAGTAAAGAACAGATATCCGCTTCCGAGAATAGACGACTTGTTCGATCAACTTCAAGGAGCGGGTTGTTTTTCTAAAATCGACTTACGTTCGGGTTATCACCAAGTGAAGGTAAGAGAAGATGATGTTCCGAAGACAACTTTCAGAACGCGTTACGGCCATTACGAATTTCTTGTAATGCCTTTTGGTCTAACGAACGCACCAGCTGTGTTTATGGACTTAATGAATAGAGTGTGTCGACCATTTCTCGAAAAGTCGGTCATTGTATTCATTGATGACATACTCGTGTACTCCAAGAGTGAGTCAGAGCACGAGCAACATTTACGTGAAGTTCTGGAGGTGTTGAGAAAAGAAAGGTTGTACGCCAAGTTTTCCAAGTGCGACTTTTGGCTTAAAGAAGTACAATTTCTGGGTCACGTAGTCACTCGGGTCGGAGTGAAAGTAGACCCCTCCAAGATTGAAGCTATGATGAATTGGGATCCTCCTAAGATTCCGTCCGAGATCCGAAGTTTCTTGGGTTTGGCGGGATACTACAGGAGATTTATCCAAGACTTTTCAAAGATCGCTTCTACCTTGACAGTTCTGACTCAGAAGAATGTGAAGTTTGAATGGACCGAAACCCAAGAGAAGGCATTCCGGATCCTTCAAAAGAAGTTGTGTGAAGCTCCGATCTTGATGTTACCTGAAGGGTCGGAAGATTTCATGGTATACAGCGACGCTTCAAAGATGGGACTGGGATGTGTGTTGATGCAACGAGGCAAGGTGATCGTTTATGCCTCGAGGCAACTTAAGATACACGAGCAGAATTATCCAACCCATGATCTGGAGTTAGCGACGATGGTGTTCGCTTTGAAACTTTGGCGATATTACCTCTATGGCACTAAATGCACTCTTTACACGGATCACAAGAGCCTGAAGTATGTCTTTGATCAGAAATAGCTGAACATGAGGCAAAGGCGGTGGCTCGAGTTGCTCAAAGATTACGACTGTGAATTGCTTTACCATCCCGGTAAGGCGAACGTGGTGGCCGATGCGTTAAGTCGGAAGGACTATAGCAGAAGTATTCGAGCTACCCATTCGAGGATCGAGCTTGTGTATAGTCTTGTTGGGAAGATCAATACATCACAAGTGGAAGCACTGTTAGAAGAGAATCTAAAAGATGAAGTCATGACGAAGCAACGTTTACTCTTAACGGAAGATAGCCGTGGAGTAAAACTGTTCAGCGGTCGTGTGTGGGTACCCAAGATTGGGGGTAATCGTGATCTGTTTCTAGAGGATGCTCACAAGTCCAAGTATTTCATTCATCCGGGGAGTACAAAGATGTACAGGGACTTGAAGCTGCACTATTGGTGGCCAGTAATGAAACTTGATGTAGTGCGTTACGTTGAGCGTTGTGTGACGTGTTCGCAAGTTAAGGCCGAACATCAACGACCATATGGGAGTCTACAATCTTTAGAGGTTCCCGAATGGAAGTGGGAGCATATCACCATGGACTTCGTGACGAAGTTGCCTAAAACTCTTCGAGGTCACGATACCGTTTGGGTGATAGTTGACAGATTGACAAAGAGCGCTCACTTCTTGGCTATGCGCGAGACTCTACCGATGGATAAGTTAGCAAAGCTTTATATCGATGAGGTGGTCTCGAGGCACGGCATATCATTGTAAATCGTGTCGGATCGCGACAGTCGGTTCACTTCGAACTTCTGGGATGGGTTTCAGAAAGAACTTGGTACTCGAGTTAAGTTGAGTACGGCTTACCATCCACAGACCGATGGGCAGAGCGAACGAACGATCCAAACTTTAGAAGACATGTTGAGGTCTAGTGTCATCGATTTCGGGAGTAGCCGGGACTCTCACCTGCCTTTGGTGGAGTTTTCTTACAACAATAGCTACCACTTGAGTATCGGAATGGCACCCTTTGAGGCTTTGTATGGGCGAAAGTGTTGGACTCCCGTGTGCTGGTTAGAAGCGGGAGAAAAGCAGTTCGCCGGACCTGAGATCGTGCAAGAGACTGCAGATAAGAAGAAGCGACCGATGGAATTCCAAGTGGGCGACCGCGTTATGCTTAAAGTGTCGCCGTGGAAGGGCATTATTCGGTTCGGAAAACGTGGGAAGCTGAGTCCCCGTTTCCTCGGACCTTTCAAAGTGCTTTGTTGATCCAAACTCTCTCAGTGATTTGATAAAGACCCTCTTCTATACTTAGTAAAAATTATGTTTTAATATGTATTAGTGTTTCACCATCAGCGATCAGACTGAGTCTGTTCAGTTATCGCTGATAGTCTTTCTTATAAACATTTCTATGTATTAGTGTTTCACTATTAGTGATTAGACTGAGTCTGTTCAGTTATCACTGATAGTTCCTGAAGTAAACAGCCAACGTAATCCCTGAAGACAAGTCTCGCGTCAACATATGTTCATAGCTGAATCGAAGACGAAGTTGCTGAACAAAGAGAAGTCTTCTAGTGACCTGATGCGGATATCAGTGAAGGAAAGACAACTCTACAAATACGCGAAGGAACATGAGGAAAAGCTTCAGCGATAGCTGAACCTCTTTATCTCTGCAAGAATAGATACTCAACGATCAATCGATCACAAAGCTTATGCCTCAAGTTTCCTTTTGTCTATCCTTGCACAAACTAGTACTATGTGTCAGAACGGACATGTCTCGACCACCATACGTACAACAACTCTGTCAACTACACTGTTCATGACCCGGCCGAAAACATGTCTCCCAAAATTCAGACTCCCAAAGCCAATCTGTGAACGCCACGTGTAAAGTACCCTGCCATGCATTTAATGCATAGGGTATAAATAGGAAGTTCACCCCTTCATCTGAAGGTGTGCTTAATCCTTGAACTCCATATAGAAACCCTTGTTTTCTATATCTCTTAATTCCCCATTCTCTGAATCTCTTGTGCAATCATCTTAGTGTTTCTTAAGTTTGTTTAGATTAAGTCTGTCTTAATCTTATTCCGCAACAAACTTGTAAATTGTATTTTGATTTATCAATAAACAATTTTTTAAACTTTAATTTCTGTGTTTGTATTCACCCCCCCCCCCTTCTACTAACTTGTTAAGCACCTTCGGGACCAACAAGTGGTATCAGAGCAGTTTGTTTAAACTAATAAACAAGATCTTGCTGTATATTCTTCTTTGCTATTCTAAAATGGCACTAAACACAAACACAAACTACTATGATAATGGTTCACTTTCTAAACCTCCTCGATTTAGCAGAGATAACTTTTGTCTATGGAAAAATCGAATGATGATATTTCTTGAAGGTGCGGATCCTACTATACCTGAATATATAGAAAACGGACCCTATGAACCTGTTAGAATTATAGTTGCGGTTCCCGCTACTGCCACCACTGAAGTTGTCCCTGAACGATATGTCGTTAAGGAAATAAGACAGTGGAGTGATAAAGATAAAAAGAAGGTAGGCATAGATGCAAGAGCAAAGACCATTATCTCAATGGCTCTGCCTGATGAAGTTTTCCATTCCATCATGCATCTGAAAACTTCTAAAGAAATGTGGGAAACCATATGTGTTCAATACGAGGGTACCACTGAAATCCAAGAGACTCGAAAGATTAACTTGGTAAGACAGTATGAAAGTTTTATCGCTGGTAAGAATGAATCTCTTTCTGACATTCATCAGCGGTTTAACTGCCTAATCATTGACCTAAGAACTGTTGGAAGGACCTATTCTAATTCTGAGGTCCTAACAAAATTCTTGGAAAGTCTTCCTGAAATCTGGGACAGTTATTCAATATGTCTTAAGCTGACAAAAGACTTACATACTCTCTCTTTAAGCACTCTGTATGGAATATTGCTCAACTATGAGCAATCTAATCTTCTGAAGAAGAATCTTGTAAAAGATTCTAAAGACTCCAAAAGCACTCCTGTTGCTTTAGTCTCTTCAGAGATAATTCCATCTCAGCGATATACTCTCACCATCACTGAGTTAGATTCTGAATCTGAGGATCTATCAGACCCTGATCTTTCAGAGTTTGACGAGTCCTTAGCACTCTTGACAAACTCTTTTAAGAGATTTGCAAGAAAGAGTAACTTCCGAAGAAGTAAACCTCTCTCTCTTACTGAAAAGCCAAAATCAACTCCGGTTGATAAGGCTACTGCCACTTGCTATAACTGCGAAAAAATTGGACATTTTGCTAGTGAGTGCAGGTCGAAAAAAGGTCTTCAAACCTTCTACCTCAAGAAGATCTAGTGATGAAAAATACCATAAGCTGAAGAACAAATATCAAAAGCTGAAAAACTATCAGCGAAAAGGTAAAGGTCTCATCGCTGAAGAACATGACTAGGTTGAATCAGAAGAATCATCTTCTGATGATGAAGAAGTCGCTAATCTTTGCCTCATGGCTGAGATTAAAGAAGAAGTAGAAGAACCACCTGAACCTTCTATGAGCTACATATCATCTCAGGTATCTATCTCTACAAATCCCTCTCTGCCTGAAGCTGAGAGAAGTCGTGCTGTTGATGTGCTGACAATTGACCTTTATAATGCTCTAAACGACAAAACTCAAGTTGAGAATAAAAATGTATATTTAACTCAAGAGCTAGAGAAATGTCATGAAAAGATCAGTGAACTAAATCTTTTAGAAGAAAAGTTGAAAGATCAAGTCATTATAAATGAAATCATCAGCATTGAACGCGAACAAGCCATTGCTGCTCTAAAAGCAGAAAAGGCTCATGTTGAAAAATGGTGCAAATCATCAACAAAGATCTCTAAGATAATAAATGCTCAAACTCCTGAAAGTGATAAAACTGGTCTTGGTTTTTGGACACCTCAGGACGATCCTAAGGAAGAAAGTTCCTCGCTTAAGTTTGGAACTTTTGTCACCTCCTTCTTTGACACTTCTTATAATCAATTCTATCCCTGTTCTTCTTCAAATCCTATTCCTGAAGAAAAATCCAAAGACACTAAGTCTACGGATAAAGGAAACTCCATTCTCCTTCCTCAGAAGGCAACCAGGAAAGCAAAGCTGAAAGTTCCTTCTAAACCTTCAGCTAAGCAATCCTCTAGCTCTGTGATAGAAATCTTTGATCTCTGTCCTCCAAAGCTAAAGATTGACCTTAAACCACCGAGATCTGAAGAAATGAAAATTCCTCCCAGATCTCAAGAGAAAAGTCTTCTTGGACCTGGCCCTGCTCATCTTAAACTTGCAAAACCTTCTACTTCTGGTCATAAAACCATTTTCAGATACAAAAAATGTTATCACTGTGGTTTTACTGATCATATTGCAAGCAAATGTCCAACTGCCACTAAATCTGATAAAATAGCTAAAGTGAAGAAAAATGCCTCTAAAGCTGAGAAGGTCACCAAGGTTGAAAAATCAACCAAGGTGAAAAATACCACTAAGGTTAAGAAATTAACCAAAATGAAGATTACCACTGAAGCTGAATCTTCATCTGCTAAGAAGACAGCTGAACCTTCCTTATTCACTAACTCTGAAGGACCCATTGAAAAGTGGGTACCAAACAACGCTTAATCTTTCTTATGTATGCAGGGATCAAAGGGCATCTGGTATCTCGATAGTGGATGTTCTCGTCATATGACTGGACAAAGAGACCTGCTCACTGAATACAAGGAAGAGAAAGGTCCCTCTGTGACCTTTGGTGGAAATGGAAAAAGATTTACCTGAGGGTTTGGTGTCCTTAGCAATGGGACAACTACCTTTCGAAGAGTCGCTTATGTAGATGGACTGAAGCACAACCTTCTAAGCATCAGTCAGCTATGTGACAAAGATTACGAAGTTCGCTTTTCTAAGAAAGCATGTTCAGTGGTAGATGAAAAAGGAAAACTTGCTCTCAGTGGTCATCGCAGAGAAAATGTCTATGTAATAGATATGGACTCTACTATCACTGATAACTTATGTTTTCTCTCTAAGGCCTCTTCTAATGTCAACTGGCTATGGCATAAAAGGCTCTCTCATCTAAATTTCAAAACCCTGAATTATCTCTCATCTAAGGAACTGGTTTTTGGTCTTCCTCAGCACTCATATGCTAAAGAATCTCTCTGCTCAGCATGTGAAAAAGGAAAACAAACAAAATCAAGTTTCAAGTCAAAACAAGTTTCCTCAGTGACAAGCCCTCTTCAGCTCTTGCATATGGATCTGTTTGGCCCTGTCAACATCCAATCAATAGCTGGAAAGAAATATACACTTGTCATTATAGATGAATATTCTCTCTACACCTGGGTTATCTTTCTTTGCGGTAAGAGTGATACTCCAGAAGAACTAATATCTTTTGTGAAAAAGATGGAAGTACTGAACAATCTTACTGTTCGTTCAATAAGAAGTGATCATGGAACTGAATTCAAAAATAGTTCCCTGAACAATTTCTTTGAGAACAAGGGAATCTCTCACAACTTCTCCTCAGTAAGAACACCTCAGCAAAACGGAGTCGCTGAAAGAAGAAACAGAACGATCATAGAAGCTGCCAGATCAATGCTCAGCGATTCTCATCTCCCTACTCAATTTTGGGCAGAAGCTGTAAACACTGCATGTTTTACTCAAAACAGATCGCTGATAATAAAGCGATTTGGTAAGACAGCTTAGGAACTTTTTCTTGGAAGGAAGCCTTCTATCAGTTTCTTCATATCTTTGGTTGTCAGTGCTTTATCTTAAACAACAGAGATCAACTTGGAAAGTTCGACCCAAAAGCTGATGATGGAATATTTCTAGGATATTCCTCCATCTCCAAAGCCTACAGAGTTTTCAACAAGAGAAGACAAACCGTAGAAGAAACAATTCACGTCACTTTTGATGAAACTCGCTCAGCGAACTCTAAACCAATTGCTGACAATGAAGAATTAAACGCTTGGATGCTTTCTCACTACAGAGAAACTGAACCTTTCTTCTCAAACCATCAGCATTCTGATCCTCCAGTCGCTGATGATGATCCAAACATTATACATCCTACCGCTGAAACCACCTCATGGGTTTCAGCAGAACCTCTAAATACACTACTACCATCAAATCTACCTTCGTCTGAAAACCTCTCTGATGGACCTTCTCAACAGTTAATTGCCGATGAACCTCAAACGTCATCATCAGTAAACATTCCAATTGTTGATCCAACCTCTGAGTTAAGCAATCATGCTCCTGCTCAGCGATGGACTAAAGATCACCCAATAGATCAAATTCTTGGTGATCTCGAAGCAGGTATTCAGACACGACGAAGCTCAGGTAATATCTGTCTCTTTGTAAATTTTCTTTCTTTAATAGAACCAAAGAAGACTGATGATGCCCTCTGAGATCCAAACTGGGTCAGCGCTATGCAAGAAGAGCTGACTGAGTTCTCTCGAAACAAAGTTTGGAATCTCGTTCCTAGACCATCTGATAAAACTGTAATAGGCACCAAATGGGTGTTTAGAAACAAGTTAGATGAACATGGAACTGTAACCCGCAACAAGGCTCGACTTGTTGCTCAGGGATACAGACAAGAGGAAGGCATAGACTATGATGAAACCTTTGCCCCTGTGGCTAGGCTCGAAGCAATTCGACTATTCTTAGCTTATGCAGTCTATAAAGACTTCATCGTTTATCAAATGGACGTAAAATCAACGTTCCTAAATGGAAAGCTGAATGAAGAAGTCTATGTAGAACAACCACCAGGATTTTATGATCCTAAGTATCCAAATTATGTTTATAAATTGGATAAGGCTCTCTATGGTCTAAAACAAGCCCCTCGAGCTTGGTATGACACTCTCTCATCTTTTCTTATCTCTGAAAATTTTGAACGTGGCAAAATTGATAATACGTTATATTTCAGAAAGATAAAAGGTCATATAATTCTTGTACAAATATATGTTGATGTCATAATATTTGGTTCTACTAACCCATCTCTGTGTACTCGCTCCGCTGAAAGAATGAAGAAAGAATATAAAATGAGTATGATGGGTGAGCTGACATATTTTCTTGGTCTTCAGATTAAACAATCTGACAAAGGTACTTTTATCTCCCAAGGTAAGTATGTTAAAGATATGCTGAAGAAGTTTGATCTCACACAAACTTCAGCGATGAAGACTCCTATGGCACCACCCCTGACACTTAACAAAGATCCTTCTGGTAAACCTGTTAATGCCACTGCCTATAGAGGAATGATAGGCTCCCTGCTGTATCTAACAGCAAGCCGACCTGACATTATGTACTCTACTTGTTTATGTGCACGCTATCAATATGAACCCAAGGAATCCCATCTGATCGCTGTAAAGCGAATTTTCAGATATCTGAAAGGAACTCCTAACCTCGGTCTTTGGTATCCCAAAGACTCAGTGTTCGATCTAACTGGTTATTCTGATAGTGATTTTGCAGGCTGTAAACTCGACAGAAAGAGTACCACTGGTGGATGTCAACTCCTGGGAGGAAAGCTGGTAAGCTGGACAAGCAAGAAGCAAAATTCTGTGTCCACTTCCACAGCTGAAGCTGAATACGTAGCCGCTGGAAGCTGTTGTTCTCAAATCTTGTGGATGAGAAATCAACTATTAGATTATGACATTCAGCTGTCAAAAATTCCCATCTATTGCGACAGCACTAGTGCTATAGCCATAGCAAATAATCCAGTGCTACATTCAAAGACGAAACACATAGAGATCAGATATCACTTTATCAGAGATCATGTGATGAATGGTGATATTGAACTTCACTTTATCCCTACTGACTTTCAGCTTGCTGATTTATTTACCAAACCTCTTGATGAGACAAGGTTCAACTTTCTCATCAGTGAGTTTGGAATGCTGAACCTCGAAGAGTAAATCTTCAGCGTTCATGTATTATGTCAGTAATCAAAAGTTCCCCTCTCATTGTTCTCTCTCTGATAAACATTCTTACTCTCAGGTATGTTCTCTCAACTGAATCTTAACTCAGTTAAGATGTTTTTCTTCAAAATATAAACTTTAATCACTGAACTTTCTTCAAATGATTAAAAGCTTTTGAAAAATACATTAATCACTGATATTTCTAGTCAGTGATCCTTTAAAAGGAAAACCTATCCCTATCTTTACCATCAGGGATACTTTCAAAAAGGAAAATCTATCGCTGACTTTTCTTCAGTGTTAATTTCAAAACGGAAAAATGAAACGTCTCTCTCTCCTATGACGTCATTTGAGCGGATAATCCACGACACGCCTTTTCTGACACGTTCGTCCGTTACTCTTCTATCCAATCAACTTCGTGGAACGTGTCAATGTCATGATGATTTTTTCCCGCTTCATTCCTTCTCTCTCCTCTATCTCTTTGTATAAAAGGAATTCTTTTCTCCTTTATACGGTTTACGCTTTCAAAACTTTCATAGCAAGAAACACTCTCTCTCTCAAGAACACTCAAGCAAGTACACCCAGAACATTGAATCTGCAACTCCTTTTCTTCAAGATAAACAGGTTTTGCATTGTTCTTCTTATTCTTTTTTTTTTAAATCCTACTCGTTTTCTATGGATTTTATAAAACGTTTTTTTTCTAAAAACTAAAGATCACTCTTTCTGATTTTATGTTTTTTTTATATAAAAACCTCTTGGTTTTTAACGTGTTCTTCATTCTTTCTACCCAGAACACCATTTTTTTTCTATTCTTAAAAAATAACTCGATATTTTTTCCAGTTTCTTTCCTAAATATGGAACCTGGTAAACATCTTCTTATTTTTTAGTCTAAATCATTTCTTCTATTATGCTTCTTTCCATAACAGAAATGGCACAATCTTCAATCGTTGCTTCCAAGCATGTCCAATTCGCTATTACTGAAGTTGAGATTACTAAATGTAATCACTTGGGAAGACTCGAATTTAAAGCTGACAAATACCCACATCTGGTGGAAGCTGCTAAATTTCTCAAACAATCATGCATAGCTTACGCGATCACTGTGGATCCTAAGCCTTCAAAGACTCTACTCCAGCAGTTCTGGTTCACTGCTGATGCAACTGAACTCACCAACAAGAAAGGTGAACGAGTCCCTGCTATCTTCTTCAGCACGGATTTGGGGCCAGGGAGCATGACCGCTCTTAGCCTCAGGAAATCTCTAAGATTCCCTGACAAACCAAAGAGTGGGTTCGATGCACTCCCCACTGATGCTAAGCTGATATCATTTCTGGATGCCATGGGCTATTGTTGGGAAAACAAACCGAGATTTTCTATTCCCAACAAGAAGCTCACCAAGATTCTCAAAGCTCAGATGCCTTCACAACTGAACTTTATCTTCTCGCACATAATTCAGTGCATGAGCGGGAAGAGTGGTTCGCTGGATCAAGCCAGCAAAACACAACTGCAGATGGCCTACTCCGTTATCGTTGGTCAAAACTTTGACTACGCCACTGCAATCTTTGAAGACCTGAGGTCGAGATTACAGAAGCCTGAACGAGATCCCAAGATCTCGTACGTACGTTTCATATGTACGTACATCAAGTTCCTCTATCCCAACACCTATCCCACCAAAGATGATGGCACTTTTTCCAGGATAGGTCAACGATCACTGGAGGTAAAGCCACTCGCCAACGAGGTAAGTATCTCTCTCCTTCGCTCTCGTCTCTCTCTCCATTCTTCTTCATTTTCAGCGACCACGCAAACGGTTCCTTCGTCTGCTATCCCTGTCGCTACCACTACTTCCAAACGACCTTCAGCTAGTCCGATTGGTCCTTCCAAAAAGGCCAAAAAGACTAAGGAAAGTACACCCTCTAGTACTATACCTGAGGGAGCTTCTCAACAAGCTACCTTAGATGCATTTGTGGGTCTTTCCTCCACAACTCCAGAAGTCACTCAACCTGCCGTGTCACCGATTTCAATCGCTGTCACATCATCAGTGACCCCACCTACTATCTCATTCGCTGAGATTAACCCCAACCCTACTTCTATCCCCATAAGTCTTCCCTCTTCTCATTTAGTCTCTGAACCCGTTACCTCTTCTTTACCTATAGGACCTGAACATCAAACGTTTGAGGAATCTTTGCAGTTCTACAAAATGTTTGATACGTCAGGTACACCTATAATCCTAAACACTTCTTTCCCCACCTTTCCAAATAAGCCCGTATCTGAACTAACATTATTTTCAGGTCCTAGTTTGGCGTCTGTTGACACGCATGTCAACAGTCTGGGAGAAAAGGTGGACGCTCTCACCAACACCATTAACGACACCACCAGTGCCGTCAATCAGGCTGGTGAGGAGCTGAAGAGGTTGACAGCGACCTGCTCATCCAAAGCTGAGAACTCCCAACTTTCAGCTGTCGAAGAACAAGTCGTCCAACTCAAAGAGTCCTCTCAACTCTTTCAGGGGCGATTTGAGTCTCTTACCATTGAAGTTCGAGATCTCTCTTCAAAGGTTGATCTCTGCACGTCCCTTCTTCAGCAAATTCTACAAAAGGTGACTGCACCAGCTCCAGCGCTGCCTCCCTCCTTCACTGAAGATGATCGGACAAATCTCAACATCGCTGTGGAATTCATCCATGATGCCACATGCGACATCCCTGCAGTTGATGAACGGGTCAAGCATCTGGAGGCTGACGTTCAATGGCTAAAAGCTTCAACAGCTACTCCAGAAGCTGAGCAACCTCCTGCCGAGGATAATGACAAAGAGGGGGAGAAGGCAAAAGAACCCTCATCTATTCATTCTCTTCTCTTTGAAGATGATGAGGAAGAAGACGATGAAGAGGAAGATGATCTAGATCTTGATGATCAAGAAAAGGATCAACCCTCCAATGATGATGACGACGATGAAGAAGACCAATCTATGTGGTTCTCCAAGCCGAACGTAGCATCAGGGACAACTTTGCAAGAGGTTGTCAAAGCAGGGGTGAGAGGTGATACATCTTCAAGCGCTCCTTCGCAAAGCAAAGACAAGCAACCAATCGCTGAAGAATGCTTGAGGACTAGATCACAATCTGAGGGGGAGCATCCTTCTCAGGTATGTCTTTCAATTGTACCACTCTCCTACTCTTTCCAAACCCCTATTTCCTTCTAGCCTTTATCTCTCTTTTTCTAAAAATATACACTTATCCCTTCTTTCCTTCATTTTCTATCCAGACAGTTCTCACCCCTGCTTAAGGGTTCTGAACTACAAAGAATTCCAGCTACTATCGCTGAAGAAATAATCCCAATCTCTATCGCTGAGATTGATGAAGAAGAAGAAGAAGAAGATTCCCTGGTCCATCCAGGAAGGCCCTCTCGACCATATCATTGGTCAGAGGAAGTGGTGAAGAAAAGAGTTGAAATGATCGCTCAACTAGAAAGTCAACGGCTGAAAATCCCTCTTCAAACATCCTTCTCAGAGCTCGACTTCCTCACTGAAGCTGAACGAGAAGAATCTGCCAAAGCTGAGAAACTGATCGCTGAATGCATACGAGACGCCCAACTCGCTTTAAAGATTCAATCTTCTCAAGTCAAGGACAAAAAGCTGAAAAGCAAACCTGTGGAAGTTCAAGTTGCACTGCTGAAAGAAATTGAAGAGGAACGCTCCAAAGAACAAGAGATCAACGATAAGTCTATCGAATGGTGTAAACAGAAGATGGATTATCGTTTTGATCTTCTTCGAATATCAGCCGTGACTATCTCTGGTCGCAAGAAGAAGGATCAACTCTCAGTGACCATGGAGATTACCAGAGAGGATGGAACCCAAAAAGCTATGTACGTATCCAAACTTGAGAGCTTCGGATTTACGGAATGGATAGAGTTCTGGGATGCGCTGAAGAAATCCAAATCTACATACAGAGGCTACGTTGAAGGACTTCTTGAAGCCCTCATAAATAGAGTCACTTCTGTACTGAAGCTGCCATCTCCTCTTCCTCCCAAATCTTTGAAACTCAAAAGAAGAATTAGGTCCTCCTCCTCTGAAGACGTCGCCATCATCAGGAATGAAACTTCTATCAAATTTTCAAGAGATGCACTGTTTGGTCCTCCTCCTGATCTTTCAGTTCTGGATATATCTCTGCCTTCTAGTGGTCCTTTTCAAGCTGGTCAAGTAATTGACAATCCTTATGGAATATTCTTCAGAGATGATGATGAGGAACTCAGATTTCAAAGAGTCTCTGAGATTCCTATTTGTCCTCTGAATCATCTCAAGGATCTCTTATGCTTATGGTGTGACTTCTTCCCTGCTGCTGAGAAAATTAAAGAAATTATCAGCCAAGAATCCTTGGAACGAAGACAGAAAGGAGAAGAAATACCTGAGTATATGATAAATCCTCCTAAGTCTTCTTATAGCTGATAGATTAGTTTTCTTTTCTGTAATCTATTAGTTGTACTTACAATAGTTAGTTATTCACTTGTACTTGTAATTTTCATTCCTTGTAATTCTCTTCTTGGATTAATGAAATTTCAGTAAAGTACTTAACTCCATCAGTGCTGTAAAAGATCCCTCAAAATAGTAATTGGGACATGTATGTTACGAGTCCTGATTATTCCATCTTTTTGAATTATAAAGTAATTTTCTCCAGTTACTTTGTCATTATCAAGTAGGGGGAGATTGTTGATCCAAACTCTCTCAGTGATTTGATAAAGACCCTCTTCTATACTTAGTGAAAATTACGTTTTAATATGTATTAGTGTTTCACCATCAGCGATCAGACTGAGTCTGTTCAGTTATCGCTGATACTCTTTCTTATAAACATTTCTATGTATTAGTGTTTCACTATCAGTGATTAGACTGAGTCTGTTCAGTTATCACTGATAGTTCCTGAAGTAAACAGCCAACGTAATCCCTGAAGACAAGTCTCGCGTCAACATATGTTCATAGCTGAATCGAAGACGAAGCTGCTGAACAAAGAGAAGTCTTCTAGTGACCTGATGCGGATATCAGTGAAGCAAAGACAACTCTACAAATACGCGAAGGAACATGAGGAAAAGCTTCAGCGATAGCTGAACCTCTTTATCTCTGCAAGAAGAGATACTCAGCGATCAATCGATCACAAAGCTTATGCCTCAAGTTTCCTTTTGTCTATCCTTGCACAAACTAGTACTATGTGTCAGAACGGACATGTCTCGGCCACCATACGTACAACAACTCTGTCAACTACACTGTTCATGACCCGGCCGAAAGCATGTCTCCCAAAATTCAGACTCCCAAAGCCAATCTGTGAACGCCACGTGTAAAGTACCCTGCCATGCATTTAATGCATAGGGTATAAATAGGAAGTTCACCCCTTCATCTGAAGGTGTGCTTAATCCTTGAACTCCATATAGAAACCCTTGTTTTCTATATCTCTTAATTCCCCATTCTCTAAATCTCTTGTCCAATCATCTTAGTGTTTCTTAAGTTTGTTTAGATTAAGTCTGTCTTAATCTTATTCCGCAACAAAATTGTAAATTGTATTTTGATTTATCAATAAACAATTTATTAAACTTTAATTTCTGTGTTTGTATTCAACCCCCCCCTTCTACAAACTTGTTAAGCACCTCCGGGACCAACATGCTTAAACGGGTGGGTTTGCAAGCCTACCAGTTGGAACTGCCACCGGAGTTGAGCATAATACACAACACGTTTCATGTTTGCTACCTCCGAAAATGTTTGGCGGTAGAAGACAACGTCATTCCCCTTTCAGAGTTAAGGGTAGACGAAGGTAACCATTGTGTGGAGGAACCTGACGCCATCTTAGAGAGAAAGTCTAAGAAGTTGCGTCACAAAGAGGTCACTCTGGTCAAGGTACAGTGGATGCATCACCGGGGAGCAAATGTGACGTGGGAAGCCGAGGAGGATATGAAGCGAAGATATCCTCACCTTTTTGAATAGTTGGGATTTCAGGGACGAAATCATTCCCAAGTTGGGGAGGATTGTAACACCCCGAGTTTCGTTGTTTTGCGAAGATGTTGGAAGAAATTGAGGTTCTTGTGGCTGTCTACAGGGCGCACGGGTCGTGCGCCCTCCTTCAGAGAAAACACACGAGTCGTGCGCATGAATCAGTGTGCGAGGCAGTGGCTTTCGCACGGGTCGTGCGCCATCCCCCTTTGAAAACGCACGGGCCGTGCGCTGTGTTGGGAAGTGTGAGATGCCTTGCCTAAATATCTCATTTTGTTGAAATCTTCGGATTAATTCTCAGATTTCTCTCTCTCTTCCTTTACTCTCTTTTTCTTTTTCGATCTTCAAAGGCTAGTTTAGTTGCTAGTTTTCGGTGTTTCAAGCAAGGGGTCGGTGTTTTAAACTTCACCTTTACGTCGTGATCGTTATCTGGTTTTCCGGGTTTTATTCTGAAAACCTGCCGGTAAGTTCCTACTACCATTTTACAAACTTTATACATGTCAAAACTCTTATTTGCGAAATCCGAAGTATTTCTACGGTATGATTTCATGTTCTCTAAATTTTGATATAAATGAAGTTTTTGGTGATTTTCGGGGTTCCCGATCAGTTTTGACTAAAATGACTGGTTCCGCCTTATTCAAGTAAAATGATGTTTCACTTGCACATTATGTGAATATGTGAAAAGAATGATTTAGAACTCATTTAATGATTTTCATTCTTACCAGAAGTTGAACTGGAAATGACATCTTGTTTAAAAAATGTGTTTATACCATATGTTTATTTATGGTTGGTCACATATGTTGTTGTGACGAGTCTGTACCATTACTAGTGGATCCCTAGGTTTTGAGTCGACTGTATTATTGGGAGGTCATATTCCCCATTTTGTAACTGTGGATGCATATGTTCCTAGAGGGCAACTTGGTACGGTTATGTGAGGCCGGATACTAGCCATGGTTCATAGTGATCCTAGTGAAGGAGTATACATTGGTTTTGCTTGGGGTTAGATCTCACATTTTAGCACGGACTTATGTGTTCGTATCCTCGGATTCCAATTGTTTAGCTCGTAACTCGGATTTTGGCCTACTTAGTGTTACGCCACCATCCTTGGTAAAATGGTCCTTTTGTCATCGTTTAACGAGTTTTGGACCGCAAAGGCCCGGTTGTGGCGAAATGTTATCTTTATGAACTAAATCTTTATGAAAAGATTTCCTTATGATACTAATGTTTTTATCTCTTGAGCTTTATAAACTGTATGTTCTCACCAGGCTTTAAGTCTGACACTTTTTCTCAAATGATGTGTATAACAGGTTTCCCTTAGCGGTGGGTTACCGGGGTTTTGAGAGACGGGTTTGGTCTCGAGGAATTTTGAGATGGCTAGTATTGTTTCAGGGCATTTGTTAAGTCCCATTCTTTTGGTACATTATGGATTGTCAACTGATGTAATCTTGATATAGGTGTCTAGATAAGTTTGTTGACAAACTCTATATCGATACAGGTTTTTGTAAAGTCTTAAGGATTGATCCCCTTCTTGGGAGGTTATTGTTAATACGAATGTCATGTTGCCAGGTTTTCCAGGTTTTAATTTACTCTGATTTTTAGGGTGTTACAAAACGTCCATAACTTTTGCTACGAGGATCCATTTTAAGCCCATGACACAATAAAACGAACCACAGAACGAGGAGAACGCCATAGAGTGGTCTCTTTCTGGCAATACACCACGATTTGAATGGGTTTCGATAAACTGCATGATTTACGTTCGTTCGGTTTGGCCAATGTGTGGCTTCGGCAATATCCTACACGAGAGCGGGTTAATTTCAAGTTATTTGTTATGAAAACCTTTTAATTTACATTGTAGATGGACCATATACAGTTTGGTGGAAATCCAACGAGGTCAATCCGGACGACAAAACACAAAGGGTACCCCCTTTGCTGAATCTGCCAAAAATGGGTGTCGCTTTTAAAAGTCCATAACTTTTGCTACGGGGATCTGTTTTAAACCCATAACGCATCAAAAAAACCTTAGAACGAGAATCATGCCATGTCATGGTCCCTTTATGGCAATACACCATGATTAAAATAGGTTTCGATAAACCACATGATGTACGTTCGTTCGGTTTAGCCAATGCGTGGCTTCGGCAATATCCTGCATGAGAGCGGGTTTATTTCAAGTTATTTCTTGTGAAAACCTTATAATTTACATTGTAGATGGACCATGTACAGTGTGGTGGAAATTCGACGAGGTCTGTCCGGTCGACAAAACACCAAGGGTACCCCCTTTGCTATATGGGCCAAAAATGGGTATCGCGCTTAAACGTCCATAACTTTTGCTTCGGGGATCCGTTTTAAGCCCATGACCCGCCAAAACGAACCTTAGAACGAGTAGAAATCCATGTAATGGTCTATTTTTCGCAATACACCATGATTTGAGTTGGTTTCGATAAACTGCATGATGTACGTTGGTTCGGATTGGCCAATGCGTGGCTTTGGTAACATCATGCACTAGAGCGGGTTTATTTCAAGTTATTTATTGGGAAATCCTTATAATTTACATTGCAGATGAACCATGTACAGTTTGGAGGAAATCCGACTAGGTCGGTCCGGACGAGAAAACACAAAGGGTACCAGCTTTGCTGAATCAGCCAAAAATGGGTGTCGCACTTAAACGTCAATAACTTTTGCTATGAGGATGCGTTTTAAACCCATGACCCATCAAAAAAAACATTAGAACGAGGATCAATCCATGGAATGATCTATTTATGGCAATACAACATGATTTGAGTAGGTTTCGATAAACTGCATGGTTTACGTTCGTTCGGTTTGGCCAATGCGTAGCTTCGGCAACATCCTGCACGAGAGCGGGTTTATTTCAAGTTATTTCTTGTGAAATGCATATATATCACATTGTAGATGGACCATGTACAGTTTGGTGGAAATCCGACAAGGTCGGTCTGGACGAGAAAACACATAGGGTACCACGTTTGTTGAATCGGCCAAAAATGGGGGTCGCGCTTAAACGTCCATTACTTTTGCTATGGGGATCCGTTTTAAGCCCATGACCCATCAAAACGAACCTTAGAACGAGATCACACCATCGTTTTAATGGGTTTTGATAATCTGCATTATCTACGTCCGTTCAGTTTGGCCAACGCGTGGCTTCGGCAATATCCTGCACTAGAGCGGGTTTATTTCAAGTTATTTATTGTGAAAACCTTATAATTTACATTGTAGATGTCCCATGTACATTTTGGTGGAAATCCGACTAGGTCGGTCCAAACGAGAAAACACAAAGGGTACCCCCTTTGCTGAATCGGCCAAAAATGGGTGTCACGCTTAAACGTCCATAACTTTTGCTACGAAGATCCATTTTAAGCCCATGACACATTAAAACGATCCACAGAACGAGGAGAACTCCATGGAGTGGTCTCTTTATGGTAATACACCACGATTTGAATGGGTTTCGATAAACTGCATGATTTGCGTTCGTTCGGTTTGGCCAATGTGTGGCTTCGGCAATATCCTGCACGAGAGAGGGTTTATTTCAAGTTATTTCTTGTGAAATCCTTATATTTACATTGTAGATGGACCATATATAGTTTGGTGGAAATCCAACAGGGTCGGTCCGGACGACAAAACACAAGGGTACCCCCTTTGCTATATGGACCAGAAATGGGTGTTGAGTTTAAACGTCCATAACTTTTGCTTCGGGGATCCGTTTTAAGCCCATGACCTGTCAAAACGAACCTTAGAACGAGGAGCAAGCCATGTCATGGTCTATTTTTGCAATACACCATGATTTGAGTGGGTTCGATAAACTTCATGATGTACGTTCGTTAGGTTTGGCCAATGCATGGCTTCGGCAACATCTTAGAGCGGGTTTATTTCAAGTTATTTCTTGTGAAATCCTTAAAATTTACATTGTAGATGGACTATGTATAGTTTGAAGGAAATACGACTAGGTCGATCTGGACGAGAAAACACAAAGGGTACCCCCTTTGCTGAATCGGCCAAAAATGGGTGTCACGCTGAAACGTCCATAACTTTTGCTACGACTATCCGTTTTAAAACCATAACACCTCAAAACGAACCTTAGAACGAGGAGCACGCCATGGCATGGTCGCTTTGTGGTAACACACCATGATTTGAGTGGGTTTTGATAAACTTCAAGGTGTACGTTCCTTTAGTTTGGCCAATGCGTGGCTTCGGCAATATCCTGCACGAGAGCAGGTTTATATCAAGTTATTTCTTGAGAAATCCTTATAATTTACATTGTAGATGGACCATGTACAGTTTGGTGGAAATCTGACCGGGTCGGTCCG